>CM065807.1:12285000-13485000 GCA_033398695.1 Orobanche coerulescens | reverse complement strand
AAAGAGTCAGACATACCGTTCAATATGTGACCTCTGCAGATGTAGTCATCGTTGTCCCATTTGCTCCTCTTCCTGGTATCCCCCAATCTTTCGTTCTCAACCACCTCTGGTCTGGGAGTACTCAGCACATACGCCGCCTTCAGAGTAGTCAGCATGAAGTGCATCTTCTTCTGCCAGCGCCTGAAGTCGTTGCCTTCGAACTTGTCCAGTTTGCTGAACTTTGTAGTCATCTCGCGGATTGTTTCAGCCATCTCCAGAAAACAAAAAATATCAGTTCGATTGTTGGAATTACTTAGGGTTTATGATGGAGATCCAGATCCCCAATGGATCGTGTAATCACTTCTGAACTGATATTTCTACCCTATGCCCTGGTTACAAGAAATCTAGTCTAGGATAATCCAAAGGGACATATACGAATCTAGGCACTGAAATGTAAGCCAAATTGCTAGAGAAATTCTGAGTTCGTCAGAAAAAGAGAGAGCTGAGAAAGGTGTGTCAAGACTCAAAGAGAAGAGCCTTATTTATACATGTCGAATTAGGGTTACATTAGGGCGAGATTAGGGTTACATTAGGCGGCGCCGTCATTAGGATTAATTAGTGATCCGGAATTAGAGGCATGACCAATGGTTTCCAAAATTGACGAAATTAGTCAATTTTACCATAGTCTCCCTCTAAAATTCGGAATTATCAATAAGTCACCAATCCAAATCTCCGAAGACCTTTTGGGGCGCTGCCCCAAACCCCGCGGGGGCTCTGCCCCTCGACCCCGCTAGGGGCACCGCCTCTAGAACCTGCCCGCTGAACGGTCAGCGGGACCACCTCCAGGGGCTCTACCCCTTAGACCCCGCTAGGGGCGCTGCCCCCGGACCCCCGACATTTTGTCATACCGGCTTATAATTCGATCTTATATATGCGTGCACTCCGCACCCGAACATATATTAGAATACAAATTATAAAATCCCTTAGCTCACATATTAGTTCCAATTACACAAAATGCCTGATGACACTAAAATCGCCAACACTTCTCTCATGTAGCATTATCTTCTTGTGATTCTCTCGTGTAGACTCTTTTTATGGTTGTCCTCTGGAACATCTTCTATGATTCTTTCGTGTGGCCTCTTTTTATAGTTCATTCATGTAGCATCTTCGTAGGTCGTATGGTTATCCCATTTAGCACATTTTTTCTCTCGTCTAGTCTCTTGTTGCATTAATTTATAACAAACTAACATTGGGTAAAAATCCATATATCAACAACAATAGCAAAATTTTAGCCTCCTTATCTTTTTTCTCCCATCTCCTCAAGCAACGAGATCAAAATATTATTCCATGTATATCAGAAAAGATTCCTTAAGAGATTAAGAAGTTGAGAGCAGAAACATAAGATCTTGTGATAGTGTATATTTACTTATGTAGATAATAAAAGTAAACTACATAAAAAAATATGATGATTGTAAATAAAATTTTGTAGTTCTATATAAAAAAACATTTTAAAAATAATACATTAAAGTGAATTTTTATTTTAGAATTGCATAATTCAAGTGTATCATGTTCTTATGTCAAGCATATATTGGCTAAGAGAAATATACCATATTAGAAATATTAGCAAAGTATTTTCCTCCCACTCTTCAAGTATTATCCCATACAAATTGAAAAATCTTCATAAAAAATTAGGAATCTGAAAGCGGGTGAGAAAATATAATATGATAGAAGTGATAGTAGTTAAAACCTGACATCCATAAACTACGATAGAAGTGACATATAAAAAAAATGAGATTCGTTAAAGGGGTATTATATTTAGGAGTTGTTGGAATCTAAAATTTTGGTATTCAAAATCTTGGGTATTCTGAATGCTGTAAATAAATATCCTTGTCTATTGTAGGATTGAGAATCCTACCGTAGGTGCCAAATCATCTCTAGAAAAAACAAATAGATGATATTGTATTATTATATAATATTTAGTTATATTTTTTCTTATATGGCTTAAAGATAAAGAGGAGGGAGGGAGGAAATAGTTGTATTATTTAAATATAAAAATAGAAGAGAGAAAATTAGTTGTACATATTAATATAAAATAAGAGAGATGAAAGTAGTTTATTTTTTAAATGTAAAAATGAGATAGAGAGGTAACATATATCCGGATATAATTTTTCATTTTAGTACTGTTGTATTGTACGTATTCATTTTAAAATATACCGTGGACGTTGTATTGGATATGGTATTGTACATTGTATATAATATTGATTTGATTGTGATTATATTGAGAATCGTTTGGCAACGTTTTAACCGGTTTTGATTTGCATTTTGATTTCTGCTTTAATGTCCAAGTAGTGAAGCCATAACATGCGCTAGAGGCAGCAGTTAACGTACGCAATATGCTAACATTGCGAAGTTACGTAAGTAAGATTAGGATAGGATCACTTTCGGCGTGTAGGGCCGAGCACTTTCGACGTACATGAGGACAAATAAGTGAACGACTTAATGTACGACCATGCAAGGATAAAGTACGCTATGAGATTCAGGGTAGCGCTCACAGCATGATGGTTGCATATACTATGGTTGGCAAGTTGAGGCAGTAGCCTATGGAAAAGTTAGCGTACACTATGATTGAACAAACTATTTATATATTTGCTCCCAAGAAGGGCCGGCCCAACCTATTTGGAGGTCCAATGCGAATTTTTTTCTTAGGCCTTTTAAATATTTGGCTAATTAATAGTGTTGAGCATGTGTTCAAATCCCAACAAAAATATGTTTTTGTTTTAATTTTAATATTCATGAAAAACTAGAATTTTCGTTAAAAATAGACTTGCAGGATTTGATCATGTGTCCCTCCAGCTAAGGAGTAAAGTCTATTGTCAATTGCGCTGCAAATAGTTGATGTGTTTTGAGGGCCCTTTTTAATATATGATCCTTAGTTTCGGGCCCTTTTTAAGCATAAATAATTTCATTTTTTATTTTTTAGGCCCAAAGCGAGGGTTTGAGTTGCCTTATGCTTGGGCTGGCCCTATTCTCTAATAATGTGACTGTGATTGTGATTGTGATTATTGGATGTGAGCATACGAGGGTTATAAACGTAAAACTTATTCTAATTTATATATACTAAAATAAATTTTATTACTTTAAAATATAGTTATGGTTCAGCCGATCAAGTGGTTACCCCCACCATCTTTATTATTCAGTTGAAGCATCCTCAAAACCGGGTTGCTGGGGCATAACCTGCGATTTAACCGGGGGTAAGAATGAGGGATCGGACCTACAACCCCCAGAATTCAACCTGAGTCAAAAAAAAAAAAAAAAAAAAAAAAAAAAAAAAAAAGGACGAAAAGGGGCAACAAATCACCCAAAAAAGATGCATTAAAGACATTTATTCCCGTACATGCGGTCAACAAAGTATACCAAACACTTCAAAAAAGCCATGAGATATATGACCAGATTCATTAATTACTACTTATTAGTCAGTATTCCTCAACAAAAAGGTTTAGTCAATTCAATACAATGAAATCATTTCTGCTTTGCCGGATTATATGCACATAATGCACTATATACCCAAATTCGGACCGGCCCGAAAAACGGATGGGCTGAACCATATATCTTATGATTGTGAGCCTGAAGAATCAACCCGGCCTAAATCACAATGGCCCGATAGGTTCGAACTGGTTGGAGGGCTTTGTTGCGTTTGTTGGTGATACGGACTATTCTACCGAATGTAAAATACTCGCTCAATCTCATAAGAGTACGCTCAAATGGAATCATTTCTGTTTTGCCTGATTATATGCGCATAATGCACTATACCCAAATTCGGACCGGCCCGAAAAACGGACGGGCTGAACCATATAACTTATGATTGTAAGCCTGAAGAATCAACCCGGCCTAAATCACAATGGCCCGATAGGTTCGAACTGGTTGGACGGCTTCGTTTCGTTTGTTGGTGATGCGGAATATTCGATCGAATGTAAAATACTTCATCAGTCTCATAAGAGTATGCTCAAATGGAATCATTTCTGCTTTGCCGGATTATATGCACATAATGCACTATATACCCAAATTCGGACCAACCCGAAAAACGGACGGACTGAACTATATAACTTATGATTGTGAGCCTGAAGAATCAACCCGGCCTAAATCACAATGGCCCGATAGGTTCGAACTGGTTGGACGGCTTTGTTTCGTTTGTTGGTGGTACGGACTATTCTACCGAATGTAAAATACTTCATCAGTCTCATAAGAGTATGCTCAATTTGTCATTTTCACCCATCCCACAAGATGTAATCATTCCATTTTTAGAAAATACTTTTTATATTTTTACTTCACTTTTTCACTTATTTACAACCGTACCAAGAATGTTCACACCATTCATCTTTTAATTAACAACAACATATTCCACAACTAAAAGGTGAGACGCTTTCTCCACCCAAACCACAACTACCTAACCTTTATTAAAACTCGCGTCCATAAATAGTGAGCACACTCTTATGGGACGGAATGAGTAATGTTTTTCCAATTAAGGCATCTTACTATGGTAACTCGAAATTAAATTTTAAAATAAGAAAAATATGAAGAAATGAAAAAGAAAATCTCAAAAATAATAGCTAAAATATCAAAATGAACCCTAAAAATATTAAAAATTCCTAAAAAATTCAAGGAGGTAAAAAAACAAAACAAACAAAAAAAAATCCTAAAATAAGTGATATAAAAAAACTCATAATCCTGAAAATCATAGGAATAAGTAAAATAAAGAACTAAAAAACTTTTAAGAAAACTACATTGTACACGCTTCTTCGGTTATTATTAGTTGCTACGCTTTACTATTCCACACTATCTATATAATAAGTTTTATCATATTTTTTTCTATTAATTAGTATAGAAACAAATGTTAGCAGGTAAGATATTGTTTAATTTATCTCAATATATATTTCCAAAATATTTCTTTTTTATTATAATATAAATATATAATTAAAAATATTAGTGATTAAAGTTACATATAATATATATATACTAGATGTTCTCCGGTGCGATGCACCGCATAAGATATTCTCTTATTAAAAAATAATTTCTCGATCTCTAAATTTATTTTTGATGATCTTCGACATGAATATCATATTAGCGTGAGTATATTATGGGGTGTAATATAATTTAAGAAAGAGTACCACATTAGCGGAGTGTTAAGTCAATTAATATTAATTACATGAACAAATTTCCTGGACATACCGAAAAGAAGTAGGAACAAATTTTAGAGACGAAAGTAATATGTGATTAAGTCTTAATATATGTGTGTGTGCAGTGTATGTTTTATTATTTTTAGTTATTATAATTAAATAAATATCATAATTTATTTTTTATGTAAGCAATAAATGAGTTAATATATTTTTGTTTTGCATCAATTAATTTTACTGAAAATAAATATTCATAGTTTTTATAATATAATTTTTCTGTGCAATCGATCATTATTGTAAATCCATCAAATTTATTATATTTATATGGATGTCTAGTTGAAAATTATGAAATAAAAATTAATTTGATATATTTTTATTAAAAATAAACTTGATTTAAAAAATTATAAACATTTAAAATTTTAAGCTACAAAAATAAAGGAAGGATTTTTTTTATTGGTAGATGAGTGTAAGTTGTGAAATAAAACTCCCACAATACATATCTAGAATTTTTTTTAAGAAATTTAAGGATACATCTCTATATATAAACTATATTTTAAAATAAAAAATCAAAAAACTTAGAGAGTGACATGTGTCACGACTCTCTTTTAATAAAAGTATAGATATGAGCGATTTATATCTGACTACCTTTTAGATGGCCTAATTACAGTTTAGATTCTACTGTTTCCGATATTACAATGAAGACAATTTTTGCCCTGTCCAGAAACTACAAACTTTCAGATGATATTCCGGATTTGCCCTTTTATTTTCCCTTTTGTTTTTACCTATTTATTTTTGGCTCCACGTAGGTGGCACATACTGAACCTTATTGTAATATATATATAACATTTTTGGACTTCACTATAATAAGTTTTCAAACTTTCTAGAAAAAAATATCTTTTCCAAAAAAAAAAAGTATTTTCTAGAAAAATATATTATTTTTTGAAAAAAAAATTATTTTCTGGGAAAAAAATTATCTTTTCGAAGAAAACATTATTTTATGGAATTTTTTTATTTTTTACGAAAAAAAATTAAGGGACTGTTTGGCAGTTGCTGAATGATTTAGTGCAAAATGGTTGAGAGGCCAGAATGGTTGAGAAACTCTGTATGGTTGAGTGCAGAATGAAATTTGGTTGTTTGGTAAATGTTTTGAATGGTAACTCTGAATGGTCACAAATTACCATTTTACTCTTCTGTATAAAAGTAGCGATTAAAAATCTCATTTTTCTTCTCCTTGCGTACCAAAACCTCTCCTTTTTGTAAATAAAAACCCAATTTTTATAAATAATTATGTATAATATTTTTAAATTTAATTCATTTAAAATAATAATAATTATTATTATCATGTATAATATTTTTAAATTTAATTCATTTAAAATAATAATAATAATAATAATTATTATTATTATTATGTATAATATTTTTAAATTTAATTCATTTGAAATAATAATAATAATTATGCAAAATATTTTTTAATTTAATTCATTTAAATAATAATAATTATGTATAATATTTTTTAATTTAATTCATTTAGAAAATTATAATAATAATTATGTCTAATATTTTTTTATTTAAATTCATTTAAAAAATAATAATAGTAATTATTATAAATAATAATTCTTAATTTAAGAGGAGGGGTAAAGCTGGAAATTGTTTGCCTCTTAATGGTTGAGAGATTGGTATGACGCTTAATTGTTAAGAGTGCTATCAGAACCATTAAGAGCCATATTTTTTTGCAAACAAATTCCGACCTCTTACCGATTCAGAGGTAGGCTCTTAATGTAACCATTAAGAGCCAAACAAACAGACCCAAAAAAAATATTTTCTAGAGAAAATTTATATTTTGGCAAAAAATAATTTTCTGGAAAAAAATATTGTTTTTTCAAAAAAATAAAATATTTTCTGGATTTTTTATTTTTTGAAAAAATAAAAAAAATATTTTCGGAAAAAAAATTATATTTCGAAAAAAAAATATTTTCTGAAAAAAATATTTTTTAAAAGAAATGTAGCCAAACACTTTAATAACTTATAAGCTACTTGTTTGATATGAAATGTATTTTAAAAGAAATGTTTTATTCAAGTAAATATAAAGACATTTTCGTCTTTTTAATGAAAGTCCACGCCAAACCAGATATTTGTCCTTCGCTGTAATTTATGAAATAATAGGGAATAAACTGTAAACAGACCATCTAATAAGGTAGTTGACTGTAATTTCTAATTATATATATATATATATATAATTAAACAGAGAAGCAATAATTGCTAAAAAAAAAACATTCTTGTCACTTGCCAAGTCTACTCAGTACACTCTCTCATATCATAAGAACTACTACTACTGATACCCTACTCTACTCTCTTTATTTTATTTTTTCTTATTATTTCCTTTTTCTTTTTCCTCTGTCTCTGCTAAAAAAAATTAATCCATAATTTCTCAAGTGGCCCCCACACCAAGAAAATCAATAAATCCCATTTTCACTTCCTTGTCATTTTCCCCACACATGTAGAGATAATTGCTGATGTTGCTCTTGTTGTTGTGGGCTACTGATTCAGATACTGCAGAAATTTCAGAGTTTGAATCTGATTTTCGATCCACATTTTCAGCGTAATTACACTTAGGTCCCTTTTCAAACATTCGAGTATTAATGATATTGCCCTGGATTTTGATCTTACTTATATCCATGGCCACCATATTGTTTTCACCTGCCGCCCATGTCCAAAAAAAAAAAAAAAAAAATCAAACCGATTTGAACATTTCACAAAATAAATGGATTTTTTACTAATTAACCAGAATTCAGGGGTACGTTATGTAATTATGCTTTTACTTAACCAACAAATTCAACAAAGGGACTGTTTCGTAATTAAACTAAACTTCAAGGGGCATGTTCAGCAATTATCCATCAAACTTACCTGCAGTTTCACAATGCTGCCCATCATGACCAGGTACACGAGAGCAAAACCGACTGAGTAAATGAGCAACTCTCACAGATGATGTAGTGAGAGAAAGTTCAGTGCAGATCGAGACAACAGATTCATCGTTATTATTATTATTATTATTAGAAATAGTTGTTGTCGATATTCCACTGCATGCATTTCCGACATCTGGCGCCGCCGTACCGGAGAATCCCTGTTGTAAGGAAAAGGAATAATACGGCTTTCTTGATGATCTTCTGTAAGAACTGTTTGTTTCTCTGTGTTTTCTGGCCATGATCACATGGTAGTGGTTCTTCACTGCATTATCCGTCCTGCCTGGGAATAGCCTTGATATCATGGCCCATTTGTTGCCGTACAGGTCGTGTGCGGCCAGTAGCCTTTCTTCTTCTTCCTCACTGAAAGCCCTTCTGTTGATTCTTGGATCTAATTGGTTATACCATCTCAATCTGCAACTCTTCCCTAAAAAAAATCAAAAAAAAAATGGGGTAACTATCATAATTTAATTACAAGAAGAGAGAAAAGTGTGTGCTTGTGTGTGTGTGTGTGTGAGAGAGAGTGAGAGAGAGAGAGAGGGACAGACCTGATCTTCCTTGAAGTTTTTCAGCAATGAGATTCCAATTTTGAGGGCCAAAATGGGCGACAAGCTCTCTGAGCTTAGCATCTTCGTGTAGTCTCCAATGGCCTCTGGCACATAACTTTGTGCGCCCAAGTTTTCTTGAACTACCCCTGGCCTCTCCGTCTTGAGGAGAGTCCGGACGAGCACCACGTGGGGGTATAAAGGTCATATCACTAGTCCCGTTTGGTTTCTGCAGATCCATAAAGAAACGCTCAAAGGAAAAAAAGATGAAAAAACTTGCAGAGGATTATTGTCTGCCAATACTTTTCAGTTTTCACTTTCGCTGTAAGTAGTAACTAACATAAATAATGTGATGAAGCCGAAAACCAACCTCTCTCTCTCTCTCTATATATATATATATACACACACGTATTTGTGTGTTTTTGTTAGTGGAAAAGTGGGTGTGTTGCGTGTGTGCATGGAAATCGAGAACCGCTCGTGTGGGTGGTGGTGATGGTGGGAAACCCCATTTAACACTGTTGGACTTGGGCTGTGTAAGTGTAACTGCTTCTCTCTCTCTCTCTTTCTCTCTCTAGATTTTGTCATCCATCTCGGTTCTTGAGAGAGAGAAACAGAATCTATTTGTCTTTTTCTCGCTAACCTTTTTTCCTATTAAAATAATGATGAGACGTTCTCTGAAACGAGCCAAAAAAAATTCAAACATTTACAAAAAGAAATAGTACTCCATTTGTTATTTTTTTTTTATTATTCCATATATATTCCTTATTTTGTTACCCGAACCATCTGGGCCGTTCCGAACCGAGAATTAGCCTAGCAAATTGAATCTTCAAAAATTTGTCTCAAACCCGGTCCTGGACCGATTATTTCCCGATCGTTATAAGTTACTACGACTTTTGTCTCTGATCGAACCGTTCGTCCCAATTAGTACATATATGAATAAATGTCACAATATGTTGAGGATAACTTAAATATTAGCTTTAGTAATAATCAATGGGGCAACAATACTAACAAAAATGAAATTTAAAATTAATTTGGCTTGGAACGATTAAGGAATAAGTGAAGTTGTTCATAGATTTTTGTTGGACAAAAATGCATTGTATGACATTTTGGAATGAAATGTGAAATCTACCAAAAATGTTAAATAAAATTATGAATATGAAGCCGGAAAATAGCGTCACGATGAAACAAAAATAAACATACATCTTTTAATAGTAAAATTAAATAAAAAAATGAGACAATATGGTACCAAACCAATTTGTCCCGGTTCTAAATAGCAACCGGACAAACCGGGACAAGTGAATGTTCCAGATCGGTCCCAAATAGTTTCACCTAACCGGAACCAGGATCGGGATTATCCAAATCCTGAACTGTTCTGGACCATGCCCTTAACTTTTTGAGTTCATACGGGATAAATAACGTAATAGCTGCAAACTATATCAACCAGTTAAATCACACTAGATGTGTGACATGTTCAATTGATGTTATTGCAGAAACAAATTAAAATAAGGGTAATATATTTATTTAGTCCAATTCCTTAATTTATGAACAAAAACTTAAATAGTTTACGAAAAATATTTACTTAATTGCCTCAAGAATGTGAAGACGTCACAATTTTGAAAAACTTTTGGTGAGCTAAAACGGGCTTTAATATTGAGTGGAGAGGGGTTTTGTGGTTTATTTTTATCCAATGTACCATATTGTAAATTTTTTATTAAAAAGATGCTAACTTATTCTCACTATTTTTATTCGTCAATTATTGTTTTACATCAGTCACACATCACCACACGTTCATATTATCACAAGTATATTATTCATGATTTTCTACCTCCTCATGGCTCGGTTTGGCAACATCAATCTGCTACCTTATAGCAGACATCTTATAACATATAAATTATTGATAAATGTTTGACAATAATAACTTATAGTATTTTTCAGTAGCTTATAGCATTTTTATGAAACACTACTTAAAATAGCGTTTGAGCTTATATCTTATAACATTTTATTTTTTCTCAATTTTACCCACATTATACTTTACTTCAATTCTTCCACGACTGAGGTCATTCATCTCGTCAGACGCCTTGTGGAGAAGTTTTGAGAGCGGCGTAAGGACCTCCATATGGTGTTCATTGATCTAGAGAAGACTTATGATAGCATTCCGCACGAGGTTATTTGGAGGAGCCTAGAAGAGAGGAGGGTGTCGTTGCAATTCGTTAGGACGATCCAAGACATTACTCCCAAATCAGGACTTGCGTTAGGACCCCAGTTGGTGACACCCAGTATTTTCCGGTTGAGATAGGGCTACACCAGGGGTCGTCGCTAAGCCCTCTTCTCTTCGCTCTAATCCTTGACGTCATTTCACGGGGGATACATGATGGCGTCCCGTGGTGCATGCTTTTTGCTGACGACATTGTGTTAGTGGCGAAGTCGAGGAGGGAGTTGAACTCGAAGTTGGAGCTATGGAGGTCTAAGTTAGAATCCCAGGGCTTGCGTGTGAGCCGGTCTAAGACCGAGTATCTCTGGTGTAACTTTAGTGGGGAGGCCAACGAGGTAGATGTAGAGGTAATGATTGCGGATCAGATCGTACCCCATACAGATAAGTTCAAATATTTGGGTTCGATCATTCAGAAGGAAGGTGAGTGTGAAGATGATGTCACTCATCGTAACAAGGCGGGGTGGCTATGGTGGAAAGCAGCGACAGGGGTCCTGTGCGACAAGAAAGTCCCTCTGAAGTTGAAGGGTAAATTCTATAGAGTAGCAATCCGACCTGCAATGTTGTATGGCTCTGAATGTTGGGCGATGAAGAAGTCGCTTGAGAGCAAGTTGGAAGCGACTGAAATGAGAATGTTATGTTGGTCATGTGATCGCACAATGTTGGATAGAATCTTGAACGGGGTTTTCAGGAACGCGCTTGAAGTGGCGCCTATTTCAGCGAAAGTTAGGGAAGGGAGATTGAGATGGTTTGGCCACGTCCGCAGGAGGCAGGCATCTGCTCCGGTGAGGAGGGTGAGAGTTTATTGGTTGTCGGGGAGAGGAGGAGAGGCGGGCCGAGGAGGACGTGGGAAGAGCAGCTGAGATTAGATTTGAATGCCTTAAACCTTTCCGAAACCATGACTGTTGATAGGTGCTCTTGGAGGCGCGAGATCAGAGTTGTGGATTCTTTTGTAGGGAGCGGTAGGGGTGTTCAAAAATACCCGACCCAAACTACCCGGCCCAACTACCCGATGACCCAAACTAAATGTTGGAACATTTAGTTCCATACATAAATTAAAAGTGTTTTGATGATTAATGTTGATAAGCAAAACAAAACAACGAAGAGGCGAAGCCAAGAATCAAAGAAAACGAAGCTGGAAAATAGTTTCTGCACAAGCCTAACGTACGTAACTCAGCATGATTAACGTACGTAAATGAAGAAGCCTTACGTACGTAATGGAAGTAATATAACATACGTAATGTAGTTCAAACCAAGTGAACATTGGAGGAGTCAAAGTCAGAAAAGCATGCAACGGATATATGACGTCATCGGTGATGTAATATTAACGTACGTAACGAAGTCTATGCTAGCGTACGTAACTCAAATGACGAAACTCCCTGGACTGAAACTGGACTAGGCTAACGTACGTAACCTGTGATGGTTAACGTACGTAATGAGGCTTGCGTACGTAATAAGGGGACGATAGCGTACGTAATGAGCAGTCTGGCAGCTAACGGCTAGTTTGATGATGGAACCTATAAATACCATCCCTATAGTATTGTTTGAGTACAACAACCTTGAGCAAAAAGTCTATACTTGTGATATTATCATACACATTCTTGTTGTTGATATTGAGCTTAATTGTAAGTGTTTGAGTGAGAATTCACGAAAACATACACGAGTGGTAAAAGAAAAGATACGATTGGATTCGGTATTATTAGGATCAAGGATCCGGCATTATTAGAATCACAATCGCTATCTAAGTGAGGTTTATCTAGTACCCATAGAAAGCTAGAGAGGTTGATTCCTTGTCCTACGAAAAGGAAAACGGTTTAACTTGGACCGACTTAAAGACAAGTACGAGTGGTTTATCACGGACCAATAGAAGACGTGATTGTAACGGTTATACCTCGATCGATAGAAGAGAGGAGAAGATGTTTTTATCTTGATCCTATAGAAAAGGATACAGAGAGAGGATGTAGGCTCGTTTATAGCCGAACCTCTATAAATCTGTGTGTGTCCTTTATTTTTCGCACTTTTTATTTACGCTTCCGCAAACGGCGCAAATATCCGATCCCGTACCCAACACTAAATATTCCGGGTATTTTTAAAAATTTTAAATTTTTTTCGGGCCGGGTACCCGACCCGGAAAAAAGTCATATAATCGGACCGGGTCATGGGCTGACTTGTTGCGTAAATTCGGGTACCCAAAAACCCGATTAATTATTTAATTTGTAATTATATAAAATTTTATCTTTCAACTAATATGAAATATATTTAATATGAAAATCCATGTTAATGTATTTTCACTCATGGTATTTATTCTCACTAGTTTGGAAATTTATAAAATTTTAAATAAAAAATAATATATTCTTTCATATATATAATTAAATATTGAATTAACCATAATTATATAATAAAAAATGATATATATAAAAAAATTTAGTTAGTTTTGAAATTTACTTATTGTACAGAAAATATTTATAATGTATTTAGTACTCGAAGAATTAATTTATATAATAAATTTTCAAATAAAGTTATATTAAAATTACAAATTATTTATAAAAATTTAATATTAGTGGTATTAAATTTTGGGCCGGGTACCCTATGACCCGACCCGAAAAAATAGGGTACCCGCTTTTTCGGGTACCCGACTTTTCGGGTCGGGTCACAGGCCGAATTTTTCATTACCCGAAAAACTGCGCACCCGTAAATTCGGGTACTCGAAAAACCGGGTACCCGGTTATGGACACCCCTAGGGAGCGGTGCTGTAGTTGAGAGCCTCAGGATTGGGTTGTCCCGGTTAGCTTTGACTTAGAGAATTGTATGTTTTACTTTTATTGTATATTTTATCCTATTGCCTTTTGCGTGTGGTGTATTTTTGACAGGAAGCTGTGCGCAGAGTCAACATCTCTTCCGTTAGACCAACGTTCATCAAGAGTGCAGTTACCAAAGTCCCCTTAGGTAAGTCTCATGTGAATTAAGCCATGAGCTCAGGTATGGTTTTGAGCTTTTTCTTATCATTTGCTTCTTTGTATATATCACCCAATACTTTGTTGTGCACTAAGCTGGGGGTCTTCACGAGAACAGCCTCCCTACCGTAAATGGTAGGGGCATTGTCTGCGTACATCTTACCCTCCCCAGACCCTCTGCGGGATATACTGGGTATGTTTGGTTTGGTTTGATTTGGTTTATTTATCCTCAATTAAATGGATTTATCCTCATTTTTAAGCATTAATTACAAATATCTATTTACGTAATTTTATTTTATAAGCTACTTCAACCGCTAGTTTAACAAACACTTTAAATTTAATCAGTTAGCTTATCCGTTATCCGCTACGTCATTCAATATAATCTAGTTTATCCGCTATTCACTTTTTTTTTGCCAAACAGAGTCTATTTGTATTATTTTATCTCCTGTTCGCTTAACTTCTCGATATCGTTCTTAAGTGTATGTTTGATAAAAAAAAAGAATATATATGATGGTTTAAATTAAAGAGTAAAATAAGAAACTAAATTCTTTCTCACAATGAATATTCTCTCTACATTCACATTAAAGAGTAAAATAAGAAACTAAATTCTTTTTCTCTCTCACAATGAATATTCTCTCTACATTCACATTAAAGAGTAAAATAAGAAACTAAATTCTTTTAAATACTCTCGCATGTTTAATTTATGTCATTTTGACATTTCATGTTATTTATTTAAAACACTTTTTAATGATAGTTAATTATATTTTTTCTTGATTTACCTTCAAAATCACTGTAAATTACTAGTTAGTAGTAGTTTGTTCGTCTAGAGTTTCAGAGCAATCAATTAAAAGTATAGTAGGAATTTAATAGTTTTTTTAATACATTAAGCCACAATGACATATATTTTGAATAGGAATAAGTATATTTTTATACATTTAATTAAGTTAAATAGGTTTTGATGAATCAATCGTAAAAGATTTTATGGGAGGTGATGAGGTATAGGGAAATGTAAATAGCGGCACTTTTCACCCCAAATATTCTAAGAGTGTTATTATACCAATACTTACGTGGCGTTGATGTGGCCTAAGAGGCTACGATGTGAGATATTTTAATATAAAAAATAGTAGAGGTGATACAAAAACACCCCTACTATCTACACCATGCTTTGTAGGGCCAGACTTGGACAACAGATATATGTAGTAAGGTTTTGATAGTAGAGTGCTTGTATCACCCCTACTATTTTTTTATATTAAAATATACCACATCGCCTACTAGACGCTACACGTAGGCAGAGACAAAGACCCTTCCAGACGCTGGGACTGGAAGGGCTCCGATGTAAATAGTTAAAGTCCATTTTATGTCATTTTTGGTCCCTCTGTTGTCAAATTCGACAATATATTTTATATATTTTGGTCCCTCGGTTGTATTGATATATGTGATTTCCCTCCTCTTTTTAAACAGCATTTTTTTTTTCATGTACGAATAGAAATATAAATAAACAAATAAATAAATTCCGAAAGCTTGAGATCAATACATGCGTGTTGCGTGCTTGTTTGTACCCAGATCTTACAGCTCAACTCACATACACCAAATGTAGGAGTGAAAGACATATTTACCCCTAAAAATAATAATAATAATAATAATAATAATAATAAAGAAATCAGTGATGTCATTACTATTGGCAACGGTCCGTCGATCGGTTTTCCGGGTCGGGCCGAGACTAGTCGGTTGTTGGTCTGTAAGATAATAAAATAATTTTATTTAAATATATATATATATATATAGATATAGATATTGAAAAACTGTAATTTTCGTTACTCGATCGATTCAAAATGGATTTATGAATTGTTTATAAAAAATATAATACAAAAATTGTGTAGTTTCCTAATTATTGGTGAGAAGAAATTATTATAACTGAAGTCTGAGTTTCATCTCAAAATTAATTGACAATGAGAGGAGTGGTCCAGAATCTTTATATATTAAGTGCAAGATTTGTAATTACCCGAGCCGGAGTCAAGGGTTACAGTGTTGACTTTTTAACTCGGGTGGCGCGGAGCTAAAACATCGTGGACTGTTGTACTCGCACGTATAGATAGTCTTCTTTGATACCATGTTAAAGTCTAGGGTTTCATCTCAAAATTAATTGACAATGAGAGAAGTAGTCCCCACAATTTTTATATATTAAATTTAAAATTTTAATTACTGGGATTAATGGTTCAATAGCAATAGAAAAAAAGTAGAGATAGTGACTCAGAGTGTTGTTACGGAGGAATTTATAGGGTCACGAGGATGGCATGGCACAGATATATTTCTTCTCTTTGGCGTAACAGAACAGAACTACCACAAAATGATGTTTCTTGTTTGACTAATAGTGTTGGTATTATTTGGCACCATTATATATATATATATATATTTATATATATATATATATATATATATATATATATATGATACCAAAGTCAGTGCCTTCGAGTTCGAAGAATCATGCAGGTTTTAATCCGGCCATTCTAAAGAAGTAAGCTTGTGTGGAGGCGACGGTTTCGTGAATCCTGCCTCACTTGTCACCGCGTGGGTAAGTAAGACAAAGAAGTGATGGTTAGAGCCTGCGTATTGCGGGTGGTTGAGTCTAAGTTGAAATTCACCGTTCAAAAATATATATATATATATATGATCATATCAGAATAATTTTTATATTGTGAATTGACAATAAATCTAAATCATTGATTTGTGTACGGTTCAGGGTTTAGGGTTACGAATCTGCATCTTAAAAATCTGCACCACATTCCGATTTGAATATCTCCCGGTGACCGTATATGCCATAAGTCGTTGAACGTAACAGATCACCGGGTTACGAATGGCGGTGGCCTTAGTTTTTCTCGCGACAAATGGACCGGCATCATTCGTAATCATTTGCCAAATCACATTTTCGGGTGGCATGTCATCTTCTTCCTCGGGTTCGGCACTCAGCCCAAGTGCTCGGCCGAACTGCTCGACCCCCCACGTATACCCTTTACTATTTAAACGAAAATAAAAAGTTCCCTTTTTTTCAAAATCCCCTTTCCAGATTGAGCTAAAAAATTCATATGTCAGATCCTCAGAGACTTCCCAATTCCCTGTTGTCAACCTTTCCCACCCCAGTACACTCAGCAATGCCATGACATCATCATACAATCCCAATTGTCGCAAAATAATTTCATCAAGATAAATCGACGGGATTACCTTTCGTTCCGTGAGTTTGCGGTAGCGTATAACCTGTTCGCACTACACCAAAAACAGGATTTTATGACATTGAAACTCGCTGGATTTGTGACTGCCAATGACAGTCACAATTTTATGACTGCCAATAACAGTCACAAAGATCAAACAGTGATAAATCCACATATTTGTGACTGTTAATGACTGTCACAAATGTTGTGACTGTCTTGAGCAGTCACAAATTCACATATTTCTGACTGTCTTGAGCAGTCATAAATTTTGCAGTTTTATGTATAAACATATTTCGACAAACCCTCAGCACATTCACCGTCACCCTCCCTATCTTCTCTTTCTCTCTACCCGATGCCCATGCCCTCCATCTCCATCTTCTTTCTTATCCTCGGCTCCTCTTCTCATAAATTAAAACATACGCACATATAACATACAGCATAGCGACACCCCGAACGAAGCACGGGCCTAAGGAGGAAGGCGATTCTGCTTGCGGTCAACGGTGGCGCCGCCATTTGTCGGAGATTTCAAAGAGATGAGGGATGGTGGTGGGTGGTCATGAACCGCCGATTCTTGAAGTTCGCAGTAGGGAAATCGGTATGTTGAATCTCCTGCAGACTTTCCGTACTCGCTTGAATCTGTAACTTGGTCGATCACTTATTTATGTTTCTTTTACTCGATTCGAAATTTCTAGCACACTTTCTCGAAATTCATTCCGATTGATCTAGCTCAAGTCCTCTACAGAGAGAGGAAAGGACAAGCAATGGAGTGATTAAGGGTTGTTTTCTTGATTTTATTTTCACATGAACCCCTATAATTCCATGGTAAGATTCTTGATTTTCTTTAACTTATATTTGAATTACTACTTTTTCTTCTTGATTCCTGTCTGTTTTTGATGTCATCGATTTGCATCGAGTTAGGTTCTAAAATGTGCTTCATCTTCTTCACACTACATCAAACGGTGAGTGAGATTTGGCTAAATTTAAGATTTTGAGCAACATTGTTCTAGCAACTATTTTCTCGTATGTAATTATCTGAAAAGCTGGTTTATGTTCTGATTTTTATGAATTTCAGATCTAGTAGAATAATTTCTTATGGGTGATGAAAGCAACCTGGGAAAATTGTGGTAGAAAACTTATTTTCTAGAGATACTTACAAACTAACTATTATTATTACTATTATTTGCTTAGTCATACTTATTTCCTTAGGCGAAAATGTGACACTTATTTGTGACTGTTTTTGACGTTTGTGACAGTTTTTAGCTGTCACAAAAACGTGATTTTGGTGTAGTATCGGGGGATCCGAAAGCGACATTGTATCGGTTCGGCAGGCCAAGGAGACTCCTGTGTTTCTCTCTTACTGGAGGTGGAGCTGGGATCTCGACTTCCCTTTCTTGCTCGGCTGTAGGTTGCGGCTCGGTTTTTGGCTCACGTTCGGTTGGCAATGAGTGTTTTGAACCAGTCCCATCAAGTGATTTGGGGCTCAATTGTTCTGCTCCATACCATGTGAGTAACAATAGGGGCGGCGGCGGTAGCTGATAGGTGAGCCTAGGAGCCAATTCTTTGCTGGTAGCTGGCGGTGCGTTCGACGAGGGCGGAGATGGCAGCAGTGTTGGTTCGTCCCTCAAGCCGCGGCCCGGCGATTTCTGGGGTTGCTTCGCCCTTTTTGAAGGTTGACCCGGTGGGCGCCGCTTCAGCTTTTTGTTGAGTGGTTTGCCAGATGCTGCTCGATTGACTTTTCGTTTTCCAGTGGTGGAGGGTTTCATCGCGGGATGCTCGGGATCGGTGAGGTCATAGTAGGTCGGAGCCCTAGGATTATGTCTCCAACCGCCGCTTCGAGTGATTCGGTTCAGGGGCCTGTTGATATTCCTTTTTCCGGTCATAGCGGGCGGCGACAGGTTGTTCTTGAGGCTGCAGAAAAGAGAGAGAGAGAGAGAAGGAGGTTAGTCTGGGGAAGACCGAGCGGGGGGTAACTGATAGATGAGGGAGAAAGGAAAAAATTAATAACTAAGTGGGAGAAATCAAGAAAGTAAAAAAATTAAAAGGAAATAAGAAAAATTAAAAGGGCAGGATAAATATTAAAGAAGAAAAAAAAAAATTTTACTACTAAAAACTGACGAGCGAAAAAAATGTGAAAAAAAAAATTGGGTTGTCTCCCAATAAGCGCCTTTTTTACATCGTTAGCTCGACGAACTCCCTGTTTTAAAATTCAGATGGGTCCTCGAATTTGTATTCTTCCATATTAGCCGTCGTAAGTCCTTCGCGATAGGGTTTTGTAACGCCCTGACTTTCTTAATTAAAAATAATATTTTCTTAAAAATTTTTATATAAATTCGGAGTATTTGCGGAAGCATTATAGTCGGTAAATATTCAATAAAACTCATTTATTCAAACATCAGTACAGTTTTACAAAAACATGGGAAATCAATTATTCGGACATAGTCCGTTGAAATTACGTTTGTTGAAGAACATCAATTCGTAAAAATAATAACAATTACGGCGACAACATCTTTTATTCTTTAGAACTTCATCGTGTTGGGAGTATGTATTCATCTTTTGTTTGTCCCGTTCGTCGATTCCTTAGCCTGAAAAACATAAATGACGAGGTGTGAGTATGCGAGCATACTCGGTGAGATTAAACCCTTATAAATCGTCAAAATCATGTTGTGTAATGCACATAAAACATTCTTATCTGTGTGAGACTCGTCTAGTATTTCTTTCATTCTTTCGACCCCTCGTGGGTCGTCATGTTACACGACACAACGATGACCACAACATATTAAAACAGTATAACCTCACATCGTTTGCTGAAATCTTGAAATATCTTCCTTTGAATTTGGCTCGGTTGTCCTTCTTGGATCCCGGATACGCTGCTCCTAGCACTTGAAAATACTTTTTCATATTTCCGGTCATAAATTCTTGATGTAAAATCTGAAATCTCTTTGAGGACTTTTATCAAACACCTTTGAAAAACTGTCAGATTTGATCTTCCTGTTTGATCGGGATTTTTGTGGCTTTTATAACTTTTGTAAAGGAAATATGTTACGGGATTTTTGAAGTAGAGGTTCACAGCTTCAAAATGGTATATCATTTGTTGGAAAATACTTACGTATACATATATTTATAGGAGTCCAAAATCGGCTGAAAATCAACCTTACTCGGACAGCTGGAGGCCTTATCCGGACATCTGGCCGAGAAGCTTCTGTCGGTCGTGACCGACCTTATCCGGATAGCTGGCCGAGAAGATTCTGTCGGTCGTGACCGACCTTATCCGGACAGCTGGACAGCCTTATCCGGATAGTGGCCGAGAAGCTTCTGTCGGTCGTGACCGACCTTATCCGGACATTATAAGTGTTCCGGACATTATAGCACCCACGTTCCTTGGTCAGCTCAGGTTGTGATGGCAATTTTTCACTATTTTGGCTCTCCATGCGGCTCACCGTGGTGGCTAGTTGACTCACTTGATTTTCGAGAATTTTGATACTCGATTTAGTGTCATGCTGGAACTGATTCATGTTCTGTTGTATCTGCATAGTGTTTGCCATAAGGGTCTTCATCATCTCCTTCAAGGATGGTGTCGGATTTTCGATAGGCTGCTTGTAGAATTGTCCCCTATTTTGCGGAGGTGCCTCTTGCTGATTTTTCCATCGAAAGTTAGGGTGATCCCTCCATCCCGGGTTGTATGTGTTTGAGTACGGATCATTCTTCCTCCCATAAGAAGTTTCAGTTCTAATTGCATTGGCGTGCGCCTCGATTTCATCAAGTAAAATCTGACAATTCTCCGTTGTATGCTCCGTGGTTTTGCAAAGACGACAGGGTATGAGTGGCGTGCTATTACCTACAGCAAGTTTTCTAACAAAAGTAGTTAGCTCATTTAATTTTTCCTCAAGGTACGAGTCATGCATCTCCTTCACCATCCTGATCGGTGCATCGCGACATCCAAATTATTGTGAATTAGCCACCATGTTCGATATGTGAGCCCTTGCGGCCTTGGGAGTTTTGTCCACTAGGGATCTTCCACTTGCCGCTTCTATCGTGTTCCGCTCCATTGGATTAAGTCCTTCATAAAAATACTGAATCAGGAGTTGCTCGCTAATTTGATGCTACGGGCATCGAGATACCAACTGTTTGAATCGTTCCCAATATTCATGCAATGTTTCTCCGGTCATTTGCCTTGCACCACATATCTCTTTCCTTATGTTGGCTGCTCGAGAGGCCGGAAAATACTTTTGCAGAAATAAGATCTCCATCTCGTTCCACGTTGTGATGGTGGCTGACGGTAAATAAAATAACAAATCCTTAACCGAATGTTTTAACGAGAATGGGAAGGCTCTAAGCTTGATTTGTTCTTCGGTGACACCGTTCAGCTTCATGCTTGAACAAACGACATGGAATTCCTTGAGATGTTTGTGCGGATCCTCTCCTGATAGACCATGAAATGCAGGTAACAAGTGAATCAATCCCGACTTTAATTCAAAGGTGGTGGTGTTGTGAATAGCCGGGATCATGATGCACAACAGTTGTTGAGGTAAGTGCCCGAGTTGGCTAACTGCTTCAGCGTCTTTTCAGCGTTATTTGCCATGATCTCGCCTTCGTTCTATGATTCACTGGGTGATGTTTCGAAAGAAAATGGTAAGTGCCCGAGTGCTTCTTGGGTTCTTTTGCTTTTCGCCTGAAAACTCGATCTCGTTTGGTGATTTCTGGAAAGTATTGTAAGTTTTTATCCCCTAGGGATCTTGTATTCTTGCAAAGCTAAAACAAACGGATTAGTGCACAACTGACAATTATAATGAATTTCCAGAACTGACACTGGGTGACCCAGTGTCGAAATTGCAGAAAGTTTTTTACCCAAAATAAGTAAAATTAATCTAACACCGTACCCCGACAACGGCGTCAAAATTTTGACCGCGCTGTCGTGACGTGTCAAAATTAGTTATTTTTATTTTCGTTGGCTTACTTCTACTAACTAGTAGTAACGGCAAGTAAGGGTCGATCCCATGGAGAACGGTAAATCAATTATACTATTTAAGAATTAAGTACTTTATGCAATTAAAATAAAATAAAACGAAAAGGGGGGTTTGTTTCTGATCTTAACTAAAATAAATTGCGTAAAATAAATTTAATTACAATAAACAAAGGAAATAAAATTTGAAAATATCAATTGATGAATAATCTAGTCTTTAGCTCCGTTATCTACCGTTTCGAATTAATTCAAGTTTCCATGCAGCGCTTATCTCTTCTCTAATCTCATGAACTCCTATTCCGAAGCCAACAATAAGCTCTGTTGACCCCAATTATTTCTTAAGTTTATTCAATTAAAACAAGCTCTTTAATCGATCCTATCTATGGGTGGATTCAAAACAAGCTCTTCAAATCTCGCTCGCTAGATGCATTAAAAACCAAAATAATGGAATAGGTGAGATATTAAGTTCATAAGCTCGACTTAAGGGATCTCGATTTTGTGTTACTCAATTGAAAAAATTCAATTGTTTGCTACTTGTGAAATTAAAATTGCAACAATTACGGATTACAACTCAATTTCTTGCATGAGACATAAAACTCATAATCTAGTTGGCCAAACCAAATCATGAAATTATATGGCATAGTAGTGAATTCAATAACACAAAAGTAATTCAAGAGAATTCGAATTGAGACTACGCTGCGGGATTAAAACATGAATAAATTCAAATACGGATCCAAACTTCACTAAGAACTAGAATAGAAAATTAGCCGGACATGTTGGCTTTAGAAAACATCAAATTAATAGAAGACGTGAGAAGAAAGAAATTCAAACGAAGTATTTTTCTTCCTCGCGCGGTGGTGGTGGTCCGGTCCTCGGTGATAATTTCAGCTCGATCGTCCTCTTTTGCTTCTGCTCCAGCCGTCCGTATGGTCATAATAATTTCAGCTCCTCTCTCCTTTTATAATAATTCTTTATCTCTTAATTTTCCTTCTTTAATTGGAGCTCCTTCCTTCTTATCCTTCTTGAGTTTTAATTCCCTTGAAGTCTTTCTTTCCAATTCTATTCCAATTCCTTTTCCCAGTCTAGGGACCGATTTATTGCCTTATGTAACTGATTGGGCGGTTTGGAGTCGTTTCTTGGGCCCCAAATAAGATTATTTCCGGAACAGGACTGACACTGGGTCACCGAACTGACACTGGGCCACCCAGTGTCGCGCGACATTTTCTTCATTTAAGCACAAATCACCTTGGCTTGGTCCGCTTGATGGTCCAAACTATTCCTTAAGTTTAAAAACTCCATCAAACACCTAAATTAAACAACAAATTGCCAAGTGAAGTAAATTGCATCCAAAATATAAATAGGTAGAAAATAACCAAGTGTGCCAACATAAAATTTATTAAAACCTATAATTAACAATGATTTTAGCACACTATTTTCGTCCTATCATATCCCACCTTGATTTTCAACGATACTCCAATGAATGAATAAAAACCAAACCAAACCAAGCCAAATCAAACATACCCATTATATCAGAGCATGGTCTGGGGAGGGTGAGATGTACGCAAACCATGCCCCTACTTTTTACGGTAGGGAGGCTATTTCCGTGAAGACCCCCAGCTTAGTGCACAACAAAGTATTGAGTGATATATACAAAGAAGCATATGATTCGAAAAAGCTCAAAACCATACCTGAGCCCATGGCTTAATTACATGAGACTTACCTAAGGGGACTTGTCAACTGCACTCTCGATAAACGCTGCTCAAACAGAAGAGAGGTTGACTCTGCGCACATCTCCCTGTCAAAAATACACCATACGCAAAAGGCAATAGGATAAAATATAAATGCTCTAGGTCAAAGCTAACCGAGACAACCCAACTCTGATGCTCTCAACTACAGCACCGCTCCGTACACAAGAATCGACAACTCTGATCTGGCGCCTCCAAGAGCACCTATCAACAGTCGTGGTCTCGAAAAGATTTAAGGCCTTCAAATCTAATCTCAGCTGCTGCTCCCACGTCCTCCTCGGTCTGCCTCTCCTCCTCCCCCGACAACTAATAAACTCTCGACCTTCCTCACCGAAGCAGATGCATGCCTCCTGCGGACGTGGCCAAACCATCTCAATATCCCTTCCCTAACTTTCGCTGTAATGGCCGCCACTTCTAGCGCGTTCCTGAAAACCCCGTTCGAGATTCTATCCAACATTGTGCGACCACACGACCAATCTCAATGAATGAATAACTAAACATATATTTAAAATAAATGTGTATTTTACCACCCTTAACTATTTACGTTGCTATTTAATTTGATCATCAGTTGAGTTGGTCAAATGAATGGCTTTATTCTTATTAGAAAATTTAATTTGGCAAATTTTTAGGTAAACCTCAATGGTCCAAATATGTAAGTATTTATTTCAATATCTAATTTATATATACATAAATATTGTTTTTATATTTTTTTTATTTTTAATAAATTCGATACTCTTCCCTTATAAATAAATATTTAAAGTATCTAAGAGCAATACGGATTCGGAGTACCACATTAACTCTCTCTCTTGAATGATTTTTTTTATTCTTTTATTTTTATTTATCTAAGATCTTGAATCCCAGATCAAAATATAGCTACGTAAATTATAAAGAGTTTTTGAAGATCGTATAATTCCAAACTTTATACTAGGAATTTAAGTTGTAAACTTTTCTAACTTATGATATTTATTCTTAATTTTTACTTTACAATGATTGAGGTTTCATTTAGATGGGTTAGCCAATTACTATACCAACTTATGTTTAGTTATTTAATTGTATAAATTTAAATATGTTTAGTAATTAGTGGATATTATATAGGGTCTGAGTTTTTAAAGGGGTAATAAAAGTATCTTTTAATCGAGTTTGTGATCAATACGAGTATATGGATTCTAAACGAGTGTGAGTGGCTGAACCCTACTCCCATTATTTCATATGTTACTATACGAGTTTTTAACTCGAATAAGTAGTAAAATTATCTTCAATCCAGTTTAGAACGAGTACAAATACATAAATTTTAAATGAGTTCGAGTGATTGAATCTTATCCTCATCAATTCTGTTTATTGGTGTGTTCCGCTGCAGTACGATTTCAAGTGACTGAATCCTAACAAAGTACTAAATTATTTTTAAACTTTTACTTATAAATTACAATGTAAAGTGATTACCCGTCGAGTTTCGACGGGCTATATATATATATATATATATATATATATATATATAAACATCCTTCATATCAATAATAGAAGTAAAAAATCGTAAATTTTAAATTTGAAATATAAGCAAAAAAATTAGTAGTTCCACCAATTTAATATTCTTATTTTCTAAAAATTTTTAGTTTAATGCTGAATATAAATGGTGACATTTCTTCCAATTTTTGTATTGTTTGACATATGAACATATGGTATTTAATGTAGATGTATATTAATGATGAAGATTGAACTTTTAGAGGAAGGTTAATTTAGGTAGTAAAATTTAAATGTTTAACAAAATTAAATGAAATTTATCAACTTCGTTAATGTGCGTTTTATTTATTTTTTGCTAATGCTACCTCAACTTTTTTATTAGCTCTTTTACTCACATTTCGAGACAAATTGATTATATCATATAAAATTATAAATAATAAATATATAATTATTTATTGAAAATGAATATAATGATGTATTTTTTTTATATTTATTAATATAATAACTAAAAGAAATGAATGGTCAAAATTCAATTATGAAAAAAGCAAAGTACAGAGGTAGTGTGAAAGAAATGATTTTAATGGAATCAAGTTCTAATGTTGGAACTAGAGGAGGCCATGGGCGGCCGGGCCGAGTTGGACTCGGGTTGGGTTGGAGCAGGCTGAACTGGGACCGGCCCAATAGTATATTAGGTTGGGTCGAGGCCAATTCCAGGTTAACATCGGTATGTTTTGAAAAATTAATATTTTACATATTCAAAATTATATTAAAAATTATTTTTAAATGGTAATAAAAACTATATATTATAATATTATATATTTAAAAGATATTATAAAATAATAAATAATAGCATACTGGACCCATTCTGTTGGGCCGGGGTGGACCATGGGCTGTATTGGGTTGGATAATGGGTTGTGCTGGGCTGAGTTCGGTTTGTAAAGATTCAAACCAAAACCAATCCAACTTCATAGTGGGTCGGGTCGGGTCTTTAGCGGGGCCTTGCTACGAAGAAAAAATTGGGTCAAGGTTATAAATTAGAGGAATGATACAACCACATATCCCCAACCACACCCCATACACACTCGGCTTTATGGGGTTGTACCTTATGTTTTATAAATAAAATAATCATAATAATATTATATCTGTAAAATATACGGTACAATCTCATAAAACACGGGTGTGTATGGAGTGTGGTTGGAGAGATATGACTGTATCATTTCTCTATAAATTATTGGAGTTTTTGAAACATATTAATTAAAAATAGTAAGTAACTTTGACTGGGATTTGTAAATTGGGTATTTACATATTGTTACAATTTGACATGTCGTCAAAATAGGAAACGAACATTATGATTGGAGTATAGGTTCCGACTAGATAATTATGGTATATTTATTTTTTCATATATGAAATAAGGTAAGAAAAATTATACTCTCAACGATTGGGTTTGGAGATAGGAATGATTAAGAAAGCCCACTCATTTGAAGCGTGACAATTTAATATGTTATTTTCTAATTTTCTAGATTTCAAATGAAAATATAGTATCTTCAAAACAATTTTCTAAATTTTAAATAAATTTTCAAAATTTAATATGTTATTTGCGTCTTACTGTTTATTTTATTTTATTTGATGTGCAATTTATGCCCATTCATTTTTTTATTTTTGGTGATATTTGAGCATAAATTGCATAAAATTACAGCATTAATGACAATAATTATCTTAATTAAACCCAATCATAGTTAATGAGCCATTTTGTTTTTGTCAAGAATATTTAAAAAGGAATGAATAATTGGAAAATCGTTACATTGTACTAAAGCCGATGGGATGAAAAGTTAATCATTGGGCGCACGCATGCATGAATATTTGGTGAATCTTTTTAAATAGGATGTTGCTAAACATACCAAGCACATGTCTTTTTTCCTTTTTTTTTTTTTGTTTAGCAACGATACAAAGGGCACGGCAACCAAGAATAGAAAGGGAGATTTCGGCCAACAAAAAAGGAAGATTTCGGCCGAATAGGTTCAGAAAAATTAACTGCTGCTTTTAATTTTCATGTTTAATCAATATTATTTCATGTTTTTTTGACCATTGTTTCTGGCTAATTTATCTGTTAAGTTCTTAAGTAAATTTAAAATCGTACCTATTTATTTATAATTTAATCTTGTAATATATTTTTGATTTGATTCCATTGAATTATTTTTGTGTTATTGAGCAGATTTATTTATGCTATAACTCACTTTGGTTAGTCTGACCAACTTAATTGAAGTTTTTATATTTATTCTTAGATCCATATTTATAATACATACGCGTTATGATTCTAAATCACAAGAATAACAATTGATTTTATTCAATGTAATACAAAACCGTGATCCTCGGTCGAGCTTGTTAACTTAATATTCCGTCCATTTCCATCATTTTAGTTCATAATGCATCTAACGAATAAGATTAAAGAGCTTGTATTGAATTATAATTTATAGTGGAACGGTGGAAAATAGAACCAAGAACTGGATTCTCCTTCTTAATAGATTTCTTTCTAAATTCTACAGCTTTAATTTAATGCTTGTTTGTTTATTTTATTTTATTTCAATTCACCAACCAAACACCCCCTTATTATTATTATTATTATTATTATTATTATTATTATTATTATTATTATTATTATTCGTGTTACTAATTTTATTTTCAATAAATATTGAACTCAGTAAATACAATCAATTCATTTGTTCCCTGTGGGTTCGACCCTTTTGGTTTTGTTTACAAGGACACATGGAGATAAAAACTTACAGTATTTTCCGTAAATCGCCAAACGAGATCGAGTCTTCAAGCCAATAATTTTACAAGATTTTACAAGGCCACATTGTGTGACGAAACAAGTTGAAAATATACAGAATGTGGTACTTTTATGAGGCACAATAATTTATTGAAATATGTGTAATTTGAGTATAAAGATAAATAATATTTAAATGGTAATTTATTTTGAGAATTAGAAAAAGTAAAACGTCTCACTTTAAATGGAAAGGAGTGAGTAATATGCTAAGACTAAAAATAAAAAACCAAGTTTTAGCATTACAATCCAACTAAAATATCTTTTGGAGGAAGCTAGATATTTTACCGTCAACATCTGTGCAAAATGATGATATTAGTTGTGACGGTGAACTAGAACATTTTAAAGAAAACTTTTACAAGCAGTCCAAAGTTGAGAAAAAAGTTTGTTAAGAAAGCTAAAGGATATCATGGGCCGAACTACAACCGACATTCAAGTACCTTGACTCTCCAATGGTTTACTAATTGCTTCACGGTTTGACATTGCTGTTATTTTCTTAAGCGAGTCATCCAGTACACTGTGCTTACCATTTTGGTCTAGTCCGCCACCATCACAACAATATAATATAGGTATGATGGCATTGGTCGGTAACCACTACGTCCAAGTAGAATTAAAACAGTTTACAAGTAAATTTCAAAATTCTTTTTTGAAATTTTTTTTATTTACGAATTTTAAGTAAGAATTCCGGCTTTTAATATTAATATTAAAGATAGTTTTTTCTTAAAAAAAATAGTTTAAAAAACAGTAAAAAAATAGTTAAAAAAAGCAGAAAAATAATAATTTTAAAAAACGTAAAAAAACAATAAAAACCCATTCAAATAGAAAATTGCACATATTTGATAAATATGTTTGAAAGTACACATATATGATAAATATGTTTTAAAACTACACACCTTTGATAAATAACTCTACTTGTCTTGACAATATTTTTTTTGTAATTCTATTTATATAAATTTAATATATTTATAAGTAAGTAAATTATATTAAAAAAAAAACTAAAAAAAAAATGGCTGCCAGCGAAATGCTGGCAGCAAGGGTGGGGTGGGGGTGGGGGCATTTTTGTTGGTACCGTTTTGTTAGCGTCGGATATAATTTAGTTGATTAGGACGTCATTGATACCGCTTTTGTTACCTGCATTTGCAAATACTTTGGCCCGTGTCGGTCACATGTTAAATAGAGAATATATTTGTGATATAAAGTGTATTCGAACGTTCATATGAGAAGAGTAAAGAATATATTGTTTATTAGCTTTGGTATGTAATTTGAATAAATAACAATTCAAGAGTTCCGAATGAACAATTCAAGAAATCATAATAACTTTCATAATATTTAATTAGCTTAAGCCCAATCTCCGGGTATAGTCCAAAATCAAATGAAAAGCCCATCTATCAAACATTAAACTATCCAAACCAACACAGATAAAATAACTAATTATCATTTCTTAACCTAACCCTACACATACATTGTATACTCCGCCCTTGGACATAAAGTTGGTATATTGAGTAATTGGGGTTGGTATATTTAGCCAACCCCTTTAAATATTGTAATTTGATTTGTTTTTTTGTTTTTAAAGTATAGGATTAAACAAAAACAAGCATGTCAGACTTTGTATCTTCTTGCTCTAATCAGATCCCTAATTGCATTTCCAAGAACTGAAACCGACCATTAATTTATTTTAAATCAAGCTTAATTAAACAATTGAAAATGTCACAACGTGTCCAGAAATAGGTTTGGATTTCTTAACAAAAGGAGATGTATGTATATTTAATATATTTCCTTAAATAAAACAAAAATCTTGACTCGAAACAAATGTATAGTTATCTGTCCACATTTGACATTACTCGAACTAATAGTAGTTTAATGGAAAATCTTTGAAAAAGTCCCAATTTTGGGTGAGTTTATTTTCAAATTATTTCTTTTACGACAAAGGAAAAAAGATAGGCTACCCCTAAAATGATTTTTTTTTTTACTAAAAATGACAAGATACCGGCTATTGTAATCATTTTGACCCATTTTTTTCTGTAACCATTTATTTAATCGATTTTCAAGCTGAGCTGGAGCGCCAGATCATTAAATGAGAGGGTCATGTGGTCTATCATGTGTTATTTAAGCAGAATATTTGTCGTTTAAATCGTATGAATCTTCTTCCAGGGTTTGTGAGACTCCATGATGTCCACTTACCAACAGGATCTTCACAATCACATCTTGTCCGTTCCTGCTTCTAGAGATGCAAATGGATCTTGGATCCGGTCCGGATCCGCAGATCCGAATCCATTTTTGAGGATCTGGATCTCACATTTTTAGATCCATTGGATCCGGGTCGGATCTGGATGTATAAAAAAATTTGCGGATTTGGATCCGGATCCGACCCACGGATCTACATTATATATATATATATATATATATTTTAAAACCCTAATTCTTAATTATCAAAATCAAAAGAAAAAAGAATCCCTAATTCTAGGATGTCTGATGATGTTGAAAGTAGTTGTAACATGGAAGACTTGTTCTCATGGACTCAAGATTAGTTGATCGTGAAGACTAATTTTGTGATGTGATGTGACTTTGGACGAATATATTTGTGTAATGTTTTGGATTTTTTGGATTTGTTTGTGATGTGGTGTGACTTATCTCATGAATATGAAAGTAGCTCGTGATATGATATTTGTGTTGCTAATTTATTTTGATTCTTTATAGTTGTGTGGTATTGATATTGCGTCATTTTAAGTACTATTTTAGCTTAAAGAGGGATCAGTGGACCAGATCCGTAGACCTACAGATCCGACAGATCTGGATCTGGATCTCAGATTTTCGGATCCGACGGATCTGGACCGGATCTGGATCTCAACAAAAAAAAATTGGTCTGGATCTGGGATCAACAAGATCCGGTCCAGATCCGGCCGTTGCCATTCCTCGACTTTCTTTGTGTGCTAGGGTTTAAATGACCAATCGTTCTGCTTAAATAACACATGACATACCACATGACCCTCTCATTTAATGACATTCGTCCAACTCAACTTGAAAACCGATTAAATAAAGAATTATCGAAAAAAAGGTCAAAATAATTACAATAGCCGATATCTTGTCTTTTTTTTTTTTGTAAAAAAAATAAGGGGCTAAGCCGTAAACTCGCCCACAATATTGAGACTTTTTCGGAGATTTTCCCATCTTGAAAACCGGTAAAATAAAGGGTTACTGGGGAAAAAATATCAAAATAATTACAATAGCCGGTATCTTGTCCTTTTTCGTAAAAAAATTAATATGAAGTTAAACCGTAAACTGACCCAAAATATTGGGACTTTTTCGGAAATTTCCCTAATTTAATTCTACTAACTAATAGTACTATTTGTCTTATACTTTAACGACACTTTGATTTTATATTCCCCAGTATTCAACCATGCTGGCTAATTATTCCATATCTGCATTACGTATGTATTATTCTAATGTTTTGATAGCAAAATATTAAATTAAATACCATTTTGTAATCTCAAAATTATGGGGCAATTATTAGGATTGTCGTTTTCCAAACCTTTGGATAGTCGGGATCGTGTTGTCTTTTAGTGCTTCAGTTCTGACTCGAACTTGTCGTTTGTGTGTTTTCTTCGGTCATGTGTTTGGTGTCGGGTGCACGTTGTTTTCATCCGGGGAAGAATTCGCCGCTTACCATCTTTGAGTGATGTATGTACTACTGCCTGCACTCGTTAGCGCGCGCTAATTCCGTTGTGTAGAGCACGCTAATTTCGTTGTGTAGCACATGCTAAATTCGTCCAGTAGCACGCGTTACTGTTTCGAGTGCTACTTCTGCTCTCTGGACGAGCAGTCTAGCGCATGGTGTAATATCCGGATTTATTATTGAGTATTTCATCTGTATTTGAACCCTGTATTATTTGAAATTGTGATATTGATAATCGAAGTATGATATTTCTCGTATTTGTATCCTTGTACATGAGTATGACAACATGTAATTTTTCCCATGCAAATACGTGATAACGTACGTTAACAAGTATAGCTTAACGTACGTTATCTGTCGGAGTTAGCGTACGCTACGAATGTAGCGTAGCGTGCGTTAACTAGCCAATAATTGAGCTAGACGGCTGTCACATGCGCCAGCCGGACATGGGTCCGGATAAGATTCTTTCGGATGAACCTGGACACTTTTGAAGTCAACGATTGTTAACGTACGCTAAGGATTGTGTCTAGCATACGATAATATGTGTTACTTACGTACGTAACCTGATGGTGTAACGTACGTAATCAAGGTCAGAATGAGGACATTTAACTATCAGGACAATAGCGTACGCTAAATTATGCTGGATAGCATACGCTAAGAGGCTAACGTACGTTATGCATGAAGGCTAACGTACGTTAAGGACAGAAAATTATAAATAAGACATCACACCATTTCATTTCAGCTCGTTCATTTCACCTATCCTTCAGCATACTTCGTGCCCAGAGATATCCCAGCCCCCTTAAACACCTTTAGAACACCTTTTCTTGATCATTGAAGATTGGAGATTACTCATTGAGGTGGAGAATCATTTTTGGATTGTCACACAAGCAACCGGAGTTGAAGTCTACCTATTGTCTCAGTGTTTTCTTCATCTTAAGGTATGTTAACACTATCTCCAACGTTGAATTCGTGTTCTTAAGGATATGATGAGTATGCTATCAAGATATTGAGTTCCATTGATGAATTATTCAAACAACATTATGTTTAGAAGTTGGAATGATTATGCTTAAGATATCGTTGTTAAAACATCATAGTTGGAATCCTATTACGTCAAATGATAAGAGTAAAGTTCTGAGATTGATTATCCATATTGAATAGTATTGCCATATTGAATCGTAGACTTGGAGATTGATATCACTTTTGATAAGCGGATTTAAGAAAGAATCATCGAAGGTTGTATCCTTTCTTATAAGTTGGACTTGTTAGTTCTTTAAGATGAAGTCTGAACGTAATGAGGATTTTGGAATCAAACGCATCAACCTTAGATCACCAAACTTCGCATGAGAATTGTAAATCTAGATTGAATACGGTGTTGTGATGATACATATCCTTGATATTCGAAGATGTTTGAATCCGTAAGATCATTCATAATTTTATGGACATGTTATGTAGAAGGATAACATACGTTAATCACTGAGGATTTCGTAAGCTTCATCACAGTTAGAACAGTCGTCTGCCCAGTGAGAAACTGCCATGCACGCTTCGCGTATGCTATGCTATTTAGTTAATGTACGCTATCGGGCATAGTTAACATACGCTACGTTTGGTACGTAACATACGTTATGTCATCAGACGAGTCAGTCGGCTGATCAGAGAGGGACTGTCAATACATGGTTAGCGTACGCTAGACTTTGTAGTTTACATGTGCTAACGAGTAGGCTTAACGTACGCTACCTATGGTACGTAACGTACGTTAAGCAATTCAGGCAGGTTACGTTTTATGAACTTCCGACCGTAATTTGGATTGTTAGATGTTCGTACGACGTGAGAAGAACTCTATATTATTTCTTTTGTTTAAGGTTCAAGCTTGTTACGTGATTGATCGAAGGGGTGACCTTCGAGTATTCTGTTTTTCGTGGAAGTATCATTCTTGTCATCGAATCGAGGCAAGTACCTTAATTAGAATTGTCCGAATTATATCGGTTATATTATGATTGTACTGTGTACATGTGTTGTGATTAATTGTCTACCATGTGTTGATCCGACGGGAATCATCATGGGAAATCTATAGCTGTGTGCGCTGGATCGTCGGACAGGTAGTTCCACCATATTTTGGTCCGACGGGATCATCATGGGAATCTATAGATGTGTGAGCTAGATCGTTGGAATACCTTGAGTATGTTGAGACTGTTATGATGTGATATGTGTTGTTATTATTTTCTCGTTGGAGAAATTTGTCATGATTATTGATTGATTAAATCATTGTTATATGATTATCGTACTTGTACTAGCATTGTTGTGCTAACCCCTTTGGGGTGAACATTTATTTATGTTCAGGATCCAGGAGAGCGGGGAAACAACCACTGGAGTTGCATGACGACGAGGGTGTAGATTGATGTTCCGGCCGGGTTTATTTGTCTGTTGTTTGTATCATTTTAATAAGTACTCGAGTACGTCGTCGTTTGTGATGATTTGGATTTGGTGATGTATTTATACTTTTCCTTTGGACATTTGTATTTTCAGTATTGGTCAGAACTGTTGTATTTTATTTCAGTTACTTTCATACGTTGGTATCTGTTATTATCTTTTCCTTTCTTCAGACTTGTAAATCCATATGTAAAGGATTTACGGCGCTGTAATATTCCTAAAAATATCGGGGGTGTTATAGAATATGGTATCTGTAACACCCCGAGACAATCAGAATAATTACAGCGCCGTAAACCCTTTAAGTAAGGATTTACAAGGCTGATTAAAAGAAATGTGAATATAATCCAACAATACCACCGAAATTCAAATTACAAAACCGGTTCCAACTGATCCATTACAACCATATCGAAATGATATTAAAAAGACACGCGTACTCGAGTACTGAAAATGAACCAAGAAGACAAATCACAAAAACAACAAACATTTAACATCACTGAGCCACTTCATCGTCATGACGGTACTGTGGCTGCTTCCCCGCTCCTCGGCTACCTGAACATCAAAACAAATGTCCACCTCCGCAGGGGTTAGCAAAACAATGATAGTACAAGTATCGGAACACACAAATATGCAACGACAATGCATAAAAACATACACAATACGGACTTTCGCTATCGGAATCCAACAATACGAATCCACAAGATTCAATCAACACAATATAGGTATTCCAACGATCCAGCGCCCTCAGCATAGATCCCAAGATGATCCCGTCGGACCAACACGAGGTGGAAAAAACCCGTCCAATGATCCAGCGCCTTCATCCTAGATCCCTTGATCCCTCCGGATCATCACAACTTACACATGACACAACTATGCATATACATATGCAAGAAAATCGACATGTTGTTAGGCGTATTTTTATACGCTTATTTATCATTATTTTGTAGTATTTTGGAGTGTGAAATCATCTAAATGAGCTTTTAATGCCTTAATTTTGTATGATTGACAGGAAATTGAAGTCCGGAAGCTTAAACGAGGCAAACAAAGTAAAACGGCAAAATCGACTATGAGCCGCGGACAAGGAAGCCGAGCCGCGGCAAAGGAAGACACCACCAAGGGCGAGTAGAGTGTACTGTGTCGCGGCACGACCCATGTGAGCCGCGACACGTAAGGATTTAATTACGCCTGTATTCAGATTTTGGCGATGTGCCGCGGCACAGTTGATGAGCCGCGGCACACTTAGCGGGTTTGGTACGTCTCGCGGATTTTGGGCCGTTTGAAGCCGATTTTCAACCAACTAATACGGACGCGATTTATGGAAGTGCTGAGCTATAAATAGGGCTTAAGACCCTAATTTAATGAGTCGGGAACCTTGGAATCGAGATTATTGAAGCTAAACCTAGGAGAGCTTAAGCTTGGAGACAGAGAAGAGGAGGAAAGCAGAGGAATTCAAGGGCATAGGCGGGAGTCAAGAACGGAGGAATCCGAGCTTCATCTGCGTTTGAATTTTATGCTTTCGTTTATTTCTTCTCGTATTTTCGCTTTTAGTATGTCGCTAAAGCCCTAATCTAGGTTTTGATGAAACCTTTATTTTGACGAATTGATTAAGATTATCTAATTTATTACCTTTTTATTGAGTTTTCCCAATTATATTTAATGCTTGCAATTATCTGGCCAATAGTTGTATTGATTTAATCATTCACTTCGAATCGGGAGAGGAGATTTGGTGAGGAACTATTGGTGAGGACCGTTTTATTCTGTGAGATAGGAATATACTCATAGGAACTACGTGGCCTTTAGGAGATTTCATGCTTTTGCCTAGCGACGAGATAATTCACCTAGGGATAGAGTGCGTTAGTCGCTTAGATAAATCTATTGACCTCGGAGAGGCGGTAGAATATATTAGCAATCTCCGCCTTCAATAAATTGGGAAAATTATTTATTACGGATAATCAAGATTAAATTCGGATAAATTAAGGTGGATTTAACTCTAGACTTATTTATCATTTGATTCCTTTTATTCAAGCTATCGTTTAGTCTTTTATTCATTCTTGTAGTTATTAATCCAAAAAACCCCAACTTCGATTGTTCAAATAAAATTGGAATACGAAAACGTCGGTAGTTAGAGACTCAATCCTCGTGGGAACGATACTCTACTTATCACTTTATTACTTGTAAACGATGACGTGCACTTGCGTGTAGGAAATATCGCAACAAGTTTTTGCGCCGTGTTTGGGATTGAAATTTTTCTAATATCGACTTAAGTATTTCCAGTCTTAATTTGAACGTTTTATTTTTATTTTTGTGTATTTAATTTTTTTATTTTGTTCGTTTTTCCTTTCAAGACCGTTCGTGTAGTGCATGAGAAGGCTCGGTAACGAAGGCTTACTACCTTTGGACACCGAGCTCGAGCGCACGCTAAGAAGGAATAAAAAGGAGAAAAGAGAGCTGCAGACGGCCAACATGGCCGAGAATATTGAAATCCAAGGAGGAGACAACCAAGTGCGGCAAGCTCAACCGGAACTCACTCTTCGAGATTATGCCATCCCGCAAGTCAACGCAAATTTTTCGAATTCGGCCCCACCATCCAAGCTAATAACTTTGAGATCAAGCCCGCCATTATTCGGATGGTGCAAAGCGAGCCCATTCTGTGGACTACCGAAGGACGATCCGAATGCCCACATTGCTTCTTTCCTTGAGATATGCGACACTTTCAAAACTAATGGTGTCACCGACGATGCCATCCGATTGAGGCTTTTCCCTTTTTCTTTGAGGGATAAAGCAAAATTCTGGTTGAATTCCTTACCGCCGGGGTCGATTACAACTTGGGAGAGGTTAGTGCAAGCCTTCCTTGCAAAATTTTTCCCACTATAAGACGCGGTTAAGAAATGAGATAACCACTTTTGCCCAGTACGATATGGAATCGCTCCACGAGGCGTGGGAGCGATATAAAGAATTGCTTCGAAGATGCCCTCATCACGGCATTCCTGATTGGCTTCAGCTGCATACATTTTATGGTGGTTTGAGTGCTTCTACACGCACTTTAGTGGATGCAGCCTCCGGAGGAACATTCATGGGAAAATCTATGGCCGAGGCTCACGTGCTGTTGGAAGATATGGCAAAACGCTTACCAATGGCCAGTGAAAGATTGACACCGAAGAGGGTAATGGAAGTTTCGAGCAATGATCCGATTTCCACCTTGTCACTCAAGTCGCCGCTTTGACACAACAAGTAACTTTTCGCACGCACCACCCGTTACCATTGAGACATGTAATTGGTGTAACGGATCACACCCGAAAGCGGAGTGTCAATTTGGAAATCCGTCGAGCAAAATCGATGGAGCAGCTCAATTCGTAGGAAGTGGGAATCGACCAATAACCCGTACTCAATACTTATAATCCGGTGGCGCAATCACCCCAACTTTTCATGGAGAAACGGAACGCACACCAGCCCCTTTCACTCGGAATCAACAGCAGACCCTTCCGCTCCTAAAGTGTCTCTCGAGGAAGCGCTTGCAAAATTGGCGGCAAATACGAGTCAATTTATGACTCGACGGAAGCTACGTTACAAAATCATTCGCTTCCATTCGAATTTAGAGGTCCAAGTGGGCCAAATCGCTAATGTATTGACAAATGTCCGGAGGGAGCATTGCCGAGTACCACGAGACAAATCCTCGAGAGAGTCTAAATGCAATTAGCTTGAGAAGCGGGAGAGATGTGCTAGATCAGCCCGAGCCGGGTAAAGAGAAGAAGGTGATTGAGAAAGAGATGGAATTAAAGCTAGAGGAGTCGAAGGAAGTTCACCGATAACTCAAAGACATGTGTTCCCCCTGCTCCGCTTCCGCAGACTACAAAGAAAGGAGGGCGGACAAACAATTTTCTAAGTTCCTTGATGTGTTCAAAAGCTTCACATAAATATTCCGTCACGACGCATTGGAGCATATGCCGAGTTATGTCAAATTCATGAAAGAGATATTATCGAAGAAGAGAAAGCTTGAGGAGTTTGAAACGGTTGCCTTGACAGAGGAGTGCGGTGCAATTCTTCAAAAGAAGCTCCCACCTAAATTGAAAGATCCGGAAGCTTTAACATACCGTGCACCATGGGAATCTTTCGTTTGATAAGGCACTATGCGATCTTGGTGCAAGTATCAACCTCATGCCTCTATCGATTTTTCAAAAGTGAATATTGGGGAAGCTAAGCCAACCACAGCCTCATTACAATTGGCGGACCGATCGATAAAGTATCCGAGGAGTGATCGAGGATGTATTAGTTAAGGTTGACAAGTTCATCTTTCCACCGACTTCATCGTACTAGACATGGAGGAAGATGACAATATTCCGATCATCTTGGGACGACCATTTCTAGCGACGGGCCGAACCCTTATAGACGTGGAAAAGGGAGAGCTAACTCGAGGGTCCAAGACGAGGAAGTTACTTTTCAAGTATTCAAATCGCTCCCGTGTCCCTAAGTGCGATAAAGGATCACAAAGTGAGGGTGTGGATGTTTGTGAAAGAGGAAAGCATCGAAAAAATCGTCGTTGGGAAAATTCGATTTGTTAAATGGCCCAAGTTTGAAGAAGGATGTAGAACTAGTGGCGTTTCTCGACCATGAAGAAAATCACGCAGCTTGTGAGTTCGTTTGTGAAGGAGGAGAGTGAGCCGAAAGCCAAGAGAAAAATTAGTCATGGAGAAACCGGGTGTTTCGGAAGTTTCTCAAATCGAAACCTTTTCGGAAACTACATTTGATGACCGAACCGAAAGTCGAGCGGTGATGACCAACGGTCATAATTTTAACCAAAATACAAACGGTTCGATGAACGGGCGGAAGCCAAATGGAGTTTGCGAAAAGCGAACTAACGTTGTTCAATAGGTCCAGTGAAGACTATAAACTTAGCGCTTCTCGGGAGGCAACCCGAGCTCGTAGTCGTAGATTTTTGCATTTCTTTATTTTTCTTGTATTCGTGATTTTTATTTTTCATCTTATTTGTGCTTCTATTTGCTTCTTCCTCTCGTTTTTAACGTCTTCTTTTCAAAATTCTCACAGAAAGTCCTGTGGAGAAATCGAGTATGAGCCGCGGACGCTTATTGTGAGCCGCGGCACACATCGATCGCAATGGAAGGCAAAACCGATCGTACTTTGTGCCGCGGCACGGTATAAATGAGCCGCGGCACACTCGAGCAATGAGCCGCGGCACACGGAATTTGAGCCGCGGCACACGACAAAACAAGACACAGGTAAAACGGACAGTACCTTGTGCCGCGGCTCACTTTATCTGTACGCGGCACACTATGCGGAATCCAAAGGCGGGTAGCTTATAACATGCATTCAAAGGCATTTATCGTGCGTTTTTTTCTTCTCCTTGCCTTCCCTCCTCTTCTCTACCTACGACATTGTTCAAATTTCTTCCTGCGATTTTCTTGAAATCTTCAAAAGGTATGCTTCCATCCTTATTGTTTATTTGCTTATAGGTTATATTTTGAAGTTGTTCTTGCGTTGAATGGATGGAACATGCCCAGTTTTTTTCCTTCAAATAGTTTTGTGATTGTTAGAATATAACAGGGTAATTTCATCGAATTTTCTTGATTAAATTGGAATATCAATGAATTGATTGTGTTAAGTTGTTCATGATTGAATTGCATTTGCTTTTGGGGCTGAAACGAGCAAGAACTATGTTTATTCTACAAGTAAACAAGCGCCCTCAAGGTGTCACATAAATTTACCAAAAGAAAATATTCAATGAAAAGACAAACGTTTTGAATTCTCGTGCAACGCCTACGTTTTGAATTTACAAAGAAGCCCAACCCTTACATCCAGTTTAGATGTTTAAGTCCAAATTCATCTTTTTCTCTCGTATGCGCTAGTGTCTTAAATTCGGAATTTCTGGTTTGATGTCTTTAGCCGCGCATATATCATCGTTATTATTTTTTGCGTAAATAAACCCTCGTGTTGTGCTTCTCAGATCGATTATGGCGCGCACGAAGAAGTCGACCAAGCGTGCTAGGACCGAGTCATCCCCACGCGAGGAGACCTCTCGGTCGGGCCGAGGCGAGGGGCACCAATTTTCGGACCTCGAGATCCACAAGATATTCAACGAAAAGATCCGTCCGCGTCCACTTATTCCCGAGAGAGGTTTTACTCCAGCTCCTCGGGACGGGAGTTGCTCATGATGATTGACGAGATGGGATGGGCTAGATTTACCGCACCTCCCGAGCCAGTCATTTCGATCGTCCCAGAGTTTTATGCCGCGCTCTGCCAAGCACATCCGGCAGGCATTCGTTGCCATCTTTAGAGTCCGGACTCAGTCGACGTCCGAGGGGTCACGGTTGATTTCTCCCCGACCGCTATTCGGAGGTCGTTTGGGTTTCCGGCGGTGGACGAGATGGCTATGACCGCGTGATGACCGGCCTCACTAAGGAGGCCCCGCTTGAGACGATTGCATGCCTGCACCGATCGGGAGCAATGAGCACAGAGCTCATCTACTTTTCACTTCAGAGTCGCCTCGCCCGGCTCGGCGAGCCTCGGCTTTACTTTATTTGTGCCCGCATTGATCCCACCTCCCGATCCGCATGCTTTTCTCTCCCGCGCCCGGATACTTTTGCTATCACCTCCGGCCGCGCTTCGATGTGGCCCCCATTCTCGTCCGATCTATCTTCCGGAGTATCCAGGGGGGCCAAGACGGGTTGAAGCACCCCTCCTCATCTCGCGCTTTATGCCGGCAAATGGCTGACATGGTCAGTCGACGAGCCGATGCTTGCCCCACAGGCCCCGATCGACCACCGCATCATATCGCACTTTGAGCAGTGGGGTGGAGCGCCGGCACATGCTCGGGGGCGAGGATTTTTGCTTGAGGAGGCTCACGAGGGATCCCCCGAGCCACTTTTGTTGACGCACGGAGAGGCCGGACCGCAGCCCGACAGAGCGAGGTTGGAGGAGCTGTTTGATGGGCTGCGGGAGGATATGAGGAGACAGAGAGAAGAGCATAGGGAGGAGTTGAGGAGAGAGAGAGATGATATGAGGAGAGAGAGAGAGCTGGATGGCTGCCTTGCGAGAGGAGCAGCGGGCGGCGCGGGAGAGTGTTGTTGCTGCCGCCAGAGCCGAGATGAGAGAGCAGGCCCGCCGGGCCAGCCGACGAGCGGAGAGGCGTCTTGCTGCAAGGGAGGCTTATCATCAAGAGCACCTCGCCGCATGGACGGCCCACATCATGCATCCCGACGGGCCATTTACTGCGCCCGCCCGGCCAGCCACACCACCCTCCTCACCGGACGATGCCGGCACCAGCTCCTGAGCAGACTGGAGGGGAGTACTTGACCTTTTACTTTTCTTGCATTTCATTTTTGTCCATTGAGGTCAATGTACGTCCTAAGTTTGGGGGCTTTACATTCATCTGCATTCATTCAGTACTCTATTTTCTTGTCAGACATTATATTTTGTTGCACTTTTCTTTCTTTGCGAATTTTTTTTTTTAATAGCCTTGCTTGCCGTAGTTTTTCTTTATTCGTGAATTTTCGTGCTTCTATTATGTGTGATACTGATGTTACGACACTGTCTTTCTCTCTGAAGAAGCGGGCGAGTTTTAGTCGAGTTGTAGTTAGTTATTTCTGTTCTGCTTAGTATTCAATTAGGTCCGAAATTTTTCGTGATTGTAGAGGACTTGGCAGATAAGAAACGATACATACTTGTTTTTAAATCCCCATCAATACGTTTGGCTACATTTTCCGGATAGTGAGTCGTACTGTTTCTTTAGTCGTGTTGGCACTTAAATTGAGTTTAGAGTCGGGCAGTTTTTCCCTAAAAGTCGAGATAATGTGTTCTATGAAGGGAAGTCTAGTAACCGGGGGTATTCGCGTGACCCGTTGTTTACTCTCGCGTAAAACGACGACCCTGATTAGACTATTGATTTAGATATTTCACATGTGCCTATGATAGGAAGTCTAGTAATCGGGGTATTCGCGTGACCATTGCTTACTCTCGCCAAACGGCAACCTTGATTAGGACATGCGAAATTATGTATTCGAGTTGTTTCTCCACCGTAGACGGAACTTAGTAACTAGAAGCATCCATGTGCCCCATGAGTGTCTTTTACGTCAAACGGTTTCCTAATACATGAGAATGGAAGTTCCACCTAGGATTATCCCGATGAAACATCCCGAGATCCTAACCTAGTGGTCAACTCGAATCGAATTCTTGAGCATATTTATATAAGGGGACACTGTCCGAGGTTTAGTTGCCAGGAGACTCGTGAAAAATTGTGCCTTTAGACTGTGGAACGGGACGAACTAACTTGTCTATTTTAGCCTTTCATATTGACGGTCGACTCGACTCATTTTTGTTAATCTTTGAGCTGAGTTTTCTTCATGAACAAATGATTAGGACTGAACTTGATCACTTTGCGGTATCACTATTCTGAGTGCAGCTCGCTTTTATGACACTCGTATTATTTAGAGAGAATGGCAGGATAGTATTAATTAGGTTGAACACTATGAGTTGCACGATGATTCACGACATTCTTTTATTGACTTTAATTCTTTTTGCTTGAGGACAAGCAAAGGCTTAAGTTTGGGGGTATTTGTTAGGCGTATTTTTATACGCTTATTTATCATTATTTTGTAGTATTTTGGAGTGTGAAATCATCTAAATGAGCTTTTAATGCCTTAATTTTGTATGATTGACAGAAATTGAAGTCCTAAGCTTAAACGAGGCAAAACAGTAAAACGGCAAAATCTGGACTATGAGCCGCGACACAAGGAAGCCGAGCCACGGCAAAGGAAGACACCACCAAGGGCGAGTAGTCAGACTGTGCCGCGGCACACCCATGTGAGCCGCGCACGTAAGGATTTAATTACGCCCTGTATTCAGATTTTGGCGATGTGCCGCGGCACAGTTGATGAGCCGCGGCACACTTAGCGGGTTTGGTACGTCTGCGCGGATTTTGGGCCGTTTCGAAGCCAGTTTTCAACCAACTAATACGGACGCGATTTATGGAAGTGCTGAGCTATAAATAGGGCTTAAGACCCTAATTTAATGAGCTGGGAACCTTGGAATCAGGAGATTATTGAAGCTAAACCTAGGAGAGCTTAAGCTTGGAGACAGAGAAGAGGAGGAAAGCAGAGGAATTCAAGGGCAGAAGGCGGGAGCTGAAGAACGGAGGAATCCGAGCTTCATCTGCGTTTGAATTTTATGCTTTCGTTTATTTCTTCTGTATTTTCAGTTTTTAGTATGTCAGGCTAAAGCCCTAATCTAGGGTTTTGATGAAACCTTTATTTTGACGAATTGATTAAGATTATCTAATTTATTACCTTTTTATTGAGTTTTCCCAATTATGTTTAATGCTTGCAATTATCTGGCCAATAGTTGTATTGATTTAATCATTCACTTCGAATCGGGAGAGGAGATTTGGTGAGGAACTATTGGTGAGGACCGTTTTATTCTGTGAGATAGGAATATACTCATAGGAACTACGTGGCCTTTAGGAGATTTCATGCTTTTGCCTAGCGACAGATAATTCACCTAGGGATAGAGTGCGTTAGTCGCCGTTAGATAAATCTATTGACCTCGGAGAGGCGGTAGAATATATTAGCAATCTCCGCCTTCAATAAATTGGGAAAATTATTTATTACGGATAATCAAGATTAAATTCGGATAAATTAAGGTGGATTTAACTCTAGACTTATTTATCATTTGATTCCTTTTATTCAAGCTATCGCTTAGTCTTTTATTCATTCTTGTAGTTATTAATCCAAAAAACCCCAACTTCGATTGTTCAAATAAAATTGGAATACGAAAACGTCGGTAGTTAGAGACTCAATCCTCGTGGGAACGATACTCTACTTATCACTTTATTACTTGTAAACGATGACGTGCACTTGCGTGTAGGAAATATCGCAACACATGTTCATCAATATGAACGTACGTTAAATCGATAGCAAATGTCATGACAATTTAATGAAATAATCTCATGTCAACAACACGAATAAACCATATGCATGATCAAATTCATCAATTATTCACAAACTTTAAAAATACGATACTTGCCTCAACAAATGGCGACAAGAATTTCTACTATCAATAGTCTTCAATCCGATTGGAGAATTCTCACTTGGTCGGCTCACCGGAATGCAAACCTTCATCGAACAATAACGTCGGTATAACTAACGGTTCCGGATAATCGTTTAAATCATTAAATGAATCATCAAAAGGCGTGACACACCCTATAATGGCGATGGACTATTATGCCCTAACACAATTTGGTTGGACCGATACTACGCTATTCGTCCTTGCAATAGCTCAATGGAATACTTTCTAAGCTCCAACACAATTCCTTCGGTTGATTGTTACAACATAACATGGAATTCATCCTAGGAGGATTGTAATCATGTTCTATTATAACAAGATATCCGAACTTCGATGAATCATCATAAAGACTTCTTCACTAGTTTCAATATCCTGTCCTTCTACGAATAAATCCTTAAATTCAATCCATTAATTCTTCACCAAAATGTTCAATCATACCATTCTCATGAACAAAGATAATCTTCGAAAACTAGATATGATTGGGTTTACAATCTCAAGATGCACTAATCAATATTCTAATCACTAGATGGTTGCACAACGATTACAACAACCAAGAGGAATCGAAAATAATTGAATTTAATATTCTAAACCATGATGAAAGGCTCCTCAAGAAGATAACTGGTTCGGTCTACTCAAAACAGGTCCAAAACATTACTAAGATCATGCTAAATTAGTTGGTGAAGGATCACATACCTCAATAAATTGATGAACAATGAAGAACTTGAATAAACTCTACCACCGGAAGCTTGAACACCAATCTACAAGGCCTAAGCTTCCCAAGAATCATCTCAGAAGATGATATGAAGGATAAGAGGTGATGAAAGATCTCCAGAACACGAAAAATCAGCTAAAGGAAAGGTGAGAAATGGAATAGGGTCGAGGTCTATAAATAGAATTCTGGGCATTACGTACGTTATGCAATTAACCTTACGTACGTAACAAACTTAACGTACGTTATACCCTAACTTTAGCGTACGTAGTCGTCTGACCAGAACTCATTGGCCTGATTTCGCCATTTCTTTACGTACGTAATCACAAGGGTTTTACGTACGTAATATCCATGTCCTTAGCATACGTAAAACATGCACCATAGCGTACGTAACACCTATGTGCAGGTTCTTGCGGAATATCACACGAATCTTCCCCGGCCCCTTCCTTGGCCCCTACACGCCGACCCTTATCCGATCGTAAGTTGACTTAGCTTACGTACGTTAAGAACATCAGATAACGTACGTAATACTGCAGTCTTAGCGTACGTTAACACGTGTAGAACCATGCATGCAGAATGCTGGAGATACCAAAACGTAAGGATACGAAATACGGGAAACCAACCTCCGAATAATAATATCACAAAGTTGATTCTTACAAGATAGATACACAATAATTATCCGGGCATTACATACTACCCCTCTAAAAAGAAGTTTCGGCCCGAAACTTAAATCGCAAACAATTCCGGGTACCTCGGCTTCATACTATCTTCCATCTCCCAAGTTGCTTCTTCGACTCCATGCCGAGACCACTGAACTTTTACCAAGGAGATCGGTTTATTCCTCAATTGCTTGACTCGACTCTCAAGTATCTTGATTGGCTTCTCTTCGAAGGTGCCGTCATTAGCTATTTCGATCTCATCGAACTCAATGATATGACTGGGATCTGGTACATACTTCCGCAATTGGGATACGTGAAACACATTATGAACGTGACTCAGCGATGGCGGTAAGGCCAACCTGTATGCTAAATCCCCAACTCTCTCGAGGATCTCAAATGGTCCGATATATCTCGGACTTAGCTTACCTTTCCTCCCAAAATGGAAAATTCCTCGTGTAGGAGACACCATCAATAGTACGTGGTCCCCAATGTCGAACTCTAGCGGGCGACGACTCACGTCTGCATAAGACTTCTGTCGACTCTGGGCAGTCAACAGTCTTTCCCGAATCAAAGCTATCTTCTCTTGAGTCTGAACTATCAATTCCGGTTCCATCCCGATCAAGTCCGAAGAATCATCCCAGCACAAAGGTGATCGACATCTTCTCCCTTACAAAGCTTCAAATGGTGCCATCTTAATAGAAGTATGCCAACTATTGTTGTAGGTGAATTCAATCAACGGCAAGTGAACTTCCCAATCAGTTGACCAATCCAAAGCACAAGCTCTAAGCATGTCTTCTACTGTTTGTATAGTCCTTTCGGACTGACCGTCCGTTTGAGGATGATAAGCCATGCTAAAGTTTAGCTCAGTCCCCAAAGCCCTGTGAACTGCCTTCCAGAAGTGCGACACGAAGCGACCATCTCGATCTGAAATAATAGTCTTCGGCGTCCCATGCAATCTGACTATCTCTGCAATAAATACTCGTGCCAATTTCTCGGGTCCCCAAGTGTCCTTAATTCCTAGGAAATGAGCCGACTTGGTTAGTCGATCAACGATAACCCAAATCATGTTTATTCCCGTCTTGGTCCTTGGCATATTGGTGATGAAATCCATCGAGATATCCTCCCACTTCCACTCAGGGATCGGAAGCGGCTTCAGCATTCCGGCAGGTCATTGATGTTCAATCTTAACCTGCTGACAAGTCAAACACTTCGAAACGTATTCTACTACGTTCTTCTTCATATTTCCCCACTAGAAGTTTTGTTTTAGATCCTTATACATCTTACTGCTGCCCGAATGAATAGAATAGGGTGCGCTGTGAGCTTCCTTCAGAATTGTCTGTATCAAAACATCATCATCGGGAATGCAAATTTGACTCTGAAATCTCAGAACTCCATCATCTTGTATCACGAATCCTGGGGCCTTTCCTTTCTTTACTTCATCACATAACCGAAGGATCAGAGAATTGTTCAACTGCTTAGATTTGATTTCCTCGACTAGTGACGAAGTCAGTTCCATTGCATATAGTTGCCCTTGGATTTCTGGCGACCATGCTTCAATTCCTTCGCGGATCAGTTCTCGTTGAATGCTGGTTTGGGACGTAAGTGCTTCCAACACTCGAAGAGAAATAGGTTTACGGCTCAATGCATCAGCTACTACGTTTGCTTTACCCGGATGATAGAGAATTTCCAAGTCGTAATCCTTGATCAATTCTAGCCACCTTATATGCCTCATGTTTAATTCTTTCTAACTGAAAATGTACTTGAGGCTTTTATGATCTGTAAAGATCTGACAACGAGTGCCGTATAAATAATGTCGCCAAATTTTCAAAGCAAAGGCAATTAACTTCAGATCATGAGTCGGGTAATTAACTTCGTACGGTTTCAACTGTCGAGAGGTATAGGCAATCACCCTATCCTTTTGCATCAACACACATCCCAGACCCTGATTTGAAGCATCGCTGTATACCATGAATCCACTGCCCATCTCGGTAACGCTAGTATAGGCACCGCTGCCGCCTCCTCTTAAGATCATCAAAACTAGCCTGACATCTCTCATTCCATGCAAACTTTTGAGTTTTCTGTAATAGCTGAGTGAGCGGACGAGCAATTTTAGAAAATCACTCTACGAAACGGCGGTAATATCCAGCAAGTCCTAAGAAACTCCGGACTTCTTTCACATTATTTGGAGATTCCCACTCCAAGATTGCCTCGACTTTCTTCGGATCTACTTGAACTCCGTCAGATGATATCACATGCCCAAGGAAAGTCACTTCCTTAATCCAGAACTCATATTTAGAAAGTTTCACATACAACTGTTCATTCCTCAAGGTGCTCAGAACAATATGCAAATGTTCAGCATGTTCCTCGGGGTCTTTCGAATAGATCAAGATGTCATCAATGAAAACGACCACAAACTTATCCAAGTATTCTAAGAATACCCGATTCATCAATTGCATAAATACCGCAGGAGCATTGGTAAGTCCGAATGGCATCACTACAAATTCATAATGCCCGTACCGGGATCTGAAAGCAGATTTCGGTATATCCGATTCCTTAATCCTCAGCTGATGATATCCTGATCGCAAGTCGATCTTATAGAATACTCTTTCCCCTTGCAGTTGATCAAACAAGTCTTCGATCCGAGGTATAGGATACTTGTTCTTGATCGTCACCTTATTTAGCTCCCTGTAATCAATACATAATCGAAGGGATCCATCTTTCTTCTGGACAAAGAGAATGTAATATCCGGTTGTAATTCAGTCACTATCATTCAGTAATTTCATTCGGTAATTGTCTCTATGTAATTTTTCACTTGTTAATAATCATTCATCCGTGTTCACCATTCGGAATAACTTCGAGTTGTGTATCGATATTGTTATTTGTTTCAACCTTATTCGGGAAACGAAACAAGAGTATTATATTGATCGTGGTAATTGACTCATTAGTCGTTGTTGACGTTGGAGTTCATGTCATTTCTAATCTCCTCATTGTTCGAATTGTGTTTTGTTGGGCGAATCCTTGTAATCATGGCTTGGGACCACCGTTTTGGGGTTTACGTACTTCCATTTCGTGTTATTGTTTCCCAAATATTGATTCCTATTGCTTTTATTCTCTTCTCGGATTATTTTTCATCATTTTAGGACACTAGGGGGGTGTGGGCCGCGGCACAAGGAGTGTGCGCCGCGGCACACACATTTTCCAGTTTTTGGTCGAGCAGCCTGTACTGTGAGCCGCGGCACATGCAGGCAGGGCCGCGGCACACTGCCGAGTCACTGCCGCGGCACACTCGTCCGGGCCGTGGCACACTCGTGTTGCAACTTATCGGCCAACCTCTCTATACCGTGGGCTGCGGCACACTTCGGCCGGGCCGCGGCACACAGTGCAGTGAGCACTATAATTGCGATTTTTGTGCGATTCAACTCATTTTTTTCATCACTTCTTCACCTTCATCGAGAGAGAGAGAGAGAGAGCTTGAGGGGAGAAACTTTTCATCATCCATCACTTGAGGGTTGATTTTCTTCATTTCCTTTCGATCGTGAAGCCCGGATAGTCGATCTAACGCGTGTTCTTCGGATCAAAGTGCTTGGATCTTCAAAGGTAATATTCATCAAACCTCTTGGATTTCGATTTTGTATTGATATATTGCGTGGCCGGGTGTGGTTGTGTGGAATTTTTAGTCGGGCACACGATGGTCATGTATTGGGTTCACCGATACATTGGACCGTGCACACGGTAACGCTTACCTCCGTGAGACTAATTAGGTACAAGGACGGGTGTGTCCAGTCATTCGTCTTGTAAACTTGCACAGAACATTATGGGAGTACTATGATACTCCTCTTCAGCGTAATTCATAACTAAGGATATTTCATAACTTCAGATATATCATGATTGTGTATTTTCAACCCTTGAGGATTGTTGTTCTGTGTAACTGACTCCGTTGGGGGATTTTATTTTCAGGTCACGGCAAGGCAAATGCACGGGAAGAGCATGTTGACGGCGATGAGTCCCAGTGATACTATTAGGGGCCCCCAGTCATTCCGGTTATTTTAGTCATTCCAGTCATTTCAGTCATTTCCGTCATTTGTATTTCCGCTGCAAATTCCGTTTGAGATGGTTATTTATTCAGGGTGGTGTATTTTATCTTCATATAAAATATACTAGTATTCTATATTGTCCTGGTGTATTGTACTTAAGCTCCTCATCGGAGTATTTGGTAATATAATGTGGTTCGGTACTACAATTATATTATTTAATTCATCAGTTTTCATTCGCCTGGTGGGTCCCAGTCGGGGGTCCACGGCACTGTAATATCCGCCTAGTTTGGGGTGTTACATAGTTGGTATCGGAGCGTGGTTTTGAATACTACCTTCCGAGTCATGTCTCATTTGAAATCATCGTCATCGGACTAGTATCATTGGACCTTCACGTCGCGTGTGACCTGTGCAAATGCCGAGCCAATCAGACCAAGAACTGTAAGATTTCTAACGCCATGGTATAATTTCTGGCAATAATCATTCATTCATAATTCATCAGTTAACAATCCTCAATCATCATTTTCATGTTGACCAGGACGGTCATGTTAACTCATTAATCACTCAATTCATTTCATTACTCGGTTGTTGATCTGGAAGATCATATCATTAATCTTGTTAACTTGTTCAAGATAATCATTTCAATAATTTCATTAGATAATCTTGTCACCTCAGTTAATCATTCATGTAATCACTGTGTTAGAGCATGTATGCTCATTTTCATCATCTCATGTCATAATCATAACGTGATATTCATGCGGGAAATATAATTATCATGTGACCTTCCTACTTCAGTATGGAGAGAGCAAGAAGAGGACGAGGAGGACGAGGCCGTGGTGCGGGCCGAATCCTGAGAGCTTGTGTGAATACACGTGCAAACGCGAGAAATAATGCTAATTCTTCGAGCAGCGACGCTGCCACTCATTCACCTGGACGTGATCATTCACTATCGGGGAGTCGTACCCGGGGCACAGCTCAGTCAGTGGGTGTTCGGGTTGACTTACTCGCTTTTATGCAGGGCATGATGGCCCAAATGACTCAAATGGCACAATTGATGGAGACGATGCATAACTCAGCTAATCAAAATCAGCAGGCTCCTCCGCCGCCACCTCAGAGGCAAGAGAGGAATGTGAGTAGTATCATCGGCGACATCTCTCGCCAGAGGCCACCTACTCTTGAAGGCTCATCTGAGCCGGCGGACATTGTTCATTGGCTCGAACATTTCGAGAAGTTATTTGCTATGGTAGAGTGTCCCTAAGGACAGAAAGTTTCAATTGCGGCTTACTACCTGGGTAAGAGCGCTCATTCTTGGTGGTTATCGTTGAAGCCCACCGACGGAGCATGTACTTGGGATCAATTCAAGACTCTCATGATGGAGAGGTATTATCCGGCCCCACTCAGAGAGGCCAAGCTGTCAAAATTACTCACTCCCGACCCCTCAGCAGACGAGGATGTTCTTGCCATTGCCGAGAAATTTCTGGAACTTCTTCCGTTCGCCTCATCTATCATTCATTCCGAGGCGGATAAGATTAAGTATTTCAGCAAGGGGCCGAAACCCCGTATGCGGATGCAGTTGCTTAATCATAATTACACCACATTGGCCGAATTCATTGAGAAAGCTCTTACCTATGAGCTTACTGCTAAGGAGATTGCTAAGCAGCAACCTTCATCTGCTAGCAAGAAATCCAAGAACCGTAATCAGTCTGACGGCAGTCAGGCCACTTTCAAGAAACCTCGTGCGGGCTCTACTTTTTCTGAGCGACCTCCTGTGATGCCTAAACCCGCGGAATCTCAATCACGAGCAGCCAGTTCGGCCATCACCTGTTTTAACTGTGGGGATCTTGGTCATCTCAGCACCAAGTGTCCGAGACAGACTATCACGTGTCATAACTGTGGAATTGCTGGGCATAAGGCCCGTTTTGCCGTAGGCACTCCAAACCTACTCCGGCGTCATCTCATGCCCCAAAACAATCAGCTGTTCAAAATCAGGCCACTCAGTCTGCGTCGTTCAAGACGACAAGAGCGAATAAAGGTGGAGCCTTTAGCCATCAAACTGGAGCGTCCGGTGCCGGGACTAGCAAGCCCCGGATTTATGAGATGAAGAAGACCGATGATCCAGAGGCCCGAATGATCTCAGGTACACTCGATATTATATCTCAACCTGTGTGTACCCTTTTTGATACCGGTGCATCGCATTCATTCATTTTCGAGTCATGTTTGAGTAGACTACGTCTAGGTAGTGCTACTAGTTGTGAGCCGTATGTCATTGGTCTACCTGATGGTAGATGAATTATCGGAAATCGTGAGATTCAGAATTGTCCAATTCAGCTTCATGGCCGTGTATGGCCAGCGGACCTAATCGTAGTAGATTTGTCGAGAGACGACGTCATCTTGGGTATTGATTGGATGGATCGTCATGATGCCATCATTAGTGTCTGTAAGCGTATGGTCACTATCATTTCAGACGATGGGGTTGAATGTGTTTTTCAGGGAGGTAATCCCGGCTGTTCTGGTAAGGTCATTAACTTGATGAAAGCAGTGAAATTACTCAGTCAGGGGTGTGTTGGTTATTGGTGCTATATGACCAAAACCGAGAAATCATCAGTAATGTTGACGGATATTCCGGTAGTGAGGGAATATGCCGATGTTTTTCCAGACGAGTTACCTGGTTTGCCTCCATAGAGAGATGTGGAATTCACGATTGAGTTGGAGCCCGGTACGTCCCCGATATCGAAGGCACCGTACCGGATGGCCCCGACCGAAATGCAGGAATTAAAGAACCAACTTGAGGAGTTGTTCGAGAAAGGTTATATCCATCCGAGTGTGTCCCCGTGGGGAGCACCAGTGTTGTTTGTCAAGAAGAAGGATGGTTCGTTCCGCTTGTGTATTGATTACCGGGAATTGAACCGGGTGACGATCAAGAATAAGTATCCTTTACCCCGTATCGATGATCTTTTGGATCAACTTCAGGGATCTTCAGTATTTTCCAAGATCGACCTAAGATCTGGATATCATCAGTTGCGGATTCGAGAGTCGGATATCGCGAGGACGGCGTTTCGAACACGCTATGGTCATTATGAGTTTGTGGTTATGCCGTTTGGATTGACTAATGCACCTGCGGTATTCATGGAGTTAATGAATCGGGTTTTCATCGACTTTTTGGGTCAGTTTGTGGTTGTCTTCATCGATGACATTTTGATTTATTCTCGTAACCGAGAGGAACACGAGGTTCATCTTCATCAGGTTCTCGACGTGTTAAGACGAGAGCAATTTTATGGAAAGTTTTCCAAGTGTGAGTTCTGGATGTCCGAAGTGACTTTTCTCGGGCATGTAATTTCATCAGATGGAGTGCGTGTTGATCCTCAGAAGACGGAGGCTATCCAAGATTGGTTACCTCCGAAGAATGTTAAGGAAATCCGAAGCTTTCTCGGATTAGCCGGTTATTATCGGCGGTTTGTGGAAGGATTTTCTAAAATCGCTCAACCAATGATGAACCTTTTGCGAAAGGATAAGAAATACACGTGGTCCGACGCGTGTCAGCGGAGTTTTGAGGAACCTAAGATCCGGTTAATTTCCGCACCTGTACTTTCCTTGCCGCAAGGGACGGAAGGATTTGTGGTTTATAGTGATGCATCCGGGCAAGGTCTCGGATGTGTGCTCATGCAGAATGGGAAGGTTATTGCTTATGCTTCACGGCAATTGAGACCTTACGAGGTTAATTATCTGACCCACGACCTGGAGTTAGCAGCCGTGGTTTTCGCGTTGAAGATTTGGTGTCATTACCTTTATGGCGTCACCTGTCAGATTTTCACCGATCACAAGAGTTTGAAGTATATATTTACTCAGAAGGAGTTAAATATGCGACAGAGGCGGTGGTTGGAACTAATCAAAGATTATGATATCGAGATCTTTTACCACTCGGGCAAGGCGAACGTTGTCGCCGACGCCTTGAGTCGTAAGTCCGTTCAGGAGCAGATGCTTGCTCGTTTAACAGTTCAGAAAGAGCTTCAACAGGAATTCCTTAGACCCGAGATCGAGGTCTGGCTTCAGCGAGTGCAAGGGCAACTTTGCATGTTAGAGATTTTATCGCCACTTGAGGAGGCAATCAGAGAAAATCAGGGTTCAGACCCATCATTGTTGCGCATCCGTGAGGATGTGGCTCAGGGGAAAGCCCCTGGATTTGTGGCCCACGAGGATGGACTTTTGAGATTTAAGAATCGGTTGTGCATACCGGCGATTGACGAGTTGAAAAACTCAATTTTGAGAGAAGCTCATGCTACCCCTTATTCTGTTCATCCGGGGTCTAGCAAGATGTACAAGGACTTGAAACAAAATTACTGGTGGAGTAATATGAAGTGAGAAGTCGCAGAATTTGTTTCGAGGTGCTTAACCTGTCAACAAGTCAAGATTGAACATCAGCGACCGGCGGGTATGCTGAAACCTCTCCCTATTCCAGAGTGGAAGTGGGAAGACATTTCTATGGATTTCATCACGAGTTTGCCGATGAGTCGTCGTGGCATGAATACGATCTGGGTGATTGTGGACCGCTTAACTAAGTCAACTCACTTTCTCGAGATTAAGGATACTTGGGGTCCCGAGAGACTTGCCCAGTTATTCATCAAAGAGATAGTGAGACTGCACGGTACTCCTAAAATTATCGTTTCCGATCGTGACGGACGGTTTGTGTCTCATTTTTGGAAATCAGTTCATTGTGCTATGGGAACTCAGCTTAATCTCAGTACCGCTTTTCATCCTCAGTCCGACGGGCAATAAAAGAGGACTATTCAGACATTAGAGGACATGTTGAGGGCATGCGTCCTCGATTGGAAAGACGATTGGGAAGCCCAACTACCATTGATCGAGTTCACGTATAATAATAGTTGGCATGCTTCGATTAAGATGGCACCTTACGAAGCCTTATATGGTCGTCGTTGTCGATCTCCTTTGTGTTGGGATGACTTATCAGAATCAATAGGCACCGAGCCCGATATGCTTATAGCCGCCCGTGAGAAGGTAGCTTTGATCAGGAGTCGTTTGTTGACCGCTCAGTGTGGACAGAAATCTTATGCAGACAATCGTCGTCGACCACTAGAGTTCGAGATGGGTGACCACGTTTTGGTCAAAGTGTCCCCGAGTCGAGGTATTTTCCGTTTCGGAAAACGGGGGAAGTTGAGTCCAAGATTTATTGGACCGTTTGAGATTTTGGAACGAGTAGGCGAGCTAGCTTATCGTTTGGCCTTACCTCCGGCGTTGAGCCGAATTCATAATGTGTTTCACGTCTCTCAGTTGCAGAAGTATGTTGCCGACCCGAGTCACATACTTCAGTTCGACGAAATCGAGATCGCGGATGATCATTCGTATGAGGAGCGTCCCATACGAGTCTTAGAGCGGCGAATCAAACAGTTGAGGAATAAGGCGACTCCTTTAGTTAAAATTCAGTGGTCTAGACACGGAGTCGAAGAGGCTACTTGGGAAACCGAGGATAGCATGCGGGAGAGTTATCCCGAGTTGTTTGACCCTTAGTTTCGGGGACAAAACTCTTTTAAGGGGGGGTGTATGTAATACCCGGTTGTAATTCAGTCACTATCATTCAGTAATTTCATTCGGTAATTGTCTCTATGTAATTTTTCACTTGTTAATAATCATTCATCCGTGTTCATCGTTCGGAATAACTTCGAGTTGTGTATCGATATTGTTCTTTGTTTCAACCTTATTCGGGAAATGAAACAAGAGTATTATCTTGATCGTGGTAATTGACTCATTAGTCGTTGTTGACGTTGGAGTTCATGTCATTTCTAATCTCCTCATTGTTCGAATTGTGTTTTGTTGGGCGAATCCTTGTAATCATGGCTTGGAACCACCGTTTTGGGGTTTACGTACTTCCATTTCGTGTTATTGTTTCCCAAATATTGATTCTTATTGCTTTTATTCTCTTCCCGGATCATTTTTCATCATTTTAGGACACTAGGGGGGTGTGGGCCGCGGCACACACATTTTCCTGTTTTTGGCCGAGCAGCCTGTACTGTGAGCCGCGGCACATGCCGGCAGGGCCGCGGCACACTGCCGAGTCACTGCCGCGGCACACTCGTCTGGGACGCGGCACACTCGTGTTGCAACTTATCGGCCAACCTCTCTGTACCGTGGGCCGCAGCACACTTCGGCCGGGCCGCGGCACACAGTGCAGTCAGCACTATAATTGCGATTTTTGTGCGATTCAACTCATTTTTTTCAGCACTTCTTCACCTTCATAGAGAGAGAGAGCTTGAGGGGAGAAACTTTTCATCATCCATCACTTGAGGGTTGATTTTCTTCATTTCCTTTCGATCGTGAAGCCCGGTTAGTCGATCTAACGCGTGTTCTTCGGATCAAAGTGCTTGGATCTTCAAAGGTAATATTCATCAAACCTCTTGGATTTCGATTTTGTATTGAGATATGATGTTTTGGATGTTAAGATCATGTTGTATGAAGTGATATACACATAATTATAGACATGTTTGATTATTCATTGGATTATTGAAGGATTATTCAAGAACACTTTGAATATTGTGTTGGATTTGGGGGTTTTCGATTAATTGTTGTTGAAATCACGATTTTGGATGTTCATAATGGATTATTGATCGTATTGAAGATGTTTTGTTGGTTTGAAACACTTCTTGGGGATTTGATGTTGGTATTATTGAGGCTTGGTTATAAACAATCGAAGTTTGGCCACAAAGTGTTCGATATAACGCCCCAATGAATTTGGTTTAATCATATCGACGTTTTGAGTTCGTTATATTCGTGTTTGATTTGTATATTGAACGAATTGTTGATAATTGTATCATTAAAGGTTGTTCAAGCGACCGATATCTCAATTAGGACGTTGTTCGTGGAAGGATAATTGTCACCGGTATTGTGTAAGTTGATTCTTACTCGGTTAAAAGGATATTCATTCCTTTTTGTTGTTGTTCATTCATAATCATACTTATTCATCATTGTATTAACCGTATTGAGACTTGTAATTGTCGAATAATCTCTTCATTCACGAGGAACGACGGTTCCAATCATTTCATTGAGTTATCAATCACGTCACTATTATTTTCATCTCGGTGAGTCATTCTTGGCCTTGTTGAATTATTATTCATTGATATTCATTGTGGTCATTCTCGTTCATATGACCTTCTGGGTTCATATTGCGTGGCCGGGTGTGGTTATGTGGAATTTTTAGTCGGGCACACGATGGTCATGTATTGGGTTCACCGATACATTGGACCGTGCACACGGTAATGCTTACCTCCATAAGACTAATTAGGTACAAGGACGGGTGTGTCCGGTCATTCGTCTTGTACACTTGCACAGAACATTATGGGCGTACTATGATACTCCTATTCAGCGTAATTCATAACTAAGGATATTTCATAACTTCAGATATATCATGATTGTGTATTTTCAACCCTTGAGAATTGTTGTTACGTATGGCGGCCGTTGGGGGATTTTATTTTCAGGTCACGGCAAGGCAAAAGCACGGGAAGAGCATGTTGACGGCGAGGAGTCCCAGTGATACTAGTAGGGGGCCCCAGTCATTCCGGTTATTTTAGTCATTCCAGTCATTTCAGTCATTTCCGTCATTTGTATTTCCGCTGCAAATTCCGTTTGAGATGTTTATTTATTCAGGGTGGTGTATTTTATCTTCATATAAAATATACTAGTATTCTGTATTGTCCTGGTGTATTGTACTTAAGCTCCTCATCGGAGTATTTGGTAATATAATGTGGTTCGGTACTACAATTATATTATTTAATTCATCAGTTTTCATTCGCCTGGTGGGTCCCATTCGGGGGTCCACGGCACTGTAATATCCGCCTAGTTTGGGGTGTTACAGAGAACGGGTGCTCCCCAAGGAGAAACGCTAGGTTGAATGTAACCCTTCTGCAATAATTCCTCCAGTTGCTTCTTTAGTTCATACATCTCGGTTGGCGCCATGCGGTATGGTGCTCTGGAAATAGGAGCGGCTCCAGGCTCTAATTCGATAGTGAACTCCACTTCTCTCTGCGGAGGTAGCCTAGGTAGTTCGTCAGGGAATACATCTGAGAATTCATTCACAACTGGAATAGATGAGAGCTCTACTCCTTCCTCTTTCCTCATGGCATAACACCAAAGTCCATGACATCCCTGCTTCAGTAATTTCACTGCTTTCATCGCTTTGATCAATTTTCCCGAGCTTCCCGGTCTCCATCCTCTGAATAAGTGTTCAGATCCGTCATCAGCAATGATAGAAATGACTCTCTTTCGGTAATTCAGAATAGCTCCATAACGGTTGAGCCAATCGTCTCCGAGAATTAAATCGTCACCATGGATGTCAACTACAATAAGATTCGATGGCCAATCTCTCCCTCCTATAGACACTGGAAAATCTCTAGTTTCTAGGGTTCCCACAATTCTCTCTCCGCTCGGCAAACCCACAACATATGGTTCACAATCAATTAAACACGAGATTTTCAAACGATTAACACAGTTCAATGATATGAAAGAATGTGTAGCTCCTGAATCGAATAAGACACTAGTGGTTGCAAAAGGATCTGAATCGTACCTGATGCAACAGTAGTGTTCTGATCGTCAGATTTCCTCATCTCGTACAGGCGCGGAGGAACGGACCCAGCACTGGATGTCTCTCTCTTCCCAACATTCTGCTGCTGAAATCCACTCTGCTGCGTCTGGTTCACACTCATCTCCTTCGGAACTGGCGCTGGAGTGCGAGTACCAAATGATCTAGTCGCAACTCCACAGAAAGCCGCACAGTGCCCTTCTTGCCCACAATCGAAACAAGTCACAGAAGATGCGGGGCAATACGTCGAATATGCCCTGCTCGACCACAAGTATAGCATTTCTTTGATGCGTCCGATGTTGTCCGGAACTTCTTCCCACCTCTAGAAGGATGTGGAGGTTTCCTAGATGAATAAAATGAAGACTGGCCCTTGCGGGGCCCACCACTCTTGTTTTCCGAGAAGTTGCCGGACACTTTCTGCTTCTTTGCCTCCATCGATTTCTCCACCGCCGCCTCTTTCATGTCGTAGGCCAGCGCTTTGTCTTGATACTGTCGCAATGTAGTACACTCGAATCCGGACATGTACTGCTGAATCTCCGGCTTCATCCGCATATCGAAATGAAAAATCTTTTCTACCTCCGTTCTGACCAAGTGTCGCACACAAGTCAGCTGATGGTTAAAAGTCTTGATTATGTCTGTCACAGATGCTTCAGAACTCTGTGGTGAGAAAAACTCTCGGATTTTTGCCTCTCTAACTGGACGAGGACAATACTGTGCTTCCATCATTAGTTTGAATTCCGTCCAGTCAGCATTATGATTCTCGGGTCGAATAGCCTCCCACCAGTCAAAAGCCTCCCCAGTCAGAAAATACTGGGCAATAGGAACTTTCCGGTCATCGGGACAGTTAATACCCGCAAATATCTTCTCTAACTCCTTTAGCCAATGATCCCAAGTAAGTGCCTCAGTAGATCCGTCAAATTTTGGCGAGTGTAATTTGACCACCTCAGCAAGCCATCTGTCTCCCCGGTTATCCTCGTGGTGCTGCTGTCCCATCGCCGTCTGCATGCGGTCAACTACCTGAGAGAACTGGTTTATCTGAGCCACCACCTGTTGAATCACTCCCGGCATGTTAGGATTCGCGTCGTCATTCGCTGATCCCTGCTGTCCTCCAGAATGGGAATCGGTTCGACTAGCCGATAATTCTGGGGTAGTTGCGGAATCCTCCTGTCTCATGTTACCACGTCCGCGTCTGCGTCCACGTCCTCCTCTCAACATACTGTAAACAAAATCTCTCAATATCCAAAACAAAATTTTCAAAAATAAAGCCCGCCAATACTCACAAAACAGAAATTAAGTAAAACGGTAGTATAAGAGATTAGGAGACTTATAATCACGGTCCACATGACGACTTTGGCTGAACAGTGATGTTACGAACGACCCGTAAATGAAACAACGTAAACAGACCCAACTAAAACCCGACTACCAAGATATCCATGAATCTTAGCTCCGATACCATATTCTGTAACACCCCGAGATAATCGGAATAATTACAGCGCCGTAAACCCTTTAAGTAAGGATTTACAAGGCTGATTAAAAGAAATGTGAATATAATCCAACAATACCACCGAAATTCAAATTACAAAACCGGTTCCAACTGATCCATTACAACCATATCGAAATGATTTTAAAAAGACACACGTACTCGAGTACTGAAAATGAACCAAGAAGACAAATCACAAAAACAACAAACATTTAACATCACTGAGCCACTTCATCGTCATGACGGTACTGTGGCTGCTTCCCCGCTCCTCGGCTACCTGAATATCAAAACAAATGTCCACCTCCGCAGGGGTTAGCAAAACAATGCTAGTACAAGTATCGGAACACACAAATATGCAACGACAATGCATAAAAACATACACAATACGGACTTCCGCTATTGGAATCCAACAATACGAATCCACAAGATTTAATCAACACAACATGGGTATTCCAATGATCCAGTGCCCTCAGCATAGATCCCAAGATGATCCCGTCGGACCAACATGAGGTGGAAAAAACCCGTCCAATGATCCAGCGCCCTCAGCCTAGATCCCTTGACCCCTTCGGATCATCACAACTTACACATGACACAACTATGCATATACATATGCAAGAAAATCGACATGTTCATCATTATGAACGTACGTTAGATCGATAGCAAATGTCATGACAATTTAATGAAATAATCTCATGTCAACAACACGAATAAACCATATGCATGATCAAATTCATCAATTATTCACAAACTTTCAAAATAGATACTTGCCTCAACAAATGGCGACAAGAATTTCTACTATCAATAGTCTTCAATCCGATTGGAGAATTCTCACTTGGTCGGCTCACCGGAATGCAAACCTTCATCGAACAATAACGTCGGTATAACTAACGGTTCCGGATAATCGTTTAAATCATTAAATGAATCATCAAAAGGCGTGATACACCCTATAATGGCGATGGACTATTCTGCCCTAACACAATTTGGTTGGACCGATACTACACTATTCGTCCTTGCAATAGCTCAATGGAATACTTTCTAAGTTCCAACACAATTCCTTCGGTTGATTGTTACAACATAACATGGAATTCATCCTAGGAGGATTCTAATTATGTTCTATTATAACAAGATATCCGAACTTCGATGAATCATCATAAAGACTTGTTCACTAGTTTCAATATCCTCTCTTTCTACGAATAAATCCTTAAATTCAATCCATTAATTCTTCACCAAAATGTTCAATCATACCATTCTCATGAACAAAGATAATCTTCGAAAACTAGATATGATTGGGTTTACAATATCAAGATGCACTAATCAATAGTCTAATCACTAGAAGGTTGCTCAACGATTACAACAACCAAGAGGAATCGAAAATAATTGAATTTATTCTTCTAAACCATGATGAAAGGCTCCTCAAGAAGATAACTGGTTCGGTCTACTCAAAACAGGTCCAAAACGTTACTAAGATCATCCTAAATTAGTTGGTGAATGATCACATACCTCAATAAATTGATGAACAATGAAGAACTTGAATAAACTCTACCACCGGAAGCTTGAACACCAATTTACAAGGCATACGCTTCCCAAGAATCGTCTCAGAAGATGATATGAAGGATAAGAGGTGATGAAAGATCTCCAGAACACGAAAAATCGGCCAAAGGAAAGGTGAGAAATGAAATAGGGTCGAGGTCTATAAATAGAATTCTGGGCATTACGTACGTTATGCAATTAACCTTACGTACGTAACAAACTTAACGTACGTTATACCCTAACTTTAGCATACGTAGTCGTCTGACCAGAACTCACTGGCCTGATTTCGCCATTTCCTTACGTACGTAATCACAAGGGTTATACGTACGTAATATCCATGTCCTTAGCGTACGTAAAACATGCACCATAGCGTACGTAACACATATGTCCAGGTTCACTCGGAATATCACACGAATCTTCCCCGGCCCCTTTCTTGGCCCCTACACGCCGACCCTTATCCGATCGTAAGTTGACTTAGCTTACGTACGTTAAGAACATCAGATAACGTACGTAATACTGCAGTCTTAGCGTACATTATGGACGCCTGATAGCGTACGTTAACACGTGCAGAACCATGCATGCAGAATGCTGGAGATACCAAAACGTAAGGATACGAAATACGGGAAACCAACCTCCGAATAATAATATCACAAAGTTGATTCTTACAAGATAGATACACAATAATTATCCGGGTATTACAGTATCGGAGGTAAGATTATGGATATCTTGGCCATTGGGTTAAAATAGGGGTCGTATATATCTTTTGAGGTAACCGGCCGTGAATAACATCACTGTACTGCCTACGTCTTCGTGCGAACGGTGGTTGTAAGTTCCTAAACTCTATCTCGTCCTTTACATGTTGTATCTCTTTATACTTGAACATTGAACGATATTGTTTCCTGTATATTGAGTATTTATGCTTACAGTATGTTGAGAGGTGGACGTGGACGTGGTTGCGGTCATGGACGTGAACGTGGTCGCAGACGCGGATGAAGGAATGCCGAAAGAGAAGCTTTGCCTTCTAATCAGGCCAGCCACAGCTCAGGCGAGCCACAGAGATCTATTAATAATGAACCGGAACCTGCTGTGTCCGAAATCCTTCGTCAGGTGGTGAACCAGATGACTTAGTTCGCCGAGGTCGTGGACCGAATGCAGGTGGCGGTGGGATTACAGCAGTGAGATAGACAGCAAGGGATCCCAGACATGGGAAATCGACGCGACTGATGGCTGCAGGAGGTGGCAAAGATGAAACCACCCAAATTCAACGGCTTTTCTGAGACTCCCACATGGGACCATTGGTTGAAGGAATTGGAGAAAATTTTTGCCGGAATTAATTGCCCAGACGACCGGAGAGCCTCTACTGCTCAGTACTTTCTGATAGGGGAAGCATCCGAGTGGTGGGAAGCCATCCGGCCTGTAGACCATGATGCTGACTGGACAGAATTTAAATTGATGATGGAAGCTCAGTACTGCCCTCGTTCTGTGAGGGAGGCCAAAGTTCGGGATTTTCTCCGCACAACCGTCAGACGAACCAGTATCCCAGACAATTAAAACATTTAATCAACAAATGGCGTTTGTTCGACACCTGGTCAGAACAGACGCGGAAATGATGATCCATTTTGATATGAGAATGAAACCAGAAATCCAGAGGTACATGTCCGGTTTTGAATGTACCACTCTACGTCAATATCAGGATAAAGCATTGGCGTATGAAATCAAGGAAGCAGCAATGGAGAAGTTTACAGAATCCAAGAAGCAGAAAGTCTCTGGTAGTTTCATAGAGCACAAGAGCAGCGGGCCCTGCAAGGCCCAGTCATCCTTTCATTCGTTTAAGAAACCTCCGAACCCATCCAAAAGCGGAAGGAACTCCGGAGCAGTATCAATCACGACGGAAACAGCTAGGAAGTGCTTTAACTGTGGTCGCCTAGGCCACCTTTGGCATGATTGTTTTCGTACTTCAGTTACATGTTTTGATTGCGGACAGGAAGGGCACCGTGCGATGTTTTTCAAGGATGCCACAAAGATTAATGGATCCCGTGCATCACAGCCAGCTCAGAGAGAAGCAAGTAATCAGCAGACGCAACAGAGTGTTCAGCTGCCCCAAAATTTCGGTCAAGGTCGAGGCAGAGGACAATTCGACCGTAAGGGAGCCTCGAGTGTTGGATCCGCTCCCCCACGTCTATATGTGATGAGGAGGACAGACGAACAGGATGCTACTGTCGCATCAGGTACTGTTCAGATCCTTTCCCAGCTAGTTAGTGTTTTATTCGATACAGGAGCTACGCATTCATTTATATCCTTGTCTTGTGTAAATCGTTTGAATATTTCTGGTTTTCATAATTGTGAACCTTATGTTCTGGGTAGGCATGTCCACGGGTCGGACCCGCCGGGTCAGTGGGTCCGACCCACCGGGTCGTCGGGTCCAATAAGGGGGACCCGAACCCTAACCCGAAAAAACGTACAACCCGCCGGGTCACCGGGTCAACCCGTCGGGTCGGCGGGTTGCGATCATTTTTTTTTTGTAATATAAAAATTATTTTTTGAAATACAATTGTTAATTTGTTATATAGTTTTTAACAAGGATAATAGGATTGTTTTTTATAAAAAAATGCTCATTAAATATTATTGTAGCTTATTATTAAATCGACGACCTCGTCAGCTTCCAAGAACCTACATAGATGCTTATCATCCAAATGTTGCTGGAAAACAGTAGAAAGAAGATTAAATACACACACACACATCATCATCTACCCCATTTTTTTAACGAGGATAAGGAGAGTCTCCACTCCACCTGGGCCTGCCCAGCAGTTTTTTTTTAAAAAATTGGACGACCCGGCGGGTCACGATCCGACGGGTCAGCGGGTACGAAATAGGTCGACCTAACCCTAACCCGTGACCCGTCTGACCCGTGACCCGGCGGGTTCGGGTCGGGACAGGTTCCCGCCGGGTCGTAACCCGCCGGGTCCGGGTCGACCCTTGACCCTTGGACATGCCTAGTTCTGGGTTTACCGAGCGGAGAGAGGATTGTTGGAAACTTAGAAACTAGAGATTTCCCTGTATCATTTGGAGGTAGAGAGTGGCTCTCAAATCTGATTGTGATAGAAATGCAAGGAGACGACCTGATACTCAGAGATGATTGGCTTAATCGATATGGAGCTATTGTAAACTACCGAAAGAGGAATATCTCGCTGATCGCTGACGATGGTTCCGAAATACTGTTTGAAGGATGGAAACCAGGAAGCTCAGGAAAAATGATCAAGGCGATGAAAGCTGTCAAATTGTTGAAACAGGGCTGTACCGGATACTGGTGCTATGCAATGAAGAAAGAAGACGAAATTGTAGAACTTTCATCCATTCCTGTTGTGAACGAATTTCCGGATGTATTCCCCGACGAGTTACCTGGACTACCCCCACGACGGGATGTAGAATTCACCATCGAGTTGGAACCCGGAGCTACACCAATTTCTAAGGCGCCATATCGTATGGCACCTACTGAGATGTACGAGCTGAAAAAGAAACTGGAGGAGTTACTGGACAAAGGCTATATCCAGCCAAGCGTTTCGCCTTGGGGAGCACCAGTACTTTTTGTCCGGAAGAAGGATGGATCGCTTCGATTGTGTATTGACTATCGAGAGCTGAACAAGATGACGATTAAGAACAAGTATCCGTTGCCACGGATTGATGATTTGTTTGACCAGTTACAAGGAGCAACAGTGTTTTCTAAAATCGATCTGAGATCAGGATATAGCCTTTGTCCAGTAAGGAATCTGATGTTCCGAAATCGGCGTTCAGAACTCCCTACGGACACTATGAGTTTGTAGTGATGCCGTTTGGTCTCACTAACGCACCTGCTGCATTCATGCAATTGATGAACCAAGTGTTCATCGAGTATTTGGATAAATTTGTGGTTGTGTTCATTGATGACATTTTGGTATATTCTAAAAGCCTGGAAGAGCATGCACAGCATTTACGGATTGTGTTAGACCTTTTGAGAAATGAACAATTGTACGCCAAACTTTCTAAGTGTGAATTCTGGCTAAAGGAAGTAATGTTCCTCGGCCACATGGTATCAGCTGAAGGAGTCCGAGTAGATCCTCATAAGATCGAAGCAGTTATGGATTGGAAGCCTCCAAAGAACGTGAAAGAAGTTCGGAGTTTCTTAGGACTTGCTGGGTATTACCGTCGATTCGTGGAAGGGGTTTCCAAAATTACCAGCCCACTTACTCGACTACTGCAGAAAACTCAAAAGTTTGAGTGGAATGAGATGTGCCAGAATAGCTTTGATGAATTGAAGAAGAGATTGACGATGGCACTAATTTTAGCACTCCCACGGGGAACTGGATGATTCATAGTTTACAGTGATGCTTCGAACCAAGGACTCGGATGTGTATTGATGCAGAACGAGAAGGTGATCGCTTATGCGTCCCGATAGCTGAAACCTTATGAAGTGAATTATCCAACACATGATTTGGAGCTGGCAGCAGTGTTTTTGCTTTGAAAATCTGGAGACATTACCTGTACGGGACTCACTGTCAGATCTTTACGGATCACAAGAGTCTCAAATACATCTTCAGTCAGAAAGAGTTGAACATGCGGCAAAGGAGATGGCTGGAACTTATTAAGGACTATGGCTTGGAGATTCTTTATCGTCCAGGCAAAGCAAATGTAGTGGCCGATGCACTTAGCCGCAAGCCTATTTCTATTCAGATTCTGGAGACTCTGACCTCCCAGCTCAGCATTCAACGAGAGATGATTCGAGAAGGAATTGAAGTATGGTTGCAAAGAGTCCAAGGACAACTGTGCGTGATGAAAATAACTTCATCGTTAACCGAATAAATCAAATCTAAGCAAGTAGATGATCCTCTGATGATTCGGTTACATGATGAAGTGATCAAGGGAAAGGCCCCCAGATTCATAATTCATGATGATGGAGTTTTGAGATTTCAGAACCGACTTTGTGTTCCCGATGTCGATGTTCTGAAACAAACGATTATGAAGGAAGCTCACAGTACACCCCATTCTATCCACCCGGGCACCAGTAAGATGTATAAGGACTTGAAGCAGAACTTTTGGTGGGGCAACATGAAGAAAGATGTAGCGGATTATTTTTCAAAATGTTTGACTTGTCAGTAGGTTAAGATCGAGCATCAACGACCTGCCGGAATGCTGAAGCCGCTCCCGATTCCTGAATAGAAGTGGGAGGACATATCGATGGACTTTATCACTAATATGCCGAGAACCAAGATAGGAATGAACATGATTTGGGTGATAGTTGATCGTTTAACCAAATCCGCTCATTTTCTAGGCATTTGTAATATCCGCAATTTTCGATTTCCGGTAATTTCTTTTTTTTTCGGCGGAAGTCTGTTTTGACGACTCGCTCATGTCCGTTTCGTCATTCTGAGAATGATTAATTCTACACTTTTTGACATCCGAGTTCGTTTCGGTGTCGTTTCGTTGAGTTCTGTGCTTTTTAGCGACTTTTCCGCACTTGAGTTCGATTCTTGCGAATCTCGTCCGAAACTGTTGTTTCGAGTTTCCCGCAAGTCCGTTTAACTTTGTTAGACGTGTTGTGAACTTCGGTTTGGTTATTCGATCACGTATCGTGATTTCCAGCGCTTTGGGCCATTTTGTAATTTCTTGAAAGTTACGGGTATCCGTATTCAGAATCGCTTGTCTCGACCCGTTTCTTGGTCGCGTATGACTAATTATGGTATTACGCTTTCATTTCGAGTCGCTTATGTTGTCCGCGAACTTTCGCCGTGTTCGCCCGTGACGCTTTCAAATCGGTCGCCGAGCTCGCGGTGCGCGGATCGCCGACGGTTATGGATCGCCGGACGATTGCGGCACCGGCCGACGGTGCGGCAGAACCGCGTAGCGCACGCTATGGCCGGAAGGCGCGCGCTAACCGGCAGTGTAGCGCACGCCGCCGGTGGCTTAGCGACGCTTATCGCCCGGGCAATGGGGTTTCGAGGTTCTCGACTCGGCCAGATCGGCAGTAGCGCACGCTACGCCGAGCGTAGCGCGCTAGTCGGCAGCGTAAGCGCACGCCGTCGGCCGGCTAGCGACGTTACTGCCGGCGATTCACCAGTGGCTCTCGATGTGCCAGTCGGCTGGCGCGAGTATCCGGCCGTAGCGCACGCTAGCGGGAGTCGGCTGTGTTCGGTCGGTAGGGTTGGTCGGTGATGCCGGGTCGTGTGGGCCTGCCGAGGGTACTCGCCGATACGGCCGATAGCGCACGCTAGTCCGGAAGGCTAGCGCACGCTAAGCCGCCCGAGATAAATATGGCCGAGTCACATTTCACTTCGTTTTTATTTCCTTCCTTCTCCATCCGCGAGTGGCGATTCATGGGCGACGAAGCCATGTTGTTTAACAACAAATCCATGAAGTCCTTGAGTTCATAACATCAATCGATCGTCTGTTATCAACCTTTGATTCAAATAATCAAGGTAATCTTCCTTAGAACCCTAATTTCGTGAATTTGGGGATTTTTGTATTTTCGTCCGATTCGTTCCGTGTTGTTGATTAATTCATGATGGGTATGATTAATCTTGATAGTATTCTTGTGTTTAACATCATTTAATCCATTGTTCTTCGTCGAATCGAAGTATATTTCTTGATTTCCTTCAATTGACTTTTTGGGGATTTGTCCCCGATCTCGCTTTTCATCCGCTTTTGATGGATCGATTATGGTTAAATGATGTTGTTAAACATATTCTATGGATTGTATATCCATATTTCAACTTGGAATTCGTTTTCGGGTTTTGTGGAACGAATCGTGTTCTTGGCCGTTTTGGGAAATCCGTGAACTTTCGTCATTCGTTCTTTGAATTCAACGGCTTTGAGTCGTGTTATGGAATTCATTTCATTGTTATTATTTGTCCTTCGTAGTTTATGAACGTGAGTTGGCGTTCGGTGGAGTCGGCGGGTTCGTAGTCGGTTCGGGCCAACCTACTTGGTCGATTCTCCGCGTTGTTCTTATTCGAGGCAAGTACCTTGTCCATACTTTTCTTGTTTCGCGGATATGATGATTGGTGATCGTCTTGGTTTGTTTGTTTGTTTGAAATGAGTTTTCAAAAGTTTTGGTTAGCCTCGTTAAAGGCCTCTTTCAAAACCGTGTGTGTTTTGTGATTGGTGTGGTTCGTGAATAACCATGTGAATTCTATGTATATGCTTGGTGTTCATGTTGCACTTGGTATTGTGTGTGGACGTATATTATTTCATTTCGGTGCGTTGTGGATTGACGTGGTGTTTTGCTAAGTGTTTGATGCCTCTGGGCGAATTGTTTGAATATCCTTGATGTGATATGTTATTTGTGTGAATGTGTGGATATGGTTGAAGGTCTACGGTGGCACATGGCATGTGATCATGTGGCCAGGATGCAACAAGTGATTGATCCAACCGTGAGAGCCTGAGATAATCTACGGTGGCACATGGCATGTGATCATGTGGCCAGGATGCAACAAGCGATTGATCCAACCGTGAAATGTGTGTGATTTGTTTCGCTAGCCAGCTCGGGAGGGTCCTTCGAGGCCTCGAGTGGGATGTCGGTGGTAGCGTCCCGGTCCTAGGCGATGCGCGTGCGTGATTATGTTTCGTTGATTTTATGTCCGTTGAGGACACGTGATGTTGGGCTTTGACCCTGTAAATTGTTGGTGGTTTCCTATTTGCGAAAACAAAACATCTGGGCCGTGACCCTATTGATTTTTGGAAAGAGAAGGATTGTATAATCTTAAATTGTCTTCTATTAAAACTCTCGATGGCATTTTAAACTGTTTTGTAAATTGTTTCCCTTATTTGCGATCTTTCGGTTTTGGAAATGTTTACTCAAACTCTTGCCTCGGGAAGTACTTTTCTTTACGTTTGGATCTTTGAGGATTCCTGATTATTATTGTTCTTGGAACTTGTATTGTATGGCTCGTATTTTTGCACTTGTACTTGCACTAGCAAAACAAAGGTGAGTTTTGCTAACCCCAGTATTCGGGGTGGATGTCTATTTTTGCATTCAGGTTTTGGAGCATAGCACAGGGTCGGCACGAAGGATAATGAATGATGAACGATACTAATCACACGAGGATCCGTTGCTGTCGTATTGGTCTAGTTGTATTTTCTTTTCCGCTGCAGTATTTGTTTCCCGTTGTACGGGTGTGGTTGTATTTTGACCCCTGCGTGGGCATGAGTTGTATTTGAGCTGTATGTATTTGCTGTAAGACCAAATCGGTCTACTGAGTCATTTTAGCCTTAAAGGCGAGGTTTAGATGTTTGATTTTAGTTATCAGCCTGGTAGATTCTCGAGGAGAGGGTCTACGGCGTGTAATATCCCTGAGCGGATTTGGGGGTGTTACATAAATGGTATCAGAGCTTAGGTTGTGGAAACCTAGGCTGTCGGGTCAGTGGTGTCTATCGAGTTTTTGTCTCGTCGGATTTTATCCGATCGAATGTCGCGACGCGTCGTCCCGAGTTTGTTGGTCGTGATTAGTATCGTGGGGCGATCATCATCTTCGTGCGACTGTGGCGTAAGTCTCCTTCTTTGTGTTGTGCCTCGTGTGACACGAGCTATTTTTATGATTTATTTGCTAAGTGAAGGAATCCTCTTATGGATTTTGATTTCATGAAACGTGACAATTAGAAACTCATATATCTTTCATGTGAGGAGAAGTTGCTGGAGTGAGCATGTTGGACTCTAAATCTATTTTCCGCAGCGTGAGTTCATTTGTGATAGCTTTCGGTATCTTACCGATCAATTTTATTTCAAAATCGATTCCTTTAACCGAGTTGTTGGCCTTGACCGTTTTGACGGTAGTTGGGTGTTTTCAAATGATTTTGTGAGTTTTGATAAGTACTACCGTCATCGACCTTTTTGGGCATTCTTGTAATTGGTTTTTAGCCTGGTGGGTTCCGGCACGGGACCCACGGCGCTATATTGTTCCTTGTAATTACCTGAAAATTTTGGGGCATTCTAACCCATTGAATTATTTTTGAAAACCTTGAGTATCTTAGAAAATTAAAATTCGAGACGTACTTTTAAAACGAATTATTTTCTTGCGGTGTTTTCAAGGTGTTTTCTAATGCCGCAATACATTTCAAAAATTTTCCAGTTGAGGACCAAAAATATTTTTGACATATTTTCAAATGCAGTTGCTTAGACCCAAGGGTCGAATATTTTTGAAAGTTTTTCACTAAAGGAAAGGTGTCCTCATTTTTGTTCAAACGCAAGATGATTTTCAAAGTCTCGATAATGGTGTTTGCACTATTTTTTGTAAAATGATACTCAAGATCAACTGTTGTTTCCAAACTGTTTTCAAAAGGTGGTTCTCGTTTTTAAAACCTATCATTCCTGCTTATGACCGGAAATGCGTGTATGGTTTTCGAACTTTCGTTACGGTGTCAACCCCGAATTGTGATTGAATTGGTGGCGTGAGTGTCGAGTCGTTCGCCACGCATATGTTTTGTTGGCCCTCTGTGAGAGGTGTGAACTGGTGTTTACTGTTTATCGCCTCGTGGCGATTTGCGTATTGTCGCACTAGTGTGGGTTGTTAAAGCCTGGATTTTTATGCGTTATACACATGGGTGATTGTTTCATGATGTTTGTGATTGTGTGATGGCTGTCGTTCGGGATGTTGTAATCTTCGAATGATGCCGTTGTTGTTGTGATTTTTGTATGCGTTGATATGTTATGCTGAGTTGGCATCTCCGGTATGTTGTTTTGCGGTGTTTTAATCCATTGTATCGAGCATTTATATTTTCGGTATGCCGAGCCGAGGCGTTTCAATCGTGATGTGCCGGGCATGCACGTGTAAATTGTCCTTCTCGTCGATAACACATTTCAAGTGTGGACTCGAGGACACCGAATTCGCTTTTGTGATTTGGCTACCGAGACTTTCGGAGTTCGCGCTTCAAAGACAGAGCATCGAATCGGCTTTGAGAGGCCTTTGAAGGATGTTTCGCCGGTTGCTTGTTGTGTCGTCACCTTGATTTTGGCTGTTGTGAGTTGCGGGGCGACCTTCTTTTATAAGAGGTCGAATGTAGTACCCGTGTTGTTTTTAGACTTCGTATTTTCTCTTTCTCCGCCTATCGATTCGCTCGTGTTCGTTGATACTGCGAACTTGTTTTGTATTTCGGGTTCATCATTCGAACGAGCCGTGATCTTGTTTTGGGTCAATCTGTTATCGCTGTCACTTTCCGAATTCGGTTCGATTCTTGTGAACCTTGTTCGAAGTAACATCTTTGGTTCTACTAGTTCTTTTATTCAAGTGGATGGATCTTGAACTTTTACATTTTCGACTCTGTCGACTCGTTTATGTTCGTTGACATTTCGAGCTTGTCCTGCTCCTTGCTTTTGTTGATCGAACGAGTGTGGTGTTATTTCGAATAACTCGTTGTCGTTGTGACTTTTCAATCGCTATTCCCTTTCCCTGTGGATCTTCGGCAATGCATGTCTTGTAGTTCTCACCGATCATCCACGGGAGTTGTTGTTTGAACTTTATTGTTCTTTGTGATTCGAACATGATTCTTCGATCTTTGTTGTCTCGATAGTTGTGGTTTGATCGTTTTATTGTTCGGTTTATATTGACCTCGTTCCGTGATTGGCGAACATTCGTGCTCCTTCGTAATTCCCTTGATTCGGGAAATTAGTTTCGCTTTTCGATCTTCCACTTTAGGCGGTGGGATTTCGTGTTTGTTCGGCCTTGACTCGCGTTTTGATTGATGTACCGTTGGGTTGGTCAATCATATTGATTTTCGTTCGTTGTGTTTTGTGATTGTCGGATAATTGACTTGGCTATATTATCCGCTTGATGACGTTGTCACTTGTTGGTTTTTATTATATCCCTAACGGCGACGTTGTGTTGGTCGCCGTGGAGCGTGTTTTCACGCCGTATACTCCTTTGCGTTGTTTGTAACATTTCGCCGTTGGGCGTTAGTTACGCATTCTTGTGTATCTCGTTGAGTTTTCTGGCGGAATATTTCTTCTCCCTACTTGTTTTAAGTTTCGGGACGAAACTTCTTTTAAGGAGGGTAGAATGTAATATCCGCAATTTTCGATTTCCTAATTTCTTTTTTTCGGCGGAAGTCCTGCTTTGACGACTCGCTCATGTCCGTTTCGTCATTCCGAGAATGATTAATTCTACACTTTTGACATCCGAGTTCGTTTCGGTGTCGTTTCGTTGAGTTCTGTGCTTTTAGCGACTTTTCCGCACTTGAGTTCGATTCTTGCGAATCTCGTCCAAATCAAGTTGTTTCGAGTTTCCCGCAAGTCCGTTTAACTTTGTTAGACGTGTTGTGAACTTCGGTTTGGTTATTCGATCACGTATCGTGATTTCCTGCGTTTTGGGCCATTTTGTAATTTCTTGAAAGTTACGTATCCGTATTCAGAATCGTTGTCTCGACCGCTTCTTGGTCGCGTATGACTAATTATGGTATTACGCTTTCATTTCGAGTCGTTTATGTTGTCCGCGAACTTTTCGCCGTGTTCGCCTGCACGCTGAAATCGGTCGCCGAGCTCGGGCGGCGGATCGCCGACGGTTATGGATCGCCGGACGATTGCGGCACCGCCGGACGGTGCGGCAGAACCGCGAGCGCACGCTTATGGCCGGAAGCTGCGCGCTAACCGGGCAGTGTAGCGACGCCGCCGGTGGCTCAGCGACGCCATCGGCCCGGGCAGCGGGGTTTCGAGGTTCTCGACTCGGCCAGATCGGGCAGTAGCGCACGCTACGCCGAGCGTAGCGCGCTAGTCGGCAGCGTAGCGCACGCCGCCGGCCGGCTAGCGACGTTACACTGCCGGGCGATTCACCTGGCTATCGATAGCCGGGCTAGCGCGCGCAGTATCCGGCCGTAGCGCACGCTAGCGGAGTCGGGTCGGCAGTGTTCGGTCGGCAGGTTGGTCGGTGATGCCGGTCGTGTGGGCCACGGCCGAGGGTACTGGCCGATACCGCCGATAGCGCACGCTAGTCCGGGAAGGCTAGCGCACGCTAGCCGCCCGAGATAAATATGGTGAGCAAATACATTTCACTTCGTTTTCATTTCCTTCCTTCTCCATCCGCGAGTGGCGATTCATGGGCGACGAAGCCATGTTGTTTAACAACAAATCCATGAAGTCCTTGAGTTCATAACATCAATCGATCGTCCGTTATCAACCTTTGATTCAGCGAATCAAGGTAATCTTCCTTAGAACCCTAATTTCGTGAATTTGGGGATTTTTGCATTTTCGTCCGATTCGTTCCGTGTTGTTGATTAATTCATGATGGGTATGATTAATCTTGATAGTATTCTTGTGTTTAACATCATTTAATCCATTGTTCTTCGTCGAATCGAAGTATATTTCTCGATTTCCTTCGAATTGACTTTTTGGGGGATTTGTCCCCGATCTCGTTTTTCATCCGTTTTTGATGGATCGATTATGGTTAAATGATGTTGTTAAACATATTCTATGGATTGTATATCCATATTTCAACTTGGAATTCCGCTGGGTTTTGACGAACGAATCGTGTTCTTGGCCGTTTGGGGAAATCCGTGAACTTTCGTCATTCGTTCTTTGAATTCAACGGCTTTGAGTCGTGTTATGGAATTCATTTCATTGTTATTATTTGTCCTTCGTAGTTTATGAACGTGAGTTGGCGTTCGGTGGAGTCGGCGGGTTCGTAGTCAGTTCGGGCCAACCTACTTGGTCGATTCTCCGCGTTGTTCTTATTCGAGGCAAGTACCTTGTCCATACTTTTCTTGTTTCGCGGATATGATGATTGGTGATCGTCTTGGTTTGTTTGTTTGTTTGAAATGAGTTTTCAAAAGTTTTGGTTAGCCTCGTTAAAGGCCTCTTTCAAAACCGTGTGTGTTTTGTGATTGGTGTGGTTCGTGAATAACCATGTGAATTCTATGTATATGCTTGGTGTTCATGTTACACTTGGTATTGTGTGTGGACGTATATTATTTCATTTCGGTGCGTTGTGGATTGACGTGGTGTTTTGCTAAGTGTTTGATGCCTCTGGGCGAATTGTTTGAATATCCTTGATGTGATATGTTATTTGTGTGAATGTGTGGATATGGTTGAAGGTCTACGGTGGCACATGGCATGTGATCATGTGGCCAGGATGCAACAAGTGATTGATCCAACCGTGAGAGCCTGAGATAATCTACGGTGGCACATGGCATGTGATCATGTGGTCAGGATGCAACAAGCGATTGATCCAACCGTGAAATGTGTGTGATTTGTTTCGCTAGCCAGCTCGGGAGGGTCCTTCGAGGCCTCGAGTGGGATGTCGGTGGTAGCGTCCCGGTCCTAGGCGATGCGCGTGCGTGATTATGTTTTGTTGATTTTATGTCCGTTGAGGACACGTGATGTTGGGCATTGACCCTGTAAATTGTTGGTGGTTTCCTATTTGCGAAAACAAAACATCTGGGCCGTGACCCTATTGATTTTTGGAAAGAGAAGGATTGTATAATCCTAAATTGTTTTCTATTAAAACTCTCGATGGCATTTTAAACTGTTTTGTAAATTGTTTCCCTTATTTGCGATCTTTCGGTTTTGGAAATGTTTACTCAAACTCTTGCCTCGGGAAGTACTTTTCTTTACGTTTGGATCTTTGAGGATTCCTGATTATTATTGTTCTTGGAACTTGTATTGTATGGCTCGTATTTTTGCACTTGTACTTGCACTAGCAAAACAGTGGAGTTTTGCTAACCCCCGAGTATTCGGGGGGTGGATGTCTATTTTTGCATTCAGGTTTTGGAGCATAGCACAGGGTCGGCACGAAGGATGATGAATGATGAACGATACTAATCACACGAGGATCCGTTGCTGTCGTATTGGTCTAGTTGTATTTTCTTTTCCGCTGCAGTATTTGTTTCCCGTTGTACGGGTGTGGTTGTATTTTGACCCCTGCGTGGGCATGAGTTGTATTTGAGCTGTATGTATTTTTTGTAAGACCAAATCGGTCTACTGAGTCATTTTAGCCTTAAAGGCGAGGTTTAGATGTTTGATTTTAGTTATCAGCCTGGTAGATCCTCGAGGAGAGGGTCTACGGCGTGTAATATCCCTGAGCGGATTTGGGGGTGTTACAGCATTAAGGACACTTGGGGACCCGAGAAGTTGGCATGAGTGTTTATTACAGAGATAGTCCGATTGCATGGTACGCCGAAGACTATTATTTCTGACTGAGATGGTCGCTTTGTATCGCATTTTTGGAAAGCGGTTCATAAGGCCTTGGGGACCGAATTGAACTTCAGCACAGCTTATCACCCACAGACAGATGGATAATCCGAGAGGACTATTCAAACGGTGGAAGACATGTTAAGGGCCTGTGCCTTAGATTGGTCAACTGATTGGGAAGTTTATCTGCCATTGATTGAATTCACCTACAAAAATAGTTGGCATGCTTCTATTAAGATGGCACCATTTGAGGCATTGTACGGGAGGAGATGCAGATCACCCCTATGTTGGGACGATTCATCGGACTTGATTGGAACGGAATAGGGAATTGATCATGCAGACATGAGAGAGAATAGCCTTAATTCGCGAAAGGCTGTTGACCGCCCAGATTCGACAAAAATTTTATGCATACGTACGCCGTCGCCCATTGGAGTTCAGTACTGGAGATCACGTGCTTTTAAAAGTTTCTCCTACTCGGGGAATCTTTCGTTTCGGAAGAAAGGGGAAGTTGAGTCCGAGATATTTCGGACAGTTCGAAATTCTTGAAAGAGTTGAAGAGTTGTCATACAGATTGGCATTACCGCCGTCACTGATCCATGTTCATAACGTGTTCCACGTATCCCAGTTACGGAGATATATACCAGATCCTAGTCATTTCATTGATTTCGGCGAGATCGAAGTCGCTCAAGATGGAACATTTGAAGAGAGACCGGTCAGGATACTCGAGAGTCGAGTTAAGCAGTTGAGGAGCAAACCAATCGCTTTGGTCAAAGTTCAGTGGTCACGTCACGGAGTGGAAGAAGTCACTTGGGAAACGGAGGATAGCATGAGGTCCGGATATCCAGAGTTATTTTTGTCTTGAGTTTCGGGACGAAACTCCTTTTTAGTAGGAGAGTATGTAATATCCGGATTTATTATTGAGTATTTCATCTGTATTTGAACCCTGTATTATTCGGAATTGTGATATCGATAATCGAAGTATGATATTTCTTGTATTTGTATCCTTGTACATGAGTATGGCAACATGTAAATTTTCCCATGCAAATACGTGATAACGTACGTTAACAAGGATAGCTTAGTGTACGTTATCTGTCGGAGTTAGCGTACGCTACGAATGTAACGTAGCGTGCGTTAACTAGCCAATAATTGAGCTAGGCGGCTGTCACATGCGCCAGCCGGACATGGGTCGGGATAAGATTTCCTCGGATGAACCTGGACACTTTTGAAGTCAACGATTGTTAACGTACGCTAAGGATTGTGTCTAGCATATGCTAATGTGTGTTACGTACTGTTGCTACCCAAAATATTATCCGGAGATAGATATTGCTGGAATGGATGGGATAGCAAACAAATGCAAGAGCACTTCCGAGAGAAAGATAAATAACACAAGATTTGCCGGGGTTGTTAGTCCCGGGCTTGAATGCTCTCGCGAGATATTATTAATACCGATATTCGGGGATACAAGTACTAATGTAAGAATACAATTACAATGAGTGTAAAGTTTCTTGTTATCTTAGCTAGTGAGCGTGTAGATTGCCTAAGAACCCGGTTGATGCTCTGTGAGTTCTTGTAACAAAGGTGATGAACAGTCGCGGCGGTGAGAGATCGACCGCCTCTCACGGCGAGTATTTAGCCGGGATGTTTGGGCTTCGGGCTTATGAATCCCTTGGAATCTGTCTAGTGGAGACTTGCCGCTCGCCGATTGTCTTACGGACGAGAGATTTGGAGAGAGAAGTCTGAGATGGATTCGGTGAGATAGCCGGAGCTTGATGATATGTGTGTTCTTCAAGATTTCCGTGGATGTATCGGAATGTGAGAGAATGTGAACTTTTGGTGGAATGTATTTGGACGTGAGTCAAATGAATTCGAACCGTATATTCGATGAATCGGGAACCGTAGGTTGAGTCAATTCCGAACCGTAAGTTGTGCGAAGTCGGAACCTTTTTCTGTAGGAGGAGGTTCTCTATTTATAGAGCTTGAATACGCCGGCCGATCGCCTTTTACGCATTATAATAATCGGGCGATCGTCTTTTAGCACATGGGCTGTCCCTCAAAGCTGCAGGAGTTCTTGTGGCGATCAATCTGTGCGGTCAATGGGGAGCTTACACGCGTCTGAGTTCTTTGTCGCGGTGGTCCCACCGACAACTTTCGGCGCGCATCTTTGGTAGGTGAGGTAGGTGACAAGGCGTGGTCAAATGTCTTGTCATCGGCCAAAGATCTTATCTGTGGCGAAGATCTCGTCAGCGCCTTTGGTGGATCTGCACGTGGGTGCTTTCACGAGATCCAGTCCTTGGCAGTTTTGACGGCGATCGTCTCTGCTCGGGCGCAGTCGATTGCCCTTAGCCGATTAGTAGAGTAGATCGCCAACAAAGGGCGATCGCCTTGGGGTCGATCAGGGTAAGCGATGGGGTCTGATATCTTTGATTTGGCGAGCTAGCCATAGTTTGACTGATGTTGACTTGGTCGCTCGGCCTTATAGTCGATCGCCTGTCGGGATGAATAAATCGTGACACAACAATTGCCCCCCAGCTTGCTCATACGTTGGAAACGTGGGGTGAGGTGGCTCTCTTGGCGATCGCTGAACTATTGATGAGCGACTTCGTGTTTAAAGGAACTGGCGATCGTCTTTGAGCTGATATACTCTGGATTTGGACGACCTGGTTGGCCGCTGAACTGCGCGGGAAAAAGCAACGGGCGTTGAAAAGTCTCCTCGCACGTGTCGGGCTTCTATTGGAGGGCGCCAACGGTCCTTAATGACTTCTCGGTTGACGCGTCCTCGAAAAGACGCGTACGCGGGTCTCGAGGGGGTCAACTGGTGCGCCGTTTGAGATCCGACCCCTGAGGTTTTCTCTTATTGCAATCGGGTCCCTGCCTTCTCCTATAAAAGGGGGGCGCGGGGCTGCAGTCTCACTCACGCGTGCTTTTTTGGAGAAAGAAGGACCTGCTGCCGAAATTCCTGAAGATCTAAGAGCCGATCGTCGATCGATTTCACTTTAGGGTAAGAAAAATCCTTCTCTTCCTTTCTAACTCTGAAAATGGCCGGAACCTCATCATCGTTTGGAGCGGGAACCCGGTTACATCGGCCGGGACATCAGTGCCAGGAGAAACTTCTTCCGTCTTCCACTGGACACGGCGTGAAGCAATTCGGCCGGAATCGACCAGTGAAGTTGAGGCTTTGTTCAATGAGGCCGATGTTGCTAGGAGTCGGCCGGAGGAGAGACGATCGCAGATCGAGAGAGATCGCGATCGGGGCTTCCGGGAGCAACATAGCGATTTTGGACGGGCCTATAGGGCCTTTGCTGAAATAATGGAGATATTGGCCGGTCCTACTCCGCGATTCGATTTCAGGGGATATTCGGTCGCTTATCCCTATGTGCTCCCCAAGCGGTGCGATATCGTGCAGCCGCGATCGTTGTGGTCGCTCGGCCAAATCTGAGCTCGGCGTCCGGAGAGATCGGCGTCTGAGGACAAGATTCCATGTTCCTTCAGATGTGGACATGTTCGCGCCCGCGGAGAATGAACGAGCCGACCAGCCTCCGATGGGTATGGTCGCAGTGAGTGAGGCCGTTATGGAGGCCGGGTTGCGCTTCCCTCTGTCCTTTGCGGTCTCCCATCTGCTGGCCGCTTGGAATGTGGCGCCACTTCAGCTGACGCCGAACGCCTGGCTCCAAATCATTTGCACCCTCACCCTTTTCGGCGGTCACCGCCTGTACCGTCTCCCGTCGCCGTTGGAGATGAACTATTTGTTTAAACTGACGGCTCATAGAGGGTTGGTCGGCGGTTACCATATTCAAGGCCGATCTGGCCGGGTGATTCATGGAGTTCCGAACAAGATACGGGGCGATCAGACGAAGTGGTTCTGGGTCGCTGGCAAGTGGAGAGCTTCGGCGAGCGACAATCCCACAGCGGCGGAGATCCCTCTTGAATTTCGGGAGAGGAATCCCGGTGGGGTTTAGACTCTCCCTTCGCTTGGATGCGTTTTGGGTGATCTAATTTGATTTACATTTGCAGGCTTTCATATTCCGCGATCGAGGCGCCTTTCGACTTCCTCGTTGTTTGGGAGCGATTAGGAGCTTGTCGGACGACGACCTAGACGCCACTCGGATCAACAAGGAGAGTCGCCGGTTGTCGGCTCGACTATTCCGCTTCCCGAGACATCTCGCGGTGCCGTATGTGGTCTGCGATCTTCACTTACTAGGCGATCGCCTTATTTTAAGGACGAGTGTCGGCCGTTAGTCGATCGTCTTTAAGCTGCAGAGGTTCGTTTCCCCGCTTTTTGGAGCCTCCGTGAGATCGCTATGTCGAACCCAGAGTCTAGGCCGTCTTCGCGCGAAGAGGTCGACTCGGGTTCCACCGTCGCATTGCCTATAGTTCGGAGGCGGAGCCTCGTGCGGAGCCGGAGCCTCGCGTAGAGCGGTGTCGTGGTTGAGGAGGAAATTCGGAGGAGGGTCTTGGGCGAATCGCAAGAGGCCGAGGCCGCAAGAAACCGTTTCTGCCCGGGCGATGGAGTGCGATCGCGCGCCTCCGATCACCATCGTTGCTCGGAGCGCGAGCCGCCCTCTGCGGCTTTTCGCGGGAGGTGGCGATCGCGGACGCAGAGATTCCTCGAGGAAGCCGTTTTTGGTCGGGATCAGAGAAGGCCGAGAGGTAGATAGCATTTGTGTTTGACAATTGCATCTGCGTAGGAGTTGTACTAACTTAGCCGTTTTGATGCGGTGGTCCGTCAGCGCAGATCCTTCTTGTCCACCGATGGTCGTGGATTTCTGGCGAGCCGATCTCCTCGCCATTCTGTGATATTCCTCCCTATGTTAGCAAGGTGCTTCCGCCTGCGAAGGCGTGGACAATCGATCTGGATGCGATCGCTCGGCGATCGTCGAGTTCGATGCATCTTTGTTGTCGCCCTTTCTCTTCGAGACGGCGACCATGGCCTTCCAGTGCTCAGGAGTTTGAGGGGAGGCCCTCCACTATTCGCCTTCAGGAGGATCTCGAGGCGGCTCGGAAAGAGAACGCCGAGTTTGCTGACAAGATCGTGGCGATGGAGAAGGACTCCTTGGAGGCGGCCAAGCGGGCGAGCCATGAGCTTGAGCTGGAGAAGAAGGAGACTGAGAAATTCCGAATGGCGGTCGACCGATTTCGGGACCAGATGCAGAGTGCCGTTCAGGCAAGGAATGTTGCTGAGGAGGAGGCCGATCGCCAGATGGTGACGATCGCTCGGCTGACCAGCGAGCTGGCGGAGGCGAAAGAGAAGGTTGCTGCGAGGGAGGCCGAGCTCCAGGGATCGCAACAGGCGATGGCCGAGCTGAGAGGAGAGGTTGAGGCGACCAAGGCCGATCCCTTCCAAAACTTGGAGTATGTCAGCGAGTTCGCCTATTACTTGGCGTTTGCCGACTCGATCCGAGCGGCTAAGAAGGGAGGCTTGGAGGTCGGTCCTCTAGCTGAGAAGTTCAAGTCATATGCATTGGAGCATCCTCTCCATTCGGATTTCTCCTTGCCGATCTTGGACCTGGCGGACATCGGCGTGGATTTGGTAGTATCCGTCTCAGACAGTCTTGCTCATCCGATGCTCGGAAGATGAGGGGACCGCGCCGAATGCGATGGCGAAGGCCGGTAGGGGCTCAGGCGCTTCCTTTACGCTTTTAGCTTACTTTCTTTGTAGTTTGTAGCTTTCTTTTTGTAGTACTTAGGCCTTCGGGCGGCCAGTGTACTCTATTTTTCAAGTAATAAAATGAGCATTTGGATTTCTGACTTATCACTTGAATGAATGGTTATTTTTGAGTCTTTGTTTGACTTTGTACAAATGCGTGAGGAGAGATCGTTGCGAGGGTAGTTCCAAATGAATTGATAAACTCATAAGACAACTTTTTACAACAAGTTCGATCGCTGCACTACATCTGAAAAAATGACGATCTCCGTATGTGGTTGAATAGCGACGATCGTCGTGTAGGTAGTCCGCACTCTTCTTGCCCCTTGTTTTTATTCACTTAGTGGAAGTAAGGGGATGAAAATAATTCCTTGAGTGAGCGGTCTTTTAACTTTGTCGAATCCTCGGGGACGGTCGTCCATCTTGAGGAACCGTGCACGATCGCGGAGTTCAATGGGCCGACTCCTTGATCATGTCTTGATGCGCGAAGACATTGAGTGTCTCGTGACTCACTTTATTATGAGGGTCCTCCGTTAGCCGCGCCTCGCCTCGTATTTAAACGAAAGGCGTGCGGTCTTGGCCTAGAGGAGTCCTTGCGCGGGGCTGCGTGGGTTGAATCAACTCCACGCCCGCGGCTTGTTAGCTCTGCTTCCACCTCGGCCACCATGGAGATGGCCGACCTCGGCGGTGTACGTTGAGACGGGGTTGTGGCACGTCGCATTGTCGGTTCACCATGTCGGATGATGAACCTTTGAGGGCGGCGATCGTGTCCCGATTTGTTTGGAGGGCCCTCGGACTACGCCGGCCTCGTATTTAAACGAAGGGCGGGCGATCTTGGCCTAAAGGGACCTTGCATGGCCTAAGCAATCGGAATTATCGACCACTGTGACCATGGCTGCGCTCTTCCACCTTGGATCGTCATGTAGATGCCGACCTTCGACGGTGTACGTTGTGCGGGGAGGCGATCTCGTGCCTTAGTCCATCGTGTTAGACGGTGAAGCTGAGATGGCGATCGAGTCCTCCGGTTTCTTAAATAAGGAGGGAGATCGGGATGACTTCCGTGGTCTCCTTCTCTTGATTGAAGCATATAGAGACGGTCGCCGAGGTTGATCCAGGGGTCGGCTCGTATGAGCTTCCCACTGCTTTGGGTTCGACTCGGACGATCGTCTATAGAGATAGGCGGGGCTTCGGCTAAACCAATAAGTCGTCTAACTTGCCCTCCTCGAGCAGTCTCAGTCATTTGAGGAGGTCGCGGCAATTGTTGGTCTTTGTGGCGGGACTCTTGTGGTAGGCACAATATTGATTGTTGTCCAGTGACCGTGGTCCCTTATCGCCTTTGGCTTTTTGAGCTCTTCGTGCCCCTTGATGGCATAGAAAATATGTGCCGGAGTTACATTGAACGTATGGAGGAGATGGGCTTCCATGTCCTCGAAAGCCTTGAGATCTCCGGGTGTCTTGGCGATCGCCTTCTTTGCTTTGGCGATCGCTATCTTGGGCAAGAGGTGGCGTTTCCTCGTCTAAGCGGAGGGTGAGTAGCCTTTGCTGGCCGAGAAGTTGGCGGCTTTAGCGCGGAAGATCGTGTAAGTTGGGGGATATCCTTGGAGAGATGTCGAACATGGGAGAGTGACCGTGGAATCCCCATGACCGAATAGAGAGCGAGCTCATCAGCGGGGTTTGCGGTGAGGATGATTTCGTCTACCGGTCGATGTAATCTGCGTCGATTTCGTCCTTCCCCGCTTGATTTTTATCATGCGGCTGGGGCCTTCGGTCTGGCGACCTTCTTTGGCGAAGTATGACGTGAAGTCATCCGCCGATTTCTTAAAAGAGGTGACCGATCGTGGTGGTAGTGAGACGTACCACTTATGGGCCACTCGCCCAATGTCGGCGGGAAGATCCGGCACTTGGTTGCATCGGATGCCCCACACCCACCATGTAAATTCGGAATTTACTCGGGTGGGTTCTGGTCCGATCTCCCCTTATACAGAGGTGTTTTAGGAGGAGCGATCGTTGGTTGTATGGGGGCAAGCTCGATGTGGACCGCGAGTGGCTCGGTCGGCCGGCGATCTTCTTTGGTGCTTGCCCCGGTGTCAAGAGTGCTCTCATCTCATCGAGCCGACGTTGCATAGCGGCCATCGCCGTGGCTCGATTAGCGGCTCGCGATCGGAGCGGGGCCGAGGCGATTGAGTCGAGTCCCACAGCGATCGGGCGGGAGTCGGATGGCGACATGCGTTCGGGTGTGAGGTGAGTAGGCCAAACTCACGGTGACGGATTCGGATTCCGTCTTTTCAAGGTTGGAAACAGAGTGCCCGGTCGCCGGATGGGTCGCGCCCCAAGCGATCGAATATGGATCCGTCCGGCCGTGCGAGAGCCTTTCCTCGCGAATTGGGGCTTTTTGACGATCGCTCGTTCGGTAGCCCATTGAATTTCCGTTTTCCCATGCGGCGGATGATCGAGGAGTTATCGCGGTGGCGCGCATGCTCTCCGTCGCTCCTCCGGGATGGCCATAGCCTCCTCGATCATTCCTCGGTTTGGAATTGATCGAGTGAGAGGTTGGGGCCATCTCTCGGATGCGGGATCGAGTCTCGCGTTGCCGCGCTTCCCTGTCGTCGGCTGGGGTTCGGATTGAGCCGGGATATGGTGTCCGGCGGTTCGGAGAGCAGCTTGCTTCGATGTACCGGCGGATGTCATGATTCTGAAGGTTTTCTTTGAAGCGCAGTGAGTGTCACTTCAAGTATATGCCCCGAGAACAGTGAGTGTTCTTCGGGACGGTAGAAGTAAAAGTTTGAGGGTTATATGCCCTTCTTCTAGCGCCAATTGTTGCTACCCAAAATATTATCCGGAGATAGATATTGCTGGAATGGATGGGATAGCAAACAAATGCAAGAGCACTTCCGAGAGAAAGATAAATAACACAAGATTTGCCGGGGTTGTTAGTCCCGGGCTTGAATGCTCTCGCGAGATATTATTAATACCGATATTCGGGGATACAAGTACTAATGTAAGAATACAATTACAATGAGTGTAAAGTTTCTTGTTATCTTAGCTAGTGAGCGTGTAGATTGCCGGAAGAACCCAGTTGATGCTCTGTGAGTTCTTGTAACAAAGGTGATGAGCAGTCGCGGCGGTGAGAGATCGACCGCCTCTCACGGCAGTATTTAGGTGGATGTTTGGGCTTGGGCTTATGAATCCCTTGGAATGCATGCAGTGGAGACTTGCCGCTTCGCCGATCGTCTTACGGACGAGAGATTTGGAGAGAGAAGTCTGAGATGGATTCCAGTGAGATAATAGGGAGCTTGATGATATGTGTGTTCTTCAAGATTTAGTGGATGTATCGGAATGTGAGAGAATGTGAACTTTTGGTGGAATGTATTTCGGACGTGAGTCAAATGAATTCGAACCGTATATTCATGAATCGGGAACCGTAGGTTGAGTCAATTCGAACCGTAAGTTGTGCGAAGTCGGAACCTTTTTCTGTAGGAGGAGGTTCTCTATTTATAGAGCTTGATACGCCGGCCGATCGCCTTTTACGCATTATAATAATCGGGCGATCGTCTTTTAGCACATGGGCTGTCCCCTCAAAGCTGCGGGAGTTCTTTGGCGATCAATCGCGGTCCAATGGGAGCTTACACGCGTCTGAGTTCTTTATCGCGGGTGGTCCCACCGACAACTTTCGGCGCGCATGCGATAGGTGAGGTAGGTGACAGTGTGGTCAAATGTCTTGTCTCGGAAAAGATCTTATCTGTGGCGAAGATCTCGTCGGCGCCTTTGGTGGATCTGCACGTGGGTGCTTTCACGAGATCCGAGTCCTTGACGATTTTGACGGCGATCGTCTCGCCGGGCGCAGTCGATTGCCCTTAGCCGGTTAGTAGAGTAGATCGCCGGTGCCGAAGGGCGATCGCCTTGGGGTCGATCATTTGGGTAACTGATGGGGGTCTGATATCTTTGATTTGGCGAGCTAGCCATAGTTTGACTGATGTTGACTTGGTCGCTCGGCCTTATAGTCGATCGCCTGTCGGGATGAATAAATCGTGACACAACACGTACGTAACCTGATGGTGTAACGTACGTAATCAAGGTCAGAATCAGGACAGTTAACTATCAGGACGATAGCGTGTGCTAAATTATGCTGGGTAGCATACTCTAAGAGGCTAACGTACATTATGCATTGTTGGGAAAAACAAACACCCTGTATCGAAACAGCCGGGATACTCGAATCCCTGTATCGAATGTTATTTAGAGGTTTTGACATATATGCCAAATACAGTAAAGGAAACTGTATCGAGGCTTTAAGGCTTTATCCTGTATCGAAGACTTGCCTCGAATCAGCATAAGTGAAGCTCGTCAGTACAGCAAGAAGACCTGTAAAAGACTAAGTATGGAAACTGTCTCGATGCTCAAAATACAATCATCTTCCATACAGTTCACAAAAGGACCAGTGGACGTAGAGGGGTTTACCTCGAACCACTTTAATTACTGTGTTATTTACCTTCAGCTTTTACTGTTTTAAATTACTGTGATATATTAAGTATACACCAAATACTTCGTTGCTGTATCCACGGCAACTAACGGTATCCAAGACTTCCGCTACGCACTCAGATTTAGATTCCGTACAGTTTGTTGTTTAAACTATTTTCCAAACTGTATCCAGTATACTTAAGTGGCCAACATGCATGAAGGCTAACGTACATTAAGGACAGAAAATTATAAATAAGACATCACACCATTTCATTTCAGGTCGTTCATTTCACCTATCCTTCAGCATACTTCATGCCCAGAGATATCCTAGCCCCCTTAAACACCTTTACAACACCTTTTCTTGATCATTGAAGATTGGAGATTACTCATTGAGGTGGAGAATCATTTTTGGATTGTCACACAACCAACCGGAGTTGAAGTCTACCTATTGTCTCAGTGTTTTCTTCATCTTAAGGTATGTTAACACTATCTCCAACGTTGAATTCGTGTTCTTAAGGATATGATGAGTATGCTATCAAGATATTGAGTTCCATTGATGAATTATTCAAACAACATCATGTTTAGAAGTTGGAATGATTATGCTTAATATATCGTTGTTAAAACATCATAGTTGGAATCCTATTACGTCAAATGATAAGAGTAAATTTCTGCGATTGATTATCCATATTGAATAGTATTGCCATATTGAATCGTAGACTTGGAGATTGATATCACTTTTGATAACTGGACTTAAGAAAGAATCACCGAAGGTTGTATCATTTCTTATAAGTTGGACTTGTTAGTTCTTTAAAATGAAGTCTGAACGTAATGAGGATTTTGGAATCAAACGGATCAACCTTAGATCACCAAACTTCGCATGAGAATTGTAAATCGAGATTGAATACGGTGTTGTGATGATACGTATCCTTGATATTCGAAGAAGATCATTCATAATTTTATGGACATGTTATGTAGAAGGATAACATACGTTAATCACTGAGGATTTCGTAAGCTTCATCACAGTTAGAACAGTCGTCTGTCCAGTGAGAAACTGCCATGCATACTTAGCGTACGCTATGCTATTTAGTTAACGTACGCTATCGGGCATAGTTAATGTACGCTACGTTTGGTACGTAACGTACGTTATGTCATCAGACGAGTCAGTCGGATGATCAGAGAGGGACTGTCAATACATGGTTAGCGTACACTAGACTTTGTAGTTTACGTGCGCTAACGAGTAGGCTTAACGTACGCTACCTATGGTACGTAACGTACGTTAAGCAGTTCAGGCAGGTTACGTTTTATGAACTTCCGGCCGTAATTTGGATTGTTAGATGTTCGTACGACGTGATAAGAACTCTATATTATTTCTTTTGTTTAAGGTTCGATCTTGTTACGTGATTGATCGAAGGGGTGACCTTTGAGTATTCCGTTTTTCGTGGAAGTATCATTCTTGTCATCGAATCGAGGCAAGTACCTTAATTAGAATTTTCCGAATTATGTCGGTTATATTATGATTGTACTGTGTACATGTGTTATGATTAATTGTCCACCATGTGTTGATCCGACGGGAATCATCATGGGAAATCTATAGCTGTGTGCGCTGGATCGTTGGACAGGTAGTTCCACCATGTTTTGGTCCGACGGGATCATCATGGGAATCTATAGCTGTGTGCGCTGGATCGTTGGAATACCATGAGTATGTTGAGACTGTTATGATGTGATATGTGTTGTTATTATTTTCTCGTTGGAGAAATTTTTCATGATTATTGATTGATTAAATCATTGTTATATGATTATCGTACTTGTACTAGCATCGTTTTGCTAACCCCTTCGGGGGTGAACATTTGTTTATGTTCAGGATCCAGGAAAGCAGGGAAACAACCACTAGAGTTGCATGACGACGAGGGTGCAGAGTGATGTTCCGGCCGGGTTTATTTATCTGTTGTTTGTATCATTTTAATAAGTACTCGAGTACGTCGTCATTTGTGATGATTTGGATTTGGTGATGTATTAATACTTTTCCTTTGGACATTTGTATTTTCTATATTGGTCAGAATTGTTGTATTTTATTTCAGTTACTTTCATACGTTGGTATCTGTTATTGTCTTTTCCTTTCTTCAGCCTTGTAAATCCCTATGTAAAGAATTTACAGGGCTGTAATATTCCTGAAAATATCGGGGGTGTTACACACGCTAAGTCTATGGATTAGCGCACGCTAGGATTGAGATTTAGCGCACGCTAGGTGCGTGATAGCGCGCGCTAATGAGGTATCCCAGTTGGGGAAGTTTGTTTCTGGACTCTGAATGACGAACAAGTAGCTTACGCTATAGCTCGATAGCGTGCGCTATCGGGGGACAGTTAGCGCATGCTATTTTCTGATAGCGCACGCTAACGGGTCAGGACCGCAGGTTCTGGACCAATTTTGGCTGGTTAGCGCGCGCTAACTGTGAGCCGTTAGCGCACGCTAAACCATCTGGTTATATATACACGAGAGTTGACCCAGATTCATCCATTTTTACTCACTTCTATTTCTCCTCCGTGGCTGGGGTGATCTAGGCGATTCTTGGGTGATTTCTGGGCGATTCGAAGTCTTGTAACTCCAAGCTATCATCTTTCTTGAGTTCTTGGTGTATATTAACAACACCAACCCTTGTTCTTCGTCTCCGATCCAAGGTAAACTCTTAGAACCCTATCTTTGGGTAAATTGGGGATTTTCTAGTATTTGTCTGATTCGTTCCGTATTGTTGATTAATCCATTATGTATGTTATTAATCTTAGTGGTATTCATGTTTTCTCTACGAGTTCACGGTAAATTTCGTGGTATTTGTGAAATCGAGTGGGTTCAGTTGTGACCCGCCCTCGTTGTTGTTTTTGTACGAATTTACATGAATCGTAGGTGGGTTTTCGGGTGTCTTCCATTTTCATACTCGTGTAGAAATAGTTTTGATTGTATTCTTGGAATCGTTAGGTTCAGGTGTGTCGGTTCCTAGTGATCGTGGTTGATTCTCTGTTCTATTCGTTTCATCGTTAATTACTCAAGGCAAGTATTCTTGGAAACTTTCATGCTTAACATGAAATGGTGATGGTCCGACGGGGATGGTGTGTGCTTCGCTCACTCTGGGATGGTCCGACGGGGCTTCGGGGGAATCCATGACTTCACTACAGATTCACGAGCTTGTTCGCTAGCCAGTTCGGGAGGGCCCTTACAGGTCTCGAATGGGATCAGTGGTTTGGTCCCGGTCCTAGGCGATGCCTGTGCATGACTTGTTTTATGATGATGGCCAGTTCAGGAGGGTCCTTAGAGGCCTCGACTGGGACCAGTGGTTTCGCCCTGGTCTTAGGCAAATTGATTTGACTGTTTGTTTTCCAGAAGACATATCTGGTTTTGAATTTTAAAATGACTTTATGCATGTACTATGAAATCTGTAAGCGAATGGTTTGCCTTTATTACTTGTACTAGTGCAATTTCTAACCCCTTTGGGGACCCGTTTTTGGGGAAATTCGTGTTATGAATTTCAGGTCGCGTTCAGCCGGTCGATCGAGCACTGGGGCAGTACGAGGATGTTGGCTAAGGTGGTCGACGGGTGCAAATGAGTCCTTTATTTTAGTTGTCAATTTTAAACGTTCGTTTTCAAACTTGTAAACTGATAGATAGTACTCGCGAGTACTTAGGCGTTTTGATTTGGAAAATGGTTTCTATTACTAAATGCTATTTATGATTTTCGGTGATGTCTGGTTTACCGGTTGTACCGGGCGTTTTATTTAATTTTCATCTTGGTGATGTGTGTTTTCTCGCTAACCGAGATGATTAGACGAGCTGTGTTTATTATTTAGCCTGGTGGGTCCCACGTAGGGGTCCACATCACTGTAATATACCCTGAATATCTTGGGTGTGTTATATATATAGAGATTGATTCAAATAAAAATTTATTTTTAAAATAAAAATGTAGATCCAGTGCATATTCAGTATGGATTCACTGTATAGCAACTATTTGTACAATATCATCCTACAGGAGCATTCGACAGCAACTGAAGTCACAATATTTGAGATGCATGTCTATAACATAGAGACCTTCAAAGGCCACAACATATTTACTGTATACTACACCATATATGGGTTTCAGCAACACCTGAAAAACTGTGCTCAAATGTCCAAAAAGTGTTGCTGAAGGTATAAAAACAAGCTATGGCTACACTTTGACCAAATTCGAAAGTGTTACAAAAACGGCCGCAACCATAGGGGTCTAATATGCATAATTCCATATGGCTCCACATTTGGACAAGATATACATAATTCCGATAGTATAATAATCTGGAGTAATAATCTTCGTGACTGAACGAATGTAATACTCATAAAGTATTTACAGTTTGAATACATTTAATGCGGATGAAAACTGTATTTAATGCACCCACAACTGAGATGTCCAAGGGCATTTATGACAAACACGAATGTCTGAAGCATTTAATGGTGGACAAGATGGATCACTTTAATTCGATATTTCAGAAGCCGCCTCTCTGAACTATCCACATCTCACCTACGCAGCAATGACTAAATTTATACTCCCTCCGTTCGCCAAATACTTGCCCCAGTTGGGATAGCATGACTTTTAAGAGAAGCTAGTATAAAATAATTTTAGTGTAGAAAGAGTCCATTTCTTAATTTATACTTAAAACCTTAACTACACTTGATAATTTAATTATCTAAAAAGCTAGTTATTAATTACAGTACTAAACAAATTTCATTAAAGAACTACAGCATCCTCCAAAATTCACTCCTCTATTGCATTTCTTTACAGAAAATTTTCGGAATTAACACAATACAGCATTAAACAATTAGAGTATGAAACAATTAACATAATACATATCAGTTTTTTTTGGAGGGTACTTTTCCCATAAAAGTACAACAATTAAACAATTAATCATATTCATTAAACAATTGCACACACTACAAGATTGATGTGATCATTTTTTTGGAGGGAACTTTTCCCACAGAATTAATATTTCAACTCCCACCAAAAACTAAATATTCAGATCAAACTAGCTATAAATAACCCCCATCTAAGTCTACAACTACCCATATTCATTACAAAAAGACCAAATATATGGCTGATCCTAGGAAGAAGCCAGATCTGACATCGGAGCAGAAAAATTTATTGGCTCAATTCTTGCTTCAAAATTTCAAAAATGGTGTGATTCGTTGGGGATCACAAAAAGAGGCTGCTGCAAGTTTTGGAGTATGCCAGAGAACAGTCAAGTACATATGGGCAGCTGCAAAGGCACAAATAAAGGAAGGTACACCAATTAGCTTCAAATCTAACAAACTAGGAGTACAACACAAAGACAGAATCTTACTTGATGAAGCAAAAGTATTGTCTTTCTTAGTGTTGCAGAGATCTTCTATCAGAAAGATGGCTACAAAACTGAATGTTAGTAAGTCCTTATGGGGTGAGTGGATACAATTGAAGCTTATAAGAGCACATACGCGTGCTCTAAAGCCTGTTGTGACAGAGGCAAATAAGCTAGCAAGACTGAAATTCAGTCTCTCACACCTAGGAGTCAACTTCCAGAGAAAACAATAAAGTATGACAGCATGTTTAGCACAATACACATAGATGAGAAGTGGTTCTTATCACAAAAACTACAGACAGATACTACCTGATACGCAATGAATTGGAACCATATAGATAGAGGTGGCATTCGGGTCGTGCCCGGTCCGGTCCGGGCTGGACTGCTAAAGCCCGCTCCATTTAAGGGTTGGACCGTGCCGGTCCTTCTTTTTTGGCGGGCCGATCTGGGCCGGTATTTTTTTACAAACACAAGGCCCGACACGGCCCACAGCCCACTGTGTTCATGGTCCGGGCGGGCCTATTCACGAGCCAGGCCGGGCTGAATATTTTTTTTTTCATTGTAAGACATAATAAACCTGCTGCCAAATAAAACCTGAATGTTAAACTTGATGAACTTAATAATAAAAACATAAACCTGGTGCTCTTACTAATTAAGTAATTAGTCCACTAAGTCACAAATCACTTAAGCAACATTAATTCATAAATTCAAGACCAACAAAGTGAACTTGAAAGTTTATTACAAAGACAGAGAATTACAAATCAATAGCAAAATAAGACTAGTACTCAACTACTCATTCATGAAAGTTGGCCAAGAAATCATGTTTATTCGACGTATCGACCATGTTAGACGATATCTCCTCCTCGGGTACAAAATCATCTTCAATAAAATCAAAGTGACCCCTCATGAATATGTCATACTCATCGTCGCCATCCTCCAATTTAAACTTAGCTTACTTGGTTCGATTTTCAGCATCAAGCATATCTTTCCACATGACACATAAGCGTATCGATTTTGGAGATAATCGACTCCTTTTATCCGATAGTGTGCGTCCCGCCGCACTAAAACAACTTTCCGAAGCTACGGTGGACATTTGTGAAGCCAATAGATCACGGGCTATACGCCTCAATACGGGAAATGATTTTGCACCGTCTCTCCACCAATTAAGAATATTGAAACCGGTTGTGTCGGGATGTTGATCTCATCCAAAGAAATAGACCACTTCATTTACACTTGATTTGCTTGATGTTGTTGTCGTTGAATTTTATCCAAGTAAAGAGCCAAAGATCCCACGACCTCGTTGATTGCTACTTTGTGATTCCAAAGTATCACCTACCGGTTGTGCATCGTCATTGTAAGTATCATATAATGTTTGAAACATCTTTAGAATTTTGTCTTTCTCGGCAAGCTCATAAAATCTTGTTCCGGTACCTATGTTGGTATAATACATCTTCAACAATTGAATGCACCCATCAATTTTGCATCGAGGATCTAAACAAGCGGTTAGTATAGCAATTTTGACACTAATGAAAAAGATTTTAACCATTTTCCACCATTCCTTGAATAACTTTGCCCAACAATTCATGGTCCTTTAAATTAGAAAATAACTTTGTAATATGAACCATATAGGCCAACATCAAATTTCAGGTAGGATAAAGTTGACCCGACATAACTTCGCTAACTTCTTTAAATTTTTGAAGGAGCGGACCAAGAACATCAACAACATATAAATAATCCATTTTCAAATAATTGTTTGTCGGGTCAACTTCATCATTTCCAACTACAAATAACGAACATGTTTCAACAATTTCATTTGCATAACTTCGGCATTCTTGCAACATGCGAAATGTGGAGTTCCACCTAATTTTGCAATCAAGATAGGGATAGCAATATTTTTTTTCCATTGAGCACAACCATCTCCCTATAATTTTGAGTTCTTGTGGAACTAGATGTAATATGCGACAAACAAGACCTAATCTTTTCAATATAGCAAAGAATATGACTTAAACCATCTTTCACACATAAATGTATAATATGACAAATACATCCAACATGACAAATATTACCATCAAGAATTGGGTTAAGAGATGTTTTAAGCAAACGTACAGCAGCCACGTTGTTACTTGCATTGTCAAAGGAAAATGACAAATACTTCTGTTTTAAATTCCAATTTGAAAGAGTTCTAAGCATTTGACTTTGAATCTCTTTGACCCGTGTGTGGATGTGGTAGTTCAACAAAGTCAATAATACATTTTTGCATAATCCAATCATCAACCCAATGAGCAGTGACACACATATAACTAAGATTACACCTACCAGTCCACAAATCGGAAGTAAATGAAAACTTGTAAGACAAAGAATCAAAAAGAGCTTTTAAAATTCCACAATCTTCTTTAAATAAACGCATGCCATCATTGTAAAGAGTACTACGCGGAATTCTTTTCCATTATGGTTGTAAAGCAGTTTGCACATTAAACAATGTCTTCCGCAAAAGAAAAAGGGAGTTCTTTTTGGACCACATACCTTGCAGTGCATTCCCTAGCCCGCTTGTGATTGTATCGCCAATTGTCGACTTGACCAGCTGATGACCTTTGCAAATGCTGTTGAGTCAATCCATCGCTACCATCCTCATCCCATCCTGGATGTTTAGCAAAATGGCGTGACAGTGTACCTGTTCCAGTGCCATTTCTGTGATTTAAAATCAGCCCACATAAACGACATTTTGCAATTTGCTTCTCAAAATCTTTGTCAAACAACTTCCAAACTTTACTAGTAAGTTTTCGTTTTCTGCCCGATTTTAAAGGCGCTTCACTAGTTTCACCAGTGTCATCATCATCAGAAATATTAGTGGGTTCCTCTGATGCACTATTACCGAACATGAAGCCAGAATATTCACACTCTCTACTTGTAAAATTCATTACTTGCCCATCAACAGTAGCCTTACAAACTTTTTTTGAAGAAATTGATTTTGAAGATGAACTATTACAAGGTTTTGATTCTTTCATTGTAGTGAAATAAACCACCAAAATACAAAGATAAATCGAATTTAGAAATTAGAAGAGAGCAGAGATTAAGAAAAGAGAGCAGAAGATTAGAAGAGAATGTGTGATTGAGGAAGAAAGAAACTCTCTATTTATAGATGAGGAGAAGAGGAAGTCGACCATTGAGAGGAGGAAGTCGACAGTTGGGAGAGAATCCAGCCGTTGGGACTTGCCGACTTGGAGTTGGGGGAGAAGATCAGAAGAGACGCTGGAGAGTGTTGATGGGAGGGTTTGGTTGAATTGATAGGAAAGAAAGAAGATAAAACCCTATTGGGCTTTGAGTTTGGTGTTGCATTTTTCAATTGGATTTATGGTATGGACTATAAATCCAAAATTAACATTTAGAGGAAACGGTCTTTAGACGGGCTAAGCGAATCGGGCCTTCCCGGTTCACGGGCTAACACGGGCTCGGGCCGGTCCGTGCCAGGCCAGCGATTTTAGGCGTTCACGGTCCGGTCCGGTCCAGACCTCTAAAACAAAGGCCCCTAAGGCCCACATAACTTAAATGTACATGGGCCGGGCCGGGCCAATTTTTAAGCATGCCGGGCTGTTCTACGACCGGCCCAGATACCACATCTACATATAGAGCATGGAAATCAAAGAGGTTTATTACAAAGGTAATGTTTATGTGTGTTGTAGCTAGACCACACATTTCAACTGGAGGAGAAGTCCTATTTGATGGAAAAATAGGTATCTTTCCTTTCACAAGTCACGAGGCAGCAAAGAGAAATTCCAAGAATAAATGTAAAGGTACTCTTGAAAGCAAACTAATTAACTCCATACCAAAAGAAGTCATCAAGGACTGCATCATAAACCAGGTAAGCATCATTCATCACGTATTTTCTGATTTAGTATAACTATCACAATGAGCATCATTCATCACGTATTGCATTTTTCAGGTTATCCCAGCATCAAAGCCAAATGGCCAACAAATGCAAGTAAGCAAATCAGGATCCAACGGGATAATGCCAGACCACAAATTACGTACAAATAATGATCCAGCAAACTCAGATGGGTTCACAATTAGTATATTTTGTCAACCGCCCAACTCTCCCGACACAAACATCAATGACTTAGGGTTTTTTAGGGCAATTAAGTCATTACAAACTGACATGCAAGCCAACAATGTAGATGATCTACTACAGAATGTCATGACAACATTTGATCAGCTCTCAGCAACAACCCTCAATAATGTTTTCCTCACACTACAAAGTTGCATGACTGAAATTATGAAGGTAAGAGGAAGCAACAATTATAAAGTCCCACACATGAACAAGGCTAGGCTAATTGCTTTGGGACAACTACCAAAAAGTCTTGAAGTTTCTGAAGAGTTAGTAAGAGACTGTTTAAAATATTTGAGACAACCATCAAATGATACAGGATCTGGGAATGACATTCAACATCTAATGCATGCTTTTGAGTATTAGGCATGTCAATTGAAGGTTCAAAATTTTTTGCTTTGTTTACTTGGAAACCAACAAATTTGCTAGATGCATTTGTTGTTTAGCTAGTAAACATTGGACTAAGATTCATATTTGTAGTTATATTGAGTCTCAAACTTTTGATATACAATTGCATCATTGACTCCCAACTAAAACAGCCCTATCTTGTAATCCTCCAAACTAGGAAACTAAAATGCCCTACGGTGGCTAACAATATTCCAGATGCAACATTTAACTGAACGACATCAGTTCAACAAACCACAACTAACACAAACAGATCCCACCTCGTAAGCTACAAAATCAAGTAAAATCACTTGAGAGGCTAAAGTTAAACGATATAACCTGATTATAAGAGCAATAACACGCTAGGGCACCAAATCCATATGGTTTCGAGGTAGAATCGCTTTAGTTCGTTTGATCATTCTGGAGCTTCCCAAATGTTGCCATTTTCGTCATTCTCGATCTGAGGCAAAGATTTGCCAGTAATAATGGCTTCGCCCGTAGAATTACCGAACTCCGTTTCAGGGACGATTTCATCAGCGAATTGTTCCATCCACGATTCCATCATTAACGGACCGACGACTATGAGTTAAGACAGACTCCACTCATCGTTCGATTCGACAATAAAGAAGTTTTCCTCAGACATTGAAGAAGTGTATTTTAGTGTTCTTCAGAGAGGGACGGAGACAATGATGAAACAAAAGGTGAAGTGCGGCGCTCGATTTAGGGCTCGGTATGGTTATGTGTTATTTAATTAGGAGTGGGTTGGGTAGGTTTATGTGTTACGGTATTTAATTAGGAGTGAGTGAGTGGATATTTAATGTGATTAAGTGAGTGGGTGGATAATTAAATGACAAAGTAAATAAAAACTTTCCTTTTTTAACCGCAGTAAATTTTTGGCAATAAAGAAACTGGGGCAATTTTTTGGCAAACGGAGGGAGTAATACATAATTTTCCAAAGTTATAAACAACCATCCAAAAGACTTGAAGAACTAGTCAAATTACAATTGAACGAACTCAAGAACGAACTCCTTCGAACCTACATCAAACATCATATATCGAGGAGAGTTGCAAGTCCTCAACTGGAGAATATCAGAATCTACAACAAAGATATTTAAGTCAGTCTAGAGCTCATATCCCAACACTATATTATCCTACCGAACCAGTTGATGGTTAACCATGTGTGGGTTAACTAAACAAGCATCATTCTAACCTATATGGGACGAAATTGCTTAGACGAATTTCGAGCTGTGTAAGACGAAGACATTGTTCAAGATCAGCCCACGCTAATATGTGTGAACATTGCAGCTGTGAAGACGAGTGTATCAATTCGAGTGAACTACAAGTGTTAGCTAGATTCATAACAATTGTGTACTACCTTGATTCTAGTAAATTTTGAATGTATATAAGGCCTCCAAAATTCTGGTGGCAGCCCGATGTGAAGGGTATAATTAAAAACAAATGTCGACATCCCATCCCAACTTTTACACAAACACGAGAACTCCACATCCTCAAACTATTCGGGCATTCTCCGACTCAATTATTTCGGTTTCCGATTGGGAAAGTGCCATCCCCAAGTAAATCACACATTAGTACCAAATAAAATTTTCCAGTACAGGACCATCTTATCTACATGACCAAACATTCAAGTTCAACTAGGAATAAAATGGAAAACAGCAAAGAAAGTACGGACATTCTACAACACAGACTAGTGATATAGTACCTAAGCATGTATATTACGGTAAAAGAAAAAGAAAAGGAGACATGGTAAAAATAATTGTCGTGGTTAAACTGAAGGAGCCGCTTCCATTGTCTGAACAGCTGGGGGCCTCACTTCGGACGAATTCAGACTAGTAGGGGAATTTGAGTCTCGAGACCTTTCACGAATTTCTCTGTATTCTTGACATAAGGCACATAAATGGCAGAAGAAATGTGTAACGAAATCTCCACACGGCGCTTCCTGCAGATAAGAGAAAGCAGCAACTCCGACAAGATTAAATACATGCTACCAATGGCATAGCCAGCCCGACATATTGCAGCGCACGGAAGGATTTTTTTTTTAAAGTACAAGTCAACTATTATTTATTTTTTTAACATCGTTTTGATAGAGACGTGACTAGGTCGGAGGGATTTCTTTTAGTATCAGGAGTATAGTACTACTCCGTTACTCTGTCCCGCCGAAAGTGCTACATTTTATCCAAAAAAGTGCCCATTTAGGAGTATTACGTTTCATTAAATAACTCCAATCACATCAAACAATCACTTTTTTTTTTTTTACTTTTTAATCTCCACTACACATTCACCATCAATTTTTTACCTTTTAATCTACAGCACACATTCACCATTAATACTTACAAAACTTACACATCTATCACCTTCAATCATTCTTCTAAAATACACCAATTTTCGTGACAGAGGGAGTAGTATCTTTTTTAGTTTTTTTAATATACTTGGATGAGATGGAGTGCTTCCCCCCCCCCCCCCCAACCCCAACCCTCCTTTGGCTTTCCTCTTTCTCCCGGAGACCATGCCATTCCTCGACACCGACCTTCAAACAAAGTCAGATGAGGAGCTGAAGGGAATTGCATTCATTAAGGAAGCAAATAAGGCTTTAGAGCAAACTCAGATAACCAAGGATCGAAGAGACCTCGGGGCGTATCGACTTCAGCTCCTGTACTTCTTTCTTTAGGTGAGAAAGAAAAATGTTTTTTTTTTTTTTCTGGTTTTCTCCTCTTTACAAGAAGTGAGGAAGCGAAGAAGAAGAATTTTAGCCGCCGTTGAGTGCTACACATTACTAAAATCTGATATTGACTTGTAAACACACAGTAACATAATTTTTAAAGAACAAGTTAGAAGATTGCAAGAAAAGCATATTGTCAAATCTTGATTTTCTATATATAAAAGATGAAAACGAGTATGGAAATTGAAAGTCGATAAAGTGAAGAGATATAAAAGAATGGATCATAAGGGCTATCAAGACTTATTTAAGTATAAACAACGACTAGAGGAATCAGAAAAACGAAATATAGATACTTGCTCGCAAAGATACAGATGCCATAACACCTGAAATACATAAACTTTATCCACTTACAAATGATAACTTGGGTTTTTATAGTTGTACATCACAAAATTACTCGAGAAGCTTACTTAACAAACATCAATGGCCCAGCCTTGGTTCACACAAGACATCAGGATCACAACTCAGTCATAGGCTATTGTTTTTCTACAAAAACTACCCCTAAGGTTTAGTCCATCAACAACAACAACAACATCTAAGCCTTAGTCCCAAAATGATTTGGGGTCGGCTAACATGAATCGAACTTTGAAACCGTCAATAATCGTTACATAAATAACATAAAAGGAAAAAAGAGGGAAAAAGTAGAGAAAAAAGCAAATAAAAAAAGAGAATGAATGTAAAAAAAAAAAGGGATCAGACTCCATCCACCATCCGTATTCTTTCCCGCCACATTTGCCTCTCCATCGCCATACTTTCTCCAATTCCAAGAAACCGCATATCATTTTCAATCATCTTTATCCAAGTTTTCTTGGGTCTTCCTCTACCTTTCACAACATTACTTGTTCCCCAACTTTCTAGCCTCCTCACTGGGGCATCAATAGGTCTTCTTCTCACATGACCAAACCATCGTAATCGATTCTCCATCATCTTGTCTTCTATAGACGCAACTCTTACCTTCTCTCTGATCACCTCATTTCTGAGCCGATCCTTTTTTGTATGACCACACATCCATCGTAGCATACGCATCTCTGCCACATTCATCTTTTGAACATGACACTGTTTTACAGCCCAACATTCGGTGCCATATAAGCAGCCTAATTGCCGTGCGGTAAAATTTACCTTTTAATCTATGAGGCATGCCAGATCACATAAAACCCCCGTGGCACTCTTCCACTTCAACCACCCCGCTTTATTCTCATGAGCCACATCGCCATCTAGCTCTCCATCCTTTTGGATAATAGATCCAAGATACCGAAAGAAAGTGGATCCATGAACAACTTTCCCATCAAATGTGATCATCCCCGCCTCTCTATCACTGCTTCGCTAAACCTACACTCCATATATTCGGTCTTACTGCTCACCAAAGCCTCGAGCTTCCAAAGTATCCTCCAAAGTTCCAATTTCGTGCACTCCAACCTTCGCTTCATCAATCAACACAATATCATCTCGCGAACATCATACACCACGAAACGTCATTTTGAATTTCTCTTGTCAATTCGTCCATGACTATGGCAAAGAGAAAAGGACTAAGAGCAGATCCTTGATGCACCCAATCGTAATAGGAATTCTTCATCCTCCCAACATTAGTACGTACACTTGTACTAGCTCCCTCATACATGTCCTTTATAATGTCAATATATTTCCGCGATAAACCATTCTTTGCTAATGCCCACCAAAGTACTTATCTTGGTACTTTATAATATGCATTCTATAAATCAATAAAAAACATATGCAGATCTTTCTTTTTATCTCTATAATGTTACGGATAAGATAAATTGCTTCCATGGTCGATCTTCCGTGCATAAATCAAACCGATTTTCTGTTATCTTCACACATTTCCCGATCCTTTGTTCAATCACTCGTTCCCACAACTTCATGGTATGACTCATTAGTTTAATTCCGCAATAATTAGAACAATCTCGACCATCACCATTGTTCTTATACACAGGGACGAGAATACTTTTCCTCCATGCAGCTGGCATCTTATTGCTTCTCCAAATCTTATTGAAAAGCATAGTTACCCATTCGATCCCTCTCTCCCCCAAACACCTCTAAACTTCAATAGGTATACCATCCGGTCCTTCCGCTTTTGACCCCATCTTCTTCAATGCAATTGTCACTTCACCCTTTTGAATTCTTCTCTTAAACTCTCGGTTAACCATACTTGAGGGATGTTTAAATTCCCAATATCTTGTTCTTGATGGCCATCAATAGGGTATCAAAGTATGACCTCCATCTCTCTTTTATCTCTTTATCTTGAACCAAAACTTTTTGGTCAAGATCTTTACACATTTAACTTTTCCAATATCTTGCGTCTTCTTCTCTCTCATTCGAGCAAGTTTATAGATATCTTTTTCCCCTTCTTTAGTATCTAATCTTGCATATAATTCTTGATTGACCTTTGATCGGGCATTTCGCACTGCCTTTTTAGCTTCTGTTCGAGCTTTCTTGTACTTCTCATAATTCTCATCGCTCGAGCATTTACCTAGTACCTTATAACATTCACGTTTGGTCTTTATCGCTTGCTTAACTTCATCATTCCACCAAGATGTGTCCTTACTTGATGGTCTGTTTTCTTTAGATTCTCCTAGGACTTCTTTTGCAACTTCCTTTATGTTATGCTCCAACAAGTTCCACATCGAATCTATATCCATCTCCGTGCAATCAGACCAAATACCACTATCAGCAATCTTAGCCACAAAAGTATGTCGACTCTCCCCTTGGAGTTTCCACCACTTAATTCGAGGGTCAACTTGTGGTCTTCTCTTTCTTAAGTGCCTCTTACCTCGAAAGTCAAGCACCACAACCCTATGCTGTGTTGCAGCACTCTCACCAGGTATCACCTTACAATTAGTAAAACTTTTCCTCCAAACATTTCTTACTAAAAAGAAATCAATCTGACTTGCATTACCTCCGTTTCTATGTCACCAAATGAGAGTCCCTTTTCTCGAACCAAGTGTTCATAATACCCAAGTCATGAGCTAATGCGAAATCCAATATACCATTTCCTGCTTCATTCCTGTCCCCAAAACCAAAGCCACCATGAATGCTCTCAAAGCCATCTCTGCTAACACCGACATGCCCATTGAGGTCACCACCAATGATCAATTTCTCACCCATAGGAATTCGTTCGACAACCTCTTCCAAATCTTCCCAAAATTCTTGTTTGATCGATGCATCCAATCCTACTTCTGGTGCATAAGCACTTATGATAGTTAGAAACTCATCCCGTATCACAAGCTTAATACTCATTATTCTATCGCTCTTTCTTGACACTTCCACCACATCATCAATGAATTCTTTATCAATGACGATACCCACTCCATTTCTACTTCTATCTTTTCCAGAGTACCAAAACTTGTAACCCCAAGGAGCTAACACTCTTGCCTTCTCGCCAACCCACTTAGTCTCTTGTAGACACATTATGTGAATTCTCCTCCTTTTCATAACCTCCCCCACTTCTGCTGATCGCCCCGTCAAAGAGCCAACGTTCCAAGTTCCAAACCGCACCTTACTACCCTTACTAGCCGCAAGAACTAACTTCTCTGTCTGTCCCCGTCCACGCTGCAAGGATTCTTGCACATTTGACACCACACCCATACTTCGAGGTGGCGCGCCGCTTCCGGGCGACGACCTAGCAACCCTTGCATATTTTCCACTACACCCGGGCCTATGAAGTGTAGCGCATCCTTGCTCATTTGACACCACCCTCGGATGTAAAGGTGGCGCGCCGCTTCTGGGCGACGACCTAGCAACCTCGCATACTTATCACTGCACCCGGCCTATGAAATGCAAAGCGCCGCTTCTGAGGAGACGCCCCAACGATTTTCAATGTTTGATTCATGTCCATGGAATGTGACGAGTTTTACGCTGGCTGCCACTAACCTACCGCAACCCTCCTCTTTTATCCGGGCTTGGGACCGACAATGGATGTCAAGAAGACACCCACAGGCATAGTTCTAAGGTTTAGTCCATGTACAAAAAAAAAAAAAAAAAAAAAAAACTTATCATTTAAAATTACAAATACCCCCTTCTTGAGGGTGCACTTTCGTAAGATATAAACAAATGCCATGGGGTGTTTTCCATTTTAAAAGATGACAGATTGTTTTCTCAACAAGTATGAACATAACTAAAATAAGAGCCTGAAATACAAACACAGTTTGAATATTGTACCTCGAGATTGTAGTTTGACCTTAATGTCCTCCGGTAGCCACAAGCATAGCACGCAACAAAGCATCCAGGCAAACCCAACATAAAGCCGCCTTCAGTCAAAAAGCAGCAAAACATATTGACAAGAGCCCACAAAATGAAATGCGTCGTACAGGATCCGATTAAAGTCCCCGACCCCAAAAACTCTGCATTTCTCGCAAAAAGATAGCACGGGCAGAAAATTCCAACACAACCTGAGAAGAACATATTTGTCAAACAATTTCGTTCGGGACCAAGAAATTGACAATAGCCAAGTCTCGTAAGTAAATTATGTCCCAAAAAAGAAACACCAATTTGATGAATGCATGTGTTTATACTAAATATAATAGAGGTTTATTACAATAAGTACCCTTGAGGTTTGACCTCATTACAAAGAAATTTTAAAATTCCAAGAAAAATACCCTGATGTTTTATTCCGTCTTACATACATTTACCCTTGCATAAGCAAAAGAACACTTCAAATTCACATATATACGATTATTACAAGTTGGCCCCTTTTATTTCTAACACTGGATCAATCCAACCTTGGGTGTATTTTGTAATTTTAAAAGCTAGCTGGGTGTTTTTGTAATTAAGCTAAACCTCAAGGGTACTTTTTGTAATTATCTCAAAGAATATACTTCATAGAAATGATCTCGATTTGAGTCGGAAAATCTTGTTCCTTCAAAGATCATATATGAAACCACCTCCATAAAACTACATTGGCTTCACCAAAAACTGTAGTTCAGTACTCCAGAAGGTCAAATTTCAATAGAAATCAATCAATATCAACATCAACAACTGCACTTTAATCCCAACAATGTTGGGATTGGTGGCATGAAGATTATAGTGCCAATTAATTGTCCAAAATTAGTTAACACTACAATTCATGCAAAAAAATAAGGTGGCAAAATTTTACGTCGGATGCCCTTCCTATCACAACCTTAATACCAAGGAGAAATGAGATGAAATCACAAAACAATCAACATCATAGGTTTTTCTAGTTACATGAAAAATATCATGAGACGGTGATGAGTCGAGATAATTGCTATAGTCATGTCATATAACGTGATTGATATCGTAAAATCAACACGTACATCATGGAACATGACTCGTTAAACTTTCAATAGACAAGTCGAGAAAAACAATAGCAACACATTGCTAGTTTTTAGGACACGATTTCCGTCAGAACATAGTGAAACAAAAAAAAAATAGATGATCGTCAATTGTGTTCTTGAATTACTCAGAATTAGCACCTTTAGTTCATTTTATGTTTTCTTTTTGCTTCGGATAAATCAAGATCACAAGGCATAAAGTAGCGTACAGCTCTGCATATCATCGAAACAAGCACAGATTCCTGAAGACCACTGCATTGGGACATTATTAATGCGATGTGGTGCCAATACACCATCTTCATGGGGTACTAAATCTGCTTCCGCATCTGATTGTCCCAGTGGGATATAAGGTGGCGGCACATACGTATTTTTTTCCACCATTAGTTCTTGGAACGATAAAGGATTTTGAAAAATTGTCCTGAACAAATGCTCGAGCAATAATCTGCAGCGAAAATCAGAAAGAGTATCATTGTAGAAAAATTCAATCAAAAGTTATATACACAAAATTAGCTATTTCTCTCATTGGTAACTGAGCTTTTGAAGCAATTATATTATTTCAGTAACTTACGTACACTCTCTCTTGCAAAACCCGTAAGGCCATTCGGAAATCGCAATGCTCGGAAGATAACATTAAGAATGATGTATGCTTGAGAGCTTATAAGATATACTCTTTCCATCCCACTTGAAGAGTCATTTTGGTGAATGCACATTTTTTTATTGGAATTGGGATTTTCGATTTAATGTTATCGTAAGCTCGATTTGAGTATTCTTATTGGATTATCGATTGTATTGAAGGTGTTTTGTTGGGTTGAATCATTTGTTTGAAGTTGGTTTTCGATACAATTGGGTTTGGTTGTTTAGGATGGGAGATTGTTTTCAAGGTGTTTGTCAAAATGCCTCAATGAGTTTGGGATTTATTGTATCGACCTCTTGAATTGGTTGTGATCATGCTTGATTCGTGTATTAAACGAATTGTTGGTATTTGTGTCGTTCAAGTACAATACATAACATAAGTTTCTTATTCTCGTATCTTCCACCTATACCCTTACATATTAGATGGTAAAATTCTTCGGACCATACATATTTCTGTATAAGTAAGGTCATGACATAATCTCATGAAATGTGACTCTTCAAGTGCGACACAGGGAGCATCTAAATAATCATTTGGAATTAAGATCTTAATAACAATATCCCTAGAGGAAGATGTGGCAAGCGAAATCATAGCAAAAAATATCCTCCATTTCAAGATAATTACTAATATATTTGCGCAATAAAAAAATGTAAAAATAAAATGCGAAATAAAGGATATGGATTTAACTTTCGAAGAACATACAGCATTTACCCTAAATCGTCACCCCAATACAATTCCACGCCTGGCGTATTTTCAAGGAAATCAAAGCTCCATTAAACATTGAAGATCAAGAACATTGTCGAAAATTACGAAATATGATCCGACCCATCTTCAAAAGACACGTAGGACAATCCTTAAAAAAAAAAAAAAAAAAACAAGTCTTGAGAACGAGCACCGACCTGATAGAGGAACTGCAGAGAGATTGTCAGACAATCGGAAAGTAACTTTGCAGTGATGGAGCTGATTCAGCTGAAAGCAGTGAACAAATACATAAACAGGGTATAACCTTTCATCCAGTCCAGTGATTGGTAGGAGAGTAACGTGGAAAAAAGTCGATAAGCATCTGGTAATATATAATATTCCCAACGATTAATGTTTGCTTATTGCCATTGTGGTATTTCCACAAAAAAATGTTCTCTTTTTTTTTTTAAAATACTACCACACAATACAATTTATTAAAATATCATTATAATTTTTATATATTTACATATTTTACCGGGCTGACCCACATATTAAATTATTTAACCAACTTAAGTAACATTAAATTATTTTTAATGTGGGACTCAAACTCCACTCACATCACACTCACTTAACATTTCTTAAAATTCGAACTCAAAAAGTTGGAGAACATTGATCGTGGACGGAGGGAGTAAAAGTTTTAAAAATTAAGAAAATAAAAGTAAGATTTTGGACCCAGACACAGCAAGAATCTCATGTGCCACAATGGAAAATATGGGAAATTCAGTTCCCCTCCTCTTCCACCAACCCAACAGATCAAGTATACATGTATTGTTATCTTCGGCCACAAAACTAGTTGCATAATATCGACTAAGGTCATTTCTTTCATCGACGCCACCTATTTCTTTGCTATATTATTGAGTTGTTGTTGAAATGGGTTAGTGAGAGTTCTCCCTAATTCTATGTTAAATGTATTTGTATTCCTAGTTCTTATTTTTTGAGTTTGAATCATATCTCCATATTTAGCTAAATATTCAGCAAACAGAGTTTCACAACTATTTTTTAAATCTATTTTTATTTGTTCAACATCATGAATATTTTCAAACATAGTTTGACTCTCAATACTATCTTCAATATTAGAAAAATCCATATTTTTCCGAATATTATAAAAAAATTCAAGTAATTGTTGTATTTGAGTTAAATTCAAATCGGGAGATAAAACAACACTAATCAAGAAAACATCATGAATACGATTAATATACTTTAGCCATTTTAAACACATATTGGAAACATCATTCCCCAATCTTGGGAATTTACTACAAGCATCCATTTCATAAAAAATAAAATAATAATGAAATAAAACTTTAGGATATGTGGGATAATATGAGCCACTTAAATCTTTAGTTGCATTTTCAAAAATCTTTTAAATAGTTTTATTATATCTTTGGTTCCATCCCAATATGTTGACAATAAATAAAACCCTTCTAAGTGGAAAAAGTTATCAAAAAATCACACAATAATTCTTTCTATTCATTAGTTGAATTTAACATCTCATAAGTTGAGTTCCATCTAAGTTTTTCATTAGTTGAATTTAACATCTCATAAGATGAGTTCCATCTATGGTTTACATCTGGAGTAAAAAAAATTGGGTTGCGTTTGTTTTGATTTTAAAAATTTAACCCACTATCTTGCTAACTTAGTACGATTATGTAAAAACAAGACACATTTTCTAATTACTTCTATTGCATTATCTAATACAGCTTTTAATGCATCTTGTACATACAAATTTAGAATCTGACATGTAAATCTAGTATGAAATAAACGACCTTGTAAAACAGGATTGCAAGCTTGTGTTAAAGCTGGTAAACTAGCAGTATTAGAACTAGCATGATCAAAACTAATTGTGAAAATTTTATCTTTTAAGCAATAAAAAGTTAAAATTTTAATAACTGCTCTAGCTATATTATCTGCAGTATGTCTGCAGTTAAATTTTTAAAGATTAGTAATCTTTTGTTTGAGTTTCAATTTTCATCAATCCAGTGTATAGTTATTCCCATATAATCATTTTTTTGTTTAAACTCTGCACACATATCAACAACTAAATAAACTCTTATAGATTTAAAATATGCTCATAGTCCAAGTTTATGTTGTTTGGCTAGATATACTACTTGTCTAGTCATGTAGTACGTGGAATCCTTTTAGTAGCAGGATTATAGGCATTTTGCATCCTATATTACCAACCCTTACTATCCGCGAAATTAAAAAGTAAAGATTCTTGTGCACACAATTTTGTCATTTGTTCTCTAGCAATTTTTTTATTATATTTATAAAGTTGAGATTCGGACATACCTTGAATGCCAGCTCACTGGAAGGTTGGAAGTTGAGTTGACTTTGCGATTTTTGATCTTGTGGACCGAGGCGTGGTTATGCTCAAAATGCTTTTAAGATTTCCATATCCATCCCCGGCTTCGTACGAATATTCTTTGCTGCAATAGTTACAAAGAACCTTCATAGATTTATCCAATATTTTTTCCTACTTAAAGTATTTTGAAAAAAGGTCGGATACCGGCTTCCTTTCTACAACAGGGGCAGACTTCTTTCCCGTTTTAGTTTTCTTGCTTCCTCTTCCTTTCATAGTTTCTTCCTCCTCCTCGGATGATAACTCTTCAACATAAGGGGGTTGTTTTTCGACTTGGCTTGCCGCAGGACGCTTCGACTTTGATTTTTGTGTCGGAGTTGGTACGCCATGAAGAGTGCGCTCAAATGTTGCATATGTTTGTGTAAACATAGCTTCATCGATTTCGTGCTCAATTTCTTCGTCAGTGTTATGCAGTTGTTGACGATTTGGGATACGTCGAAATCCCTGGGGGTCAACTTCTTCTTCACTAGTAGTTGTTGTACTACCATAATAAGATACTTTCATGTATCGTAGCATCATATTCATCATCTTGACTTTCATTTTCAAAACCGGATGGAAGTTGGTTTTGAGGCTCCCGAATAGTTATGCAGATGGTTTCTTCGATTTGCCTCAAAGAGCCATTCGTTCTAACTTGGTCATATTGGATTTTTTGAGAGACGAAGCAATACTCATTCCCTTGTTGGAGCTCGACATAATGATAAAAGTATATTAGAAAGAGAGATATATTAGATTATAGAAATAATAATCGAGAGATAGATATATTTGTAATATCCATATTTTTCTGCACTTTTTTGTCATTTGAATGAGTTTCGGGGCCATTTTAGTCGAATCCGAGTAATGTTGTGACTTTATCGTGTTTTTGTCCGATTCTCGTAAATATTATTTGGAACTGTCGTTGCATTGATCCTATAAGTTCGTTCAATATATTTACTCGTGTTGTGAGCGTCAGTATTTTTATTCGACCTTGAATTGTGAATTTCGGAGGTTTTGGGCCATTTTGTAATTTTCTAAAATTTTGGGCATATGATTTCGTATTCATCATTTCGTACCTTCGGTTGGTCGGAATTGCATGTTTTTATAGCGGTTGAATCTGTATTTTGATGATTTTCATAAGCACTTCGTGAATTAGTGTTAACCTTCGGGTTTCGCATCGTTCGTGCCGTTTCGGGCTGATGGACTCGGGCTGAGATGCAGAAGAACTTACTGCCGTAAGATATATAGTTACGGCCGTAAACCAGTATATGTATGGTCGTATGTTGTGTTCGTCAAAAACTTGATAGTCCAGTAGCATAGTTACGGTCGTACTTCTTAGCCATGACGGCCGTAAGATTGGTTGTTACGCTCGTACGTCCTAAACGTTATGGTCGTATGTTGATTTTGAGAAAGACCCGTAGTCCAACAGCATAGTTACGGTCGTATGATATATATGTTACGGCTGTAACTCTAGTCCGAGTATATAAACGGGATAGTCGGGTTTTAAGCTCATTTCTTCATCCCTTCTCTTCATCTACGGTGATTTGGGGCGATTCCAAGGCGAAACTTATTAAGAGATCATCGATCATCATTATTCTTGAGCTTCTAACGTGATTTAATCATCGCCTATCCATCTCTTCGCCTTCGAATTGAGGCAAATTACTTGAAAACCATAGTTTGGGTATTTTTGGGGGGTTTTGTTCGATTTGGTCTTTTAGTCCGTTTTTGATCATGGAAACCTTGAGTTTGTGATTAATCTCATTTTTATATACGTCACCCCTATGATTTCATGTCCTACTTTGGCAGTGTTGCGAATTCGAAGGGATTTGGGTGGTTCCTAACCCCCATGTATGTGATTTTGTAATCAGGGACATTGTTAGTGGGTTTCGTGAGTTCCTTCTTATGAGTCGAGTATTGATTCTTGATTATCGTAATTCTTGCGAATCATTTAGGGCCGAACATGCTTTATTGGACCATCCGAGCTTGAATACCATTTCACTTTGATTCAAATATGACTCAAAGACAAGTATATGTTTATGATTTTATGTTCTTGACTTTGAAAGTGAAGTATATGTATTGTATGTGAGTATATGTTCCCTCCGGGATAGGCCCGGCGCGTCCTCTAGGGTGTCGTTTCTTCTGGTGCGATCCATGAACATCTTTGGATTAACCACTATGGGACGGACTGACGGGTCCTCTGAGGGGTTGCTTCTTCTGGTACGATCCACGGCTAATCAAGTATATGTTTGAAATATGAAATGATATGAGCTTTAGTTATTCCAGAATACTAGTCTTCAGTTTTATGAAATGAGTTTATGTTGAATTTATCGTTCAATAAATATTGTGGTTCATAATCGATATACTTGCACTAGCTATTCCACGGCTAACACCTTTTGGGAAAAATAAGTTTCATGTATTTCAGGTTCCAAGAGATCAGCTGGGCGGGTACCGGATAGGTATGAACATGATGGGCAAGAGTGATGTTGTGTCATGTTCTTCTCTATATTATTTATGTCTTCCATTTGAGATATTGTATCTTGAATAATTTTTAGTACTCAAGTACTACAAGATGATCTTCTTGTTGTTTGGCATTTATTGCCCTGGATCTAATTCCCAATGACTTTATTCTGTCAAACTTGATTATTACTTGGGGCATCAATTTTTATTGTCTTCCGTTTGATTATGTCTAGACCTTATCGGTCAAAGTTCATGGTTACGTTTATGTATAGCCTTGTGGTTCCCACTGAGGAGCTCACATCGCTGTAATATACCATGAATATCTTGGGGATGTTATAATATTAGATTGAGAGTGTGTGTGAAAAATGAGAGAGGTTTGGAGATATTTATATATATAGTTTCTGATTATTTTTGAAAATTTTTGAATCTTTTTCTGGTCCCGGGTCCGGGTCCGACCCGTCGGGTCCAACAGTCACTTTTTTTAATTTTTTTTAATTTTCCAGGTGGGTTGACGGGCCGGACCCGGCGGGTCGGGGTCGCTAAATGTAGGACTCGAACCCCACCCATGTATACCACGGGTCCGGGTCGCCAGGTTGGCCGAGTCCGGGTCCTACATGGGTCCGGGTCGACAGGTCGACCCGTCGGGTCCGGATTTTCTGGACGCCTCTAGACTAGATAAGCTCGCGTTTAAGTTTCTATTAGGAAAATTTTATTTTTACTACCTGAACTATTAGATTATTTTTGTTTCAGGAGAAAGTAAAAGACTATTAATACGAATCAATCAATTGTATTCATAATACTGATAGATGGGCCTTTTTGTAGGCATTACAATGAGAGTCCTTCCGTACATAGGATTCTTAGATGAGGTAAGACATCTAATAGGATCCTACTACCTCTAGAAGGATCTAGAACCTTTCATCTATGTATCTACAACCAGTATTAGGTAAGACACATAACAGGAATAATAATTCCCGGAACACTCCCCATGTGTCGAGCACTAATACAACAATGGTGCAGAAGATGTTGCCTTCGTAAAAACCTATTCCAAGCCAAAACAAAACCCCATGGGAAAAATAAAGTCTTGATGAGGAAAAGATTGCAACGCATCAACATAACATGTCATGTATACTCCCCTGATGTATACATAATGACTCCCCCTGATGAATACCTCAAATCATAGGAGTCGGATGCCAAGTTGCCCTCACAACTATACCAAGGAAAAACCCAGTGGGAAAAATACTTCTTGGTCTAAGTTGAACAGAAGTACAACGCATCATTGTATGGATGTTCTCATAATTCGCCTCGTTAAAAACCTTACCAAGTGAAAACCCAATGGGAAAAAACAAACCTTGGTCTAAGGACAAAAAGAGTGCGACACATCCAAAGTGCAGAGTCGCTAAAGACTTATCAAGTTTTCCAGAGTCTTGACCTTCATGCACTAAATTAGTCATAACTTCTTTGATTCAATAGGTATCAATGAGACTGTAAGAACTTATGAAAACTAGACACCCATAGCTTTTCATTCATATACAGTACGTAACCTAGATTGACCTGAGCAGATCACAAAGCTCTATCGAAGTTGACTCAGCAAATTACCGGACATATCATGTTCTACTTTGCAATAATAGTCATATGTCACTCAACATGATGGATGTGATCAAATGGTTGGTTTCCTTGGAAAGTAGACACAAACCTTTCCAATGGTACCAATTTCACCATTTTCCGGCAAGTGAGCTACCCTGTAGGTCATATGGGAGATAAACCAATACATTCAGGGCAAATTCGAGTATCGATATTCAAGTGTTCTTTTATCGAGATAGAGGGAGCTTCAAGCTTCTTTTCAATCACAGACATTGCGGGAGCGCATCCTAGAACATCATCACAATGGCTTTACCGGATTATTACGAATGAGTACATCGAGTCAAACATGAGTACATAATACCATACTTTTCTCTTAAGACTGTATCATCACTTAAGTGAGCCAAGTCTTATTATGACTTCGACTAGTCATTGGGAATCATATAGGCATTACTTTATCGTCTCTTAGGGAAACCGTCCCTTAATTACCTTAAACCGATTGATGAACACTCATCATCAAGTGTCCCCAAGATCCTTTCATTCTTAACTTTGGATTTAACGGAATCTCTTAGTCTCACAAGAGTACATCACTATAAACCCTTAGTTTTACACGCAACAGCTTCATATCTCTTCCAAATCAAGTATATACTTAGTATGCGTTTCTGACAATCACTTGTCAATGCGCTCCGTGGTCAGGAGCCACTTGATTTGGGTCTGATCCACCACGAGATCCTTTTATCACTTAGATTAGTTCCCCACTAAGATAAGATTTAACCACAAACTGCATGTCAGTTTTTGGGAAACTATCTAACTGAAAAGATAGTGGATGCTATAACATCCATTACGATAGCACAACTAAGTTTTGTGTCATCGTAGTCGATTCTAGTGCATCCATGAGAAACCTTGCGCCATGAGGTGAGTTTAACTCCTTCTCTCACTCGCTTTAACAAAGTATACGGATACACTAGTAGAAACAGCCCCTTCCTTGACCCTTTTTTATGACCAACAGTCGAAGATGACTCGCAAATAGCTTAGTCACATAATCAGAGTCATAACGCGTAAAATTTCCATTAGCGATGACGTGAGTTTACATGTGTCAAAAAGTGGCAGTCATAATCTTTTAAAATTTATTGATATCAATGACCAGCATTTTTGTTCGTCGTAGAATGGAGTCATAAATGAAAAACACGGAGTATCCCTACGTATGCGGGTCATCTCCAAAACGTCGCGTTATAATTTTTTTAATCAAAACGACGTCGTTTTGATTTGTCGTTTTCATTCCCCCTATATTCCCTCCTACTCCACTTATCAATTCATTCCCTCCTATTCCCGCTCAACACAAGAAACACACTCAAACACACACACTTAACCCAAATCTCACAAATCTCTCACAAACATCAGTCGATTCATCACTCAAATCACTCAAATCTCTCAAACACACACACTTAGTCGATTCACCCCCAAATCTCACACACATCAGTTGAACCGCCTCCTCTCTCTCTCTTAAACTCCTCCTCATAAACCCTAAACCCTAGCACAGCTGCTCTAGAATAAAGGAGAAAGCCACTTCGAAAGCAGCTAAACTTTCTCTATCTATTTTATCAATGGCGACCACCGTTCTCCTCCGATCTCTCCGCCGCCGTGAATTTTCATCGGCTCCTATTTCTGCATTCAAAACCGTACGTCTCTTTATCATGAGTCTATTTTGTGACTGTTTGTACTTCTATCTTAGTTTCCATTTTGGTACTGGTTTTGGTGCCCATGTGTCGATCTGTTGTTTGTTATGTTTAATTGGATTTTATCTGGTTGTATGGATGATATTTTCCGTTAATCACATATAGTACTAAGAGATGTATTATTGGTATGAGGAATTCTCGATTTTCTGTCTGATGGTTTTGAAAGGGAGTGATTTATAAAAGTAGAAAAAAGTGGAGAACAAGTATGAGTTTGATTCATCTTTTGGTAATTTTTACATCAGAACTTATGTTTATTCCAGGAGATGTATATGCGGCATATATAGGCCTCTGATTGATTTGAGAGCTTGTCTTTTTTTTAATGGTTTAGTTGGTTGATTCTGTTCAGATTGTATTATATTTTACTGTATGTCGAAACCAGGATATCGATCTAGTTTCTAATTCGTTGAGCAAATTGTATAATATTTGATACCTTGCGGTAGCAATTCTCGTGTTGTCTACATCTCGAATCTAGATGCGAGTGTCGTTTGACAATTTAGTTCCATTTTTTTGCAATCTAATTATGACTTGTCCGGAGGTTTCGCTCGCATGCTTGCTTGTCTTTGTTGTGTTGTATCTTAATGACATTAAGCACTTCGTTATACATTTTATTAACTTTGTAATATGATTTGCATCTCATATCGCTTAACTGAAACACCAAGCCGTCATGGTCATTGAGCAACAAGTGGGCGGGTCTTGCAAGGCCATTCGTGTATTTCCGATCATACTTTCTTCAATTCAAGGTCGGAACCCTACCTTAGATATTCTCAACGTATTTTCTTCTTGATGCGGACAAAACCACTGGAAGTGATGTTATCGGTGTTGACTTGGGTACTACAAACTCTTGTGTCTGTCATGGAGGAAGGTGATACTTCATTTCATTTGAGAGTTTAACTTGTTAGGCTTGCCGGTAAATGTTTTTCTTACATATAGATGATTCTCTCTTTCGTAACCCTAAAGTTATTGAGAACTCGAGGGTGCTCGGACAACTCCATCCGTAGTTGCTTTCACCAAAAAGGAGAGCTATTAGTCGGGACACCGGCTAAGCGGCAAGTCGTCACAAATCCAACCAACACAAGATTTGGAACCAAACGTCTTATTGGTAGACGCTTTGATGACCCTCAAACCCGAAGGAAATGAAGATGGTTCCGCTCAAAATTGTCGTGGCCCCTAATGGTGATGCATGGGTCGAAGCCAATGGACAGCAGTATACCCCAATTCAAATTGGTGCTTTTGTTATGACGAAGAAGAAGGAAACAGCAGAGGCCTACCTTGGGAAGTCTGTAAACAAGGCAGTGATCACAGCCTCACTTATTTTAATGATGCCCACGGCAAGCTACGAAAGACGCCGGCGAATAGCAGGCCTTGATGTTCAAAGAATTATCAATGAACCTACTGCACTGCACTTTCTTATGGTTTGAACAACAAAGAAGGTCTTGTTCTGTTTTTGAATCTCGGTTTTGTATTTGTGAATTGGCAGCTGGTTTTAGAGTTTAGATGCCGTTTCTCGGTTGTCCCTGTTATTGGCTAGTTAACTTGTCTAATTATGCTTGTTTTACTGTTTCGTAACTTGTAAGTGAAGGTTGTTTTACTGCTTGGTAATTGAATCTCAGTTTGTGTAGGTTATTGCCTAGTTAATTGATCATCTTGTTTTACTTGTAAGTGTAGGTTATTTGTTTTGTTAATATGAATTGGCAGCTGGTTTTAGTTGTAAGTGTAGGTTATTGCCGGCTCTCGGTTGTCCCTATTATTGCCTAGTTTTGTGACTGTGAATTGAAGTTTTGTGACTGTGAATTGTGGCTGTTGGTGATAATGAGTAGTCTAGATTGTCTTGTAGTTGGTCTTAGTTGTCTTATTTAAATTGTGAATTGTGAATTGTGGCTGTTGGTCTTAGTTGTCTTATTTAAACTGTGAATTGAAGTTGTGACTGTGAATTGAAGTTGTCACTGTGAATTGTGACTGAATTGTGGTTTTGTGACTGGTCTTAGTTGTCTAGCTTAGTTAGTCCGCGGATCCTATTTAAACTGTTTTAACTTGTTGTTTTATTTGACTAGATTGGAGGTGAAAGCAACGACTACACTGATGCGGATTCGACGACATTCGAGAAGAATGGTGTACTTATGTGTCGAATTTTATTTTTAGGGAGTAAAACTGTTTGTAGGAATAGGTACAGTTGGTAGAAATGGGTACAATTGGTAGTAATCGTAAACTAGATAATATTGATCCGATTTTGACATGATCGAGTTTAGTCGAGTCATGTAATGAATTGGTAACGCATGGTTTTGCGATATATATGAAATGCGTTAATTTTGTACAATCGATCAGCAGGTTTTGTAATGAATTGGGTACAATTGGTATATAATTGGGTTTAGCAGGGGGTCATAAAAGCCGAAAAAAATAAAAAATTTTGAAGTTATGACACGCAAAAACTGAAATCAGAAAAAGGGGTCATAACTTTTATGACACGCATATATAGTTGTCAGAAAAGGGCGTCATAAAGTGGGTGTCATAAGTGCGTGTCATTGTACAATGACGAACAAATGCGAGTCATAATGAGTTATGACTGGTCCTTCTATGACCAGCATTTGCGCGTCATAAAGGCCCTTTATGACGCCAAATGCGCGTCTAGAAAGACTCTTTTTCTACTAGTGATAGATCTTATCTTTGGAGTGTCGGCACCACTTCAACAAAGGGCTATCACTTTGTTTATACTGGAAGTCGCATATGTTTCCATTATAGGCCAAGGCAATAACGTTGTAGATTTTCAACAAAGTATGGTTCGATTAAACTCACATTCCAAGTCCTCATGAACCGACTTTATTCATATAGTACTCTTTATGGATTGACATTCATTGAGGCGCCCCAATGATGACTATAATCCAGAATCACATGAGACGGATGAGTTCATTTGATTATATGATCAAGTTTCATGTACCAAACTCGTATACATTCTTAGCGAGAGTATTTATCGAACCAAGTGGCATCCCAATACTCGATGAGATCCATGGCCTAGTAACACCGTCTACCACAATTTTTCGTGTTACCATATCACCATTTATAGGTGACGAACGTCCATGACCGGACACAATCCTTGCAGACATGGTTGCAGTATGTATTTAATCACGTCACTTTAAGGAACTTGGTGAGACACAGTAGGGACAAACTACGACAATTCCAAGTCATTCTACTCGAACATGATCATTCGTATCTCCCCCTAATGACGGGAAGACTGGTTCATCAAAGTGACTTACGATATCGTCTGCCAAGGTATATTTTAAATGGACTATGAGTGAAAATGCATGTCATATTAATTATTTATAAACCGTCATAATGCGTTGTGGTAACGCACTTTGGCACATGAACATGTGGACGATAAAGGTTTTTCATTGTTAACACAATTTAGTTAACAAAATGCATATTGTTACACTTGTAACTAAACATTTGAATGATGATAGGTATGGTGAATATGACATGTTGACCTATGCTACATAATCGTAGCTACTGATCCAGAAAATCCAACAAAACCACCACCATGCACCACCGAGATCGAACATAAAGAAACGATTGAACTGATGATAGGCAGTTGGTTTTATCGAACCTCTAGTGCTTTATTGAAGAGTTCACTCCTTCACCAGCCCCAACACCTCAAAATTTTGTGAGCATGTATAAACGGGTGTTTAGGATTCCAAAACCATCAACCTTGTGGTCAAAAACCGGTCGAAATGACATCGAACTGGTCGTTCAGGTGGTTGGTGGTATGTGAAAACTTCATTTAAGTGGTTCAACTCCTTCCAATACTCCAAATGGCACCAAAATTTGTGAGAAGGTAGCCTTATATGTTAGGAAGTACTCGTTAAAATTTCACTTTAAGACTTGATCTACAAGTGGGTGAACCGACCTTTACAATGACTAGTCCGCAAGTTGGACAACCATAAACTCAGGTTTCATCAACTTATCAATCATTGTAAAAGGAACAACATAATATATAAATGTTATCACTTGAGTACGACCATTTGTGAACACCATCATAGCATCATAAGCCACCCAGGCTAATACTTATGATCATGTATGTATAAGGACTCGGTGAAAAGAGAGGACTCAGCACCATACTTATGCGAGTCGCTACATTATTCTCTTTAGCATAGGAGGGTGTCTTCTCCTGATCGTGCCAAATAATAGGCTTTAATCAATGAACATGGCTTAGAAGGATCATCGGGGGGTCTTTGGCGTCACACATGCTTATGAAAGCAAGACGCGAATGATATAACTATCATTATCGGTCATGAGCCCTGCTCACGACTCCACCAACGTACTTTGGTATCTTTGATCCAGGTAGCTTCTTTGTTCAAAGAAAAAAATGATGTTCATGGAAATACCATAGTGTATGGATCATCAAACTGTCCAAACTCCGGACTATTAAAGCCTAGATGTGTCAATGTCCCAATACATCTTCTCGTTATAAAAACCAATGCAAGCCATACCATATTGACTCATGAATATTTTTTCACATATCCAATACAAGTGATGCATAAGATTTTATTTCTCACAAATCACCATTAGATGCTATGAGTGATACACTTTGGCATATATGTCATCGAGTTACAACATGGTTCAATTGTTACGGAACATATGTGACTAGAAAACGCCATTCGGCGTTCAACAACTTGAGCATTGTACTACTCATTGATTGTGATGACTTAGTAATCATAGTCACAATGGATTTATAATACGAAATCCAAAAATATTGCGTTCCTTGGAAATATCTTAATACGCACTCAATTTTGCTTGCAAAATTTTACAAACATAAGTATAGCGAACACTCTAACAACATAGAGATTTTATACCAGATACGATCAAAATGATATATCATATTGAGTGCATAACATGGCAAGATTATATGCCTAAGGGGCAAAATTAAGACACATGCATGGTTTAAAACTACCATGCATACGCTCGACCTTCTTATAAGGGTGCGTATTTTGGGCTTCCCCAAGGAAACAGTTTTTCAACATTTGAAAGTTGTTATTTTAGCGTACAATGCATACCAAAAATCGCATCATATGTGGAAAATTTGGCCAAAAAGAGGTTGAAAAATGTGTTTCATAAGACCGATTGCAAATTTAAGATGGGAACTAAGTTGGTTGGGACAAAAGTTAGCACAATCACTGGAAATAAAATTTCACGCAGCTTGACCTTTATTTACTAAAATAGCAATAACTCCCTCGTTAGGAAATCTATGGACGAACAGTTAGATGTTCTGGAAACTAGACTTCCGTATCTTTCTATCCATAGGTTGTGCAACACATGGATCATTAAAATCATATCACAGTGCATGTTTTAATTGGCTGCTTTAGTGTTTCCCAAGTTTAGTGAGAAAACAAGGTTGAGACCATATCCAATGGCATAAGTGTTGATGCAAAAATATGGCAATGACAGCCATAGGTGCATTTAAACGTAGCAGGGTATTTGATTTCTTATCTCGACTATTGACCCTTTCGGTAACTCCAACTTGGTAGACTTGCAGAGAAAGTAGGAATGTCGGTACAGCTAAGGCTGTTTAAAAACCATTGATTCCGTTTGAACATTCAAAGCATAAAAAAATACCAAGGAGGATGCGCCTAGTCATGATCAAAAGTGTAGACAAAATACACCAAAATGCATCAAATCAACCAAGTATTTTAATTCTCAATTTGCAAGTATACGCCATAATAGCCATGTTATGTGGATGCAATGCGGTGCATCATAATTAAGCATTTTGAACCATGAGACGTGATGAATATACCATAACCAACTCATCTTGACCATCCAATAAGATCGACTAAACATAGTCAAATTCCTTTACAAATACTTGGAAAAGTACTCGGACCTATAGCCACACAAACTATAATCGAGGTCAACGAATTCATGAATTTACCGCAATATGCCATTGCTTGACATGTTAAAATTCATGAGAATTACTCGTAAATTCTTTCATATCATATTGCAAGGAGACGGTGCATGACTACACCCACATGTAATATTTTATTTTAATAAGATGAAAGATGGAGTTTTTCAAGTATGGGATTGGGTCAAGACCAACGTAGTGGTCCCTCAATTCAACGTGACAAATCCGTCACAAATCTATTTTCACCACGACATATCCGTCGCAATCGATGTTTGTTCCATTTGTACGTCACAAATTCGTGACTAGTCATGAACAAGTCATAACTTTACCGTTACCGACAATGTTCATTTTTTTTTCAATTGTTGGTTTAAAATCGACAAAACGGCGACGTCAACTCGTACCCAAAACATGGTGTATGCAACAACTACAAATATCGACTTTCAACAATTATCCGTGACTCCCCCAGGACCGTCACACAGTTTACTTTGACATATGAAAGTGATACCACCTCTCATAGTCTCATCCATCGCAAAGTAGCGTGAGAGATAAAGAACTCAAATACCCAATTCCCCTCAAAAAAAAAATTCCCAAAAGAGGGGAATTGAAAAACGGGAACTTTAATAAAATCTTACGGGTACTTGGTTCCATATTTGCTTTGATCCTTGAACAGGATAATAAATATGGCTTCTCTCCATAGCGTGCACATCATCATGAGCAACATATTTTCCTATTTGCAGGTAAAACATTAACATGGTAAGATTCATAAGGGTATAAATCAATGAACAAATGAATCAATAATTAGGAAAAGATGGAGAGTTGATAAATGCCCGAAAAGGGATACTGGGCTTGATAATCGGCCGAAAAGGACTCGGTATTGAATGAGGCCGGATCTCCAAATTTTCTTATAAAAATATGCTTCTGTTCGGCGATAGATTTAGTAATCAGTAGTACTCAAAATCTAATCTTCACCGTTGAATATATAGATATTTGTGTTGGGAAGTTGCTTTCAAAATTCCACACCGATCTGATGGTTAACGAATCGAGAAACGTGATTTTGGTACGACTGTGCTGTATAGAAAATTTTCGCGCGGAAATTCTCGTCTCTCGTTTTTTTTTGTGTAAAAATCAGCTTCTGTTCGTGTACAGTCTTGTCAAGAAATACTGTTCCGAATTAAATCTCCACCATTGAACTTGAAGTTCTTGATTCATGATTGAGGTAAAAAATATTGATTTAATTGAAATCTGTCTTGTCGATCTGGAGAACAGACGGGTCAAGTTCTTGTTTGGTTCTGGGTCATGTGAGGCAGTTTGGTGAGGTAGACGAGTTCTTCGGGTTGGAATTTGTGGGACGGGTCGCGCGGGCTTGGGGATCCTGTTGGAAAGTAAAACGCAGCGGAAGCGGAGTTTGGGAAACATGATAATCGCGTTTTACGCACTACGAGCATAAAATATATTTAGGCATGCTAGTTAATTAATTACTAAGATTAATAAGCAATTTAAATATTATGTATTATTTATTAATTAAATATGTTGATAATCAAAATATCATAATCTAGATCCAAAGATCATAGGATATTACCTTTTGAAGAGTATTGGTTACTTTCGTCTTGATCTCCTTGTATTTCTACCTTTATACCTTCTAGAGTATGATCCGCCTTAACCCGGACGTTGTGTGGGCAACGAGCTACCGGATCTTGTTTGGACAACCTTGGGATTGGCCGATTTCTATCCCTCACAACTCTCGATTTTCTTTTCTTCAAGTTATTCCGATATATAGCAAGAATAAAAGTGTTCTCTCGATTGTGGAATCAAAGACACAAGTCAAGATCCACAATTAAACACTTAGAAGAAAAAATCGAAATTCCTTGGGTATGAATTATGCAAAAATCGAAATCAACCCGCACGATTCGGGACACGATTTCTAGTAATAATAATAACTGTCGTATAAACAATATTATTGTCCAAGATACGAGGTTTATTGAGTCGATCATTTTGACTCTCACCTATGGAATCAAAGCAATAATTATTATAAATACACAATTAAATATTATATACTTAGAATTAAGAAATAATAATTATCCGAGATTTATGTTCTTCTTACAGTCAGTACAGAAGACATTATCTCACCTCGATCCAGTTCAACGTATGCAAATACGCTAATGTATGCTAATAGTCAAGACCAACTATTCTCAAGCATACACTACAACCTTTTATATAATTTTTCTAATAATTATATAGGTTGTGAACTATTATATTATTTTATAAGGCACCGATAATGTGATCTTCCGTGTGACACCAACACACCATATTATCTACAATATAAAATAATTAGACATTTCATTTGCATAACCATAACGTGAATAAATATGCCAAACATGTGATTAAATGTAATTAATATTCTCATAGGTAGTAACAGGGAAATTAGGTAATACAAGCATAAAGTATGCTTTGCAGTATACAATCCTAATAATCTCGCACTTATACTCAAAGCATGCTTTTAAATATACTACTCTATTACATAGTCTCTCATTTCTCCCACTAATACTCAAAGCAATACTGTCATACACCGTAATCCTATTCCTTCCACATGCCTTTCAAAAACTTTTGAGGGTAGGCCTCTCGTGAAAGGGTAAGCAAGATTATCTTTTGATGCAACCCTGGCTACAACTACGTCTCTTTCCTTTACGAAGTGTCGTATGATGTGGTACTTGCGGTTGATATGTTTACTTGCCTTGTGGGCTCGTGGTTCCCTCAAATTTGCGATTGCACCAGTATTATTACAATAAAGTGTAATACCATATGGCAAATAGGGAATCACATCTAAGTCCTGCAGGAAGTACTTGAGCCACACTATCTCCTTGGCTGCCTCAGAGGCTGCCATGTACTCGGCTTCCATGGTAGAGTCCGAGATGCATTTCTGCTTCACACTCCTCCAACTAATGGCTCCACCTCCCAGGCTAAACACATAACCCGAAGTAGACTTGGACTTTTCTTTGTCCGATGAAAAATCTGAGTCAGTGTAATCCACCGGAAACAGGTAGTTTGATTGATATACAGGCATGTACTCCCTAGTCCTTCTCAGGTACTTGAGTATGTTCTTGACAGCAATCCAGTGTCCTAGTCCTGGGTTTGACTGATATCTAGCAGCCATGCCCATGGCATGACAGATATCTGGTCTAGTGCAAAGCATAGCATACATGAGACTTCCCACAACAGATGCATAAGGGATCATCTTCATGTCATCTATATCCTTTTGTGTCTTAGGACACATGTCCTTAGTTGAATTCCATGTCTGTAAGGTAGAAAACCTTTCTTGGAATTCTCCATGCTAAACCGCTTCAGCACTATATCGATATAGGATGCCTGGGATAAGCACAACATCCTTTTATTCTGATCACGAAAGATCCTGATTCTAAGGATGTGTCCTGCTTCTCCTAGATCCTTCATATCGAACTGCTCAGATAGCCATACCTGTACGTCCGACAATTCCTTCACGTTGTTTCCAATCAAAAGGATATCGTCTACATACAGTACAAGAAACACCAACATGTTTCCATCGCATTTCTTATACACACAACTCTCACTCGAACATTGGACGAATCCATATGACTGGACAACTTCGTCAAAACGAGTGTTCCAAGATCTAGATGCTTGCTTAAGTCCATAAATGGATTTCTTAAGTTTGCACACCAAGTGTTCTTCTCCTTCAGCAATGAATCCCTCTGCTTGGCGCATATAGATTTCCTTGTCTAGACTCCCATTTAAGAATGCAGTCTTGACATCCAACTGCCAAATCTCCAGATCCAAATGCGCAGCTATAGCTAAAAGAATCCGGATTGACTTAAGCATGGCTACCGGCGAAAAGGTTTCATCATAATGGATACCCTCTTTCTGAGTGTAACCTTTTGCAACAAGCCTCGCTTTGAAGGTTTCAACCTTCCCGTCATGTCCTTTCTTTCACTTGTAGACCCATTTACTCCCAATGGCTTGTACACCATCAGGTAGCTCTACTAGCTCCTACACTTGATTGGAATCCATAGATCCCATTTCTGATTCCATTGCTACTTGCCAGGAGTCAGCATCTTTATCTTGGATTGCCTCCTTATAGGTCCAGGGATCTGATTCATCTTCGCCTGGGATTGAGTCCGAAGACTTTCCCATGGCTATGAATCATTCGGGCTGACGAACAACCTCCCACTACGACGAGGCAAATCCTGTGTAAAAGTATCAGAATCGATACGTGGTGCAGTGTTAGTTGGCACTTGTACGATTGGTATAGATGGAGTCTCGCCCCTCAGCTCTTCCAGAATTACTAATCATATAATCCTCTTCCAGAAATCGGGCATTGGTGCTAACAATGACCTTCTGATCTGGGGGACTATAGAACAAGCCACCCTTCGTTCCCTTAGGATATCCTACAAACACTCGTACTTCTGTACGAGATGCCAACTTATCAGCTTCCTTATGTGCTGGAGTACCCCAAATCCGAACATGTCCTAGACTGGGCTTACGCCCACTCCATAGTTCTGTGGGTGTTTTTGGAACTGATTTCGAAGGCACCAGGTTTAGAATGTACGCCGCTTTTTCTAAGGCGTATCCCCAAAATAAAATAGGTAAATCTGAATATCTCATAATTGACCTAACCATTTTCAAAAGAGTTCTATTCCTTCTTTCAGTCCTACCATTTTGTTGTGGAGTTCCCGGTGCGGTGAGCTGGGACGAAATCCCCTCACTCGCCAAGAAATCCAAAATTTCTCCACTAAGGTATTCGCCACCATGATCAGATCGTAGTGACTTGATATTCTTCCCATGACGCTTCTCTATTTCAGCCTTGAAGTCTCTGAACTTGTCAAAGGCTTCAGACTTACGTCGCATCAAAGAGATGTATCCATATCTCGAATAATCATCTATAAATGTGATGAAGTATTCGAAACCACCCCTAGCCTGGTTATTCATTGGACCACATACATCCGTATGAACCAATTCTAACACATTTTGAGCACGGTTTTCCTTAGTTTTAAAACCCCTTTTGGTCATCTTACCTTCCAGACAGGTTTCACTAATTGGAAATGCCTCAACTTGGAGACATCTACCAATCTTTGAATACTCCCAAGGTTTACATGCCCTAACCCTAAATACCACAGATATGTTTGGTTTATGCTTGAAGGTTATTTTCTCTTTTTAGGTTTATACAAAGAGTTAAGTGATTTATGCATAGGAGTTTGTGCAGTATTAACAACATATAGTCCATCATTAAAAATAACTTTGCAAATATATTCGCTGTTTCTTTTCCTAATAATGGCATCTGTTGCTACCCAAAATATTATCCAGAGATATATATTGCTGGAATGGATGGGCAGCAAACAAAGTGCGAGAGCACATCCGTGGGGGTGTAAATAACACAAGATTTGTCGGGTTTGTTAGGCCCAGGCTTGAATGCTCTCGCGAGATGTTATTAATACGAATACGTTGGAATACAAATATTAATGTAAGAATACAATTACAATGAGTGTAAAAGATCCTAGTTATCTAGCTCTTGAGTGCTGATGTTTTTGAACTGCAGGGAGTTCTTGCTCTCGTTTCTGCCGACCGTCTTATGGTTTAAGAGGTTGGAGAGTGAGAGATGAAAAGAAGTCTGAAGTGTATAGCGTTGCCAAGAGAGAGAAGCCAACTGTAAAACAACGATAAAGCATCCCCTTGTCCAAGTGCAGGATGCCTTCTATTTATAGGATTGGCTGTAGCTGGGCGATCGCCTTTCCCGTATTATAATAAGGGGGTGATCGTCTTTTAGCACATGGGTTGGTTGCCTTAAAGTCCGCGGCTGCTGTTGGCAACCAGCTGTGTAGACCAATGAGGAGTCTGCATGCGTCCTGAGTTGCTGTCCCGGGAGGTCCCACCTTGCACCTTTCGGCGGGTCTGTCGGTAGGTGAGAAGATGGTGACAGGTTGTGGTCAACGATCCATGTTCTGCGGCGCCTTTTCCGGATCTGCATGTGGGTCTCTATCCCGAGCTTTGGCCTTCGCCGACTAGATGGATGTTGGCTTTGCGTAGCATGAGGCGGTCGTCCATGATCGGTCATCAGAGTCGATCGCCAAGTGCCAAGAGACGATCGCCTTGGGTGTCGATCGCTCGTCACTTGGACTTGGTCTGGGATATCTGTTCTTGTAGGTGTGCCGTGGTTCATTCGACTCTGGATCGGTCGCCCGATCTCTGTGCCGATCGCCTGTTGAGATGTATAAATCTCGACACAACAATTGCCCCCCAGCTTGCTCCGATGTTGAAGACATGGGGTGAGGTGGTTCTTACTGGCGATCGTTGAGGATAAAGACGGGCGATCCATTGAGCGGACTTTGGTCTCGGATTTAGGCGATCTGATCGTTTGGTGAGCTATCTTCGGTCTTATACTTGTGATATTTAATTTTGCAGATCCCTCGTAGAAAGCCGATGGTTTCGTTTTTGAGGAACCGTGCACGGTCGCGGAGTTCGATGGACCGACCTCCATGACCATGTCTTGTGCGCGAGCGACATTCCACCTGTAGGTTTGTCTCATGACTCATTTTATTGTGAGGGTCCTCCGTTAGGCTGCGTCCGCCTCGTATTTAAATGAAGGGCGTGCGGTCTCGGTCTGGAGGAGTCCTTGCACGGGGCGTCGTCAGATTAATCGACTCCATGTCCGCGGCTTGTTAGCACTTTTCTACCTCGGATTGTCATGTTAGATGGCAATCCTCGACGGTATACGTTGTGACGGGGGTAGGGACGCGTCGCATTGTCCGGGTCCACCATGCTAGATGATGAACCTTTGAGGGCGAGCGAACGTATCCACAGATTTGTTTGGAGGGTCCTTCGGCTACGCTCACCTCGTATTTAAATGAAGGGCGAGCGATCGCAGCCCAAAGGAACCTTGCATGGCCGAAGCTGTCGGTTCCATCGACTTCCAGGACCATGGCTGCACTCTTCTACCTCGAATCGGCAAGTTAGATGTCGATCCTCGACGGTGTATGTTGTACTGGGGGAGGCGATCTCGTGCCTAGGTCCATCATGTAGATGATGAACTTTAGATGGCGAGCGAGTCCTCCATTTTTGGAGATGTTGCTTGATTCAGGCGATCAGGTTAGAAGACTGATGATTGTCGTTCTGACACCGATCGCGTTGCTCATAGGTGAAAAAGTAATCTCCGCCTGGCCAAAAAGTATGCGGCCTTGGCGCGGAAGATTGCGTAGGTCGGGGGGGTGTCCTTCGTAAGGTGCATGAACATGGGCGAAAGACCATCGAATCCCCCTAGGACTGAGTAGAGGGCGATCTCGTCGCTTACGGGCTTGCCATTGAGGATTATCTCATCCACCCGGTCGATGTAGTCTGCATCGGACTCGTCTTCCCCCTGCCTGATTTTCATCATGCGGTGGGGACCTTCGGGTCGAGCGACCTTGGCGGCGAAGTACGACGTGAAGTCGCTCTCCAGTTGTTCAAAGGAACTGATGGATCGCGGTGGTAATGAGACGTACCACCTATAGGCCAGGTCGCCCAGCGTTAGCGGGAACATTCGGCACCTGGTTTCGTCTAATGCCCCACATCCGGTCATGTAGATCCGGAACTTGCTCAAGTGAGTCTCAGGGTCCGATCTCCCCTCGTACAAAGGTGTTTGAGGAGGAGTGATCCGTGGCTGCACGAGGGCGAGCTCGATGTGGACCGCGAGTGACTCGCTCGGTCCGGTGATCTTTCTCTTGGCGCCTGCCCCAGTTTCTAGGAGCGCCTTCATGTCATCGAGGTGGCGTTGCATTGCGGCCATCGCCGTAGCTTGGTCGCTCGTGGTATGGCTCTTGGAGCGGGAGCCGAGGCGATTGTGTACCGATCTCCTGACTCTGCGGGAGGCGATGAGGTCGTCGCCGCCGATCTCGGTTCTTCGGCGAGGAGGAGCCAGACGGCTGTCTTGCCCTCTGGGAGTTGGATAAGCTGAACTCCTGGTGACGGATTCAGGCTCCATCGTCTCATGGTTGGGGCCAGAATGCCCCGGTCGCCAAGATGGGTCGCTGCCTAGGCGGCTGAAAACAGACCCGTCCCGCCTCGCGAGTGCTTCTGCTCGTTAATCGGGGCTTCCTGACGATCGCTCGACAAGTAGCCCCTTGAGCTTCCTTTTTCCCGCGCGGCGGATGGCTGATGGGGTAATTGCGGGCGCATCGAATGCTCTCCGTCGCTCCCGCAGGATGGCCATTGCCTCCTCGATCTGTTCCGCTGTTTGGAATTGATCGAGCGAGAGGCTAGGGCCGTCCCTCGGGGGCGGGATCGAGAGTCTCGCGCCGCCGCGGCCACCCTCCGCCGTAGGTTGGGGCTCGGATTGAGCCAGAACAAGACGTTCGGCGGTTCTGAGAGTGGCTCCCTTCGCTGTGGTGGCAGACACATGATTCTGAAGGCTTTTCTTTTGAAGAACAGTGAGTGTTTCTTCAAGTATGTGCCCCGGAGAACAGTGAGTGTTCTTCGGGACAGTAGGAATAAAAATGAAGGTTAAGATCCCCTTCCTCTAGCGCCAATTGTTGCTACCCAAAATATTATCCGGGGATAGATATTGCTGGAATGGATGGGCAGCAAACAAAGTGCGAGAGCACGTCCGTGGGGGTGTAAATAACACAAGATTTGTCGGGTTTGTTAGGCCCGGGCTTGAATGCTCTCGCGAAATGTTATTAATACGAATACGTTGGAGTACAAATATTAATGTAAGAATGCAATTACAATGAGTGTAAAAGATCCTAGTTATCTAGATCTTGAGTGCTGGTGTTTTTGAACTGCAGGGAGTTCTTGCTCTCGTTTCTGTCGACCGTCTTATGGCTTAAGAGGTTGGAGAGTGAGAGATGAAAAGAAGTCCGAAGTGTATAACGTTGCCAAGAGAGAGAAGCCAAATGTGAAACAGCGAGAAAACAGCCCCTTGTCCAAGTGGAGGATGCCTTCTATTTATAGGATTGGCCGTAGCTGGGCGATCGCCTTTCCCATATTATAATAAGGGGCGATCGTCTTTTAGCACATGGGTTGGTTGCCTTAAAGTTCGTGGCTGCTGTTGGCAGCCAGCTGTGCGGACCAATGAGGAGTCTGCACGCATCCTGAGTTGCTGTCCCGGGAGGTCCCACCTTGCACCTTTCGGCGGGTCCGTCGGTAGGTGAGAAGATGGTGACAGGCTGTGGTCAACGATCCATGTTCTGCGGCGCCTTTTCCGGATCTACATTTGGGTCTCTATCCCGAGCTTCGGCCTTCGCCGACTAGATGGATGTTGGCTTTGCGTAGCATGAGGCGGTCGTCCATGATCGGTCATCAGAGTCGATCGCCAAGTGCCAAGAGATGATCGCCTTGGGTGTCGATCGCTCGGCACTTGGACTTGATCTGGGATATCCGTTCTTGTAGGTGTGCCGTGGTTCATTCGACTCTGGATCGGTCGCCCGGTCTCTGTGCCGATCGCCTGTTGAGATGTATAAATCTCGACACAACAGCATCATCATCAAAAGAAACTGAATAACCATCGCATTTTAATTTAGAAATCGAAATTAAATTCATTCTAAAATCCGGTACTAATAATACATTATTGAGGACTAATAATTTATCATTAATCTTCAACTGCATGACTCCCACTGCAACAGCTATAAGCCTGGAATAATCACCCCAGTTGATGGTAATCTCGCCCGCACTAAGCTGCTTGGTTACCTGAAAACCATGCGAGTCAAAGCAAACATGATCAGTGGAGCATGAATCAACTATCTACGAAGTGGAAGAACAAGCTGCCAAACATGTTTTGACTACTAGTGCACGAGACATATCTTTCTTAAGAGCAGGGCAGTTTGCTTTAAAATGTCCTTTCTGACCGCACTTGTAGCACTTTCCCTTTGGCTTTTTGTTCGCCTCGGGGTGAGGAGCCTTGCTTTTCACCTTGAAAGTTGCCACTTGCTTCTGGCCAACCTGCTTTTTCTTCTTTCCCCATTTGGGTTTGGAAGATGTAGCACCGGTTGCCGCAAGAATCTGATGATAACCTTATTTGAAGAGACCTTCAGCAGATTGAAGCTCTGTCAGAAGTTCCGCCAAAGTATATGTCCTATGGTTCATATTGTAGTTAAGGCGGAACTACTCAAAGTTTCTTGGTAAGCTTCCCATGATAATATCGACCTGCGTTTCCGCATCGATAGTAGCCCCCAGTATGTTCAGTTCGTTCAAATGAGACATTATTTTTAGAACATGATCCCTTACTGGGGTCCCTTCAGACATTTGGGTTGTCATCAACACCCTCATTGCATTTTGTCTAGCCGCCCGGTTCTGATGACCAAACATCTCGGCGAGACTTTTCATCATTTTCGCGGCTGAGCCTATCGTCTGATGCTGATGCTGCAATACATTTATCAGTGAAGCCAAAATGTAACAGCGAGCCATCTCATCAGATTTCTTCCAATTTCGGAATTCATCCAACTCTCCAGGAGTGGCATCCGGTTCTGGATCCAGAGGGCTCTCCTCAGTTAAGACAAATTTATGCCCCTCAGCAGTCGGGACAATGTCAAGATTTCTTTTTCAATCCGCAAAGTTAGTGCCATCAAATTTATTTTCTTTGAGAATAACAGCTAGTAGATTGAAAGACATCTGAGATAAAAATTAAAAACAGCCATCACATAATGCATAGCAAAATATGTCGAAAACCCCAAAGACACAATATATATGCTAGCAACCAACACCTCAAAAAATCCGCATATGCAAGCCATGATCGTGTAGACGTTTATCACACACATTTTTCAACTAGAGTTTTATGTATTTAATTTTACTATCTAGTCAACTTACGTTATGACAAGTAAAATTAATAGTTGGTTCCTCTTGTCCATGTATTAATTAACATAGATTCCGATGGGGAGCTTATTAATTAATACACTTAAGTGAACACCATAATTTAACATCCTTAAAATATTATCTTTTAAATAATAGTCCTACAGATGGAGAGGTCCTATCATAAAAAAAAATATTTACCTTATGTTATCATTTTGAAATTTAAAACTAGTGAACCTATAATTAGCACATCCGATATGGAGGAAGACCCTAATGTCACGCGCATGCTAATTACTTCACAATTTAAATTAATTATGGAGGCCAATTTGATTTTGTTTTAAAAAATAAATCAATTTAATCACTTAGTTATTTTAGCCTTAAGGTTTTTAATTTTCTCGTCCTAACATGTAGAAAACATATCACGCATACATTCATACACGCCATACATCAAAACAATAAAAACAAAAAATAAAGCATGGATAACTAAATTATCCAATTATCATGGTCTTCTTCCTTGAGTTGAACGGTGTTGTAGTTGAGAGTCTCAGGGTTGGGTTGTCTCGGTTAGCTTTGACCTAGAGCATTGCATTTTTTACTTTTATTGTATATTTTATCCTATTGTCTTTTCTTGGTGTATTTTTGACAGGGAGCTGTGCGCAGAGTCAACCTCTCGTTTGTTAGAGTAGCGTTCATCGGGAGTGAAGTAGCCAAATTCCGCGTATGTAAGTCCCATGTGGATTAATCCATGGGCTCAGGTTGGTTTCGAGCTTTTTTCGAATCATATGTTTTCCTTTGTATTTATCACAAGAGATTCTGCTGTGCACTAAGCTGGGGGTCTTCACGGAAACAGCCTCCCTACCGTAATTAGTAGGGGCATGGTCTGCGTACATCTTACCCTCCCCAGACCCTGCTCTGAGCGGGATATACTGGGTATGTTTGGTTTGGTTTGGTTTGGTTTTTCTTCCTTGAGTTGAACCCGAGAAAATCTTCGACTCGATCTCTCCCACTGAATCAAGCATCTCGTCGCTCCTCCCCGGATGGGCCGTGGATTTCCAAAATTAAAATTTCACTCTTATGCAAAATTAATTACATAAAAAAAATTAATTTTAAATCCCGACTCTCCAGCGGACGCAACGAACGGCGGCGAAACGGACCGGACCAAAAACTGGACAACCCGATCCGAACCAGTGAACCGGCCTGGACCAGTGCCGCGGCTCTGGCGATTGCTCGGTCTTGCTCAGCGACGGCCGTATCTTGCTCAGCGGCCTTTGCTCACTTCTTGCCAAAGATCCCATTTATCCGTTCTGCTCTATTTCTTCGTGATCTCGTCTTTTCCGAATTCGATTATAATTTTATACAAAATAAAATACATCAAAATTACAGCAAGATTACACGAAAAATCACCTAGAACTACCCGTGAATTTTCTCACGGGAAAAACCATTACATGCCTCAAAACCGGGTCAAATCAACAATTGCATAAAATAATAAAATTAAATAAATAAATAAACCATTCACATAACCATAATAATTGGATCATATCACCTGCAAGAACACTTCTAGCAAAATATTCCAACATCAAATTATATGAATATTTAAATTGCTATCAATTAATCACCAAGATTAATTAAAATAGCAAAAAGCCTAAAAATCCGGCTCTGATACCAATTGTTGGAAGTAAAAACGCAGCGGAAGTGAAGTTTGGGAAAGTTGATAATTGCGTTTTACGCATCAACGAGCAAAAGATCTATTTAGGCATGCTAATTAATTAATTAGTAAAACTAATAAGCAATTTAAATATTATTTATTATTTATTAAATAAATATGTTGGTTATTAAAATATCCTAATCTAGATCTAAAGATCATAGGACATTACCTTTGAAGTGAATTGGTTAGGGATGTTCAAAACCAGATATCCGGACTTTCGGATATCCGAAATTTCGGATAGTAGATTTTGATATCCGATATCCGTATCCGAATATCCGAAAAAAATATGAATTTTATTCGGATATCCATATATTCGAAAAAAAATATTCGGATTTGGATATCGGATATCCGAATATCCGAAAAAAACTTTGGATAGGGATATCGGATATCTGAATATCCGAATATTTTCTATTATTTAAAATATAAAAAAATAAAAATTTTAGGATTTTTCGGATATTTCGGATATCCGAATATCCGATTTTTCTGAAAAGTAATATCCGATATCCGAATCCGAAGTTCCGGATATCCGAACTTCGGATATCCGAATTTTCGGATATCCGAATTTTCGGATATCCAGAACTTCGGATTTTCGGATATTTCGGATCGGATATCGGATATCGGATATTTTTGAACACCCCTAGAATTGGTTGCTTTCGTCTTGATCACCTTGTATTTCTACCTTTAGACCTTCTAGAGTATGATCCGTCTTAACTCGGACATTCTGTGGGCAACGAGCTACCGGATCTTGCTTGGACACAATATGGATCGACCGAAATTCCTCTTGTATGTGGTTACTTAATTTTTCTTTGCTTTCTAGTATTTTATGAACACTCTTAGTAAATTAATGTGTTAACTAAATTGTAGAATCAAAGACACAAGTCTAGATCTATAATTAAACACAAGAGGAAAAATTTAATCTCACAACCTCGCACAAGACTTACAAAATTGGCCAACCCCTTTAACGCCCTATATATAGGCTTTTGAACTACTTAGGGATCTTAAGGAGGATTATGGAAGGACTCCAAATAAATTTCATCTTACCGTATTAGGACTCTTCCTAATATAATGAATTTATTAATATTAACTTAGTCCACGAAAAGGTTGATATTGCATTTCCTATCAAAATCCCAAATTACAAAATTTGGCTCCTTATTAAATATATTATTTTTCATGTTTAGGATATCGAATGTCCATTAATTAATTATAAACTATTGACAGCTTCAATTAATTAATATCTTATCCAAGAGTAGTACAACTCGAACCTTATTATTATATCAGAATTAAATCCACCTGCAGGATTTAATATAATAATCATTATCGAGCTTCTCAAGGGGCATCATCAACCCGCACGAGTCGGGACACGATTTCTAGTAATAATAATAAATGTCATATAAATAATATTATTGCCCAAGATACGAGGCTTATTGAGTCGATCATTTTGACTCTCACCCATGGTAAATCAAGCAATAAGTATTATAAATACATAATTAAATATTATATACTTAGAATTAAGAAATAATAATTATCCGAGATTTACGCTCTTCTTACAGTCAGTACATAAGACACTATCTCACCTCGATCCAGTTCAACGTATGCAAATACGCTAATGTATGCTAATAGTCAAGACCAACTATTCTCAAGCATACACTACAACCTTTTATATAATTTGTCTGATAATTATATAGGTTGTGAAATATTATATTGTTTTACAAGGCACCGATAATGTGATCTTCCGTGTGACACCAACACACCACATTATCTACAATATAAAATAATTAGACATTTCATTTATATAACCATAACGTGAATAAATATGCAAAACATGTGATTAAATGTAATTAATATTCTCATAGGTAGTAACAAAGAAATTAGGTAATACAAGCATAAAGTATGCTTTGCAGTATACAATCCTAACAGATCAGAGTTAGAGCGGATCTGTTTGTGTCGAGCAGCGCTGAGGGGAGAACAGAAAATGGAGTTGGAGATGGTCGGTCGGATGGCTATGGCAGATTTGTTCATATCTGATGGAAGGGATCTGGCTGCGGGTGGCTAGGGATGTCAATTTTACCTGCAGGGTAAAATTACCTGCGGGTAAATGGGTTATAGGGGCGGGTAGTACCCGCAGGTTCGGGTAAAGGGTAGGGTGTAATATCCGCAATTTCGAATTTCGGTAATTTTCTTTTTTTGGCATAAGTCCGTTTTGACGACTCGCTCAAGACCGTTTCCTCATTCCGAGAATGATTAATTCTGCACTTTTTGTCATCCGAGTTCGTTTCGGTATCGTTTTGTTGAGTTCCGAGCTTTTTAGCGACTTTTCCGCACTTGAGCTCGATTCTTGCGAATCTCGTTCGGCTAACATTTGAGTTTCACGTAAGTCCGTTTAACTTTGTTAGGCGTGTTGTGAACCGGTTTGGTTATTCAATCACGTATCGTGATTTTGGACGTTTTGGGCCATTTTTGTAATTTCCCAAAGTTTGGGGTAATTACTTGCCGTCAATTCGACACTTGAGTGGTCGGAATCGTGTGTTCTCTTAACGCTTGGATTCGTCTTTTCGAGTACTTCGTAACCGTATCTCGGTTTTTACTCGAGTTCGGATTTGGGTCGTTCGGACCGTCGGAGTGGCCACGGCAAGACGGCGCAATGCAGTGCTGATACGGCCGAGTTACGGCCGTAAGGTGCGATTCTGGCCGTAAGTGATCGGCAGCATGGCACAGCGAATGCGGTCTGGCCGTAAGAGTCGGAGTTACGGCCGTCGGTGCTGCGACTCCGGACGAATGCAGATTCTGGCCGTAAGAGTCGAGAGTTACGGCCGTCGGTGTCAAGCGACTTCCGGACGAATGCGATTCTGGCCGTAAGGACTGCGAATACGGCCGTAAGTGCCGAGTTACGGCCGTAAGTCCCGCCCGATTCTGGCCGTAAGTGTCCGCGATGGCCGGCTATATAAGGCACAGGCGGCCGTTTTACTCATTTCTTCACTTTTCTTGCGGCTATCGGACGGTGCGACGAGAAATAGGGTTCTTGGTCGATTCTACTCAATTCCAAGGCTTTTTGGAAGATCCTTTTTGATTAAATCATCATTTAATCCGTGTTCTTCGTCCGAATCAAGGTATTTCCTTGCTTAAAACCCTACTTGTATGATTTTTGGGGGTTTTCTTCGTGATTCACCGATTTATCCGATTTTGATGAATTATTATGGTATTCTTGTTGTCTTGGCCATGATCTTCGGATTTTGTAACTCATATATCGATTTTATCACCCGGGACTTGATTTCCGATTTCTTCGAAGGAACCCTCGGATCCTTGTTGTTTCTCCGGTTGATTCGGATTCCATTTAACGTTATTTATCCGTGGTGATGTTATTTTCGTAGCGATCGTGAGGTTGTTGAATTCTTGGTCGTTTTCGGAAGTTCGAGGGCTATCCGATCGTGTTCGTTCGTTGTTTCGTTGCTCGCGGTACCGAGGCAAGTATCTTGTCCATACATTTCATGTTTCGTAGGCATAATTATCGATAAATGATTTTATGCGAAATCCAATGTTTAATGAACGTAAAAAGGGATCGGTATGTTCTCGATAAATGTTGTCTTTCAACAATAATTCTTGTAATTCGTGAATATATGTGTTCTCGGAATATATGTGTTGGTTTTGTATGTTGAAAGATGCTACGATCACTTTGAGTGAGTTTAATAGACCGTAATCCTTTCGGGATTACGTAATGTTATGTGTACTTGTTCGGTAAGAACGTAATGTGTGTGATATTAGTTGTTATTCCTTCATGAGGAGGTTGTGACACTTGGTGTTGTTTGGTATTGGTATTTGCTTGTGGTTGTGTGACGTTAGTTGTGAGTGTACGTCGACTATAGTGGCCATTCTAGCGAAGTACCTAACATTTGTATGCATATTCTAGTATTCGAATTATGGCTTCCCGTGGCGTTGTGGATGATATGTGTATGTTCACCTAGGGACGGTCTGACGAGGCCTCTAGGGATACGTTGCCGTGAGTTTCGTATCGCGAACTATGGTTAACCACCCAGGGATGTCCGACGGGGCTCTGCGGGGTACGGTGGCCGTGAGTCTCGTACCAAGGTTAACTTTGAAGTGTTTTGTTGGAGAACTGTGATCTTTGGCGCATATTTCGTCTGATTAGAATGGCAGTTCAAATGGTATCGTACTTGGCTGGAATGGCACTAATAAACGTGTTGTGAATGATTTGTCTCTTGGTTGTGATAATTTGGTATGGGTACGTGAGTCCTGTGGTTGCTCTGTGCATTGTAGCTCTGTGGTATGTTGAGTGAGACCGTTGTCATGGTAATGTTGGATATTGTGTAACTTCCACCGGGTTATTCTTGGAAGTATGTGATGTGGGTGATTTGGGTCGTGGACCCTGTGTTGTGATTGGAATGTTATAATTGGGTCGTGGGCCTGTTATACGCCATCGGACTTGTATTTTGAAATAAACGATTGTTGGGCTATGTCCCTAAGCATTTGAAAGGCTTGAAAATTCTTAAATCCCAAACGTTTTCAAAAACTCCGAGATCGTAAAATGTTTTGTAAGTTGTAAAATGGTTTTATTCTTATCTTTCGTAATCTAAAATTGTTATGATCAAGTGAATTATCTCGGAAGTATATTCATGATTTCTATGTTCTTGGAGTATGATATGTATGGCTTGTCTTTGTATTTATACTTGCACTAGCAAAACAGTGGAGTTTTGCTAACCCCAGTATTCGGGGGTGGATGTCATATTGCGTCCGGTATTTGCGAGGTTGTTGGGGAGCAATTCACAGGATCGTTACGAAGGATGATGGAAGGCGGCGATACTAATCACATGAAGACCGGTGTTGAGTATTTGGTGATGTCTTGTTTTGTCTTTCCGTTGTGTTTACTTTCCCCTATGCGGGATTGTTGATTTATGTTAACCCCTGCGTGGGTATGAGTTACGAGAAAGAGTAATGTATGGTCGATGTGTATGTTGTGGTAAAAGACCAAATCGGTCTAATGGTTCGTTAGTTAGCCATGTCGGCATGTATAGTGTTAATGTGTTTTCTGTATTTAGCCTGGTAGATCCTCACGGAGGGGGTCTGCGGCGCTGTAATATTCCCGAAGGGTTTGGGGGTGTTACATAGGGTACTGCCCGTACCCGATATTTTTTGTTAGGGTAAGGGTAGGGTATGGGATTTATATTTTACCCGATTACCCTACCCGATTGTCCTACCCGATTACCCTAAATATTATATATATATATATGATATATATATATATAATAAAAGAATATATTGACTTTTTTAATTTTAATTTTTATTAGTTATAATTTATACCTGATACATTAATAAATTTGACTTAAATTATATCGAATTTTGATATATATTGACTCATTTATTATATTTTTTTATGTTTTTTGGAGTTTTTTTTTTTGTAAAATAGCATTAAATAAATATAAGCGGGTGACCCGTTTTACCCGCGGGTACCTGTTTACCCGCAAGGTAATACCCGTACCCTACCCGCTATAAAAAATAGGGTAATAGGGTAGGGTATGGGTAAGACATTTTATATGAGGGTAGGGTATGGGGAAGGCATACCCGTACCCTACCCTACCCATTGACATTCCTACGGGTGGTTTATGACTTGGAGGTTGGAATTGGAGCGGGGGTTGCGGGCGGGATGGCGGCTCTGATTAATTGCAAGCGGTGGAGACGAGGGTTCTATTCTGGTTGGAGAAGGGATGACCAACGTCCATGGATGAGATGTCCATTCGATCTGGTGTGTGACGGAGGAAGGTTAAGGCTGATAGTTCAATGAATAAGATGACTAGGGTTTGGGTGGCGGCGACCGATCTGGTGTGACGGAGGCGGCAACAGGGATGTGTAGGAATTAGGGTTTCTAGGGGAAAAATCTCGTGATTTTCAGAAATCGGACGGTAAATTTTTGTTTCTTACTCAGTTGGGAACTACGTGCTGATAACGTGTTTCAGGAGAAAGTAAAAGACTGTAAATACGAATCAATCAATTGTATTCATAACACTGATAGAGGGGCCTTTATATAGGCATTACAATGAGAGTCCTTCCATACATAGGATTCTTAGATAAGGTAAGACATCTAATATGATCCTACTACCTCTAGAAGGATTTAAAACCTTCCATCTATGTATCTATAACCAGTATTAGGTAAGACACATTATGAGAATAATAATTCCCAGAACAATTTTAACTTTATTATCTAAATTACTATTTTTCTATTATATTCTATGCGAAGTTCAACGTCATCTTTGATCCAATTTTGGGGTAATATAGAAACTTCCCATGTGACATATTATGACCTTTCTTAGTTAGGGTAAGATTAAACCTGATGTATTGTAATATATCTTTATATGTAGGGATATGATTAATGAGAACAATAACAACTTTTGCACTACTTTTCTGTCTACTTTTACATTCAGTACAACACGTTATCAGCACGTAGTCTACGAACAGAGTAAGAAAAAATCGTAAATTCTGAAAAAAGAAGGAACTATATTTTTTTGAAAAACCCGAGATGCAGCCCCGTCGCCGTCCATCAGCCGCCCTGGCCAACCAGTAACCGACTCTGCACAGCCTTTTCACCCTTGTGCCATTATTTAAGAAATTATTTTCTGAAATGCCACTCTTTTTAGATTTAGTACCAAAATGCCATCTTTTTACTCTCTCTTCTCTATTAATATAATTCCTCATTTTTTTTATCATTTTTATATTAATTTTCTTATCTCTTTAATTAATTAATTTTTAAAATTAATTAGTGGGCTTGGACGTTTTTTTAAAACTAATTAATTTTAAAATTAATTTTTAAAACTAACTAACTAACTATTTTTTTTAACTTACTAATTTATTTGTTAGTTAACTAATTAATTCATTATGTAATTTTTTATTTAGAAAATAATTAATTAATTAATTAATTAATTAATTAGATAAATAATTAAGTAGTTACTTATCTATTTCATTAGAAATAGATAATTAATTAACCGACTTCATTAATCTGTTGTAGAAGTGCGAGGGGGGATCAGAGTATTCATCTGTTGTCGGAGGACCTACATTAGGTCCACTGGCTTCATTATCATCAGTGTTATGCCGTGCAAGCAGATCGTCTTCATTTTCACTAAATTCACCGACTTCTTCATTATAGATACCAGCCACATCACTGATAGGTTGTGTATCGAGCAGGTTTCTAAGATCCACTGGGATGTTGAGGTCAATACTTTTGGTAGTCGATGTTGGGCGATATGTTGATGAAGACGTTATGGCATCTATCGTTTCAAAATATGTTGGCTCAGTTTAGGGGTGAGCTCGGTTCGGTTTGGTACGGTTTCTAGCTAAAACCGATACCGAACCGTATCTTATCGGTATCTAGCATTTGAGTACCGAAATGATTCAGTTTTAAATCGGCTCGGTGTGATTGGTTTCGGTGTCGGTTCGGTAGCGGTTCGGTGTCAATGGACTGATTAAATGGGCCACTTAAGTTGGGCTTGCACCAGGCCCAAATTGAACTACTTGGGCTAAATCAGACAATTATAAGTTCAAATAGAAGGATTTATACATAATTAATCCACTTCAAAGGTTGAATAAAAATAAAATCTACTTCAATAACATGATAATAACTAAGGATTCAAAAAGTCCAATATCAGATTAAACAAAAGTCTTGAATTTCCTCCTCAGCACAGGTCCATCAATTCATAACAACATGCACAAAGAAAAAACAAAGTCTGCAGAATAGTCATCTGTTTTATCGGTTCGGTTCGGTTTTTAAAGTCGGGATCCATATCTAAAACCGAAACCGAACCGCATAATTCGGTTTTCAAAATTTTAAGAACCGTACCATACCAATATCTTATTGGTTCGGTTTTTCGGTTTCGGTTTTTTCGGTATTTTCGGTATTATCGGTTTTTGTCGGTTTTTCTGCTCACCCCTAGCTCAGTTTGGGTATCCTCATTGGGAGCATCAACCAGTTCTGCATATACTTCAACACTCGAAACACCCAAACATTCACATGCTCTAAACATGTCAAACATCATTTGCACATCATCATCACCTACAAGATTTAATGACTCGTATCGAACAAACCCTTGTGCAAGAGTTGTAGGATATCGATAAGTAAGATTGACCACCTGTTTTGAATTGTCAGGTTGAATCTTTGTCTGGACTTTTTGCATAAGTGTATGGAGTGGTATGTTTGGCTTTACTTTGAGCAAGGTTGTATGATTGCATGCAAATATCACGCCTTCTGTGTTTGTTCTCTCAATATGTCCATCGTAATAGATAGACATAAAGATATTTGTTGGAGCCATTTTGGTATGGAAGTAAATAGAGTTGAAATAAATGTATCAATAAGAGAAGATAATAGAAGTGTTGGCGAAATCACATTGTGAGACTATTTATTTATACTAGCAAAGGGTAAAAACAAAGGGAGTATATTCTTATTCTGATTCTAGGGAATATATTCTTATTCTGATTCCAGGAAATATATTCTTATTCTGATTCTGGGGAATATATTCTTATTCTGATTCTAGGGAATAATCTAAATAATTAATTAAATATTTTATTATAATTAAATATATTAAAAACGAATTTATTAGTTATTTAATTAATTATCTATTTCTAATGAAATAGATAAGTAACTACTTAATTATTTATATAATTAATTAATTATCTATTTTCCAAATAAGAAATTACATAATGAATTAATTAGTTAACTAACAAATAAATTAGTAAGTTAAAAAAAATTAGTTAGTTAGTTATTTTTGAAAATTAATTTTAAAATTAATTAGTTTTAAAAAAACGTTCAAGCCCACTAATTAATTTTAAAAATTAATTAATTAAAGAGATAAGAAAATTAATATAAAAATGATAAAACAAATGAGGAATTATATTAATAGAGGAGAGAGAGTAAAAAGATGGCATTTTGGTACTAAATCTAAAAAGAGTGGCATTTCAGAAAATAATTTCTGAAATGATGGCAGGAGGAGTGTGAAAAAGCCACTCTGCACCTCTGCCCGCAACTAAAACCTAGCCAAGCCCAATCGCCACCACAATGATCAATCCTGTTCGCGACCCAGAACAGAAGTTGCACCCCCGACCCAGTCTGTTAACTCGCCACCTCCCACGTACTGCGCCCATCGTCAATAGCCACACCAGATCCGAACTCCATTGTCTCTTCACCGAGACAAAAAAAGCACGGACTAGAGACTGTCGCTCAACCTGAGCCGCGTCTGCATCCCAATCCATTTTTGCAGACCCGATCGCCCGCCGACCTCCACTCAGCTACCTGAGTTCGACTGCACGCCCACATCTAATTTGATGCTCACTCCCTATTAGACGTCAGTACCAATCGACCAAAGAAGAGAAGATGGACGTGTTTTCCAATGTCAGTCTGATGCGATGGGAATCGGGAAGGATGCACTTTTTCCTTTTTCTTATTAAATAGGCAAAATGCATCCTTGGGTCCCTGAATTATTAACTTTTCTTTCATCAGGTCCCTGAACTATTTTTATATTTTAAGAAGGACCTAAACTATTGAAAAACGAATTCACGTGGTCCATAGTTGACGGAACGTTAATATGAATATTGCACGCGCTTGTGAGTGCGATTGGAATGGAAAGCGGACTTCTGTGTTGAATTTTTTAATAGGCAAAATGCATCCTTAGGTCCCTGAACTATTAACTTTTCTTTCATCAGGTCCGTGAACTATTTTTATGTTTTAATATGAGTGCTGAAAATCACATTGTGGTATTTATGGTGTGCGATAAAATAACAAAAATAATGAATAAATAATATTGGGATTGGATAAAAATATTCATTTAGCGATGTTATTCATTTTATCGAGCGATAATTTGAACATGTTATAAAGATTTGCCCCGGGAAAAATATTTATTTGTTCAGATTATTTGCTTATCGAACTTTCATTTATCGAGGTTTTACTATATGTCACAACAAACTTACTCTAAATAATTTTTATTTATAATTTAAATTTCCAAACTTCTAAGAATATAGATTAATTTTGAGCATGCCATGTACCGTGTATTAATAAACAACAAGGATACATATATAATATAACTGAATTGAACTGAATCGAAATGACCGAATAAATAATAATAATAATAATAATAATAACGAGTAATATAGATTAGAATATATATGTATATAACATCTAAAATAATATTGTATATTATGTATATTATATATAATACTATTTATAAGATTAATATAATAATTATATCACATAAAAATATATACAACAATAATAAAATTAGTTATATCACAAAAAAAAATAATAATAATAAAAGTTACGTTAATAATACTAGAAATGTTATAATACTATTGGGAATATTGATATCAATAATATTAATAATAAATTTATTGATAATATTACAAATAATATATAATTCTATTGATAATAATGATATTAATAATCATAATAATAATAGTAATAGTAATTAATGATAATAAAATTAGATAATATATATATATAATTGTTATTTATATAATGTTATTGATAATATAAATAATTATAATAAAAAATAAAAAAATTATAATAAAAATTATTTTATATAATTACTTAGAACACAAATAATGATAATAGTAATTAATAATATTGATTTTAAGCTGAACTGAATAATATTAAATTGAATTGAATAATACTGAATAAAACTGAATTTTGATAAAATAAATTGAACTCAATTAAAATATATTAAAATTAGGCGTAAAGTACTCATTATTGAATTAGTCAACGTTCAAGCAATTCCGTTCGGTGTTCATAAAATATATTCATATTAATGTTCATAAAATATATTCATTGATGTTCAAGCAATTAGTCAACGTTCATAAAATATATTCATATTAACGTTCCGTCAACTATGGACCACGTGAATTCGTTTTTCAATAGTTTAGGTCCTTCTTAAAACATAAAAATAGTTCAAGGACCTGATCAAAGAAAAGTTAATAGTTCAGGGACCTAAGGATGCATTTTGCCTATTAAATATTCAATGTCATTAATTCCCTTGTCTTTTGTTGTAATCACAAATTTAACTCTTTTTTTTTTATGTGGCATGGAATCAAGGATTTTTAGTAACGATCCAAATGACGACTGGAACGAAAAATGCAATATCATCCAAAAAAAAAATGAAGTTATGCCCTAAAAAGGAATCATGTCTTTTCTTTAAGGTACATAATTGGAACCCCACTATCTGCTTCATACACTATTTCATATGCTCTATTTGATTTAATTGCATAATATACTTTATTTAGTTTAACTATGTTTATTTAAATCAAATAAATTGATTAACCAATTGAATTAAATCATAATTTTCGTGAACTAATATATATTAGGTCATAAAAAACTTATTTGACTGCATAATGCGTATATCGATATATACTAGGATATGTGTCTATATCTATAAACATACATATATTTTGCATGCATTTATAGGTATTGCATGCAATTAGGCTACATAAGTAGTAGATATTAATGCCTAATTTCTACTGCCTACAAGATACCATGATAAGAAAACTTCATGTGTATTCCTAAATCGCATTGAAATCATGACCATATCTTGGTTTTAAACAAAATAATCCCATTATTGAATAGTTTGTCATGGACGAACTCTTTGTGAAACATATTCGATTCCTTCTCTTGATTAGGAATGTGGCTAATCCAACTCGTTCGAAATTCAGCATCTTGGCCTCAAAAGAACTTCAGTATCGTAGATGAGATTTTGATTTTGAGACGTTAGCACCACACTTTCTGTTCATACAGACGGCGAACCGTTTAAAAAGGTGAAAGTAAGCGCACTGATGTTCGTAGGAGAAATATTGACCCCAACTTATGGCAGGAATATCTTTAGATAAAATCCCCAACGAACTGGAGGATGCCCTTAAAGGTCATTTTGGGAATACTGTTTCTCGAGTTGACCGTGCAATGGGACGAAATCCACTGGCTTTATTATAACGAGTCAACAATTTCAATAAAAATATGCTTCGCCTTAAGATTATTTCTTTTGTGAAAAGAAACTCACAAAAGACGACATGATCCAGAAAAAAACTTTTCAATTTCCCTACTTAAGTGCTTATAATAGCGAATCAATATATGCTAGAGTACGATAATGCTAGGCCTACCGGGACAAAGCAAATTCTCGAGGCTAGCAATGGGAAATTGAAATGTGGAAAGAATCCCGACGAAAAGGGGACTGGACGTGCTAATCCCAAACCATATGGAACGAACTCGCATGGTGGAAAAAGATGTGGTAGTCATAGATGTGGTTGTGGTTGCAGTCGTGAGGCTCTTCCGATCTTCCAATGTAGCAAGAAGAGATGATGCTCTTGGCCCCCAAGAAATGATTTGACTCCTAATGTGAGATTGCTTCCATTGGTAAGAACTACCATGCAAACAAATATTTCATAGTCGGCTAGAAGAGATATTGAGACTCCAACGAATTGGAGACTCACTATTTAGAGGACCACGATCATGACATGAACCCAATGTCACTTTCATATTTACTGATGGCAGTATTGCACCATATGTGCCAAAGTCATTAGACCCCCCTATGACTAATTTTAGTGATAGACGTTTTGATATTTTTCAGTGATTGTCTGATGTACTTTGGTTTCGAAAAAGATATTATTATTCCTTACGTATACAAGTGATTGACTTCATTCAAAGTACTGAATATTGTCCCTATGCTTATGGTTCAGAGTTTTTATTACTCGTGTTTCCGTTTTACGAATGAATCGAGGAACACTCGTGTGAGACTGATGGTAATAGCCTATAACATATCGGTGACTATGATGATTGGATCATCCTACTTCATCTAAGGATGCGGCACCCCTGGATCTTGATGCCTAACATCACTATTTTACAGTCATCGACACTTTATATGCATTGAGAGTGACCAACTCGAATCTTTCAAAGCTTCAGGGATATATGTATCAACAATTTTATGTTGAAACCCATTGTGAGAATGGAATAGGGTTTCTTTATATCACCTCTAATGAATGCAACCGAAAGTACATCTTAGAGAAACTTACGAGTCAATCGAGTGGAAGGTACGTCACTACGATTAGGGTTGTTGAATCCTATACGATTACCCACAATGAACTTTGGACGCTGACTTGTACAAGCTTTGGCATGATCAACTGGAGCATCCATGTCGTGATATTACTTCTTTGCGCGTGTAAAATAGAAGTGAGCAATGAACCCACTAACAAACTTGTTGGTTTTCCTCAAGCTATGTCATCCGAAACATTGGAGACATCCACCCTGTTGGAAATAAAATGCAGCGGAAGCGACGGGTTTGGATTTACTAAAATCGTCCCTCAAGAATCGGATCTATTTAGGCTCATCAAGTAATTAATTAAACAGATTAATAAGCAATTTAAACAAGCAATATTCATCTACGCATCTAAACATGATAATTTATAGTATTCTATTTAAATCTAAGAAATCTAAGAATACATTATCTTTGAAGCAAAGTCTTCGAATTTCTACTCGATCTTTTTTTACTTCTACCTTTAGATCTTCTAAAGTATAATCCTGCCTATATCCAGATGTCGTGTGGGCAACAATCTACCAGACTTCTTAAACAGCAAATTGAATCGGCCGAACCACTCCCAAGAAAATTGTCTCACGATTTCTTTCTCTATATTTCTTGAATATATTGGTATTTTAGAAAAATATTGTGTTTATCCAATTATGGAATCGAAGATACAAGTCAAGATCCACAATCAAACACAAAGCAGAAAAATCGAAATTTCTTGGACTGTAATGTGATGATTTCTGCCTAACCAATGTGTCCTATTTATAGGTGTTATTGACTACTCTAGGGATCTTAAGGAGGATTAGGGAAGGACTCCTAATAGACCTCAAATTTCCATATTAGGTCTTTCCTAATATATTGAGTCTATTAATATCAACTCAGTCTATTAGAGAGTTAATATTGCACTTCCTACCCAAATTCCAATTTACAAAAATGGGCTCCTTATTTAAATATATTATTTCCCGTGTTTAAGATATCAAATTTCTATTAATTAATTTAAGCTACTAACAGCTTTAATTAATTAATATCTTATCCAAGAGTAGTACCACTCGAACCTTATTATTATATCAGAATTAAATCCACCTGCATGGTTTAATATAATAATCATTATTGAGCTCCCCAAGGGGACATCATCAATCCACACGTGTCGGGACATGATTTCTAGTAATAATAATAATTGTCATATAAATAATATTATTGCCCAAGATACGAAGCTTATTGAGTCAATCATTTTGGCTCTCACCCATGGTAAATCAAATCAATAAATATTATAAATACCCAATTAAATATTATATACTTAGCATTAATAAATAATAATTATCCTAGATTTACGTTCTTCTTACGGTCAGTACAGAAGACACTATCTCACTTCGATCCAATTCAACGTATGCAAATACGCTAATGCATGCTAATAGTCAAGACCAACTAATCTCAAGCATACACTACAACCTTTCACACAATTTGTCTAATAATTATATAGGTTATGAACTCTTATATTATTTTATAAGGCGCCGATAATGTGATCTTCCGTGTGACACCAACACACCACATTATCTATATTATAAAATAATTAGATATTTTATTTGCATAACCGTACCGTGAATAAATATGCCAAACATGTGATTAAATGTAATTAATATTATCATAGGTAGTTATAGGAAAATATGGTAATACAAGCATAAAGTATGCTTTGTAGTATACAACGCTAACAATCTCTCACGTATACTCAAAGCATGCTTTTAAGTATAGTACTCTATTGCATAGTCTCTCATTTCTCCCACTTATACTCAAAGCAATGCTGCCATACACCGTAATCCTATTCCTTCCACACATTTTTCAAAAACTTTTGAGGGTAGGTCTTTCATGAAAGGATCTGCAAGATTATCTTCCGATGCAACCCTGGCTACAACTACGTCTCCTTTATTTACGAAGTGTCGTATGATGTGGTACTTGCGGCTCATATGTTTACTTGCCTTGTGGGTTCGTGGTTCCCTCGAATTTGCGATTGTACCAGTGTTATCACAATAAAGTGTAATACCCTTTGGCAAATAGGGAGTCACATCTAAGTCGTGTAGGGAGTACTTGAGCCATACTGCCTCCTTCGCTGCCACGTACTCAGCTTCCACGGTAGAGTCTGAGGTGCATTTCTGCTTCACACTCCTCCAAATAATGGCTCCACCCCCAGACTAAGCACATAACCTGAAGTAGACTTGGACTTTTCTTTGTCTGATGAAAAATCTGAGTCAGTATAACCCAGTGGATACAGGTCTTCTGATTGATATACTAGCATATACTTCCTAGTCTTTCTCAGGTACTTGAGTATGTGCTTGACAGAAATCCAATGTCCTAGTCCTGGGTTCGACAGATATCTGGTCTAGTGCAAAGCATAGAATACATGAGGCTTCCCACAGCTGACACATAAGGGATCAGCTTCATGTCATCTATCTCCTTTTGTGTCTTGCTACACATATCCTTAGATAGTTGAATTCCATGTATGTAAGGTAGAAAACCTTTCTTGGAATTCTCCATGCTAAACCGCTTTGGCACTGTATCGATATAGGATGCCTAAGATAAGCACAACATTCTTTTCTTCCGATCACGAAAGATCCTGATTCCAAGGATGTGTCCTGCTTCTCCCAAATCTTTCATATCGAACTACTCAGATAGCCATACCCGTACGCCCGATAATTCCTTCACATTGTTTCTAATCAGAAGGATATCATCTATATACAGTACAAGAAACACCAACACGTTTCCATCGCATTTCTTATATACACAACTCTCACTCGGACATTGGACGAATCCATATGACTGGACTACCTCATCAAATTGAGTGTTCCAAGATCTAGACACCTACTTAAGTCCATAAATGGATCTCTTAAGCTTGCACACTAAGTGCTCTTCTCCTTCAGCAATGAATCCCTCTAGTTGGTACATGTTGATTTCCTTGTCCAGGCTTTCATTCAAGAATGAAATCTTGACATCCATTTGCCAACTCTCCAGATTCAAATGTGTAGGTATAGCTAAAAGAATCCGGATTGACTTAAGCATGGCTACCAGCGAAAAGGTTTCATCATAATCGATACCCTCTTTCTGAGTGTAACCTTTCGCCACAAGCCTCGCTTTGAAGGTCTCAACCTTCCCGTCACCTCCTTTCTTTAACTTGTAGACCCACTTACTTCCAATGGCTTGTATCCCATTAGGTAGTTCTACTAGCTCTCACACTTGATTGGAATCCATAGATCCCATTTCTGATTCCATTGCTACTTGCCAGGAGTCAACATCTTTGTCTTGGATTGCCTTCTTATAAGTCCAGGGATCTGATTCATCTTCGCCTGGGATTGAGTCTGAAGACTGTCCCATTCCTATGAATTTTTCCGGTTGATGAACAACCCTCCCACTACGACGAGGCAAATCCTTAGTTGGTGTAAAAGTCTCAAAATCGAGACGTGGTGCAGTGTTAGTTGGCGCTTGTACGATTGGTATAGTTGGAGTCTTGCCCCTCAACTCTTCTAAAATTATTTCGCTCATGGGCTTGTGACTAATCATATAATCCTCTTCCAGGAATCGGGCATTGGTGCTAACAATGACCTTCTGATCCTGGGGACTATAGAGCAAGCCACCCTCCGTTCCTTTAGGATATCCTACAAACACTCGTACTTATGTGCGAGATGCCAACTTATCAGCTTCCTTATTCAGCACATGTGCTGGAGTACCCCAAATCCGAACATGTCCTAGACTGGGCTTTCGCCCACTCCACAGTTCTGTGGGTGTTTTTGGAATTGATTTTGAAAGCACCTGGTTTAGAATGTACGCCGCTGTTTCTAAGGCGTATCCCCAAAATGAATAGGTAAATCTGAATAACTCATCATTGATCTAACCATTTCTAAAAGAGTTCTGTTCCTTCTCTCAGCAACACCATTTTGTCATGGAGTTCCCGGTGCAGTGAGCTGGGACGAAATCCCCTCATTTGCCAAGAAATCCAAAAACTTTCCACTAAGGTATTCGCCACCACGATCAGATCGTAGTGACTTGATACTCTTTCCATGATGCTTCTCCATTTCAGTATAGAAGTCTCTGAACTTGTCAAAGGCTCCAGACTTATATCGCATCAAATAGATGTATCCATATCTCGAATGATTATCTATGAACGTGATGAAGTATTCGAAACCAGCCCTAGCCTGGACGTTCATTGGACCACATACATCTGTATGAACCAATTCCAACACATTCTGAGCACGCCCTTGGTCTTAAAAACCCTTTTAGTCATCTTACCTTCTAGACAAGATTCACAAATTGGAAATTACTCAACTTGGAGGTCATTCAATGGGCCATTATCTACCAATCTTTGAATCCTCCAAAGGTTTACATGACCTAACCGCAAATTCCACAGATATGTTTGGTTTATGCTCGAAGGTTATTTTCTCTTTTTAGGTTTATATAAAGAGTTAAGCGATTTATGTTTATACATGGGAGTTTGTGCAGTATTAATGACGTACAGTCCCTCAATAAAAATATCTTTACAAATATATTCACCGTTTCTTCTTCTAATAATAGCATCACCATCAAAAGAAACTGAATAACCATCATATTTTAATTTAGAAACCAAAATTAACTTCATTCTAAAATCTGGTACTAATAATACATTATTAAGGCCTAATATTTTGTCATTAATCTTCAACTGCACGACTCCCACTACAAGAGCCATAAGTCTGGAATAATCATCCCAGTTGATGGTGATCTCGCCCGCACTAAGTTGCTTGGTTACTTGAAAATCACGAAGTTGAAGAACAAGCTGCCAAACATGTTTTGACTACTAGTGCACGAGACATACCTTTCTTAAGAGCAGGATAGTCCACTTTAAAATGTCACTTGGCACTTCTCTTTTGGTTTTTTGTTCGTCTCACACCGAGAAGCCTTCTTTTTTACCTTGAGAATTGCCACTTGCTTCTGGACCACTTGTTTCTTCTTCTTCCCCCACTTGGGTTTAGAAATCGAAACACAATTAGCCGCAAGAACTTGATACCCTTGCCTGAAGAGACATTCTGCAAGCCCTGTCAGCAATTCCGCCAAGGTATACTCCCTACGATTCATATTGTAGTTTAGGCGGAACTGCTCAAAGCTCCTAGGTAAGCTGCCTAGTATGTTATCGACCTGCGTTTCCGCATCGATAGTAGCCCTAAAAATATCAAGTTTGTTAGATGAAAAATCATCTTTAGAACATGATCCCTTACCGGGGTTCCTTCAGGCATTTGGGTCGTCATCAAGACCTTCATAACATTTTACCTAGCCGCCCGGTTTTGATGACCAAACATCTCGCCGAGATTTTTCATCATTTCTGCGGCCATGTATTAATTAACATAGATTTCGATGGGGAGCTTATTAATTAATACATCTAAGTGAACACCATAATTCAACTATAAAATATTATCTATTAAATAATAGTTCTACAGATGGAGATGTCCTATCATAAAAAATTATATTTACCTTTTACTATCATTTAAAATTTAAAACTAGTGAACCTTATAATTAGCACAATCGATATGGAGGAAGAACCTAATATCAACGCGCATGCTAATTACTTCATAATTTATATTAATTATGGAGGCCAATTCCATTTTATTTAAAATAAATCAATTTAATTACTTAGTTATTTTAGCCTTAAGGTTTTAATTTTCTCGTCCTAACATGCAAGAAACATATCACGCATACATCCATACATGCCATACATCCAAAACAATAAAAACCAACAATAAGAAAATTAGATAATAAAATCCAAAATCATGGTTTTTATTCCTCGTTTTGAAAAAAGAGAAAATCTTCGGCTCGAAATTTCACACTGCTTCAAACATCTCGCCACCTCTTCCCAGTTGGCCCACAAAATTTCTTAATTTGGAAATTTCCTTTTCCATACAAAAATAATTGCACAAGAAAATTCTAAATTTAAATATTGTGCACCAACGGACGCAACGACCGGCGGAAAAATGAACAGGACCCTCATACCGAACGACCCGACCCGAACAGTAGCCTGGACCGCGATCTGAACCGCGATCATGCGGCCGGACCGCACGACAATTTTCTGGTCTCGATCGGTTCGTCCGATTGGGACTCCTTTTCGCATGTGACTCCTTTTTCCTTCGTACTTTGTGTACTCCAACTTGATTACAATTTTACACGAAATAAAATACATCGAATTTACAACAAAAATTACAAGGAAAAAATAAAATCATATTCTACCCATGGATTTTCTCATGGAAAAAACTTACACATGTCTCAAAACCGGGCCAAATTACCAAAATACGTAAAAATAAAATAAAATCATATTGCCATGAAAATTGGATCATATTCACCTACAAGACAACTCTAGCAAAAATATTCCAAAGATCATGATATATGAATATTTTTAAATTGCTAGCAATTAATCACAAAATTAATTAAATTGAACGGAACCTAAAGACCGGCTCTGATACCAATTGTTGAAAATAAAATACAGCGAAAGAGACGGATTTTGATTTACTAAAATCGGCCCTCAAGATCGAATCTATATAGGCTCGTCAAATTATTAATTAAATAGATTAATAAGCAATTTAAACAAGTAATATTCATCTATGCGTCTAAACATGATAATTCGTAGTATTCTATTTAGATCTAAGAGATCTAAGAATACATTATCTTTGAAGCAAAGTCTTCGAACTCACTCGATCTCCTTGTACTTCTACCTTTAGATCTTCTATAGTATAATCCCGTTTATATTCGGATGTCATTTGGGTAACACTCTACCGGACTTCCTTGAACAACAAATTAAATCGGCCGAACCACTCCCAAGAAAATTGCCTCACAATTTTTTTCTCTATTTTTCTTGAATATATTGGTATTTTAAAAAATATTGTGTCCATCCAATTATGGAATCGAAGACACAAGTCAAGATCCATAATCAAACACAAAGTAGAAAAATCAAAATTTCTTGGACTGTAATGTGATGATTTCGGTCGAATCAATGTGTCCTATTTATAGGTGTTATGGACTACTCTAGGGATCTTAAGGAGGATTAGGGAAGGACTCCTAATAGACCTCAAATTTCCATATTAGGCCTTTCATAATATATTGAGTCTATTAATATCAACTCAGTCCGCTGGAGAGTTAATATTGCACTTCCTACCCAAATCCCAATTTACAAAATCAGGCTCCTTATATAAATATATTATTTCCTGTGTTTAAGATATCGAATGTCCATTAATTAATTTAAACTACTCACAACTTTAATTAATTAATATCTTATCCAAGAGTAGTACCACTCGAATCTTATTATTATAACGGAATTAAATCCACATGCAGGGTTTAATATAATAATCATTATCGAGCTCCTTAAGGGGACATCATCAACCCGCACAAGTCGGGACACGATTTCTAGTATTAATAATAATTATCATATAAATAATATTATTTCCCAGATACGAAACTTATTGAGTCAATGATTTTGACTCTCACCCATGGTAAATCAAAGCAATAATATTATAAATACACAATTAAATATTATATACTTAGAATTAAGAAATAATAATTATCTGAGATTTACATTCTTCTTACAGTCAGTACAAAATATACTATCTCATTTTGATCAAGTTCAACGTATGCAAATACGCTAATGCATGCTAATAGTCAAGACCAACTAATCTCAAGCATACACTACAACCTTTCATATAATTTGTCTAATAATTATATAGGTTGTGAACTATTATATTATTTTATAAGACACCGATAATGTGATCTTCCATGTGACACCAACATACCATATTATCTACAATATAAAATAATTAGACAGTTGATTTGCATAACCATAACGTGAATAAATATGCAAAATATGTGATTAAATGTAATTAATATTCTCATAGGTAGTTACAGGAAAATAAGGTAATACAAGCATAAAATATGCTTTGAAGTATATAACCCAAACACATCCGTCCTGCACGTTTGACCCCGGCGAATGCACATCATCTCTTCTGCAAAGCATGCGCTCTAGTTAAAGTAGGAGCGAGACATTCCTATGCTAAAAATGTGAATATTTCATTCTTACATAGGATTGAAATAGATATTTGTGGATCAATTCCACCTGAGTGCAGACCATTTAGATGTTTTATGGTTCTGGTTGACGTTTCAATATGTTGGTCACATATCGCCCTCTTGTCCACTTAAATGCTGCTTTTGCAAAGCTTCTACCATGAATTATCTGTCTAAGGGCTCACCACCCTGACCACCATGTTTGATCGATAATATTTGATAATGTTTGAGAGTTCACATCTAAAGTATTTGATGAATACTGCATGTCGATCGGGAGCGACGAATAGTATCCCATCCCCCATGTGCGTATGCAAAACGGTCTCGCAGAGGCAACCATTAAACAAATCACATGGTAGCTCGGACATTGGTTATGCACAGCAATTTGCCTATATCTGATTGGAGTTTTGTAGTCTTGCATGTAGCTTTACTTGTTCGCTCATTTTAGACCCTCGACTAACCAAACGATTTATGCGTACCAGTTGGTAACTGGATAAGCCCTAATTTTTACATTTTGGACTCAGGCGAGCTTGAATGCCAGTTGCACATATTTGGTTTATGTAGTATTGTGCCTTATGCACCCCCACAGTGCACGGGTCTGTAGAGACAATTAAGTAGTTATGTTGGATACGAATACCAATGGTTATCCGCTATTTTGAACCTTCGACATTTGATCTCTTTACCGTTTGGTTGCAGATTGTCACTTCGAAGAGATAAACCTCCCGTCATTAGGGGGAGGAGAGAAGACGAACTTTCTCAGGGAACGAGAAGAATTGTCATGGTATTTCCCTACTTTGTCGCATTTTGATCCCCAAATTTCACTATGTGATAGTGAAAATTCTCGATTTTCGGCATGTAGCAGATTCGATGTTTGATGCATTTACTGATATCGTGAAAGCGACAAGATCATATATACCAGTTGCAATCTGTAAGGTTGAAAGTCCTCGGTAAAGGGCAAAACACCGACAAACTGGGTGCTGCCATCACACATGGGGGATGTGTGATTTAGGCCATAACTCCATAAGGAAGTGGTGGGAATACACGGTTTGACTAAACTCACCTAAGGAGGAGGTAGAGTAAAGCACAAACTTATATATTAATCATCAATGAACTCTTTTCATGAGATCATATTTGATTTTACTATGTCCATGAGTCATGACGAGGGGGACGCCTCAAAGATTGATATGATTCAGAAAATCAAGAAATCTCGATGAACCATGAGAGCGTGGACTAATCTCTACCTACTTTGATGATCTATCATTGCTCAAAGCATAGAGCAAGATAATGTTGAACCTCGCTCTCTTGTATGATATCAACATTGAGTTGATTGTCCTTGAAGGATAAAACTTTCCACGCAGAACTAGATTCTTTGACAAAGAGACATGTAATTGGTAGGTAGTGCTAACCTCACCAAGTGTGAATCCTATATCACATAAAATAAACCTTTGTCAGTAAGCGTAATGGGAAGAATGAAGTCCTGAAGTACAAGTCTTGAAGGTTCTCACAAACATCGTGGAATTAACTAAGGAGCTATACTCTCCCCTAAGCTACTTCATTCGCTTAGTAATTTGCGAAGGACTGTAAATGCAGGTCATAAATATGGTTAGTGATATCTCTACGGGGATCTTTATATGGAGATACATATATGAAAGTGCTCGATGGCATTTCATTACCCAAGTCAAGTGACTCTAGACCACATAGTGTGTTTACATTACGGTTGAAACGCTCACTTTACATATTAAATAATCCGACGGATGTGGTATATTCGCCTAAGTGTCTACTTGATTGGAAGGGGTATAAGAACGACGAACTGTGTCCATGGGTAATTATTAAGAAAATAAGTTTCCAATTTGCAATTATGACTATGTATGTCGATGATATGAACATAATCGGTACTTTGGACGAATTAAGATAAAGCGCCAGCTGTTGGAGCAAATCGGTATTTGCGTCGTTGTGCGGAAGCATAAAAATAAAGTGCAGAAATTAACGACAAATGGATATATAGAGGTTCGGCCAAACGTGCCTACGTCCTTTCTCTTGGTATCTTTTTCTATAGGATGAAGATCAAAACCTCTGCACCTCTCTTCTATCGGTCGAGGGATTACCATTACAAGCACGTCTTCTATCGATCCGAGTAAAACCGTTCTCTTACTTGTCTTTTTGTCGGTCCAAGTTAAACCATTTTCTTACTTGTCTTTTTGTCGGTCCAAGTTAAACCATTTTCCTTTTATATTGGACAAGGAATCAACCACTCTAGCTTTCTATCGGTACTAGATAAACCTCACTAAGATAGTGATTTGCGATTCTAACAATGCCGGATCCTTGATCCTAATAAAACCGAATCCAATCATATATTTTCTTTTACCTCTCGTGTATGTGTTGAATATATAAATACTCAAACTAACAATATAAGCTCAATATCACAACAATATAATGTAAATCAATCTCTGATGAATGTATTGTTTGCTTGAAGTTGTTGTGTGGTTTGATACCAAGGATGTGGTATTTATAGCCTTCTTCATCAAACTAGCCGTTATTTACTTCTGACTTGCTAGCGTGCACTAGCTCTTCCTCCTAGCGTGCGCTATCGCGCATTTTGCCTGTAGCGTAGGTTATGCCTTCGTGTTACGTATGTTAACGTCTTCCAGTTTAAGTCCAGTGGCTACTGTCTCTGACTATTAGCGTGCGCTAACACTTCTTTGTAGCGTGCGCTAATATTGCATCATTGCATGCGTCATATATCCGTTTATACTTTTTGTCTTTGCATCAGATTCTTCCCAACAGATTGATTGACTTGAATTCAAACTGATATTTAGCGTGCGCTAAAATCATTTGTTGCGTGCGCTAAGCTGACTTCACTGCATACGTCATTCTGTGTTTGAATCTCTTCACAACGGTAATATGGACTCGATAGCGTGCGTTAGTAAACATGTGTAGCGTGCGCTATCCTTATCAAGTGACTTCACTTCAGGTTACTTCGAACTCGTCTGTTCTGCAGATAACTCCCGTTAGCGTGCGCTAGCCTTGTTATGTAGCGTGTGCTAATGTAGTCCAGATTGCAACTTTTTGCATCTTCGTCTGCTTCGTTGTTTTACTTTGCCTCTTTGTTGTTTTGTTTTGTTTAGCAACTTAATCATCAAAACACTATTTATTAATATGTGGAATAAATATTCCAACAATCTCCCCCTTTTTGATGATTACAAAACAACTCTTGAATTGGATAAAACCTGTAAAATTAATATATATATATATATATATATATATATATATATATATATATATGTACGTTTCAAAGTTTTCGGCTTTGATCGTTTTGTTAGTTTCTCCAATCTTTTTCTTTTGTCATTTTCGACTACTTCATTCGTATTTTTCAACTCCTTCGTTTCTCCCCGTTTTTGTATGCTTTCTTCTCATTTTCGACTTCTTCGATTTTTATTGTTTTCTCCTCTTTTTTTACTTTTTATTTTTCTCGTCATATCTTTCATGACGCTTTTTATCAATTCAACTCCTTCTCCCCCTTTTTATATTCAGCAAAAAGTGAAAAAAAAATATACCAATGAAATATAAATATGCATGATACCAAATATTGATGAATATGCATTAATAAGGGTATAACTCCCCCTGAAAATATTATCTCCCCTTTAAAAAATTATTACTCCCCTGAGTAAAATACCAATTATTAAAAATTATTTCTTGGGGATCCAACCTATAGTTGGTTTTTGTTTCGAAACATAAACGATATTTGGAATAAACGTTCCTTTGGAAATCCAAATTTTCTTTGTTTTTATCGTCCGTCTTGGGCTTTTGCAATTTGAAATATGATGCCCGATTTTTAAATATTTTTCGCATCGAGGTATTTTGAAATTTACGGATTTATTTTTAGAACGTGGTTTGAATCCTAACCCTTCTTTATTTAAAGTATATTTATGAACCGAGAGCATATTTTCAAATTTCTCGTTTCCGAGAGAAAATTTCTTCGTTAAATTTTTGAGCTCGGTTTGAATTTAACAAGATCATTCTTTAAAATATTTTCATTTTCAATGCATTTTGAATGATTGAGTCAACAAATTTTCCCTTTTCAAGAATTTTGGAATTTTCAATTTCAAATGTTTTATTTTTAGATTTTAGGGATTTTATCTCATTTAAAGCATTTTGATAGTCCGTATGTAATAACTCGAATGCTTCAAAAAGCTCATCGTAAGAATTAATTACTTGGCTTTCGACGTCACTATCGTCGAATGAACTCGGGGCCATGAGAGCGAGATTATTTTGATTTAGAAAATCTTCATCTATATCTTCGTCACTTCATGTTGCAATTAAAACCTCTTTTGGTTTTACATGACAATTCTTAGCAAAGTGGCCTGGTTTACCACATAATCGACAAGTGTTGTCGAATTTCTTAGATTCGCCCTTTTGGATGTCCTGCTTTCTCCGGTTTAATAAGTGTTGGAACTTATTAATATTTTTGGCATAATATGCCGATTCTTCGTCGCTTTTATCCACCGGAATTTCTTCTTTAGATCTCGACATCTTAGCCTTCATGGCTATCGATTTTTCATTTGGCTTCGGTTTGGCTTTCCGAGATTTTAGAACAATCTCGTAGTTGATAAGAGAACCAACTAGAGCACTAAAATCAAGATTGTTTAAATCTTTAGATTCCATTATTGCCGTCATCGTACCGTCCCATTCTCGTGGTAGTGATCGGAGAATTTTCTTTACTTTCTCACCACTCGAAAGTGGTTTCCCGAAACATGCTAATCCATTTGTGATGACCGAAAATCGGTCGAGTATTATAGTGATGGATTCGTCGTCCTTCATTTGAAATAATTCGTACTCGTGAAGGAGCATGTTTATCTTCGTCTCCTTAACTTGAGATGTACCATCGTGTGTTACCTCAAGCATTTTCCAAATTTCTCTGGCACTATCACACGATGATATCCGGTTGTGTTTTTACGGATTTAAGGCACAATATAGGAGTTGAGTTGCCTTACAATTGTAATGATCATTTTTCCAATCAGAATCGTCATATTCTTCGAAAGTTTTAAGCGTACCGTTGGAATTCGTAGGAATTTTTGGACCAAGACATATTATTTTCCAAAGCTCGATGTCGTAGGCTCGAATGAATATCGACATCTTCTTCTTCCATGTCATGAAGTTTGATCCATCGAAAAATGGTGGTCGGTTAAGAGCAAGACCTTCGACCGGGGCAAGTTGAAACGCCATTTCGGATCGACTCCTCGGATGTTAAGCCGCGTATTGGAGGTACCGCTCCGATACCAATTGTTGGACCAAATCGGTATTTGCGTCGTTGTGCGGAAGCGTAAAAATAAAGTGCGGAAATTAACAACACACGGATTTATAGAGGTTCGGCCAAACATGCCTACGTCCTCTCTCTTGGTATCTTTTTCTATAGGATGAAGATAAAAACCTCTGCACCTCTCTTCTATCGGTCGAGGGATTACCGTTACAAGCTCATCTTCTATCGGTCCGAGTAAAACCATTCTTTTACTTGTCTTTTTGTCGGTCCAAGTTAAACCGTTTTATTACTTGTCTTTTTTTGGGTCCAAGTTAAACCGTTTCTATTTTCTATTGGACAAGGAATCAACCACTCTAGCTTTCTATCGGTACTAGATAAACCTCACTAAGATAGCGATTTGTGATTCTAACAATGCCGGATCCTTGATCCTAATAACACCGAAACCAATCGTATCTTTTTTTTACCTCTCGTGTATGTGTTGAATGTATAAACACTCAAACTAACAATATAAGCTCAATATCACAACAACAATATAATGTAAATCAATCTCTGATGAATGTATTGTTTGCTTGAAGTTGTGTGGTTTGATACTAAGGATGTGGTATCTATAGCCTTCTTCATCAAACTAGCCGTTATTGACTTCTGACTTGCTAGCGTGCACTAGCTCTTCCTCCTAGCATGCGCTATCGCGCATTTTGACTATAGCGTACGTTATGCCTTCATGTTACGTACGTTAACGTCTTCCAGTTTCAGTCCAGTGACTACTGTCTCTGACTGTTAGCGTGCGTTAACACTTCCTTGTAGCGTGCGCTAATATTGCATCATTGCGTGCATCATATATCTGTTTTTACTTTTTGACTTTGCATCAAATTCTTCCCAATAGATTGATTGACTTGAATTCAAACTGATATTTAGCGTGCGCTAATAATCATTTGTTGCGTGCGCTAAGCTGACTTCACTGCATACGTCATTCTCTGTTTGAATCTCTTCACAACGGTAATATGGACTCGATAGCGTGCGTTAGTAAACACGTGTAGTGTGCGCTATCCTCATCAGGTGACTTCACTTCAGGTTACTTCGAACTCGTCTGTTCTGCAGATAACTCCCGTTAGCGTGCGCTAGCCTTGTTATGTAGCGTGCGCTAATGTAGTCCAGATTGCAAGTTTTTCCGTCTTCGTCTGCTTTGTTGTTTTGCTCCGCCTCTTTGTTGTTTTGTTTTGTTTAGCAACTTAATCATCAAAACACTATTTATTAATATGTGGAATAAATATTCCAACACCAGCTATCTAGATCTGAATTAAGATGAATGATCTAGGGAAAACTCGGTCTTGGCTAGGCATTGAACTAGAACATCGAGCTAGTGTAATTCTTATCCATCCGTCTGCCTATGTCTAGAAGAAAATCAGGCGTTTTAATATGGACAAGGCACACCCGGTTAGCACACTCATGACAGGTCGTAGTTAGGACTTGAAGAAAGATCCACTTCGTCCGAAGGGATGTGATGAAGAGATTTTGGGAGCAAAATTCCCTATCTAAAGTAGAATAGGTGCATTATTGTACTCAAATCAATATATACTCGATCTGATACGCTTTCTCAGTAAACTTGTTGTTTAGATATAGTTATGAGTCCACGCACGTCATGGGAATGGTATCAAGAACACCTTTTAATACCTCAAAGGAATAATTGACTCGTGATTTTTCTTTCCCTATAAGGCTAACAAAACTACCGACGAATGTGAAATCACTAAAGTAAGTGTGAGGCCGACAAAACTACCCCGATGAAGGTATTGATAGGATTTGATGATGCTGTGTACCTCTCGGACCCATAGAAATATCTCTCGCATATTGGTTATGTTTTTACAATCGGGAACACCGAGATATTTTCGGGATCAACTAAGCAAACCCTTGTTGCTACCTCCTCGAATTACACTGAGATTATCACCCTACACGAGGCAGTACACGAGCGTATATGATTGAGAGCCATCGCCATACATATTTTAGGTAATGGTGGACTAAGTGATGTTATTGATGTTCCCACATGCATACACGATGATAATGCATCTTGCATCGAACAGGTGAAACTTTGGTGTATCAAGGGGGATAATACGAAGCATGTCTCTCCAAAATTTTCCCATATCAGCAACAACAAGACCTCCTCAACATCCAAGTTAATCAAGTGAAGTCTGAGGAAAATGCGGCTGATTTATTCACTAAATCATTGCCCAAGGCCGTATTTGAAAAATATATGAGAAACATCGGAATGCGTAGGATTTTCGAACTCTCGAGATAAAAGTAAGGACCGGATGGGAGGGTGAGGTATAACGAAACTTACCCACCAAACTTTGTATTTTTTCTTTGACCAAGGTTCATTTTGTCCAGTGGGTTTTGTTACTTGGCAAAGCTTCTGATGAGACAACGACATATGCACTGTTTTTCAAATTCCTTGATTGACGAACTAATCATTGGGAGATGTAGACTTGAGCGGGAGTCTTACATCCATGTCGCAAGTTACGCTCTTTTTCTTAACCAATGATTCTTTTTCCCATTGTGTTTTTATCACTTGGGAAGATTTTTAACGAGGTAACTAGACATCTAGCTCATTGATCAACGAATTGATCACATTATTGAGCACATTGATCGACGAAATGAGCAATAGAGGATCTTGCTTAACTAAATTAGCATAACCTACATGTCTGGATGTTGTACACTTTTTTCCTACGATCAAAGTATTTTTCCGTGAGGTTTTTGCTTGACGAGGTTTTAATGAGGTAACTTAACATGCATTGAAAACTCGACACAAATGGGAGTGTTAAAGTAAATACACATGTTTGTGCCTTACTCTGCAAGTTACGACTTTCCTAGTTAGGGTAGGATTAAGCTTGATGTCTTATAATCTCTCCCTATATATATGGATATCATTAATTAGAACAACAATTTTTGCCCTACTTTTCTGTCTACTTTTACATTCACAACAAAAAATTCATATTTGTTTCGGGATATCCTTCCCTTATTGGTGTCTTACCTAATACTGGTTGTAGGGGGATACAGAGATGGAAGGTTCTAGACCCTTCCAGAGGTAGTAGGATCATATTAGATGTCTTACCTTAACTAGAAATCCTATGTATGGAAGGACTCTCATTGTAATGCCTATATAAGGGCCCCTCTATTCATTGCTATCAATACAATTGATTTGCTGTCTTTTACTTTCTCCTGAAACACGTTATCAGCACGTAGCTCAAAGAAAAAAAGAAAAAATAAAACGGCTCTGCACCACCGCCGCCGCCGCCCAGCACCGCCGCCCGCCGCCAAGCACCGCCGCTCAGCTCCGTCGCCCAGCACCACCGCCGGACCACCACCACTGCCGCAGGAACGCCTCCGCCAATCCAGTCCAATCGGAATGCAGTCGCCGGACCACTGCCGCGGCCGGACCACCACCGCCGCTGGACCACCGCTGACCACCGCCACCGGCCAGCTCCAGCCCAGCCAAGTCCGACCCGGTTCGAAATATCGGACCAAAAACCCGAACATCAACTTAATTTATTTTCCGAAACCGCCAAAATTGCGCCCCCAATTTCACGTCGTCGCATCGAGTACCAACCGGTAGATCGAAGCACGCCACAAATTCATCCATATCACGTGCCTAATTTTATAATCGAGGTAATTATCTGAACTTGTCCCTATTCAATTCTCTCTTTTTGGGAATTTTTCTTTTGGGGACATGGGTTATTGGGTTCTTTATCTCCCACGCTACTTTGGGGTGGATGAGACCGCGAGAGAAGTCGGTATCTCTGCGTGTCGAAGAAAACTGTGTGATAGACCTGGGGGAGTCACAAAATTGTTGAAAGTCGATACTTGTGGTTGTTGCATACACCACGTATATGGGTGCGATTTGATATCGCCGTTTTTGTCGACTTTACTAAACAACAGTTAAGGGAAGTACATCGAGTAACAGTTATGTTACACGCTTTTTAAAGCATCGATTGTGACCGTTTACATTGTCACTGAAAATCTAACAAGACTAACTTCCTCTTGTTTATATCTTGTAGATGGCACAAAGCTCCAATGTTCATCCGGAGTTCGACATCCTTGACCATGCTGGTAAGGAGTACCATAGGTGGGTCTCAGACGTTGACTTGGCGTTCGTCGGTAAGAGATTTACCACCACCATCTTTCCCTCTAACGAGCCTACCGCTCAAGAACCGAGCGAGGAAACTAAGGCTAATGCACTGATGTACTTGCGTAGACATATACATCCGTTGTTGAAAAAGTGTTACATGAATTTGCAAACCCCCAAAGAACTATGGGATACATTCGAACAAAGATTTAATAATGTGCATGATCAGCGCTTCCCCGAATTGCAACTTCAGTGGGAGCAAATCCGGTTTTTGGATTAGGCGAATGTGGAGGTCTATAACCAAGCCATCCTCGATTTTCGCGCTGATCTTAGTTTTTGTGGTGTCAAGAAGCCTGATCAAGACTTGATCAAGAAGACTTTTAACACGTTTCCTGTGGGAGCAAGTGTGATTGCTCATCAGCTGCGCGTTGCCTATGAGGAAGGGAGAATTAAAAATTTTAGTGACCTTATCTCCCACCTCGCGAAAAAAGAAAGACACCATGAGATTATTCTCAACAGCAATGCGCCCAGCTGGTACGAAGCCGATTCTGGAAGTGAATCAGGCTACCCACAGGAAGACACCACGACAAAATAGAAAAGGCAATGCTACTCAGTTTTTGCAAGCACCACGGGTGCATGACTCGAGCAAGCGAGGGAAAAGACGAGGTCGTCGTTCCAATGTGTGGAAGAGGCAAGGTGGCTCGGCCACGGGTCCTAGTGGAGCCCAACCACGTGAACCGCCTCCTGCCGCTGGGATTGGAACCACTCCAAAGGAAGGCCGAAATTGCTATACTTGCGGCTCAAAAAAGCATACTTACCGCAATTGCAAGGCGCCAAAGAACATCCAAGCTTACTACAAGCACTATAAACAGTACTTGACTCAAGAGTCAAATTACATGGAGGAAGATAATGAGAATACGGAGGTGAACCATATTGAGATCCCTCCTCTCACCATTTCGGACAAAGACCAACATTTGGATGTTGCTGACTTTGACTAGATCATTGTAGTTTTACTAGTTTTATGCTTTAGTTATGTTTTGTCTTGTTTCTAGTTTTCTTTCGAGAACTACTTTGAAATTTTCTATGAATGTAATAAAGTTGGCCATGATGAATAAAATTCTTTTAATTGCTGTGATTGTGCAAAAACGAATTTTATTTTTCCCTTCAAAAGCATGTTTGGTTTATCATGCTTGGTTAATTTGATACATTGGTGGATTTCATCAAAACTTTTGATCAAGACTAGGCACATCCTCTTTGGTATTTGTTTATGCTTTGAAAGTTTAAACGGAATCAGTGGTTTTTAAACAGCCTTAGCTGTACCGACATTCCTACTTTCTCTGCAAGTCTACCAAGTTGGAGTTACCGAAAGGATTATTAGTCGAGATATAAATCGAACACCCTGATGCATTTTGAAGTGTTTAAACGCTCCTATGGCCATATTGTCATAGTATTGTATCAACAATAATGCCTTTAAAAAAGGTTTCAACCTTGCTCTATCACTCAACAATAGAGAAATACCAAAATAGCAACTTGAAACGAGCACTGAGATCTGAGTTTAATGATCCAGAAAGTGCACGACCTATGGACAGAAAGATACGGAAGTCTAGTTTCCAGAACAACTGACCGTTCATCTATAGCCTTCTTAACGAAGAAGTTATTGCTATTTTAGTGAACAAATATCAAGCTACGCGGAAATTATTTCCAGCGATTGTGCTAACTTTGATCCTAACCAACTTGGTCGAATTTCCCCAAACTCGAAGTTAATGAGTTTTTGCTATGTCTTCCATCACAAAGACTAATTGAGTTTCATGTCTTATTGTAGATATCTCGTGGCGAAATTGAGTGCTTTGCTGATAGTGGAACAACCCACACTATTCTTCGGAATAGGCAATTATTTAAGGATATTGTGCCATATATATCCTCACTGACAACAATGATTCGTTCATCCCAAGTAATTCAAGGGAGGGGACCTGCTCATTTCTTGCTACCTAATGGTACGCATATTAATGTCACAAATGCTCTCTATACTCCAAGAGCAAACCAAACCTTGCTAAGTTTTAGGGACATCCGTGCCAACGGTTATCACCTTGATACATACTGTGAGAATGGGATAGAAATTTTGTGTGTTACTCTGGCAGAATGCGGAAGACACCGCGTTCTCGAGAAACTTATGAGTCTAAGTAGTAGTTTATACCAGACTACAATAAGAGTCATTGAATCCTACGCTATGAGTCACGAACTTTGTGATTCCGAAGCATACTAACTATGGCAGGACCGACTCGGTCACCCTGGACGCGACATGATGATTCGCATTTTGAAAAACTCATATGGTCATCCGTTTTTCAAGTCCAGCAAACGATTAGAAGAGCCACTCGATATCGGCATTGATGTGAGTGAGCTTGATACTGTATCACCGGTATTAAAGATCGCACACCCTCATAAGGTTGACGGTGCATCTTTCGTAAATCCTGAGGCTTCCGTGACAATTTCCAATGCCCATAAATCGTTTTGCAAAGCCTGTTCACTAGCAAAGTTGATACCCTCTCCGTCCTTTGCTAAAGACTCAACACAACACATTTGCTTCTTACAAAGAATTCAAGGGGACATTTGTGGACCTATTCAACCAGAGTGCGGACCATTCAGATACTTTATAGTTCTGGTTGATGCATCGACGCGATGGTCACACGTCGCTCTGCTATCTACAAGAAATGATACTTTTGCTAAACTCCTAGCACAAATCATCAAGTTACGGGCTAACCACCCCGACTTTCCAATCTCTTCATTAAGATTGGACAATGCTGTTGAGTTTACGTTAAAGTATTTTGACGACTATTGCATGTCGATTGGGATTGAAGTTGAACATCCCGTCCCCCATATTCATTCGCAGAATGGCCTTGCTGAGGCTATGATTAAGCGGTTACAGCTTATCGCCCGAGCATTGGTATTGTGCACCAACTTGCCGATTTCTGCCTGGGGTTATGCAATTTTGCATGCGGCTATACTTATTCGCTTTCGACCCACTGCCAATCAACCGTTTAGTGCGTACCAGTTGGTAACTGGATATGAGCCTGATATTTCACACTTAGGCATTTTTGGTTGTGTAGTCTATGTGCCAATTACGCCTCCACAGCGTACTAAAATGGATCCGCAAATACGATTAGATATATACGTTGGCTATGAATCGCCTAAAATTATTCGCTATTTGGAACCTTTGACAGGAGATCTATTTACTGCAAGATTTGCAGACTGTCACTTTGATGAGACAAACTTCCCGTCGTTAGGGGGAGAGAGGAATCGAACGATTCCAGTTGAACGCCAGGAAATTGTCTGGTGTGCTCCCTCCTTGCCTCATCAAGATCCCCGCACGACTCAATCCGAGCTAGAAGTGCAACGTATTCTCAGTCTTCAGAAAGTTGCGGATTCGATGCCCGACAACTTTACTGATACTGCAAAAGTGACAAGATCTACCATTCCCGCTGCTAATATTCCTGCAAGGTTAGAAGTCCTAGTTATAGGGCAAGGTTCAGCCTCCCAAAGGAATGATGCCCCGGCGTCAACCTTAGTGGTGGGATGGCTTCTTCGGCTGCTCTTATCCCTGCTCGAAAGAGAGGGAGGCCAGTGGGTAGAAAGGATACCGAACCTCGAAAGAGAAGAGGAACGGAGGCACAAAATCCTCTCATCATCGACACAGTGACTCCGTCACACGAGATTATCTCTGACTACGGATATGTCCTCGAATCAATAATGGAACAATCGCGGACGCGTCGGAAACTTTGTTGATGTCAGAGAATAAAGAAATCTCGATACAATTTATGAGTGAATACGTACTATTGGACAGGTCGTCCACGCTAGTTAATGATGCTTTTGCCTACTCTGTCGCTCAAGAAATTATTGAAGACGACGATGCTGAGCCGCGCTCGGTTGCTGAATGTCAACGACGAGCCGGTTTGCCGAAATGGAAAGATGCAATGCAAGCTGAACTAGACTTAATGGCTAAACGTGAGGTATTTGGCCGTATCGAGCCAATACCCGTGGGCGTTAAACTAGTTGGACATAAGTGGGTCTTTGTTCGTAAACACAATGATAAGGATAAGGTCATGCATTCCAAAGCGAGACTAGTTGCCCAAGGCTTCTCGCAGCGCCCTGCATTGACTACGAGGAGACATATTCTCCCGTTATGGACATCATCACTTTCCGCTACTTAGTCAGTTTGGTAGTGTCCGAAAAACTGAATATGCAGCTTATGGATGTGGTTACAGCGTATCTTTATGGAGATCTAGATACGGATATTTATATGAAAGTCCCCGAAGGGATTTCATTGCCCAAATCAAGTAGCTCTAAACCACAGAGCGCTTACGCTGTGAAACTGCATCGTTCACTGTATGGGTTGAAACAATCCGGAAGGATGTGGTACAACCACCTACGTGAATACTTGGTTGGGAAGGGATACGAGAATAATGATATTTGTCCATACATTTTCGTGAAAAGAACAGATACAGGATTCGTGATTATAGCCGTCTATGTAGATGACATGAATGTTATCGGTACCATAGATGAGGTCAATGAGACGGACTGCTACCTTAAATCCGAATTCGAGATGAAAGACATGGGTAGGACTCGATTCTGCTTGGGCTTAGAGCTAGAACATCGAGATGATGGTATACTCATTAATCAATCTGCCTATGTCCAGAAAATGCTCAGGCGATTTAGCATGGACAAGGCACATCCTCTGGATACCCCCATGGTTGGTCGAAGTCTGGAAATGAACAAGGATCCGTTTCGTCCTAAAGAGGAGGATGAAGAGGCCCTTGGAGCAGAAACACTGTACCTTAGCGCAATCGGTGCGTTGTTATATCTGGCTCAATGTACTCGTCCAGACATCGCATTCTCTGTGAATCTATTAGCGAGATTTAGCTCTGCTCCCACGATAAGGCATTGGAATGGCGTAAAACACATCTTTCGATACTTGGAAGGCTCAAGTGATCTTGGATTGTTCTTTCCCTACGCAAGAGAGAGCGATATTCTGAAAGGAATTGTTGAGGTTAAGGCGATGCATACCGACCGTCGATCTTCCTCTGATATTGCAGCTAAGCATGGCAGCTTGACTACCAGAAGTGCTATTGCAAGCAAGCTTACCCTCTATGCAGAGAATCCTAACAATACGTTAGTTGGATTTGCTGATGCCGGTTATCTCTCTGACCCGCATAAAAGACATTCCCAAACTGGTTATGTATTCACCATTGGGAATACGGAGATATCTTGGCGATCTACCAATCAGACCCTGGTTGCTACTTCCTCGAACCATGCAGAGATAATTGCATTGCACGAATTCGTAAGGGAGTGCATTTGGCTTCGGTCAGTCATAGACCATATACGAGGAACTTGTGGATTAGATCCCACTACAGCAACCCCTACTTGCATCTTTGAGGACAATGCGGCATGCATTGAGCAGATGAAGTTAGGTTTCATTAAGGGTGACAATACCAAGCATATTGCGCCGAAGTTCTTTTATAATCAGCAGCAGTAGAAATTGCTGAATATCAAAGTAAAACAAGTGAGTTCCGATGATAATATCGCAGACTTGTTCACTAAGTCTCTGCTAAAATCTACATTTGAGAAACATGTGAGAAGCATCGGCATGTGTCAATTATCCGAGCTCAACTAATGATAGCTCGACGGGATGAGCTGTCATGTATACCTCAGGGGGAGTATACTTCACATGATTCTGACATTTGTAGTTAGTGCGTTGTGCTCTTTTTCCTCACCAAGTCTTTCTTTTTTCCCACGGAGTTTTGTTTGACTTGGAAAGGTTTTTTATCGAGGCAACATCTTATGCACCATGATAGTATTAGTGCTCGACACAGGGGGAGTGTTCTGGGATATCCTTCCCTTATTGGTGTCTTACCTGATACTGGTTGTAGGGGGATACAGAGATGGAAGGTTCTAGACCCTTCCAGAGGTAGTAGGATCCTATTAGATGTCTTACCTTAACTAGGAATCCTATGTATGGAAGGACTCTCATTGTAATGCCTATATAAAGGCCCCTCTATTCATTATTATCAATACAATTGATTTGCTGTCTTTTACTTTCTCCTGAAATAATATTTATTTTGTACCTTTTTATTATGCTCCACTCTAGCAATTTTCCGCCATATACTTAATCATCAGAGAATTTTAAAATGAATCTATTCAGCTAGTCCTACGTTTTGTAGGTCATTGCAAACTAAAATATCTCACCTAGCTAGAAGGGAGCCGAAGTCGGGTACACTAATTTCTTCCTAAATAATAATGTTATCCCTTTTCTCTTTTCTTAAATACAATTATTTATACAATTATTTATTTAAGTTTTGAGGAAAATAAAAATAGCAAAAATGATAGAGGCACGCACAACCAGACATAACTAGAAGAGGGTGTTAAAAATTAGTAGAATGGATATTCACATGGATAAAATGACCAAAATATCCGCTTTGGCCATGCTTTAACACTTGTATGTGGTTTTGTGTGTGTGCCTCTATTATCATTGTAAAAATAACTACTAAACATGAATATTGTGATTCGCTCGCATGTCCACAGAAATCATTATAAATATGTTTTTATGTGGAACTAGCGACAAGGTGAGGCGAGTTGAGGCCATTCCAATTGACTCATGGATGAACAGAGTAATGAAAGAACTAAACCAAGCTAGACACATTCGAATGTGAGTTGAGCATGATCCGAGTCGATTCATTATCAACATTGAATCATGCTTGTCTCACATGATAATAAACACGATCTGACTACGAGCCAAATAAGATGACTCGTTCACTTATTAAAAAAATCATACAAAAATTAATCACTTCTCATTAAAAATAAAGAAATTAGTTTTACCAAAAAAAACTCAAACTACATAAATTAATATCTTACCTAAAAATAAAAGAAAAGACCAACCCACATATTTCTAACAAAAATTAAAAACTAAATTTACCCCATTACAAAAGAAAAATATTGAGTCCAATAAAAGTATCATAATTATAGTTTTAAATTAATTAAGTAAATTGCCAAGAGAAACTCACAAAGCTCAAGCACAAGTTACTTGTAAGCATCCAACGTTACATAAAATATCACATAAAATATCTAAATCAATTTACGAGTCAAGTCGAGCCCAGCTGATCACGACTCGCTAATGGAGTCAAATCGGCAGTTGGACAAGTCGAATTAACTCAATTTACAAGTCAAGCCGCGTGGATGAGCCATGGCAAGGTGATTTGATGAGATCATTAAATCTCCGACTCTGGATGGAGACGAGTCAAGCAATAAATCGACTTGAAACAAACTATAAACGAGTTGAGCTGAGTCCACTCGTCAACTCTTGAAGTACTCATAATTATTTTTTGGAAGTTTTGGTTGCGTAGTGTGTTTCTTAAATCCAAATTATTCATGAAATTCCCGTAATCAAGCGCTTCACCCAATTTTGTATTTCATTTCATTATATCAATACCATTGTGTATAAATGATACTTTTTTACGGTAGGTAATCCATAACTGCTATTCTTCGAGTACGCACTGAATAAATTCTCAAGCTGAATGTAATAACGTGCAAACTATGTTAACCAATTAAACCACATTAGGTAACGCTTATATGATATGCTCGACCGGGAAAGTATTGACTGGGAAGAACTTGTGAACTTTCAATCTCACGCTCACCTACTCCACCAACTCGACTATCTTTATGGGTATATTGTTGTTATTCGATTCATTCTTATATACACGTGATAATTTAGAGTCAACAAATTGAGAAAGGCAAAATATCAACTAACAAAATTACTCCCTGAAATTGTGAGACACATCGCCTTCGTCAGAAAATGATTCTCGTTTGTTATTAAAAACCCTAAGATAGAAAGATATGACTTGCTTCGAGACCCTCGCTGAAACCTGAGCGCTGATGGTTGTAATACCCGATATTTTCATTTTCGATTGTCTTAAATTATTTGTCATTTTGCGTTGAATATTTATTCCATTGTTGATTCATTGGAATTATTTTCCTGTTGACTGACGTATATTGAGACTGTATTGTCGTGTGCCATTTAAGGTGGGTTATTTGATGTGTGTGTCGTGGTACTTCATGTGTGTTGGTATGATTGTGCATCGTACTTTGTCGTGTATTTGCTTTCATGTTGGATCGTTGGTAATGTACGATAGCGCTTTGTTGCTTGTTACATACTCGTTTTTTGTCGGAGAATTTCATCGTTGCATCGGGTTGTTTGGCGCAAGATTACTGTTTGTTCAGAGTACAATAGCGCATGTTAAGGGAGTAATTAGCGCGCCCTAACTGAAGGATGAGGCAAAACATGCAAAAAATCAGACTAACATGCTGAAATTCTGGCCCGTTAGTGCATGATAACCACCCCTATGGCGTGCGTTAGCTGTCCATTATATATATTGGACAACAGTTCTTTTTCTGCGTCTTTTTCGTTCTCATTCCTTCTTCTCGCGATGGACCGACGATTGTGGCTAGGGTTCGGATTCTTAGCCAATTTTGCTCCATCAGAAGGTATTTTGGAGGGTCTTAGGTGATTATAATATCATCTAATCCATTATTCTTCGTCGGATCGAGATACTTTTCCTTGAATCTCTTGGGATTGACTTTTTGGGTGAATTTCTTGCTTTTGATTTCTAAACCAATTTTGATGATCAGTTAGTGTTATCTAACATTGTTGATCATATTTTAGGGGTTGTATATCCATATCTCGAATTCGTTCGACTCGATCAGTGAATTTTTTGTTCTTGGGGAATTTTGAACATTTAATGTTTGATTAAATATTTCAAGGAGTCTCTTTTCGGGTGTCGGGCGTGTTTTTTGTCATATTCAATTGTTATGATTGTAGTAACCGTATCGTTGGTGTTTTCTTGTGGAGATTGTAGGCTTCAGGGCTTTTCGATTGAGTCATGTTCGTCAGGGCATTCACATGTTGATTCTGAGGCAAATATTCTTGTCTGCGATTAATATCTCGTGAACTGATGTTGTGTAATGGATGTATGATGGTTGTGTTCATATTAATTGATTGTGCATTATGTGAGATATTCGTTGTTGATGTCTTGTTGTGTGATGTTGTGTTTGTTCCTTATTGTGAAATTGAGTTGATTGTGATGATTTGGTCGATTTGTTATACTCGTTGCTGTGTATTGTGCTGAATTGCGGTTGACGGATATACATCGGGTGGTTACTTTATACACTTGGATGTGTATTTCGATGTGTTGATAATTATCATGTTGTTGTGAAGTTGTGTCGGTCATGATGATTCTGTGAACTGATTCATGCACTTGGATGTGTATTACACCATTTGGTTGATTAAGAGATATGTTATGTTTGCCGTGTGTTGTTCGCAAAAATTATTATGATGGTTGATGTATGTTGTGGATTGGTGTTGTGCAGGGTTTAACCAGGTAAGGCTTGATGAGGCCTTGTGAGTACGGTCAAAATCCAGTAATGTTTGGTTCCAAGTAGGGTTCGGCTGGGCCTCTGGAGTTCATTACTTGCGAGTACGAACAGTGCGTGTTGTGGTACCAGGTAGGGTCCGGTGAGGCCTCTGGAGTTTGTTACTTGCGAGTACGAACAGTGCGTTTTGTGGTACCAGGTAGGGCCCGATGATGCCTCTAGAGTTTGTTACTTGCGAGTACGAACAGTGTTTGGCCATGAGTATCCAACCAGGTATGGTCTCACAAGGTCTATGGGGTGCGCACTTGCGAGTATGGGGCCGAGATAGATTAAGAGCTTCTATTGTGGTATTTTGTAATTGGGTCGTGAACCCTGTGATTCTTTCCCAGTATTGTGATTTGAAATGAGATTTGGGTCTAGACCCTAATAATTTTGAAATGGTTTATAACTAAGGACGTGAGGTCCAAAAAGTTTCTCCGTTTCATAAAACTATTGTGATGTGAAATGGGATTTGGGGCTGAGACCCCAATATTTTCGGAAAAGGTTTTATCTTCGGACTTGAGCTCCTAAAAGACTTTTCCGTTTTCTCAATGCCCAAGAGGATTATTTGTTTTTAAAGACTTGAGTTTGCTTTCTAAACATTAAAACCTCTCGGGAACTTCTCTTATTATTTGTTGTTGTTTGACTATAACTGATATTTACGTGGTATATTTCGTATGATTAGATTACTTGTACTAGCAAATTCGAATTGCTAACCCCTTAAATGGGAGAAATGCGTTTCATGCCTTTTAGGTATGCTTAGTTTGAGGGAACAGTCACAAGTTCGGCATGGAAGATGACAAGCTACGATACTAATCACTAATCGAGAGTCAAAGTTTTTTATACTGTTGAGTTGTACACCATTTTCGCTATTGTATAGTGACCCATCCTATCACGTATATGGCCACCCATTGGAATCGGTAATTCACGCCCTTAGGGATTGTGCACATGCACGAACTGTGTGCGCATCGATTCTTGATCAATGATATAAGAGAATGTTTTTTGCATTACAACCCACCTCGTGGCTCCGTCTAGGATGTACAAAGGCAGACTAGTGCGCTGATGAATGCTCACCAACAACCTTCCTGGCTGCATTATCATGTCTTTGGCAGTGTTCTAAAAATCCCCGCCTAGACCGATTAATCCTCCGATTAATCCCTAGAAGGTCCTTTGCCGTTCCGATTATGGCCTAGGCGCTTGTACTAGGCGTTTGGGTAATGAATCGATCGTCTAGGCTGGTTGCGGGGACCTATGAAGGCAATCTAAGATACTATGGACTACTTTATACCTATATCAACCTTTCAAATTTCCTAGCTACGTGCACGATTAGGCGGATGCCTAGGCGGTTATAGTTTTTTGTTTTTCTATTTGGTTCTAATAGTACTACAAATTCCTAAACTGAGATATTATGAATACTATGGACTCATTGATATCTATATGAGTATTTTAAATTTAATATATAATTGATTATATATCTGTTTAAATCGTTAAATTTTAATTATTTTTAATTATTTTACATATATATAATTTTTTGTATATAAAAATGATTAAAATAATAATAAAAAATAAATCCGCCTAGTCCGATTAATCCCCGATTAATCCCCGAGTAATCCTCTGGGCGCTAGGCGTTAGCAATCCGAACGCCTAGCGCCTGGCGTTTTTTAGAACCATGGTCTTTGGTGGTGGCGCAATCAAAAATTACATGACAAAAATTTTACATATCCCTTGTGTTAGGGTTGTATACCGCAAATCATACTTTATGCTTGTATTATCTTATTCCCTATAACTACTTATGCGAATATTAATTATATTTAATCAGAGGTTTTGTATATTTATTCACGTTATGGTTATCAAATGTATTGTCTATTTATTTTATATTGTAGATAATGTGGTGTGTTGGTGTCATACAGAAGATCACATTATCTATGCCTTATAAAATAATATAATAGTTTACAACCTATATAATTACTAGACAAATATTATGAAGGATTGTAATGTACGCTTGAGATTAAATGGTCTTGACTATTAGCATATATTAGCGTTACATGCGTTGAATTGGATCACAGTGAGATAGTGTCTTCTGTACTGACTGTAAGAAGAACTCTATATATTTATTACTTTGATTTACCATGGTGAGAGTTGTAATAACCACATTTTTTTCTTTTCCCGGTATTTTTCATCTTGGTGTCTTTTTTCATTTTTATTGACTCGCTTGTAGCCGTATTGATATTTTGAGAATATTTAATATTGTACTTTTTGTCATCCGAGTTTGTTTTGGACCTGTTTTACTCAATTATGCGTTTAATGTCATTTCCATCGTTATTTGGTTCGATTCTCATAATCGTTGTTTGGAACTGCTGTTTCGGGGTTGCCGTAAATTCATCTTATGTTACTATGCGTGTTGTGAGCTTTTGTTTGGTGTTTCGATCGTGTATCGTGTGTTTCGGATGTTTTGGGCCGTTTTGTAATTTCCTAAAGTTATGGGATAATTATGTTTGATGTTGTTTCTCGAACCTTCGGGTAGTCGGAAATATGTTTTTATTTCAACACTTAGGTTCGTCGTCTCGAACCCTACGTATCTTCATGTTTTGTTAATCGACGCATTTTGATTTTCGGTTCGCCTCTTGCCTATTTGTGAGTCCTATTCTGGGAGGACAAAACGTATGTTACGGTCTATACTTAACGTACATTATGTGTTATGTTTAGCTTACGTAACTTCATTGTTGTTACGTACGTAATAGTGTTCAGGAAATCAGGCAATAGGCTCTGCCAGCCCCTTGCGTACGCTACGAGCTTGATGTTGCGTGCGTTAGCGTAGGGTATTACGTACGTAAGAGCCTTCTCATAATGTACGTAATGACCTTTATGTTTTTAGACAGAAGGTTCTACCGATGCATTACGTATGTAAGTTTGGAAGGATTACGTACGTTAAGAAGCTAACGTACGTTAGCTGTTCAGGGCTAATGTACGTAACCGGGCCTGGGTTTAAATACCCAGGAGTTGACCGATTTCGGCCATTTTCATCCTTTCTTCCTCCTCTCCGATCCCAGACGATTTCTGAGTGATTTCCAGGTGATTTGAAGCCTTGTAACTTCAAGCCATCATCTTTATTGAGTTTTTGGTGTGTATTAACAACATCTACATGTGTTCTTCGTCTACGATCCGAGGTAAACTCTTAGAACCCTATTTTGGTGAATTTGGGGATTTTTGATTTAATGTCCGGTTTGTTCCGTGTTGTTGATCAATCTATGATGTATGTGATTAGTATTAGTGGTATTCATGTTTTCCATACGAGTTCATGGTAAATTTCGTGGTATTTATGAAATCGATAGGGTTCAGTTGTGATCCGCATCGTTGTTGTTTTTGTACGAATTTACATGAATCATAGATGGGTTTTTGAGCGTATTCCATTTTCGTACTCTTGTAGAATGGGTTGTGATTGTATTCTTCGAATCGTTAGGTTCGCGGTTGTCGGTTCCTAGTGACCGTGGTTGATTCTCCGTTCCGTTCATTTCGTCGTTAATTACTCAAGGCAAGTATTCTTGGAAACCTTTATGCTTAACATGAAATGGTGATATATAATATGTGTGTGCTTTGCTCACTCCGGAAGGGTCCGACGGGGCCTCGAGGGAATACGTGACTTCACTCCGGATTCACGAGCTTGTTCGCTAGTCAGTTCGGGAGAGTCCTTAGAGGCCTCAAATGGGATTAGTGGTCCGGTCCTAGGCGATTCGTGTGCGTCACTTGTTTTATGATTATGGCCAATTAGGGAGGGTCCTTAGAGGCCTCGAATAGGACCAGTGGTTTCGCCCCGGTCCTAGGCAAATTGATTATTGACTGTTTGTTTTCCGGGAAAAGACATGTGTGGTTTTGGATTTTGAAATGACTTGATGCATGTACTATGAAATGTGTAAGCGGTGGTTTGCCTTGATTACTTGTACTAGCGTAATTGCTAACCCCTTTGGGGACCCGTTTTGGGGAAATTCTTGTTATGAATTTCAGGTGGTGTTCAGCAGGTCGAGCGGGCACTGGAGCAGTACGAGGATGCTGGCCGGGGATGTTGACGTGTGCAATATAGTCACTTTATTTCCGTTATCCATTTTGATGTGTTTGTTTTCCAAACTTGTGAACTTATAGATAGTACTCGCGAGTACTTGGGCACTTTTGAATTGGGATATGTTTTGTATGTTAAATCATATTTGTGAATTTGAGTGATGTCCTATTTACCGGTTGTACCGAGTGATTTCCTTTAATTATTGTTGTGGTGTTGTGTGTTTCTCACTAACCGAGATGGTTAGACGAGCGGTATTGTTTATTTAGCCCGGTGGATCCCACGTAGGGTTCCACGACACTGTAATATACCCTGAATATCTTGGGGGTGTTACAGAAAATGATATCAGAGAACTAGGTTTATGGATACCTAGGCTTGTCGGTTATTTGGGTCTAGTTGTGTTTTATTTTTCACATCATCATCATGCCGCCAGCGTCTCGGTACTCCCAGTGTTTGTATGTTTTCCTGACTCGATTCTTTTGCTTTCTCGTACCGTACTTACGTTTCTTGTACTGTGATTGTTTTCTCTCGTACTTATCATCGAGTTGCTTTTGCTACCTCTTATCTCGAGTATGGAAGCTGGGAGAGGCCGTGGTAGAGGTCGTGGCCGTGGTCGTGGACGCATCCGGGGACGTGGGGCAGCCAGTGGGGCGGCCACCTCACACTCTTCTGGATCCGGCAGTACTGATGGCCGTCAGAGCCATAATTCTACTCAAGATGGCGCAGCCAGTAATGATGCCGACCTTGGTGTTGCAGGTGTAATGCAATAGATAGTGAACCAAATGGCTGCGATAGCCCAGGCGGTTCAGAACCCGACTCCGGCTCATGCTGCTCGGGTCGGGGTGGATTTTTGGCTTTAGGATGTCATCAAGATGCATCATTCCCAGTTTTATGGGTCTTCAGACCCAATTGGCTGGGAGGGGTGGATCGAAGAGATGTTCAAGGTCTTTGTTGCCATAAACTGTCCCGAGGATCGCAAGGTCCCAATCGCCCAGTATCTTCTCACTAGGGATGCTACTGATTGGTGGGAGGCAGTCGGGCCTCAGGATCATGTTGCTTCTTGGGACGAGTTTAGAGACCTTATGGAAGCAGAGTACTCTCCGTGGCCGGTTCGTCAGGCACAGATTCATGCTTTTTATGATGCTCAGCATCTAGATATTCCGGTTTCTCAGGCCATTGCCGATTTCAACCGGGAATTGGGCTACGTGAAGGCCCAGGTTAAGGAGGAGGATCACAAGATTTGCCACTTCTCGAGGCAAATGAAACCAAGGATTCGTGATTACATGTATGGATTCGCCTGCACCACCTTAAAGGAATATCAGAGTAGAGCCCTTGCTTATGATATGTCCTTGACGGCCAGTGAGGCGGCTCGAGAAAGTAAGAAACAGAAATCCATCGGTAACTTTTCGGGTCACAAGAGTGGAGTTCAGCAGAAGTCTCAGTCTTCTAATTTTCCTGCGGGCAGTTCGGCTCGTTCTTCTGGGGGATTTCGAGGTATTCCAGTGCCTCCACTCGTGATGTCAAATGTTTTAACTGGCAAGTAAGGCCATAGGAATCGAGAGTGTCCTCGTCCGTCGTTGACTTGTCATATTTGTGGTCAGTCGGGCCACAAGGCTTCTTTTTGTGAGCGTTTAGGGCAGACTCTTGGTGCCCATGATTCTTTTCTAGCACCTAAGGAGCCGAGTGGGAACCAGGGGTCATTTGCTTCGCCACCTTCACAGAGTGCCAGCCGAGGGAGAGGTCGGGTCCAGCCCACTATAGAGGGAACTTCCAGTGTCGGCTACGCTCATCCGCGTGTTTATGAGATGAGGAGGGCCGAGGATCCAGCGGCTACCATGGCTATAGGTACCATTCATATTCATTCTCATCCTGGCAGTGTGCTTTTCGATTCTGGTGCTACGCATTCGTTTATCTCTCTGTAGTGTGCGCGTTGTTTGAGTCTTGACTGTTTGTCGTCTTGCAAGCCTTTCATCATTAAACTTCCTAGCGGTGATAGGATCATTTGTGATCGGGAGATCCGAGATTGTTTTGTGGTTATTTGTGAGAGGGCTTGGGTCTCTAGTCTTATTGTTGTGGATATTGAGGGTGAGGATTTGATTCTCGGGAATGATTGGCTCGAGCGGCATGGTGCGATCATGAACTACCATATGAGAATCATCACCATATTAGTAGAGGACGGCACCGAGCACTCTTTCGCGTGGGGCGAAAGAGGGGAAACCATAAGTTCGTAATTAACGCCTTGAAGGCGATGAGACTCCTGCAGAAGGGGTGTACTGATTATTGGTGTTACGCCTTGAAGGCGGAGGATGGTGGGGTCGAGTTTTCATCGATTCCATTCGTTAGTGAGTTCCTCGATGTCTTTCCTGACGAGTTGCCGGGTTTACCACCGGACCATGAGGTTGAGTTCGCTATCGAGTTAGAGCCGGGTGCGGCTCCGATTTCGAAGGCGTCGTATCGTATGGCATCTTTATAGATGGCCGAGTTGAAGAATCAGTTGAGTGAGCTTCTTGAGTTGGGGTATATTCAACTGATTGCTTCGCCTTGGGGCGCACCAGTTCTGTTTGTGCGGAAGAAGGATGGTTCACTGCGCTTATGTATCAACTATCGCGAGCTGAACAAGGTGACCATCTGTAATATCCGCAATTTCGAATTTCGGTAATTTTCTTTTTTCGGAGAAAGTTCGTTTTGACAACTCTATCATGACCGTTTCATCATTCCGAGAATGATTAATTCTGCACTTTTTGTCATCCGAGTTCGTTTCGGTATCGTTTTGTTGAGTTCCGTGTCCTTAATCGACTTTTTCACGTGGGAGTTCGACTTTGTAAAGTCACCATTAATTCTTGGAAATTCCAAAAATTCTGAATCTTTGCAACATTATAGAGAATCAAGTTAGATTTCCAATGGTTCAAACGGTGAGTCAATCGGAGTCCAGACGAAGGAGTTATGGTCGAAATAGCGAAGACTGCACGGTGTGCCTTTTTGGTGTTGAAGGGGTCATGCCGTGTGCCGCGGCACACTCAGCCGTGCCGCGGCACAAAGCTAATTCTGGGCGTTTTTCTTCGCCCTGGGCCGCGGCACACTCATCCTGTGCCGCGGCACACGGGCTTTTTCTGCGTTTTTTAGCAGATTTGCGAGGAGAAAAACTTCATTTTTTCTCCTCTCTTCTTCCTCCTTCATCTTAGGCGATTTGATGGCGATTTTGGGTGATTTGAGTGCTCCAAAACTTGTAGAGATTATCCTCCTCAAGTCTTGTTGAATATTTTCGACCTCTACTTGAATCCTTCATCCAAATCAAGGTATTGTGGCTTGAACCCTTGTTTTTGTAGATTTGGGGATTTTCCTTTTTGATTTCGATTCCAATCCGTTTTTGATCAATTAGTTGTTGTATAAACATTGTTTTGAACTTGTTCTACGGATTGGATACTCGTATCTTTGGTTCGTTCGACCCGAGAGGTGATTTCTTTGTTCTTGAAGGGTCTTGAACATTTAATGTTCGATTAAATGTTCGAATGAGTTTCCTTTGATAGTTTGTTGGGATTTCCGTTGTTTTTGGCCTTGATTCTCGTCGTAATCATGTTTTATTATTCCCTACGGAGGATTATAGGTGCTCGATGATTCCGATGTTGAATTCCGTTGGTGTTGATGATTCATATGGTGTTTTCCGTAGTAATTTCGGTCTTTATCACGTTCTAGATAGTGTTCGGGAATTTGAGGGCTACCGGCCGTATCCGTTCACTTTTCCATTTCTCGTGATATCGAGGCAAGTACCTTGTCCATACTATTCTTGTTTTGTGAATATGATAATTGGTGATCGTCTTTATGTGGTTGTTTGATTGTTTGAAATGAGTTTTCAAAACATTCGGTTTAGCCTTGTTAAAGGCTTGCTTTCAAAACGCGTGTGTTTTGTGAATGGTGTGGTTTGAGAATGACTATGTGAACTCTATGGATATGTTTGGCGTTGATGTTGCACTTGGTATTTGCGTGTGGACGTATATTGTTTCATTTCGGTGCATTGTGGTTTGACGTGGTGTTTTGCTAAGTGTTTGATGCTCTGGGTGAATTGTTTGAATATCCTTGATGTGATATGTTATTTGTGTGAATGTGTGGATACGGTTGAAGGTCTACGGTGACACATGGCACGTGATCATGTGGTCGATGCAACAAGTGATTGATCCAACCGTGAGAGCTCGAGATAATCTACGGTGGCACATGGCATGCGATCATGTGGCCAGGATGCAACAAGCGATTGATCCAACCGTGAGATGTGTGATTTGTTTCGCTAGCCACCGAGAGGGTCCTTCGAGGCCACGGGTGGGATGTCGGTGGTATCGTCCCGGTCCTAGGCGATGCGCGTGCGTGATTATGTTTCGTTGATTTTACGTCCGTTGAGGACACGTGATGTTGGGCTCGCCCGTGAATTATTGTCGGTTTTCTATTTGTGAAAACAAAACATTTGGTGTGACCCTATTGATTTTTGGAAAGAGAAGGATTTTATAATCCTAAATTGTTTTCTATTAAAACTCTCGATGGCATTTTAAACTGTTTTGTAAATTGTTTCCCTTATTTGCGATCTTTCGGTTTTGGAAATGTTTACCCAAACTCTTGCCTCGGGAAGTACTTTTCTTTATGTTTGGATCTTTGAGGATTCCTGATTATTATTGTTCTTGGAACTTGTATTGTATGGCTCGTATTTTTGCACTTGTACTTGCACTAACAAAACAGTGGAGTTTTGCTAACCCCCGAGTATTCGGGGGGTGGATGTCTATTTTTGCATTCAGGTTTTGGAGCATAGCACAGGGTCGGCACGAAGGATGATGAAAGATGAACGATACTAATCACACGAGGATCTGTTGATGTCGTTTTGGTCTAGTTGTATTTTCTTTTCCGCTGCAGTATCTTTTCCCCGTTGTACGGGAGTTTATCGTATTTTGACCCCTGCGTGGGTATGTGTTTGGAATTGAGTTGTATGTTATTATTGAAAGACCAAGTCGGTCTACTGAGTCATTTTAGCCTTAAAGGCGATGTTTAGATGTTTGATTTTAGTTATCAGCCTGGTAGATCCTCGAGGAGAGGGCCTACGGCGTGTAATATCCCTGAGTGGATTGGGGGTGTTACACCATCAAGAACAAGTATCCATTGCCAAGGATTGATGACTTGTTTGATGAGTTGCAACTCACGGCATCCGAATGTATGCTCCCTGAAAACCCGGTTTAGTCTATGGACCAATATAAGCCGGGGTATCGACCTCTTAGTAAAAGAGGGTTTTCTTAGAGTAATAAAGCCCGACCTAGGTTCTCAGACAAGAGGATGCCGACCTCAGAGTCCTCCAATCTATAACCTCAGATAAGAGGGCGCCGACCTCGGAGGCCCCGCTAACCTGTGACATCTGTTAAAATGTTGCTGACCTCAAAGGTCTCCCGACCTACGGATTTGAATAGGAATGTCCCGACCTAAGTAATCTTTTATAATATGAGCCGACCTAAGGCCTCCGGGCTCATGAAGGTCGAACTCTCGGGAAAGGAGATCCTGACTCACCTGACAGAATCCCTGAGATCCGGGATTTGAGAGCCCATACTCTGCAATCCCGGAAATCCAGGGATGGGAAATCGCAGCCTGAATCCCTGGATATCCGGGATCTTCTCTAAAAATCAGGGAAGATCTTAGAGAATAGGCACATCTCCCTTCTATAAAAGGGAGAGGGGGGTTTTCATTCAAGGAGAGAATTCTGGGATTACAACATATTTTAGAGACAGAGAAAAAGGCAATACTTCATACATTTTGGGTTTTCTTAGCTAAACTCCTAAGATTAACCCGGTTCTTGGTGACTGTTCAGCTCGGTTACATCAAGTGGCGCCGTATGTGGGAAGTGTGAAATCGAGTCACTTTGAGCTGAGACGTGAGGTTAGTAATGGCGGAAGAAATGAACCAGAAGAAAATAGGGGAGTTGATACCCCGAAATTTAGAAGAGGAACTAGCAGCTACGGGTGGAGAATCCACTCTGGAAAAAACACCCGTCACCCACGTAGAAGAAGCCGCACCAAGCACAATCACACTGACGAAGGAAGCCTCAGCTGACATAATCGCTAATGCGATCCAGAAGAGTCGGGAGGTCAAAAAACAAAGAATACCACGAAAAGTAATACCCATCCTTTGGGATGGGCCGGAGGAAATTGATCAGCAGGAAGAGCATGGGGAGAGTTATCCAAGAATATGGTAGCGATCTAGATAGGAAAGAACGATGGATCCCTTGATATCCAATATGCAAGACGAGCTGGAGGAGTTGCGACAAAGGGTTGCCGGGAAGGACATGGAGAGTCATCCAGGCCATCCCTTCTCAGAAGGCATACTGCAGGCCGAGCTCCCATATGGGTTTAGGGCTGTCACCTTCACCTACGATGGACTCTCAGATCCTACCCGACATTTATACCGATTAGAAAACATGGCGGTACTACATCTATATTCGGATGCCGTGAGTTGCAGAGCATTCTTGGCTACGCTTACAGAGTCAGCTCAGGATTGGTTCCACCAGATACCCCCTAGGTCAATCACCAGCTTCAAAACTTTCAGTTCCGCGTTCTTGACTCACTTTGCAAGCGCCAGGGCACACCAAAATACCTTCATGTCCTTGTTCAGTATCAAGTAGTACTCCGGAGAAGCGCTGAGAGCTTATGTGACCCGATTTACATAGGCATGTCTGAAGGTACCCTCATCGTCAGAAGAGGTAAAAACCAGTGCCTTGATGCAGGTACTAAGGCCTGGATCGCTACGTACCTCATTATCTAAAAAACCAGCCAGAACATATGACGAGGTCTTAGCCCGATGTTCGAAATACATTAATGTTGAGGAAACCGAGAAGGATATGGAGGAATTGCAAGAAAAGCCCGAAGATGGGGAAAGAGGGTCTAGCAGATTGATACGGCGCGAGGAGTACACCTTTCAAGGAAATTTACCTCAGGAGGAAATGCCGCGGGGAAAAATAGACCGAGAGAAGAGCGATACCGTTCTAAGACGACCAAGATTTGACCAATACAGCCTACTAACAATAAGGAGAGCTCAGGTTTTGCAAGCAGTTGAAGATAAGATGAAAAGGGTTATCGAGTGGCCTGCATCTCGTCCTAATAGGCCCACCCAGCCGAAATCAGAGCTTTATTGTCGATTCCACAATGATTATGGGCATAAAACATATGAGTGCAAGCACCTTAAAGACAAGATCGAAAGATTGGTCCGAGCGGGGCATCTAATGGAGTTCACATATCAGTAGAGGAATGGAGGTCGGAGGCAACCACCCATGCCCCAAGGGGGGGCGGGGGTGAAAAGAGAAGCTCCTCGGGGACCCGCTGCTCCCCCAGCTAAGAAAAGAGTGATCCACATGATATCAGGAGGACCAACCGACGGAAGTTCTAATCAGGCTAGGAAAGCCCACGCGCGAAAGTCTAGGTGTCATCAGTTCAAGGAGGTCGCCTTTGTAGGCAGCGGGCCTATCATTCAGTTCGGCCCCACGGATTATAACGGGATACATGCGCCCCATAATGACGCGCTGGTCATCACCGCGGAGATCGCCAGTTACGATGTGCAAAGGGTATTTATCGATACGGGAAGCTCGGTAGACATCTTATTCTATGACTGTTTCAAACAGATGAACCTGGAGGTGGAATTAAAAAAGGTAGATACCGCGCTTTATGGGTTCTGCATGACCGAGGTGCAACCGGTAGGAGAAGTGGTGTTTCCGGTAGCACTAGGTCGGATGCCTCATCGAAAGGTCAAGACGCTCAGGTTTTTAGTGGTGGACACCAAATCGGCCTATAACGCCATTCTAGGACATCCGGGACTCAACAAGTTCGAAGCAGTGGCCTCTACTGCACACATGAAAGTAAAATTCCCCGTAGGAGGTGAGGTAGGGGAAGTAGCCGGGGATCAGTTTGTAGCTCGATCTTGTTACCAGACAACGGTAAAACAGGGAGTGCAGCTCGGAAAGAGGACGTCCGAGCTAGGAGGCCCGAATCCAGAGTTTAAGAAAAATAAACAATCAAAGGCGCTCGAGGAAGCTGAGGAAGAAGGTGTCAAGCCCAATGAGGAGTTGCTAGAAATAGAATTGGTTCTAGGAAAGCTAGAAACAAAAACTCGCGTGGGAAGTCAGTTAGACGATGGGATAAAGGAAAGCCTTATCGGCCTGCTAAGGAGATTTGTGGACATTTTCGCGTTCGCAGCTGAGGATCTGGTGGGAATCAGCCCAACGGTTGCCGAGTATAGGTTAAACATCGACCCAACCGTAAGACCAGTAAAGTAGAAGAGGAGGCATTTTGGGCCGGAGATGGATGGGGTCATTGGGGAAGAAGTTGACAAGCTCCTCAGAGCTGGACACATAATGGAGATCCAGTTTCCGGAATGGCTATCCAACGCTGTCATGGTGGGGAAAGGCCAGGGGAAGTGGAGGATGTGCATGGACTTCCGGGACCTAAATAAAGCATGTCCAAAGGATCACTACCCGTTACCCCGCATAGATCAGCTAATGGATTCAACCTCGGGGTACGAGTTGCTCAGTATGATGGATGCTTCTCAGGGATATCATCAGATTGCTCTCACACCCGAGGACAGAAAGAGGGTTAGTTTTATGGTATCAAAAGGAACTTCTTGTTATGTACGCATGCCTTTTGGGTTAAAAAATGCAGGAGCTACATATTAAAGGATGGTTGACAGAATCTTTAGATCCCAAATCGGCAGAAACATGGAAGTGTACGTGGATGACATGCTAGTAAAAAGCGTAAGGGCAGGAGAGCATATCAGAGACCTAGAAAAGACGTTCGAAAATCTGCGCACGTACGGAATGAATCTCAACCCATCAAAATGTTCTTTTGGAGTAAAATCGGGAAAATTCCTGGGATATGTAGTCACAGAACAAGGAATCGAGGTCAACCCGGAAAAGGTCAAGGCAGTGCTGCAAATGAATCCTCCAAAAAATATCAAGGATATCCAGATACTAACAGGAAGAATAGCAGGGCTGATACGGTTCATATCACGCTCGGCCGAGAAGGGATTCCTATTTTTTAAACTCTTAAGAAAAGGGAACAAGTTCGAATGGACCCCAGAAGCGCAAACAGCATTCGGAAAATTAAAAGAATATTTGTCCGAGCTGCCTCTGCTCACCAAACCAATACCAGGAGAGGATCTCGTACTCTACTTATCCGTGGGAGTGGGGGCGGTTAGCTCGGTCTTGCTAAGAGAAGAAATGAGTAAACAAAAACCCATTTATTATACAAGCCGAATTTTGCAAGGAGCAGAACGGAATTACTCCGAGCTAGAAAAAAGGGCACTGGCGTTAGTAGTTACAGCCCGGCGATTGAGGCCCTATTTCCTAGACCACCGGATAAAACTGCGAACCAACTTGCCCTTAAAAGAAATATTAGGGCGACCTAATGCGTCAGGTCGCCTGGTGAAGTGGGCGGTAGAAATGGGGGAATACGACATGGAGTATGAGCCGATAACGGCAATTAAAGCTCAGGCCCTAGCGGACTTCATCCAAGAGGGGGCCATGCCATCGCCACCAGAGGGACAGTGGCTATTACATGTGGATGGATCGACAAGAACCAGTGGTTCTGGGGCAGGGATAGTCCTTACTACCCCGGAGGGTGAACAATTAGAGTATGCCATAAAATTCGATTTCAAAGCATCTAACAACGAGGCCGAATATGAAGCCCTGGTTAAGGGAATGCAGCTGGGGATAGACTTGGGCGCGCGACGACTCATTGCTTACTCTGATTCTCAACTGGTCACACAACAAGTAGAAGGAAAATTTGAGATAAATGAGGATCGGATGAAGAAGTATGTTGAGGAAGTGAGAGAGGCTGCCAAAAAACTAGGGGAATGGAAGTCGATCCATATCCCTAGGGCGGAAAATGCAAAAGCTGATTACCTAGGAAAAATGGGAAGCTCTTTAGTGGATTGTCGCTCGCGAACAGTAATGATTTTGGGAGCAGCCCGGAGTAGCATCATGAAACAGGTGATGGAGGTGAACGAGATGGCAGACTGGCGAACTCCTTTGTTGGCATACCTAAGAAGGGCAGAACTACCCAAGGAAAGGCAAGAAAGAATGAAGATTGTGCGAAGAGCAGCGAGGTTCTGTTGCATTAACGATGAACTATACAAGAGATCCTACCTCGGTCCATACCTACGGTGCATTTCGGAAGAAGAAGGGCAGGGTATACTGGAAGAAATCCATGAAGGGTGTTGTGGAGATCATACCAAAGGAAGAGCGCTAATTAGCAAAACACTAAGGGCTGGTTTTTTCTGGCCGACCATGAGCAAGAAAGCAGTGGAGATGGTTAAGCGATGCCAAAAATGTCAAAAGCACGCACCCTTAATTCCCAGCTGAAGATATGATTACCATGGGAGCACCCTGTCCCTTCGCTAAATGGGGAATTGATATCATGGGGCAGTTTACACCTGGCTCGGGAGGAAGGAAGTTCTTAGTAGTAGCCATAGACTACTTCAGCAAGTGGGTAGAGGCCGAGCCCGTGGCCACCATAACCGAGCAAAGAATCATAAGTTTTCTGTTTAACAACATTTCCTGCAGGTACGGAGCGCCCCAGATACTTATCTCAGATAATGGAACTCAATTCAATGGGAAAAGAACCCAGTCCTGGTGCGAGGGTATGCATATCAAGCAAAGGTTCGCTGCGGTTGCTCACCCGCAGGCTAATGGACAAGTGGAGATAACTAACAGAACAATCTTGCAAGGGATCAAAACCCGCTTAGACAAAGTTGGAGGAGGATGGGTGGATGAGCTTAGCTCAGTACTACGATCATACAGGACCACACCTAGATCGCCAACGGGGAAAACACCCTTCAGTATGGTATACGGGTCCAAAGCCGTCATCCCGGCAGAAGTCGGAGAAATGTCTCATCGGGTTCGATGGTTCAACGAGGTCGAAAACGAGGAAATAATGAAGGAGGCATTAGATACCATAGAAGAAAGAAGGGAAGCGGCCGCAGCACAAACTGAAAGATACAAAATCCTGACAAAAGCAGCTCACGACAAAAGAGTCAGGAAGAGACAGTTCCAAGTCGGTGATTTGGTGCTTAGGCGGGCTGATGCCCTCAGGAAAACAGGAAATCTGGAGCCGAACTGGGAGGGCCCTTACAAGGTAATCCGAATTTATGCAGGAGGAGCTTATGAGCTCGAGGATATGGAAGGGCACCCCATCAAAAGACCTTGGAACATATGTCACTTAAAAAAGTATTTTGTATGAAGAAGTATGGAGAAAAGCTTGTGTTGTTTTAATAAAAGTCTATTACAAATAAAATCTCTCTGAATGTGTAAAACTAGAAATAACATCTGATCAGGTGAAACGCATTCAGATCCGAGTAAGGGTGAACCGCCCTGTGACATCTGATCAGGCGAAACGCCTTCAGATCCGAGTAAGGGTGAACCGCCCTGTGACATCTGATCAGGTGAAACGCCTTCAGATGCGAGTAAGGGTGAACCGTCCTGTGACATCTGATCAGGTGAAACGCCTTCAGATCTGAGTAAGGGTGAACCGCCCTGTGACATCCGATCAGGTTAAACGCCTTCGGATCCGAGTAAGGGTGAACCACCCTGTGAAGCTATGACTAAGGGAAATATCCTCGGCTTCAGGTAAAGATAAACCGCCCCGATATATAGATAGTCTCAGACGACCTATAAAAAAGGGGAGATCCTGTCCAGGCTATCCCACCCGAAAGTGTTGGAAACATCCCAGCAGCCTTAAAATCCAAAAACTTATCTAAAAATACCCAACCTATACTAAAGATCGGTGAAAAAGTTAAATCAACCTAAAAAACACCAAACCATTATTACAACTTGTAAAGATCGAAGTGGTCAGGTTATATTTAAGATGTCGCGAAATTTAAAATAGTCGGAGCTATACTAGGAAAAGGCCGGGTTATATTTGGGAGTGATCGTATTAATTCAAACAAGTTCAAATATATCGAGGTTACAATCGACGCCGAGCTATATTAACTTGAATTGGCAGAGATAAGCTATGAAACAAAGCACATGAAAAAGAAAAAGGGAGACTTTTCATTAAAAACAGCTGTGCCAATACAACGAACAAAGACAAAAAAAAATAATATATGTCTACACATATAACTTAAAAAGACTAAGCTACAGGCTCGGAAGATGGAGGGGGCGACGAAGGAGAAGCATCAAGGTCGGTCCTGGTCATCTCGGGATTAGGAGTGCTGGCCTTAACAGGTGAGTTAGGAGGGGTAGAAGGCAGCTCTAAATCCAGGCCGGATTTCTTTATAGACTCTCCAAGGGCATCCTCCCACCAGGCTGCCTCCGGAGATTCTTCCATGTCCCCGGACCAACCCGAAGGGACAGGAGTCCCGTTCAATGCAGCATCCCAGTCCAGCTCGCCCACAAAACCTAAAGAAGCTAGTTGCTCACGAGCGCGAGTTAGAGCAAAATCGAAATATTGCGTCGCGGCAGGAGCCAGCTTGACCAGGTAAGCAGTGGAGTTATGATACCGGGCTAGGAGGGTAGAACGGTAGGCCCCCAGGAAAGAGTGACCAACATCACTGGTCAGAAATCAACGTCGACCATCCATCACCCCACGCTCATAAGATGATCCCTCAGATCTAGCCTCGGCTAGTTGAGCTTCCAGTTGGGCGACCTTTTCTGATTCTGCTCTAGCCTGAGCTTCGAGTTGGGCGACCTTCTCCAACTCCGCCTTAGCATGAGCCTCAAGCTGGCCAATCCTCTCAGATTCGGCCTTAGCTTCCGACAACTGAGCCTCGAGCTGGCCCACCTTCTCCGTTTCAGCTTTAGACAGGGCCTTCCAAAATTTCAGCTCTTGGTTCAGCTGAACATTGGCCATCTGAGCCCGTTCCAAAACCGCCTCCCGCTCGGAGCTTTTCTTAAGGGCAGCCTCTAAATGATATTCCCTCTCCTGAAGCTGAGCTGAGAGATCCAACTTAGCCTACAGGGCGGCCACCAGATCGGCTGATATCTGGGTGAGCTAGGAGGAAGACGAGGCGCCGATCTTATGATCTTCTGCGAAGGTCACAAAAGTGGCGAAAAACTGCACAAAAAAAAGTCACATCAGGTCGGCAAAGGGTAATAATAAACATAAAAATAGTCAAAAAGGGGAGGAAGGCGAAAAGGGGAATACCTTCCCAAAATACATCATCATAGCATCGAAGCGAGGGTCCTCCTCCGCATCTCGCAATGCCTGCTTATCCCTAGCTGGGACCATGGAGCTGAAATATGGAAGAAATTTCTCAAACTCCTTGCAACGGAGAAAGGTCTCCATAGCCGGACCAGGGGGACCTGTAGTCTTTGGCCGTTTGGAAGCAGGGGAGCTAGGAGAAGGGGCCCTCTGGGTGACCTCAAGCTGCCGAGACGAGCTTGTCGGGCTTCTCCCGGTGGTCAAGGTAGGAGCTAGGTCGGAGGGAAGAGTCACCCCATATTTGGGGTGGGAGTGGAGCTTTCGTTTAGTCTTTGATGAGCCCTCCGCCCTCTCCTTAGGGGGAGTCGTCGATTTGGGGACCTTCTCTTTCGTCGGTTCAGCCGAATTGGAGGCATCAGACTGGCAGGTCCGCATGAACCGATATACGAAAAACAATACAAACGTTCAAGAAGATAGCCAAAAAAAAAATAACAAAGATTATACTATGGAAAGAACCGATAAAGCCTACCAATATCAGGGATAGCTGGATAAAGATTCGAGCTCAGCCCACAATGGAACAGAAGATCATGAAATTGCTTCAGCTGGAAAGCATTGTAGGGAATGGCATTCCATTCCCGAACTTTCTCGACCCACGCAGCTCGGATGGAACTGTGCCTAGGAATAGGATCCTGGCTCGGAGTGGCCTGCGTCCATTCCGTGGGGAAACCCCAAGAGTCAGCTATAGGGAGCCAAAGAAAAAAGAAACGCGACCTCCAATCCTTCACATTAGAAGGGAGGTGGGTAAAAAAATGGGCGTTGTTTCGGGAAGTCAAGTAAAAGGAGCCTTTAAAACTCTTTAGCCCAAAACAAAAATAGAAAAAACCCAGGTCGGGTTCCTCGTGTCTATAATGACACAGCACGAGAAAACCAACCATATAACGAAAAGAGTTGGGAAAAAACTGGTTGAGGGGAAGATTGTATTTAACGGAGAGAGAGACAAGGAAGGGATGGAGTGGAAAGTGGAGACCACTGCTCACCTGATCTACGAACCAGGTAATATGCCCCGGGGGAGGATGATCAGGGGTGTCACTAGCCTGAGGCGTGACAAATTCCCACCCCGGAGGAAGTCTAAGAAATTTTATAAAACTAGCCAGCGCGGCTGGGCTAGTCCTAGATAGAGGATGAGGAGGGAGAACTCGAGTCGCTCCTGCGACCGTTTGATATGGATCAGCTAAGAGGTCGGTCACAGTTACTTCGTCCATAGGAGGAGGGGAAGGGGGATCTACAATGATTAGGGGGATGCCAGAGGGAAGGCTAGAAGGGATGTCACCTAGCTCGGACCAATCTACATCACCTAGGGGCTCATCTCTAAGACAGAGGGAGGAACTAGTAGCTCGCCCCGACCTACCCCCGAGTCCCCATCAAAAGAGGAAAGACCTTCTAAAAAGGAGTCCACGACCGATTCGCTGGAAAGATTCTGAGAATCCGAAGCAGACGACATAATAAAAGGAAGAAAAGGGAGGAAGAAGAACAGGAAAATATCGGTAACAAACCAAAAGAAAAACTAAAGAGGTGTTTAGATAAACATACCCATGAGATTGGGTGGAAGATCGCCGGAGAAAGGTAGTGGAAGCACCACCGGAGGCAGGAAACCAAGGTCGCAAGTGTCGCCGAAATACCCTCACACTAGTATTTCCCAGGAAGAAGAGCGGAAGTGGCTGAAGGGGGTAGAGGATTCCTACTTATAGAGAAAGAGGGCGAAAATCAAGAAGATAACAGGCGATCTGGAGCGTTCGATGCCTCCTGCAAAAGAACGGCTTGGATCTGGCACCGCCTCATCCGACCTATAGCAGGTCGACACCTGGACTTGCCCATAGACGCGACGGTTGGGAGGCGAGGAAAGGAAAAGACGTGAATATTAAAGCGCACGAAGTCCAAGGAACCTCGTTATCTGGGAACGGGAATCCCAAGGACTATTGTGTCAAGGTCGTCAGATTGTAAACAAATCTTACTCTACTCGGTCTTACAGCTCGACTAGAGTAGGGGGGACTGGTTCATAGGACGGCGAATGTACGCTCCCTGAAAACCCGGTTTAGTCTATGGACCAATATAAGCCGGGGTATAGATCTCTTAGTAAAAGAGGGTTTTCTTAGAGTAATAAAGTCCGACCTAGGTTCTCAGACAAGAGGATGCCGACCTCAGAGTCCTCCGATCTATAACCTCAGATAAAAGGGCGCCAACCTCGGAGGCCCCGCTGACCTGTGACATCTGTTAAAAGGTTGTCGACCTCAAAGGTCTCCCGACCTACGGATTTGAATAGGAATGTCCCGACCTAAGTGATCTTTTATAATATGAGCCAACCTAAGGCCTACGGACTCATGAAGGTCGAACTCTCGGGAAAGGAGATCCTGACTCACCTGACAGAATCCCTGAGATCCGGGATTTGAGAGCCCATACTCTGCAATCCCGGAAATCCAGGGATGGGAAATCGCAGCCTGAATCCCTGGATATCCGGGATCTTCTCTAAAAATCAGGGAAGATCTTAGAGAATAGGCACCTCTCCCTTCTATAAAAGGGAGATAGGGGTTTTCATTCAAGGAGAGAATTCTGGGATTACAACATATTTTAGAGAGAGAGAAAAAGGCAATACTTCATACATTTTGGGTTTTCTTAGATAAACTCCTAAGATTAACCCGGTTCTTGGTGACCGATCAGCTCGGTTACATCAATGAACTACCATATTAGAATCATCACCATGTTAGCAGAGGACGGCACCTAGCACTCTTTCGCGTGGGGCGAAGGAGGGGAAACCATAAGTTCGTAATTAACGCCTTGAAGGCGATGAGACTCCTGCAGAAGGGGTGTACTGATTATTGGTGTTACGCCTTTAAGGCGGATGATGGTGGGGTCGAGTTTTCATCGATTCCATTCATTAGTGAGTTCCTCGATGTCTTTCCTGACGAGTTGCTGGGTTTACCACCAGACCGTGAGGTTGAGTTCGCTATCGAGTTAGAGCCGGGTGCGGCTCCGATTTCGAAGGCGCCGTATCGCATGGCACCTTCATAGATGGCCGAGTTGAAGAATCAGTTGAGTGAGCTTCTTGAGTTAGGGTATATTCGACTGATCGCTTCGCCTTAGGGCGCACCTGTTCTGTTTGTGCGGAAGAAGGATGGTTCACTGCGCTTATGTATCGACTATCGCGAGCTGAACAAGGTGACCATCAAGAACAAGTATCCATTGCCAAGGATTGATGACCTGTTTGATCAGTTGCAGGGAGCTGCGGTATTCTCGAAGATCGACTTGAGATTGGGGTACTATCATCTTCGGGTGAAGGAGTTCGATGTCCCGAAAACTGCTTTTCGGACGAGATACGGACATTATGAGTTTGTGGTTATGCCCTTCGGGCTAACTAATGCGCTGGCAGTGTTTATGCAATTGATGAACAAAGTTTTCATCGAGTATTTGGATAAGTGTGTCGTCGTCTTCATTGACGATATCCTTATCTATTCTAAGAATGAGGAGGAGCATGCACATCATCTGCGTGTGGTGTTAGACATTTTGAGGACCGAGCGACTCTATGTGAAGTTCTTGAAATGTGAGTTATGGCTGAAGGAAGTGATGTTTATGGGTCACGTGATTTCAGATGAGGGGGTCTATGTGGATCCACAGAAGATTGAGTCAGTGCTGGCTTGGGCACCGTCTAAGAATGTGAAGGAGGTCCATAGTTTCTTGGGTTTGGCTGGCTACTATCGTAGGTTCGTCCCCAAAACTGGCTCGAACACTTACACAGTTGCTTCAGAAATCTCATAAGTTCGTCTGGAATGACGAAAGACAGTCGAGTTTTGAGGAGCTGAAAAGGCATTTGACTTCAGCCCCAATTCTAGCGTTGCCATCCGGCAACGAGGGTTTTGATGTTTATAGCGATTCTTAGGGTCAGGGTCTTGGGTGCGCATTAATGCATGACGACAAGACTATTGCGTATGCGTCGAGACAGTTGAGGCCGTATGAGCTCAACTACCCTACTCACGATTTGGAGTTAGCGGCAGTTGTTTACACGCTCAAGATTTAGCGTCATTATCTCGTTGGCTCTGCATGTCAGATTTACCGATCATAAAATTCTGAAGTACATATCACTCAGCGGGAGTTGAATATGAGGCAGAGGAGGTGGTTGTAATTGATTATGGATTATGACCTCGAAATCCTTTATCATCTGGGCAAGGCGAACGTCTTGGTAGACGCCTTGAGTCGGAAACCGGTTACGTTGCAGACACTTGAGATACATACGTCTCAATCTGAGCTTTAGAGTGATTTGATCGAGTTGGGTATTGAGATTTTGTTGCTAGAAGCTGTTGGGAAACTTTGTGCTTTGGAGATTTCGTCTTTGCTGATCGATGAAATTAAACTGAAGCAGTTGTAGGATTCGATGATTACTCAAATCCAAGAGAATATTCTTAAAGGGAAGTCTCTTGGATTTGTGATTCACGAGGATGGTGTGTTGAGATTCCAGAGTCGACTTTGTGTACCGAACGACTTGGAATTGAGGCAGAGTATTTTGCGGGAGGCCCATGCTACGCCTTACTCAATTCATCCTGGTTCGAGTAAGATGTGCAAGGACCTAAGGAGGAACTTTTGGTGGAACTATATGAAGGAGGAGGTCGCACAGTTTGCAGCGAGATGTTTTACTTGTCAGTAGGTCAAAATCGAGCATCAGTGACCAGTCGGGTTATTGCAGTCGCTTCTCGTTACGGAATGGAAATGGAAAGATATTTCGATGGACTTCGTCACGAGCTTGCTGAGATCGAAGTCTGGTAAGAATATGGTTTGGGTGATTGTGGATCGTCTAACCAAGTCAGCACATTTTCTGGGCAACAAGGATACTTGGGGTCCGGAAAAGTTAGCTCGTGTATTTATTGTGCAGATTGTGAGGCTTCACGGTACTCCAAAGTCTATTATTTCGGATCGTGATGGCCATTTTTTATCGCACTTTTGTCAGGCGGTACATAAGGCGTTGGGTACTCATTTGCGCCTGAGTACTTCTTTTCATCCTCAAACGGATGGGCAGTCGGAGTGCATTATCCAGACATTTGAGGATATGCTGCGTGCTTGTGCTCTCGATTTGAGCAGTGATTGGGAGGAGCATTTGCCATTGATCGACTTCACGCACAACAATAGTTGGCACGCATCGATTCAGATGACACCGTATGAGGCGCTTTATGGGCGGCGATGTCGATCGTCGATTTATTGGAACGAGATGTCCGATTTAGTTGGGACCGAACCGGATATCGCCTTAGAGACGAGGAAGAAGGTGGAATTGATTCGGGAAAGGATGTTGACTGCTCAGAGTCGACAGAAATTCTATGCCGATGTTCCTCGTCGACCTTTGGAATTCGAGGTGGGAGACCATATTTTGCTAAAGATGTCGCCGATGAAGGGAGTTTTCCGCTTCGGGAAGAAGGGAAAGTTGAGTCCGAGGTTTATTGGGCCCTTTGAGATTCTAGAGAGGGTCGGCGAGTTGGCATATCGTTTGGCGTTGCCTCCGGCTTTGAGCCACGTCCATAGCATTTTCCATGTTTTCCAGGTGAGGAAATATGTTCCGGATCCTAGTCATGTCATCGACTGTGGTGAGATCGATATCGCAGAGGATATTACTTTCGAGGAGCGTCCTGATGATTATGGAGCACCGTGAGAAGCGATTGAGGCATAAGACCATTCCATTGGTCAACGTGCAGTGGTTGAGACATGGTGTCGAGGAGGCAACTTGGGAAACCGAGGATAGCATGCGTACTAGGTACCCCGAGTTGTATGTTTCATAAGTTTCGGGACGAAACTTGTTTTTAGAAGGGGAAAATGTAATATCCGCATTTTTTTCCTTTTCCCGGTATTTTTCATCTTGGTGTATTTTTCATTTTTAGTGACTCACTTGTAACCGTATTGATATTTTGAGAATATTTAATACTGTACTTTTTGTCATCCTAGTTTGTTTCAGACATGTTTTACTCAATTCCGCGTTTAATCTCATTTCCATCGTTATTTGATTCGATTCTCGTAATCGTTGTTCGGAACTGCCATTTCGGGGTTGCCGTAAATCCATCTTATGTTACTATGCGTGTTTTGAGCTTTTGTTTGGTGTTTCGATTGTGTATCGTGTGTTTTGGATGTTTTGGGCCGTTTTGTAATTTTTCAAAGTTATGGGGTAATTACGTTTGTTGTTGTTTTTCGAACCTTCTGGTAGTCGGAAATATGTTTTTCTTTAAACACTTAGGTTCATCGTCTCGAATGTGTTCGTATCTTCATGTTTTGGTAATCGACGCGTTTGAATTTCCGGTTCACCTCTTGCCTGTTTGTCAGTCCTGTTCTGGGAGGACATAACGTACGTTACGGTATATACTTAACGTACGTTATGTGTTATGTTTAGCGTACGTAACTTCATTGTTGTTACGTGCGTAATAGTGTTCAGGAAATCGGGCAGTAGGCTCTGCCAGCCCCTTGCATACGCTACGAGCTTGATGTTGCGTACGGTGGCGTAGGGTATTACGTACGTAAGAGCCTTCTCATAACATACAAAATGACCTTTGTGTTTTTTTGGACAGAAGGTTCTGCCGATGCATTATATACGTAAGTCTGGAAGGCATACGTATGTTAAGAGGCTAACGTACGTTAGCTGTCCAGGGCTAACGTACGTAATCGGGCCTGGGTTTAAATACCCGGGAGTTAACTGATTTCGGCCACTTTCATCCTTTCTTCATCCGCTCCAATCCCAGACAATTTCTGAGCGATTTCCAGGTGATTTGAAGCCTTGTAACTTCAAGCCATCATCTTTCTTGAGTTTTTGGTGTGTATTAACAACATCTACGCGTGTTTTTCACCCCGATCCGAGGTAAACTCTTAGAACCATATTTTGGAGAATTTGGGGATTTTCGATTTAATGTCCGATTCGTTCCGTGTTGTTGATTAATCCATGATGTATGTGATTAATCTTAGTGGTATTCATGTTTTCCCTACGAGTTCATGGTAAATTTCGTGGTATTTATGAAATCGAGAGGGTTCGGTTGCGATCCGACCTCGATGTTGTTTTTGTACGAAGTTACATGAATCGTAGGTGGATTTTGGGCGTATTCCATTTTCGTACTCTTGTAGAATGGGTTGTGATTGTATTCTTCGAATTGTTAGGTTCGTGGTTGTCGGTTCCTAGCGACCGTGGTTGATTCTTCGTTCCGTTCGTTTCGTCGTTAATTACTCAAGGCAAGTATTCTTGGATACCTTTATGCTTAACATGAAATGGTGAGGTATAATATGTGTGCGCTTTGCTCACTCCGGGAGGGTCCGACGGGGCCTCAGAGGAATCTGTGATCCGAATTCACGAGCTTGTTCGCTAGCCAGTTCGGGAGGGTCCTTAGAGGCCTCGAATGGGATCAGTGGTTTCGCCCCGGTCCTAAGCGATGCGTGTGCGTGATTTATTTTATGATTATGGTCAGTTCGGGAGGGTCCTTAGAGGCCTCGAATGGGACCAGTGGTTTCGCCCCGGTCCTAGGCAAATTGATTATTGACTGTTTGTTTTCCGGGAAAAGAGATGTCTGGTTTTGGATTTTGAAATGACTTGATGCATGTACTATGAAATGTGTAAGCGAATGGTTGGCCTTGATTACTTGTACTAGTATAACCCCTTTGGGATCTGTTTTGGGGAAATTCTTGTTATGAATTTCAGGTGGTGTTCAGCCTAGGGATGGCAGGAAAGCCCAAACCCATGGGGCCCACCCGAACCCAAACTCAAGTCAACGGGCGAAACCCGAGTTGACTGGGTTTGGGTTTGGGTTTGGGTTCGGGCGACACCCGATAGTACGGGTGGGGGTTTGAGATCACTCAAACCCACACCCGAAACCCAGACACCCACCCAGTTATATGTTAAATTACCTAATTGCCCTATGTATATATAAGTGTAAATTAGGATTTTCACTTTTCACCCATTCCTTTCCTACATATCTCACGACTCACTCTGCCTATGTTAATTTCTTGAGAGTCTATGTTGAAGACTATGTTAAACTATGTTATTATTGTATTATCATTTGTAAACTATTTTATTATTCTATTGACATTTGCAAACTATGTTAAATTATGCTACATTTTGTATTTTATCAAATTTGAATTTGGATGAGCACCAAACTTGAATTTTGATTCTGCCTGATCAAGCTGCGGGTTGGGGTTTGGGTGAAAAAACCCGAACCCAATGGGTGTGGGTGTGGGTTTTGTTTTGCCACCCAAACATCCTTTGGGTTTGGGTTCGGGTGGTGATTTCGGGTGTGGGTTTGGGGAGTATGAAACCCGCACCCGACCCGACCCGTTGCCATCCCTAGTTCAGCCGGTCGAGCAGGCACTGGAGCAGTACGAGGATGCTGGCCGGGGATGTTGACGTGTGCAATGGAGTCCTTTTATTTCCGTTGTCTATTTTGATGTGTTTGTTTTCCAAACTTGTAAACTTATAGATAGTACTCGCGAGTACTTAGGCACTTTTGAATTGGGATATGTTTTGTATGTTAAATCGTATTTGTGAATTTGAGTGATGTCCTATTTACCAGTTGTACCGGGTGATTTTCTTTAATTATTATTGTGGTGTTGTGTGTTTCTCGCTAACCGAGATGGTTAGACGAGCGGTATTTTTTATTTAGCCTGGTGGATCCCACATAGGGGTCCACGGCGCTGTAATATACCCTGAATATCTTGGGGGTGTTACAATAGTCACATTGATTGACTCAATATGCTTCATATCTTGGGCAATAATATTATTTGTATGATATTAATATTATAAATAGAAATTTGTCTCGACTCGTGCAGGTTGATGATGTCCCCTTGAGGATCTCGATAATTATATTAAACCCTGCAGGTGGATTTAATTTCGATATAATTATAAGGTTCGAGTGATAGTACTCTCGGATAAAAAATTAATTAATTAAAGGTGTCACTAGCTTAAATTAATTAATGGACATTCGATATCTTAAACACGAGAAATATAATATTTAAATAAGGAGCTCGATTTCTTAAATTGGGATTTGGGTTGGGAGTGTAATATTAATTCTTTAGTGGATTGAATTGATATTAGTGAACTCAACCATATTAGGAAGGGCTTAATATGGAAAGTTGGGTTGCACTAGGAGTCCTAATCCTAATCCTCCTTAAGATCCCTAGAGTAGTCCTAAGCCTATAAATAGGACACTACAAGAAGGATTTCGGCCGTGACATTCATGAGAGGGAGATTTCGATTTTTTTCTTGTGTTTAAGTATAGATCTTGACTTGTGTCTTTGATTCTACAATTTAGATAACATATCAATTTTCTAAGAGTGATTGCATATTCTTAGATTGGGGTGCATCAAGGATCTGCTCTTAGTCCTTTTCTCTTTGCCATAGTCATGTACGAATTGACAAGAGAAATTCAAAATGACGTTCCGTGGTGTATGATGTTCGCAGATGATATTGTGTTGATTGATGAAACGAAGGTTGGAGTGCAACAGAAATTGGAACTTTGGAGGGATACTTTGGAAGCTCGAGGCTTTAGGCCGAAAGGTATAAGATCAATATATGGAGTGTAGGTTTAGCGAAAACAGTGATAGAGAGGCGGGGATGATCACATTTGATGGGAAAGTTGTTCATGGATCCACTTTCTTTCGGTATCTTGGATCTATTATCCAAAAGGATGGAGAGCTAGATGGCGATGTGGCTGTAATAGCCGAGATTTCTGATATGTATTTATAACTTGTGATATTGTAATTGTTGCACTTTAATCTGAGTATTATTCTCCGTATCTCATAGTCCGGTGTTGTTGAGCGTATGATTTCATGAATGTGATTTAAAAATTGTGATTCTGCGCATGTAGCGCACGCTATCATCTGTGTGTAGCGTACGCTAACATGGATCCATAGCGCACGCTACAAAGGAACCTTAGCGCACGCTATACGTGGTCAATATGATTGAGACGTGTGGTAGGTATGATCAGGCCGGGGATCTTGGTCGGATTGTGTCGGGATGAACCTGGACGGCTTTCGGGAAAAGCCAAGTCAACGCCTTAGCGCACGCTACTGATATGAGAATAGCGCACGCTAAGTGCTGAGTACAAAGGAAGTCGAAGCCGTTAGCGCATGCTACGAGTATGGACTAGCGCGCGCTAATAACCATTTTCTATAAATAGACAACATCCTTTTCGTATTTTCGCCTTTTCTCTTCCCACATCCGAATCCTTATACTTAGAGTATTACTCTCTACATCCTAAACACTTCATATCAGCATCCTAGCTCGTGTTGAAGATTGTAGATCATTGAGGATTGGTGTTCAAGCCTTCGACGTTGGATTGCTTCGATTTCCTCCTTGTTCTCCACTACTTTGAGGTAGGTGATTCTTCACCAATATTAGTAGTGTTCTAAAGGACATTTGATCATGTTTATCTAGTCAGTTAGATTCGTTAATAGTCGAACATCATGTGTTAGAAGGATATTTTCGACGTTTCGGCACTTATTCATCGTATGATCCATTGAACCTTTTTAGTGTGTGGACTCCTTAGCATATTATGTATCTTCAAAACCGATCATGACCAGTATATGAAGATTACCTAGTTCGTATGTTTTACGTAAGGAATCATATGTTTTGGGACTTGAAACGAACGGAACTTAGAATATTTTCTTGAAGATCAAGATGAATTATGGTGTAGTAATGATGATACGTATCCTTGTGTCTCGTAGTCATTTAATCCATAAAGATCTTTCATAAACCGTATGAGCATGATATGCACAGAGTTGGCATGTATTAACACTGAGGATTTCATGAGTTTTCATCACCTTTAGCTCAAATTTTACCCAAGAGGATCGCCATGCACGATTAGCGCACGCTAAGATGTATATATTAACGGCGCTTATCGGAACGAGTAACGGGCGCTACGTTGATACGTAACGACGTTATATCATCGTGCAGGCGGCCGATTGCTCATAGAAGACTCACAAGATACACCTAGCGCACGCTAAACTCGGTCATTTGCGACGTTATCGGCGTGCTTAGCGCACGTTACGTATAGTACGTAGCGCGCGCTAAGTAGTTCAGGCAGAATTCATTTTTAGAGCTTGCGGTCGTAAACCGGATTATTAGACGTTCGTACGACTTGAGAGGAATTCTTTATTATTTCTTAGGTCCGAGCCTTGCATACGGGACGATCGAGGGAAGGTGGCATACGGACGCGTGTCATTTGTTGGAGTATTTCCATTCTTGCCATTTGCGAGGCAAGTATCATATGTCGAGTTCGATTTATATTGAAACTTTGATCATGCTTATGGTTTTGTTCATGTTGTCGAATATGAGATGTATTTCTGTAATTTCTCGTGGTATTCGCTGTTAATTATTAGTATTGATGAACATATTGAAATGCATATATGTATGCATAATTGATTGATTTATGGTATAAATGATTCGAGGGGATCATGAGGATCTATGCTGAGGGCGCTGGATCGAATGTCCACCATGCGTTGGTCCGACGGGATCATCATGGGGATCTATGCTGAGGGCGCTGGATCGCTGGACGGGTTTTCCACCATGCGTTGGTCCGACGGGATCATCATGGGGATCTATACCAAGGGCGCTGGATCGATGGATTACCCTGTACTGTGTTGATGGAATCGTGAGGATTCGCATCGTTGGATTCCGGTGACGGAAGTCCGTTTTGCATGTTTTATGATGCACTGATGATTTATGTATTATGATACTTCTACTAGCATTGTTTTGCTAACCCCTTCGGGGGTGGACATTGTTTTGATGTTCAGGTAGCCGAGGAGCGGGGAAGCAACCACAAGATCGGCAGACGATGAAATGGCTCTGTGTTGTGGTTGATGTTTATTGTTTTTGTGTTTTTTCTTATTGTTTCATTTAGTTCTGGAGTTCGTCTGTTTTAATAATGTATTTTCGATTTGGTTGTCTATGTTAACTCATTTGATCGGTTGAATCAAATCAGATTTTGAACTTCAAATTTGTACGATCGATTATATTTACATTTCTTTTAAATTAGCCTTGTAAATCCTTACTTAAAGGGTTTACTACAGTAATTATTCCGAATATCTCGGGTGTTACAAAGGCTCACGAATAAAGGCAGGTGGTTGAAGTGGAAGAGTGCCACAAATGTTTTATGTGATCTCGCATGCCTCATAGATTAAAGGGTAAATTTTACCGCACGGCAATTAGGCTCGCCTGTTATTTGGCACCGAGTGTTGGTCAGAAACAATGTCACGTTCAAAAGATGAATGTGGCAGAGATGCGTATGCTACGATGGATGTGTGGTCATACAAAAAAGGATCGGCTCAGAAATGAGGTGATCAGAGAGAAGGTAAGAGTTGCGTCTATAGAAGACAAGATGATGGAGAATCGATTACGATGGTTTGGTCATGTGAGAAGAAGACCTATTGATGCCCCAGTGAGGAGGCTAGAAAGTTGGGGAACAAGTAATGTTGTGAAAGGTAGAGGAAGACCCAAGAAAACTTGGATAAAGATGATTGAAAATGATATGCGGTTTCTTGGAATTGGAGAAAGTATGGCGATGGAGAGGCAATTGTGGCGGGAAAGAATACGGATGGTGGATGGAGTCTGATCCCTTTTTTTTTTTAATTCATTCTCTTTTTTATTTGCTTTTTTTTCTCTACTTTTTCCCTCTTTTTTCCTTTTATGTTATTTATGTAACGATTATTGACGGTTTCAAAGTTTGATTCATGTTAGCCGATCCCAAATCATTTTGGGACTAAGGCTTAGATGTTGTTGTTGTTGATCGCATATTCTTAGAAAACATAGGAAAAATTGAGTGGCTCCCAAGAATAAAATTCCTGGGAGAAAGATTTTGTAGTCGTTGCCCACACAACATCCGGATTAAGGCGGGATCATACTCTAGAAGGTTTTAAGGAAGAGATCGAAAGTAGCAACCAATTCGCTTCAAAAGTAAATATCCTATGATCTTTTGATCTAGATTAGGATATTGAATTTACCAACAAGATTATTTAATAAATAATAAATAATATTTAAATTGTTTATTAATCTTAGTAGACAATTAATTAGCATCTAAATAGGTTTTGTGCTCGTGAATGCGTAAAATATTTTATTCAAATTTTTACCAACTTCGCTTCCGCTGTATTTTATTTCCAACACCCTACACCCTGGACAGTACGTTGTACTATTAGCTCGAAGAGTATCTCTTTGGAAGATCATGTACATATGTTGGCACCATTACAGCAACATGGTGTCCACCGCCAGAAGGGGTGCTATAAATGAATGTCGATGCTTCAGTTGAGACAAGCCACCTGAAGAGACAATTCAAGCATGTGGGTTCTTGGCTTCTAAAGATGGGACGAGGTGGTGTTGTGGAGCTCTATGAGTTGGACAAGCCACCTGAACTGATTGTCATTCCTTGTTGTTGATGTTCCAAAAAGGAGCATAGTAGTGTAGGAATTTTCCTAAATGTACCCAAGGCATTTTCCTTTTAAGAATGATCCAAGTACTTCCCCAACCACAATCTATCTATATCTTATATATATATATATATAAAGCTTAAGAAGCCTTATAAATGTAAGTGGTCATGATTAATGCTTGATAAATTGATTATATCATATTTGTTATTCTACATTGATTTCCAAGCATGTCAAGCAACTTTCGTTAAGTGTACAATGAATATTCACATAATGGCCATTTATATGTTAAGTATATGAAGCATTTGTCAGTTATAAATGTAAAGTGGTTATAATAAATGACTCACGAATTGAAAGTGAAATGTGGAGATGAAGTGTTTGGTGCCATGAATGCATAAATTAAACACACCAATTAGTGTTAGTCTTTTTACGTTCTCGTCCATGAGTTACAAATATTTTATCAACTATATAATGTGTCAAAAATCACACACAACAAAACACAACTTCCTCCACACAACGCGTCATCGCTACAACTTATTATGGTGGTAAAGTAAGCATCATATCGTCTAGCTTAATTAGCATATTGATTTATATTGTTTTATGTAAATTTCACGTGTGTTTTGTGTGTGTAACAATGTAGGACATAAAGATGGTGCTTAGGAGGTTTGGTAGTAACGTCATCTTCTCTAATGGTTTAAGAGATCCTACACATCGTTGTCTTATCAATTATGTGGTACATGCACGAATATTTTTACTTTGATCGAAAATGCAATATATTGATTAACTGTATTTAAGTTACTAACGATCAACTATATCTATATTTTTTGTAGCGCGTCAAGAAGCATTAAAGAAAGATATCGAGAAGTCACAAAAATTGTATCAAGAACAAAACATGAAAAAGGCCAATGAACAACAACGACAACAACAACAACAACAACAACAAGAACAACAACAAAAACAAGAACGACGCCATGGCCATCGGTGGGATGAATACTTAGCATTCATATTAATATATGTTACAAATTAAACATGCAATATTTTGCTTCATGTAATACCGATAAATGGGCTAATACTATTGATTCGTTAGCAAGTAAGTTTATTGAAAATAATGTGACGAGTTTAATTTTTAGTCAATAATTATTACTACACTTTGTTGGTGCATTTTAATATTTTTGCTCGTAATTTAGTTTTTTGTCTTGCGGTGTGTTAATATCACTTTCTTAATTAAACGTCTTGAAATATTGCATGACTTTGATACTTGATATGATTGTGTAAGTTATGTCGATGTTACATATTGAAAATGGTAGTATATAATAAAAATATCTTCACACTATCATCTTTATCCATAAATGGTGCAAAGCAATAGACTATAGATAAAACAAATACGTATTAATGATTCGGGTAATCATATCCACAATTAGTATCGGCAATTAAGTGATTATGTTATTTTGAAAATTTATCATTTATATAATTTTACTGTAGTTTAAATCTTACATAATAAATAATATCATTTTAACGATTTATGTAGTTTAAACAATATAGATATACCATTTATATAATCCATTATAAATTAAATTTAAATCTTACTCAATAGTAATATCACTATGGAGATTAATTGATTATCTTAATATAATTTTAGTTTCATTTGTAGAATGACAAACAAATTTGGCAAAATGAAATTGTTATATTAGTTATTAAGAGTAGAAAAATTATATGTTGAGATTGATGTCTTCAAATATATTTATATATGCAACCTGGTACAAATTAAATATACTAACAATATTGGACCGATTTTCACAACAATAAAAAATATTGAAACTTAAATGGTTTTTGTGCATAAAATAAAGTTCGATTAATTAAGCGTAGTAATGTGGAACTACCGTATTTGATATGATAAACCAAAAGGATAATTAATTGTCACAAGCTAGCTAGATCTCAAAATATAGCGAATATCTACTTTGTTACGATTTTATATAAGGGTTACATTTATTTTGAAGAACCGTATGCGTTTAACCTCCCTTTGACATTTAGTATGTAACTTATACATATTAAAAAGTTACATGTGAAGAGACTCTTTTAAATGTAGCATCTTGAAAAAAGTCTCTTCACATATACTCTTTTAATGTCAATAAACTATTTTAAATGTGTGTCATGCTTAGAAAAGGTGTGATACCATCACAACTTAGATATATAATGACGAAAATAAGTGTCAAAGATTACGCTATGAACACTTATATACAGCCCATGTAATGACGAAAATTAGTGTTGAACAATACACTATGAACATTTAGATTAAGCCCGTGTGCATCGCACGGGTCTGAATGACTCGGTCTAAATATAAAAGTCACCAAACAACTAATTAAACTCATTCATCTTAAACTCATGCGATGCTTACAAAAGTTGTGATACCATCACAACTTACAAACCTAATGACGAAAATAAATACCACACATTACACTATGACCAATTAGATAGAGCTCGTGTGCAACGCACGGGTCTGAATGACTAGTATATAAAAAATGAGTTTCATGGCATAAATGAGAGCATTAGTGTCTCTATACAAATAAATCAACTCAAGCATTAATGTCTCTATACAAATAAATCAACTAATTGTATATAAAGGCATTAAAGGCATTAATCTATCTTATGATAGTTAAATATACAGATTCATTAAGTCTCTTTCAAGTCTTTATGGGTCATATGACTTTCCATCTGTCTAAAAAAACGTCATAATAATCACCTTTAAATGCTAGGAATGAAGCTACGATCACCAAACCTTTTCAAGTTACCATGTCAGCTCCTTTCACTTGCTCACCATTAAATATATCAATTTATTATTCATGTCCATTGGATCCTAGCAATAACAGTGGTGAAATAGTGCTTCAAGACAATGACAACCACACATTATTTCCTCCCTTTACTTTTATTAAACCCAACATTTCCTTTTTACACACACCAACCTAACATCTTCCTCTTCTCTTTTTCAAAATCATTGGTGATCTAAATTATTTATTGCTTAGAACTGCTTTAATTCGTGAGAGGATTTTGGTGCTAACATCCAAACTATATATCAGTGAGTTTTCATATGATTTCATATATTGATTTTTATGCATGTTTTTTATTTACGATTTGAGGTTTATTGTTCTAGGTATCTTCATAGAAGAAGTGGTGGTGTTATGGTGGATACCAATAGGAACATGGATGATTTTTTTGGTAATATTTTCTTCATCCTTTATATATGTGTTTTTCTTTTTCTTCGTATTTGTTCATAATTTCGTGACCTGATTTTTTTTAACAAATTTGTTCTTGATATCCATATCCATGATCTTTATCAATGTTCTTAATTCTTTCTTTTAGGTTCAGTGGATAAATCGTTGAGGTAATAGTTTCTTTTGCTATACATGTTTCTTATATCTTTTCTAATATAGTTTTTTCTCTAATTATTTATTTATTTATTTATTTTTATTATTATTATTATTTTTATGTAAAAACAGGATTGCTTTAGTATATTTGAGAAAATCTAACCTTTTTTCTTCTTAATTTTTTAAACAATTTAAATTTGTGTGTATAATTTAGTAAAAGTTTTAGAATTTATGGATTTTCTTTATTTTCTAAACATGATACGAATTCGTGTGGGTGTATATAAATATTTATTATTAAAATGTACACTTTTTATTTATATATACAAAATCATAAAATGATGAGGTTATATCAATATATACCTGTAAACAGTTGTATATAAAGTTATATATATAAAAAAATTTAGAAAATTTGTATATAAAAAATCTTATCTTTTTGTCTTAAGAAAAATTGGTACGACACAAAATATGATTTGTTGTATGCCCATAAAAAAATTATACTTATATCAATATATACCTGGAACTTCTAAATGATGTTTTTTAAGCAAGATGATACTGTATATATTTTGTAACAATATGTAAATATGATTATATTTTTATACAAGTAACTTTTTACTAATTTGTAATGTTTTGAACAAATAATATAAGGAGAGAGTATATAAATAGATTTTATCCAAAAGTGGGTAAATATCTGTATACAAATCTCGAGATAAAATGTCGTATTATATAACTGTTTATTGTAACTCATATTTAGTTATGATTATTACAAAATAAGGATAACTCATATTTAAATACTCTAGAGAACCACAAATCTCGGGATAGAATGGCGTGTTAGATACATCTTTTAGATATTAATTGAATCAGGTAAGTCGAAGTTACATAATAACTGAGGACTAAAAGAGTACACAAGAGGTTAAGATTTAGGTACGATATTATAAAACAAGGATAACTCATATTTAAATACTACGGGATAACCATATATCTCGAGATATAATGTCGTGTTAGCTATTCTATTTTAGAACTTATTGAATAAGTAAGCCAAAGTCACATAATAGTTGATGACTAAAAGAGTATACAAGAACAAGAGCTTGAAGAATTAGGTATGATTATTACAAAAAAGAATATATAACTCATACTCGAGCGATACTATATATGTATTTTTTCTAAATGAAGAGTTATATCGCTATTAGTATTGCCTAAGATTGTTGCATGAAAATTAATATTTGAGGTATTGGACAAAATCTTGCTTAAACTAAGAGCTCGGGGAATAAACTGTCGTTTCAAAGTTGTGAGTTATAATTTTGTTGAGATGTATTGTCTATCAGAAGATAACGGATATAATGAGTAAACTGATGTATTTAAATGTTGTATACAAAAGAAATCAACATATCAACATAACCCAACACTTTTTACCCCAAATACAAGTATGATTTAATCATGGTGAACAAAGCCCGTGCATCGCACGGGCCATGATGCCTCGTTACATTAATAATAATGTCCATCTTACAAATTGCACATATTCCAAATATTTTTAGAATACAAACCCAATAGTATTCTCAATTTTAAAAATTAAGAGGGGCGTATCCAATTGAGACTTCAAATGAGTTTTAAAGACTTTTATAGAATTTGATGGATTTGAAAAAGTTTGGGTGTATTTAATTGAGACTTTTAAAAGTCAATTAATTTTTTATGGTATTCAATATAGAATTTAATGGAGTTCTTAAAAGTCCATTAAAATTATGAGGTATTAAATGAAAACTTTTATAAATCTTACAAAATTATGAGGTATTCAAATTTATTTTGGATTTTAAGGATTTTAATGGAATCATCTAGGTACTCATCTTTAAGCACAAAGTACAAACATAATTTGTTTTTTAAAATCTTTCCTACACCCCTAAGATTTTGATGGATTTTTATTCATCACCACCACCCACCACCACCGACGCAACCGCCTCCACCACAACCGCCTCCCCAACACCATTTCCGCTGTCATCCCGTTGCCAGTACCACCATATAGGGCTATCGAACGGTTCGGTTCCGGTTAACCAGACCAAATTTTTCGGTTAACCGGAACCATAAATGTCCTAAAATAAGAACTGAAAACCGGACCGTATAAATTTTCGGTTAATCAGAACCGGACCAATTATTTTCGGTTCCGGTTCGGTTAACCACAAAAAGCATTTTTTTATTTCAATTTAAAAAAATTGAAATAATATAATATAATTATAAAATATAAAAATATAATTTCATAAATAAAATCTACTTCCGGTTCGGTTTATAAAATATATTTATTAAAATTATTTTTTATTTTATAATTATATAATATAATTACAAAATATAATTCATAAAAACAGTCTAATTTCCAATTTTAATTTACAAAAAATTAAAATAATATAATATAATTATAAAATAAAAATAATATTTAATAAATATATTTTATAAAATCGGTTTACGGTTCGGAACCGAACGGTTATCGGTTAGACCTAAAACCGAACAAATGATACACAATGGAATCGAAAATCAGACCGATAACTGAAATTGCGGTTCTCGGTTAACCGGAACCGCGCGGTTCCGGTTCTAACCAAGAACCATTTAGACAGCCCTACCACCATATCCCGGAACTGTAAAGAAGTTCTTATAATATTTTTATATTTTGTTCTTCAACTTTTTATGAAAAAAAATAATTATTTATAAAAACTTGTAAAAAAAATTCAATTTATAATTAAATATTTTATATCTGTTCATTGCTTTAATAACTTGTATATGTTTTAGTCTTTTTAATATGAGATACTTCTTTAGTTTTTCTCGTCAAATTATATCAATTTGTTGTAAAATTTCTATTTGTAATAGATATTTATTTTTAATTAAAAAATCTATTATACATAACAATTGATTGAAAATCACATATAGAACAACTATCTATTAAGATAGAACGCTAATAAATGAAATTCATGTGGTTACTATATTTTGAGAAAAATAAAATCAATATAAATTCATAAAAGTCCATAAAAATCCATAAAAGTCTATAGAATTCTAACAAATAGAAGTCCATTGAAATCAAAGAGAATTTATGAAAGTCTGTTGAATTCCATTAAAATCTATCAAATTCATCAAACTCTAAAATCTATCAAATTCCATTAAAATCTTAATTCAATACACCCCCTAAGTGTTTTTCCTCATAACTATATAATCTTCAATAATTGTGTACGTGGAAAATAATACTCCACCAATCAAACACTTTGATAAAAAAAAAAAACAAATTCGAAAAAATGTCCACTTCCAAAAATCAACAGAAAATCTGTTGAAATCTATAATACTCTATTGTATAATATTTTTTAATATAATATTTTTAAATCATATAAAATTATAATATTAATTGATTGAACAAATGATAAATATTGAAAACATATAATTTAAAATGAGTTATGCATCTGTTACTCTGTTCTTTTGGGCTTAATTTCAGTACATTTCAGTTCAGTTCAGTCCACTTCAGCTCAGCACAATTCACTCAGTTCAGTTCAGCTTGAGAATCAATATCATTATTATTATCAATAACATTATATATAATAATTGTGTGGGAAAAAATCCATCAATCTAGTCCAAGCCCAAACGAAATCTTTCCAACCAGTCCAACAAACCGAACAGACCATAATGTCTATCCTGGATAAATTCATTGGGCCCCTGGCTTGGAAATATTCTCCAACCAAGTCGGATCCAGGGGTTCGCCACGCCAGCCACGTTTATTTGAATGGTCAGGTAAGGTGACTTTCGAGAACGAGTCAAAATCCAGGAGCTCCACGAGAGGAGGAACAAACAGGTCAACGTAACGGACATATAAGGTTGAGGGGATAAACCCTAGAGACCCCAAGTCGTTATATATAAATACAAGACTATACCGACCGTCTAATATCACCATTATGACCGTTCAACACTTCTCCTTCACCATCTGACGCTCTCGACCGCCGCATCACCAATCCGTGCTGATAAATGTCATTTATTACTCAATCTTCTCTTCTTGAGGAATGCGAATATAGTGAAGTTGGTCTACTCTCTCATGCCTCACCTAACAAAGGCATGTATAACATGCCCAAGGTTCGACTAACCCATCTTCCAACATGGAGTCAACCGACTTAGCCTCCACCCTTTATGAAGATTGAACTATATTTTATCACAAAGGAGTGGCCCGCCGTAATTTTTATATATCACCTCCGTATTTGTTACTTTTGGACACCATCTTTTGAGTCAACGGACTCGACCAACCAAATGGGAGTCAACAGTGCACATGAATTTCATTTAATACTCCGAACGAGTCGACTGACCCTTAAATGTCATTGATTACTCAGTTCTTTATTTTTGAGAAAAAATGAATATTCTGAAGTCGGTCTACTCTTCCTCACATGACATATAGACAATAAGCATCTATTTAATGGAGCACAAGGGTCGATCGACCCGTCCCCGACAAATAATTATAAAAGAGTCAACTGACTTGCCCTCCTAATATTCACCTTAATCATCATTCTAGCCCATCAAGTGACCTATCCAACCTTCATCAGGTGACCTACCTAATTTCAATTAATGTAAAGGCTTCAATTCTACTTTATTACTAGTGGGATGACTCAAACCTACCTGTAATATCCGCAATTTTCGAATTTCGGTAAATTTCTTTTTTCGGCCAGAGTCCATTTTGACGACTCGCTCATGACCGTTTCGTCATTCTGAGAATGATTAATTCTGCACTTTTTGTCATCCGAGTTCGTTTCGGTGTCGTTTTGTTGAGTTCCGTGCTTTTTGGCGACTTTTCCGCACTTGAGTTCGATTCTTGCGAATCTCATCCGAAACTGCTGTTTCGAGTTTCCCGTAAGTTCGTTTAACTTTGTTATACGTGTTGTGAACTTCGGTTTGGTTATTCGATCACGTATCGTGATTTTCGGACGTTTTGGGCTATTTTCGTAATTTCCCAAAGTTTGGGGTAATTACTTTCCGTTGTCGAATTCCGAGCCTTCGGTGGTCGGAATCGTATGTTCTCTTAGTGCTCGGATTCGTCTTTGCGAGTACTTCGTAACCTGGTAGATCCTATTCGTATTCAGGTTCGGGTTTCGGGGTCGTTCGGGCCGTCGGAGTTGGTCCCGGCCGAGTCATGGCCGGGCATGCTGGGGCCAGGCCAGCCCTGGCCGAGTAACGTGCGTTAGTGCTCGGCAGCTACGTACGTAAGGGCCGGTTACGTACGTAAGACCCTGGCCGGTAACGTACGTAGCGGGCCGGCAGTTTTGGGGCAGTGACTCGGTTACGTACGTAAGCCTTGGCCGGTTACGTACGTAAGCCTTGGCCGGTTACGTACGTAACCCGGCCGGCAGTCAGCCTATTTAAGGCCTGCGGACGTTTTCTTCAGCCATTTTCACTCGGTTTTCCTTCTCTTCCGCGGCTGGAGGTGTTGGAATCATGGAGGGATGTTGTTAGACAATCAATCCATGAAGTCTTGGAGTTCATATCATCAATCATCCATCCTATAACATCCTCCGATCTACCGAATCAAGGTTAGATTTCTTGAAAATCTAGTTTTGGGGAATTTGGGTGTTTTGGTTGTTTTCGTCCGATTAATCCGATTTAACTTAGGATTATGATGGATTGATGATTATTTAGATGTATTATATCATTTCACTTGTTATTCCATGGTTGGATCGTACCGATTCGTTATTTGGGTCGAGTTCTTGACCGGCGCCTTGAAGGTGTCCGGTTAAATGTCTTAGAGGGGTTTTCGGGCGTTCTACGATTATTCTTCCTTGTATGATCGATGATTTATTGATTATATGTTGTTAGGGTCGAGTTTCTTGCGAAGAAACCGAGTTGAACCCTTCCGTTTGTTGTCGTTTTCCTTTTCGAAAGCATCGAGCGTTTCAAAGCTTTCCGGTTGAGTCGTGTTCGTCGGAATACTTGCGTGCCGATTTCGAGGCAAGTACCTTGCCCATACTTTTCTTATTTTATGGATATGATGATCGGTGGTCGTCTTGATGTGTTTGTTTGGTTATTTGAAATGAAGTTTCAAAAGATTTCGGTTTGGCCTCGTTAAAGGCTCTCTTTCAAAACGCGTGTGTGTTTTGTGAACGTTGTGTTTTGGGAATTGATTATTTTGAACGTTGAAGGCTTTGATGATATCCCTATTGTTTAAAGTTATGGAATCGTGTATTCCGTGTTTAACCTTGTTATTGTGTTTTGAAGAGTTTGATAACGATGTCGGATTAGTGGCCATCCCTAGTAAGTATTCTTGATGAACTTACATTCTTAGCATGTTAGTATTGCATGAGTATCGGGTGTGTGTGTGTATGCTCACTACGGGTTAGATCCGACGGGGTCTCGGTAGGGGTCCACAGAGGCGTGGGTCCGCGAGCTTGCTTTTAACCACTACGAGTTAGATCCGACGGGGTCTCGGTAGGGGTCCACAGAGGCGTGGGTCCGCGGTTAATTGTGGTGCATTTTACAAATGTGATTTGGATTATTGGCGTTTTCGGAAACGAGTATTTTGAATGGTTTTCATGATTGCATGCATCGACTAAGTATGTAAGAGGTAAGTGTTCGTTTGGCTTACTCGGCTAGGATGGCACTAGAATATTTTGTTGTTTGTTTTAAATCCTTTATTTGTGGATTTTGATGTTGGAGGACGAACCTTGTGGTAGTTCTCGTGTACTGTGAGTTGATGAGATTTGGGGCTAAAATCTCAATGGTTTTGTAAAGGTCATTTGACGGATTTGGGGCTAAAATCCCAACGTTTTTGTAAAGGTCATTTGACGGATTTGGGGCTAAAATCCCAACGGTTTGGTAAAGGTTATTTTACGGAAAGTAAACTTTTGGGGCGGTGACTCTTTTCGTCTTTTGGGTTTTTGAAAAGTAGGATTTGATAATCCTAAATTGTTTTCTATTAAAACTCCCGATGGTATTTCAAATCATTTTATAAATTGTTTCCCTTGATTTTGGATCTTGAAATCTTGGGAAGTCTTTACTCAAACTCTTGCCTCGGGAAGTGTTCATCCTGTTGTATTTGAATCTTTGAGGATTCCGGATTATTATCGTTCGTGGAATGTGAATTGTATGGCTCGTATTTGCACTTTGTTCTTGCACTAGCAAAACAGTAGAGTTTTGCTAACTCCCGAGTATTCGGGGGGTGGATGTCTGTTTTTGCATTCAGGTTTTGGAGCATAACACAGGGTCGGCACGAAGGATGATGAAAGATGATCGATACTAATCACATGAGGATCCGTACATCGTGTATTGGTTCAGTTGTACTTTATTTTCCGCTGCTATATTTTTCCCCAGACGGTGTGGTTGTGTTTTGACCCCTGCGTGGGCATGAGTTGTAATCGAATTGTATGTATTCATTGAAAGACCAAATTGGTCTATTGAGTCATTTTAGCCTTAAAGGCATGGTTGAGTTGTTATATGTTGTTACCAGCCTGGTAGATCCTTGAGGAAAGGTTCTACGGTGTGTAATATCCCTGAGCGGATTGGGGGTGTTACATAAATGGTATCAGAGCTTAGGTTGTGGAAACCTAGGCTGTCGGGTCAAGTCGTGTTGTTTGAGTCTTGTTTCACGATTTTATCCGATCGAGTCGTGTCGCGACGCGTCGCTTGAGTTTGTTGGTCGTGATTAGTATCGTGGGGCGATCGGCATCTTCGTGCGACACTGTGAAGTAAGTCTCCCTTCTTTGTGTTGTGCCTCGTGTGACACGAGCTATTTTTATGATTATTTGTTAAGTGGTGGAATCCTTATGTGGATTTTGATTTCACGATATGTATTTAGTCGACTCGTATTTGATTTATACGAGGAGTGTCGCTTGTGATGTATTTTTATTGTTGTTTTTGTCCGTTCTTGATGATTTTCGAATCGATTCGCACGCTTTACAAGTTCTCTTGTGGGGCTTTGTGCTTATACGCTGCATTTACTTGTTCACTAGTCAGTACGGGAGGGTCCTTAGAGACCTCGAATGGGGTCAGTGGTGTTGTTCTGAATCCTAGGCGGTCTTCGACTGTGGTATTTTATCGTTTATTTCCGTTTAAAGACATGTATTGTCTTGATTTTAAACGTTTTGATGCGTGTACTAGGAGTTGTTTTAGTGAACGTCGATATGTGTGAGTTTTGGGCACTCTGGCATATTGGATTTTTGAAAACCTTGAGTATCTTGGAAAAATAAATTTCGAGACATACTTTTCAAATGAGTTATTTTCTTGTGGTACATCCTAGGTGCCACAATATATTTCAAAAATTTTCTACTTCGAGGACCAAAATACTTTGAGATATTTTCAATGTTTTAGAAACACTTTTATTTAGACCCGAGGGTCGAATATTCTGAAAGTTTTCACTAAGATAAAGTGTCCTCATTTTTATCAAATGCGAAACGGTTCTCCAAAGTCTCGATAACAATATTTCACGTTTGTACTTTTTGAAAGATGATACTCAAGATCAACCGGTGTTCTTCTAAATTATTTTCAAAATGAGGTTTTCGTTTTTAAAACCTATCCATTCCCGTTTGAGGGCTGGGTATGTATGTATGATGTCGCGTTGTCATTATGATGTTTGCTCCCGAGTATGATCGAATTGGCGGTGTGAACGTTGAGTCGCTTTCCACACACTTGTTGTGTTAGCCTCTGTGAGAGGTGGGATGTTGGTGTTGAATGTTGCCGCCACGTAGTGATTTCTGCGTTGTCGCGCATGTGCGAGCTGTTAGAGCTTGGTTTGGCATGACCGTGTGCATCGGTGATTGTTCCGTTATGTGTCGGTTGTTTAATGACTTGTTACCTTGCTCCCGTTTTTGTGAATTTCGTGGACGAGGTCGAAGGTAATACCCGTACTATTTGGACTTATGTATTTCCTCTTTCTCCAGTCTATCGATTTGCTCATGTTCGTTGAAACTTTATGAAATTGTTCTGTATTTCGGTTTCATCGTCCGAACGAACTGTGATCTTGTTGTGGGTCGATCTGGTTATCGTTGTGACTTTTTCGAGTTTGGTTCGATTCTTGTGAACCTTGTTTGGAAGTGACATCATCTAGTCCTATTAGTTCTTTTATTCGAAGTGGATCGGATTTGGAACTCTTGTGTTTTCGACTTTGTCGACTCATCATGTTCGTTGACATTTCTGAGCTTGTCCTGCCCCTTGCTTTTGTTGATCGAACGAGTGTGGTATTGTTTCGGAATTACTCGTTTGTCGTTGTGACTTTTCAATTGCTATTTCCTTTCCTACGGATCTTATGTGAATGCACGTCCTGTTGTTTTCACCGGATCATATATTGTCTCGAGTTGAGATGTGAACCTGGGGGTTGTTGTCTGAATTTTATTATCCTTCGTGTTTCGGACATGATTGTTCGATTTTTGTTGTCTCGATCGTTTGTTTGTTCGGTTTTTGTTGATCTCGTTTCGTGATTGTTAAGCATTCAGACTCCTTCCTAAGTCCCTTAAGTTCGGGAAATTAGTCTCGTTTTTGATCTTCCAACCCTTAGGCGGTGGAATTCCGTATTTGTTCAGCATTTAGCTCGCGTTTTGATTGATGAACCGTTGGGTTGGTCAATCGTATTGATTTTCGTTCGTTGTGTTTTGTGACTGTTCGGATGATCGACTTGATTGTACTATCTGGTTGATGACGCTTGTTACTTGTGGGTTTTATTATGTCTCTACCGGTGGCGTTGTGTTAGTCGCCGTGGAGCGTATTTTCACGCCGTATGTCTCTTTGAGTTTCTTGCAGCGTTTCGCCGTCGGGCGCGAGCTTTCGGTTTTGTGTATTTCGTTGAGTTTTCCTGGCGGGATATTGCTTCTCCCTACTTGTTTTAAGTTTCGGGACGAAACTTCTTTTAAGGAGGGTAGAATGTAATATTCGCAATTTTCGAATTTCGGTAAATTTCTTTTTTCGGCCGGAGTCCATTTTGACGACTCGCTCATGACCGTTTCGTCATTCTGGGAATGATTAATTCTGCACTTTTTGTCATCCGAGTTCGTTTCGGTGTCGTTTTGTTGAGTTCCGTGCTTTTTGGCGACTTTTCCGCACTTGAGTTCGATTCTTGTGAATCTCATCCGAAACTGCTGTTTCGAGTTTCCCGTAAGTTCGTTTAACTTTGTTATACGTGTTGTGAACTTCGGTTTGGTTATTCGATCACGTATCGTGATTTTCGGACGTTTTGGGCCATTTTCGTAATTTCCCAAAGTTTGGGGTAATTACTTTCCGTTGTCGAATTCCGAGCCTTCGGTGGTCGGAATCGTGTGTTCTCTTAGTGCTCGGATTCGACTTTGCGAGTACTTCATAACCGTATCTTCGATTCGTATTCAGGTTCGGTCGGGTCGTTCGGCCGGAGTTGGTCCTGCCGAGTCATGGCCGGCATCTTTGGCCAGCACCGCCGAGTAACGTGCGTTAGTGCTCGGCAAATGCACGTAAGGGCCGATTCATGACGTAAGACCACGGCCGTAACGCACGTAGCGGGCCGGCATTTGGGGCGATGACTCGGTTACGTCGTAAGCCTTGCCACGCATCGTAACCCGGCCGATCGGCTTATTTAAGGCCTGCGGACGTTTTCTTCAGCCATTTTCACTCGGTTTTCCTTCTCTTCCGCGGCTGGAGGTGTTGGAATCATGGAGGGATGTTTTTAGACAATCAATCCATGAAGTCTTGGAGTTCATATCATCAATCATCCATCCTATAGCATCCTCCGATCTACCGAATCAAGGTTAGATTTCTTGAAAATCTAGTTTTGGGGAATTTGGGTGTTTTGGTTGTTTTCGTCCGATTAATCCGATTTAACTTAGGATTATGATGGATTGATGATTATTTAGATGTATTATATCATTTTCCTTGTTATTCCATGGTTGGATCGTACCGATTTTTTATTTGGGTCGAGTTCTTGACCGACGCCTTGAAGGTGTTCGGTAAAATGTCTTAGAGGGGTTTTCGGGCGTTCTACGATTATTCTTCCTTGTATGATCGATGATTTATTGATTATATGTTATTAGGGTCGAGTTTCTTGCGAAGAAACTGAGTTGAACCCTTCCGTTCGTTGTCGTTTTCCTTTTCGAAAGCATCGAGCGTTTCGAAGCTTTCCGGTTGAGCCGTGTTCGTCGGAATACTTGCGTGCCGATTTCGAGGAAAGTACCTTGCCCATACTTTTCTTATTTTATGGATATGATGATCGGTGGTCGTCTTGATGTGTTTGTTTGGTTATTTGAAATGAAGTTTCAAAAGATTTCGGTTTGGCCTCGTTAAAGGCTCTCTTTCAAAACGCGTGTGTGTTTTGTGAACGTTGTGTTTTGGGAATTGATTATTTTGAACGTTGAAGTCTTTGATTGATATCCCTATTGTTTAAATTTATGGAATCGTGTATTCCGTGTTTAACCTTGTTATTGTGTTTTGAAGAGTTTGATAACGATGTCGGATTAGTGGCCATCCCTAGTAAGTATTCTTGATGAACTTACATTCTTAGCATGTTAGTATTGCATGAGTATCGGGTGTGTGTGTGTATGCTCACTACGGGTTAGATCCGACGGGGTCTCGGTAGGGGTCCACAGAGGCGTGGGTCCGCGAGCTTACTTTTAACCACTACGGGTTAGATCCGACGGGGTCTCGGTAGGGGTCCACAGAGGCGTGGGTCCGCGGTTAATTGTGGTGCATTTTACAATTGTGATTTGGATTATTGGCATTTCCGGAAACGAGTATTTTGAACGGTTTTCATGATTGCATGCATTGACTAAGTGTGTAAGAGGTAAGTGTTCGTTTGGCTTACTCGGCTAGGATGGCACTAGAATATTTTGTTGTTTGTTTTAAATCCTTTATTTGTGGATTTTGATGTTGGAGGACGAACCTTGTGGTCGTTCTCGTGTACTGTGAGTTGATGAGATTTGGGGCTAAAATCCCAATGGTTTTGTAAAGGTCATTTGACGGATTTGGGGCTAAAATCCCAACGTTTTTGTAAAGGTCATTTGACGGATTTGGGGCTAAAATCCAACGGTTTGGTAAAGGTTATTTTACGGAAAGTAAACTTTTGGGGCGGTGACTCTTTTCGTCTTTTGGGTTTTTGAAAAGTAGGATTTGATAATCCTAAATTGTTTTCTATTAAAACCCCCGATGGTATTTCAAATCATTTTATAAATTGTTTCCCTTGATTTTTGATCTTGAAATCTTGGGAAGTCTTTACTCAAAATCTTGCCTCGGGAAGTGTTCATCTTGTTGTATTTGAATCTGTGAGGATTCCGGATTATTATCGTTCGTGGAATGTGAATTGTATGGCTCATATTTTCACTTTGTTCTTGCACTAGCAAAACAGTGGAGTTTTGCTAACCCCCGAGTATTCGGGGGGTGGATGTCTGTTTTTGCATTCAGGTTTTGGAGCATAACACAGGGTCGACACGAAGGATGATGAAAGATGATCGATACTAATCACATGAGGATCCGTACATCGTGTATTGGTTCAGTTGTACTTTATTTTCCGCTGCTATATTTTTCCCGTTGTACGGGTGTGGTTGTGTTTTGACCCCTGCGTGGGCATGAGTTGTAATCGAATTGTATGTATTCATTGAAAGACCAAATTGGTCTACTGAGTCATTTTAGCCTTAAAGGCATGGTTGAGTTGTTATATGTTGTTACCAGCCTGGTAGATCCTTGAGGAAAGGTTCTACGGCGTGTAATATCCCTGAGCGGATTGGGGGTGTTACATAAATGGTATCAGAGCTTAGGTTGTGGAAACCTAGGCTGTCGGGTCAAGTCGTGTTGTTTGAGTCTTGTTTCGTCAGATTTTATCTGACTGAGTCGTGTCACGACGCGTCGTTTGAGTTTGTTGGTCGTGATTAGTATTGTGGGGCGATCATCATCTTCGTGCGACCTGTGGAAGTAAGTCTCCCTTCTTTGTGTTGTGCCTCGTGTGACACGAGCTATTTTTATGATTATTTGTTAAGTGGTGGAATCCTTACATGGATTTTGATTTCACGGTATGTATTTAGTCGACTCTCGTATTTGATTTATACGAGGAGTGTCGTCGCTTGTGATGTATTTTTATTGTTGTTTTTGTCCGTTGCTGATGATTTTCGAATCGATTTGCACGTTTTACAAGTTCTCTTGTGGGGGCTTTGTGCTTATACGCGTACGACTTGTTCACTAGTCAGTACGGGAGGGTCCTTAGAGACCTCGAATGGGGTCAGTGGTGTTGTTCTGAATCCTAGGCGGTCTTCGACTGTGGTATTTTATCGTTTATTTCCGTTTAAAGACATGTATTGTCTTGATTTTAAACGTTTTGATGCGTGTACTAGGAGTTGTTTTAGTGAACGTCGATATGTGTGAGTTTTGGGCGCTCTGGCCTATTGGATTTTTGAAAACCTTGAGTATCTTGGAAAAATAAATTTCGAGACATACTTTTCAAATGAGTTATTTTCTTGTGGTACATCCTAGGTGCCACAATATATTTCAAAAATTTTCTACTTCGAGGACCAAAATGCTTTGAGATATTTTCAATGTTTTAGAAACACTTTTATTTAGACCCGAGGGTCGAATATTCTGAAAGTTTTCACTAAGAGAAAGTGTCCTCATTTTTATCAAATGCGAAACGGTTCTCCAAAGTCTCGATAACAATATTTCACGTTTGTACTTTTTGAAAGATGATACTCAAGATCAACCGGTGTTCTTCTAAATTATTTTCAAAATGAGGTTTTCGTTTTTAAAACCTATCCATTCCCGTTTGAGGGCTGGGTATGTATGTATGATGTCGCGTTGTCATTATGATGTTTGCTCCCGAGTATGATCGAATTGGCGGTGTGAACGTTGAGTCGCTTTCCACACACTTGTTGTGTTAGCCTCTGTGAGAGGTGGGATGTTGGTGTTGAATGTTGCCGCCACGTAGTGATTTCTGCGTTGTCGCGCATGTGCGAGCTGTTAGAGCTTGGTTTGGCATGACCGTGTGCATCGGTGATTGTTCCGTTATGTGTCGGTTGTTTAATGACTTGTTACCTTGCTCCCGTTTTTGTGAATTTCGTGGACGAGGTCGAAGGTAATACCTGTACTATTTGGACTTATGTATTTCCTCTTTCTCCAGTCTATCGATTTGCTCATATTCGTTGAAACTTTATGAAATTGTTCTGTATTTCGGTTTCATCGTCCGAACGAACTGTGATCTTGTTGTGGGTCGATCTGGTTATCGTTGTGACTTTTTCGAGTTCGGTTCGATTCTTGTGAACCTTGTTCGGAAGTGACATCATCTAGTCCTATTAGTTCTTTTATTCGAAGTGGATCGGATTTGGAACTCTTGTGTTTTCGATTTTGTCGACTCATCATGTTCGTTGACATTTCTGAGATTGTCCTGCCCCTTGCTTTTGTTGATCGAACGAGTGTGGTATTATTTCGGAATTACTCGTTTGTCGTTGTGACTTTTCAATTGCTATTTCCTTTCCTGCGGATCTTGTATGAATGCACGTCCTGTTGTTTTCACCGGATCATATATTGTCTCGAGTTGAGATGTGAACCTGGGGGTTGTTGTCTGAATTTTATTATCCTTCGTGTTTCGGACATGATTGTTCGATTTTTATTGTCTCGATCGTTTATTTGTTCGGTTTTTGTTGATCTCGTTTCGTGATTGTTAAGCATTCAGACTCCTTCCTAAGTCCCTTAAGTTCGGGAAATTAGTCTCGTTTTTGATCTTCCAACCCTTAGGCGGTGGAATTTCGTATTTGTTCAGCGTTTGGCTCGCGTTTTGATTGATGAACCGTTGGGTTGGTCAATCGTATTGATTTTCGTTCGTTGTGTTTTGTGACTGTTCGGATGATCGACTTGATTGTACTATCTGGTTGATGACGCTTGTCACTTGTGGGTTTTATTATGTCTCTTTGCGTTTCTTGTAGCATTTTGCCGTCGGGCGCGAGCTTTCGGTTTTGTGTATTTCGTTGAGTTTTCCTGGCGGGATATTGCTTCTCCCTACTTGTTTTAAGTTTCGGGACGAAACTTCTTTTAAGGAGGGTAGAATGTAATATCCGCAATTTTCGAATTTCGGTAAATTTATTTTTTCGGCTAGAGTCCATTTTGACGACTCGCTCATGACCGTTTCGTCATTCTGAGAATGATTAATTCTGCACTTTTTGTCATCCGAGTTCGTTTCGGTGTCGTTTTGTTGAGTTCCGTGCTTTTTGGCGACTTTTCCGCACTTGAGTTCGATTCTTGTGAATCTCATCCGAAACTGCTGTTCCGAGTTTCCCGTAAGTTCGTTTAACTTTGTTATACGTGTTGTGAACTTCGGTTTGGTTATTCGATCACGTATCGTGATTTTCGGACGTTTTGGGCCATTTTCGTAATTTCCCAAAGTTTGGGGTAATTACTTTCCGTTGTCGAATTCCGAGCCTTCGGTGGTCGGAATCGTGTGTTCTCTTAGTGCTCGGATTCGTCTTTGCGAGTACTTCGTAACCGTATCTTCGATTCGTATTCAGGTTCAGGTTTCGGGGTCGTTCGGGCCGTCGGAGTTGGTCCCGGCCGAGTCATGGCCGGGCATGCTGGGGCCAGGCCAGCCCTGGCCGAGTAACGTGCGTTAGTGCTCGGCAGCTACGTACGTAAGGGCGATTCGTCGTAAGACCACTGGCCGTAACGTCGTGCGGGCGGCGATTTGGGGCGATGACTTCGGTTACGTCGTAAGCCTTGGCGATTCGTCGTAACGGCCGATCGGCTTATTTAAGGCCTGCGGACGTTTTCTTCAGCCATTTTCACTCGGTTTTCCTTCTCTTCCTCGGCTGGAGGTGTTGGAATCATGGAGGGATGTTGTTAGACAATCAATCCATGAAGTCTTGGAGTTCATATCATCAATCATCCATCCTATAACATCCTCCGATCTACCGAATCAAGGTTAGATTTCTTGAAAATCTAGTTTTGGGGAATTTGGGTGTTTTGGTTGTTTTCGTCCGATTAATCCGATTTAACTTAGGATTACGATGGATTGATGATTATTTAGATGTATTATATCATTTCCCTTATTATTCCATGGTTGGATCGTACCGATTTGTTATTTGGGTCGAGTTCTTGACCGACGCCTTGAAGGTGTCCGGTAAAATGTCTTAGAGGGGTTTTCGGGCGTTCTACGATTATTCTTCCTTGTATGATCGATGATTTATTGATTATATGTTATTAGGGTCGAGTTTCTTGCGAAGAAACCGAGTTGAACCCTTCCGTTCGTTGTCGTTTTCCTTTTCGAAAGCATCGAGCGTTTCGAAGCTTTCCGGTTGAGACGTGTTCGTCGGAATACTTGCGTGCCGATTTCGAGGCAAGTACCTTGCCCATACTTTTCTTATTTTATGGATATGATGATCGGTGGTCGTCTTGATGTGTTTGTTTGGTTATTTGAAATGAAGCTTCAAAAGATTTCGGTTTGGCCTCGTTAAAGGCTCTCTTTCAAAACGCGTGTGTGTTTTGTGAACGTTATGTTTTGGGAATTGATTATTTTGAACGTTGAAGTCTTTGATTGATATCCCTATTGTTTAAAGTTATGGAATCGTGTATTCCGTGTTTAATCTTGTTATTGTGTTTTGAAGAGTTTGATAATGGTGTCGGATTAGTGGCCATCCCTAGTAAGTATTCTTGATGAACTTACATTCTTAGCATGTTAGTATTGCATGAGTATCGGGTGTGTGTGTATGCTCACTACGGGTTAGATCCGACGGGGTCTCGGTAGGGGTCCACAGAGGCGTGGGTCCGCGAGCTTGCTTTTAGCCACTACGGGTTAGATCCGACGGGGTCTCGGTAGGGGTCCACAGAGGCGTGGGTCCGCGGTTAATTGTGGTGCATTTTACAAATGTGATTTGGATTATTGGCGTTTGCGTAAACGAGTATTTTGAACGGTTTTCATGATTGCATGCATCGACTAAGTGTGTAAGAGGTAAGTGTTCGTTTGGCTTACTCGGCTAGGATGGCACTAGAATATTTTGTTGTTTGTTTTAAATCCTTTATTTGTGGATTTTGATGTTGGAGGACGAACCTTGTGGTCGTTCTCGTGTACTGTGAGTTGATGAGATTTGGGGCTAAAATCCCAATGGTTTTGTAAAGGTCATTTGACGGATTTGGGGCTAAAATCCCAACATTTTTGTAAAGGTCATTTGACGGATTTGGGGCTAAAATCCCAACGGTTTGGTAAAGGTTATTTTACGGAAAGTAAACTTTTGGGGCGGTGACTCTTTTCGTCTTTTGGGTTTTTGAAAAGTAGGATTTGATAATCCTAAATTGTTTTCTATTAAAACTCCCGATGGTATTTCAAATCATTTTATAAATTGTTTCCCTTGATTTTTGATCTTGAAATCTTGGGAAGTCTTTACTCAAACTCTTGCCTCGGGAAGTGTTCATCCTGTTGTATTTGAATCTTTGAGGATTCCGGATTATTATCGTTCGTGGAATGTGAATTGTATGGCTCGTATTTGCACTTTGTTCTTGCACTAGCAAAACAGTGGAGTTTTGCTAACCCCCGAGTATTCGGGGGGTGGATGTCTGTTTTTGCATTCAGGTTTTGGAGCATAACACAGGGTCGGCACGAAGGATGATGAAAGATGATCGATACTAATCACATGAAGATCCGTATATCATGTATTGGTTCAGTTGTACTTTATTTTCCGCTGCTATATTTTTCCCGTTGTACGGGTGTGGTTGTGTTTTGACCCCTGCGTGGGCATGAGTTGTAATCGAATTGTATGTATTGATTGAAAGACCAAATTGGTCTACTGAGTTATTTTAGCCTTAAAGGCATGGTTGAGTTGTTATATGTTGTTACCAGCCTGGTAGATCCTTGAGGAAAGGTTCTACGGCGTGTAATATCCCTGAGCGGATTGGGGGTGTTACACTACCTGCCCTCCATTAATACATAAAGTTGGAAGATTCGACCGACCTGTCCTGATAACGCAACGGTCCGCTACAATATTGATATGCCACTTCCTTACTAATTATTCTCAGACATGGAAAATTGACTCGTTGTTGGGTCTCCAGTCGCTCTAACAACTCTTTACCCGGAAAAATTCTAATTAGAGAGTGGGGGACAAACTGTATGGGGAAAAATCCGTCAATCCAGTCCAAGCCCAAACAAAATCTTTCCAACCATCCCAACAAACGTAACAAACCAGACAGTCTAATCGGGATAAACTTATTGGGCCCTTGGCTTGGAAAGATTCGCCAACCAAGCTGGATCCAGGGATTCGCCACATCAGCCACGTTTATTTGGATGGTCAGGTAAGGTGACTTTCGAGAACGAGACAAATGTCACGAGCTCCACGAGAGTAGGAACAAACAGGTCAACGTAACGGACGGATAAGGTTGAGGGGATAAACCCTAGAGACCCCAAGCCGTCATATATAAATACAAGACTATTGACCCAATGAGATCATCAAATTTCAAGTCATTTTCTACTCAACTTACGCTCTATAATAATTCTTTGTCATTCTCCTGCGCTCTCAACCACTGTCTCACCTCCATCACTCATCGGACGTACCCAACCGTCCAATATCACCATTACGATCGTTCGACACTTCTCCTTCACCCTCTGACGCTCTCGACCGCCGCATCACCACCATCACTCGTCGGATGTACCCGATTGTCTTATATTCATCATCAATTGCTCCATCGTTCATTATATTTAATTTGTTTATTTCAATTTATTCACTATAAAATTATTTACTGACTTCAGTGTCGGAGGTTCTTCGGCGGACACCTCATCGGTGCTCCGTAAGGGCTCTTACATATTTTGTGTTGACAGGTTGCTAGTGCCCGATTCAACCGACTTGACCGACGTGCCTGACATCATCATCATTAATTGTAGAATTTACCCCCTACAATAATAATTATTGTTGAAATGTAAATAATAATAATTATTATTGTATATATATTTACTAGGAGTAGTATTGATATTAATTAATACTATCAATAATCTTATATATAATAGTCATTATTAATATTATTTATATTATTATTATTGTTATTGTTGTTGTTGTTGTAATTTATCTAATTTTATTAATAATTATTATTATTAATATCAGTATTATAAATAATATTATATAACACTTTTTGCATTATTAATAATTTTATTATTTTTTATTATTATTGATATTAATATTATCAATAATATTATATATAATTTGTAGTATTACGGATTATTATTATTATTATTGTAATATACTTAATTTTTTTGTTGTATTTTTTTCTATATGATACTATTACTTTTATATTAATATCATCAATAATATTTTATATTATTATGATTATTATTGTTGTAATATATATTATCGTTTTCTATTATATATATATATTTATTATCTAATAATAATAAAAATAATTATTATTATTATTCAGTAACTTCAGTTCAGTTCAATTCATATCAACACAACTCAGTTTAGTTCAATTCAGCAAAATTCAGTTCTCCGATTCGGTTCAATTCAACAGAACCTTACAGCCACTAAAGTTTAAAATTATACATTATTTAAAATTGACTTTATTTATTGAACAAAGATAATATTAACTTAAACCATTAATAATATGAGTACAACATCACCAAAATTAAATCATAAAAAAGCTTAAAAATTATAAAAAACTTACTTTTTATTAAAAATGATGAGAAATGATACATCAATACCCCAACCATCAACACTCAGTTAACACCATGCTTTGCAGGGGTTGTACCGTGTGTTTTATAAATATTTTATTATAACATTAATAAAATATTATTTAAAATTGTATTACTTGTAGAGCACACGGTACAACCCTGCAAAGCAGGTGTTGGTGAGCTGTGGATGGTGAGATGTGTATCATTCCTCAAAAATGATTGTTCTCCCATATTGGTTTGATCTTTATGACCTTTTTTACTTGATTTTTAGATTTGAAGGCCTTAAACCTTTCCGAGATCATGACTGTTGATAGGTGTGCTTGGAGGCGCCAGATCAGAGTTGTGGATTCTTTTGTAGGGAGCAGTGCTGTAGTTGAGAGCCTCAGGGTTGGGTTGTCTCGGTTAGCTTTGACCTAGAGCATTGCATTTTTACTTTTATTGTATATTTTATCCTATTGTCTTTGCGTGTGGTGTATTTTTGTGAGAAGGCATGTGAGCCAACCTCTCTTTTGTTAGAGCGGCGTTCATCGGGAGTGAAGTAGCCAAATTCCGCTTAGGTAAGTCCCATGTGGATCAAGTGAGTCGGTGTATGGTCTCGAGCTTTTTCGAATCATATGTTTCCTTTGTATTTATCACACAAGATTCTAATGTCTTGTTTGGGGGTTTTAAAGCTTGATCACTATCGTAATAAGTAGGGCGTAGTGCAGACATCTTACATCCTTCCTGCACGGCGGGATATATTGGGTACGTTTGGTTTGGTTTGATTTGGTTTTTTATGACCTTTTTTTTTTAAAATGACAAATGATCTATTTGCTCGCTTTTCTTTTTTATCTATATAAGAAGAAATATAGGGGCTTAAATGATAATCGAAACATTTGGAGGGGCAGAAAATGAAAATTATATGTAAACCAACCTCCTACTGTTTTTATGCCACCTTGACGTATCCCATTCAAATCAGGACTTTAAGTTAAACCCCAATACGGCAATACCAAGGTTTTTCGACACGGCCCTTCGGCTTCGCTCCGCCCATCTACATGTAAATTTGTCTGTGTGTGTATGTGCGTGCGAGTGTGTGTGTGTGTGACTATTTTTTTCAATGGATTTCATCTAATTTCAGAAGCTTCCTTTTTTAATCAATCCGTTTGAAATTTGAATTGTTCGCAGTTAATGCAATGCTGGACATTCCCTATATATATATTTATATAGATATCTTTTCTCCTTTTTGTTCATCGGATTTTATTATATAATTGGACATTGAAGACTTACATTGAATTTTGTAGATTGAGACCTTTTCTGAAGGTCTTTAATGGGGTTGTTGAAAAGTAAATCACTGATGTGCCCTGTTGATCAGCATTGCTCCGAATGGGCAAGCAAGTACATGGGCTATTGTCTTTGTGGCACCAAGGACTGGTTCTCACTGGCTTTGGGTTTGGTTAGTGTCGTAAGTTGGGGTGTGGCTGAAATACCCCAACTCGTCACTAATTTCAAGAGCAAATCCGCTGAGGGGCTTTCGATTTTGTTTCTCATGACATGGATTGTTGGGTAAAATAATAAATACTTACTCTTCAATGTTTTTTTTTTTGTTAGCTTGTTTGTGCCGTTTGTATCAATTTATACGCTAGTATCGATTTATTGTATTTTTGTTCTCTCGGGGATCTTCTTATATGTTTGGTTAAATTCTTAACTTTATGACGACGTTATCATGCAAAATTGAAATCGGGAGGAAATTGAGCGGAACCCGGTTTTCTTGAATTGCTCGACAATATTGAACCAGAACTTTGCACGTTGTCTTAATTAACCGGGCCACGGAAAATATACCTCGTGTTGATATACATTACTCCGATCGTGATAGAAATCCATTTTAATCTTTTGCGTATCGTTAATGTCATTAGTTCTTCATTGAATTACTATGTATTTTTTTTCCTTTTGAATACTAGCGTCGTATTGTATGTCGTCAATCGGATTCTTCAGATTCCAGTATGCTGATATGTATATAATATTGCATACCACTTCTTTCTTTTTTGGTAACTTTTTTCTAACTAGTTACTTTTTTTATCACTTCTTATGCAGAGATTTTCTCAACCTATTTGGCTGCATATTAGAACCAGCAACTGTAAGTTTGGTTATTTCCGTTGTAGTTCTAATGCAAAACTTGCTTTCGAAATGATACGGCCTTATGTGTGCCTTAGCCGTTAAAATGAACTCCTTTTTTTTTCCTGTCTATATAACAAAAAAAGAAATAAAATGTGTAAACTATTAATTTTAGAATCAGAATGTTCTTCTCATTATATTTGTGTGCTTCTACAATGTTGTTATCGCCCCCCCAATGGCCCGGATATAAAAGGGGTGTATGTTATGCCCTCACTCGCCTAATGTTGAAGGGTTTGTTTACTATTTTATATAGAAGGAACATTTTCATTTACAACCATAATTCTGAAGCCTTTTTTTTTCACTTTTCAAACCAAACTTTATATTTTGACTGATTCCAGCCTCAATTTTACATTTTTTATCACTTTCCCACCTCTTTTGTCAGAAAATCCGCTAAAATCGTCATATATGCAAGCCAAGTAGTTTTGAACTAGATATTTCTTGACTCACTCTTAAGGTTTAGGGAGACTGAAGAATTGGACTGAACTTGGGGTCAAAATTGGTCGCATTGCATATCAAATGAGTTTAGACATGAGAAAAGTCGAGTTCGACTTTTGCTCCTAAACGACCTACTTTATTTGCAAATGTGATGAATTTCATCGGATTCAATATTTTAGGTGGGAAAGCAAAAAAATGTGATTTTTAAGGTTAGAATCTGCCGGAAACCTAACAACTCAGGTTGTAAAGTGTAATTTTCTCTCTGTCATTTTCTTTTTTCTTGGCCAAATCCTGAAGCTCTCAATCATAATGCCAATTTTGCTTCTTGAACTAGAATGTTTTAACTTATGTTTTTCTAATTTTGCAGCTTCCTACACAATATTATATGGCAGTGGTACGATTTCCGTTTTTTTTTTGTTGTTGTTGGTTGACGATCTCTATCTGTTGAATCTCAACATTCTGCCTATCATCCACCCTTGATCTGATTGGATAATCGTCTATTTTTGTTGCTTGCAGTTATATACAATTACTACAGTTCTTCTTTTCTCACAAGCTGTATATTATGGATATGTTTATCCGCGACTGAAGACAAAGACCAAAAGGCGTCAGGAGGTTCGAATTAAATATTTTCGATGTATAAAACCATTAAATTGTACTTGCATTCTTAAAACTGAGCGAGTGGAATATAACTGGGAATCTGGTCAATTTTGCATTTTCAGAAAAGTATGTGTGGAATTTCAGGCGATAAAAAATTTCGTCTTTTTTCAGAGCATTTCAACCGTTCGGACCTATGATCACTTTGGTTTTACACACGAGAGAGAGGGAGGGAGGGAAGGAGGGAAGGAGGGAGGGGGGGGAGGGATTTTTGGGGGTTTCTTTTTTTCTGTTAAATGTTAATTCCTGATGTTTTTTTTTTATACAATGTATTGCAAGGCTGTCGAAGCTGGGGCTGTGGGAAGAAAAATGGAGCAAAGTTATGGTGTTGATACTGTAAAGGTCAATAACATAGAAAGACGGGAAGTTGTTCCAAGCTCACCTATTCCTGTTGCATCCCTTTCACCCAATAGCAATAGATCTGAAGAACTGTTCTTCATGTAAGCAACCATTCGCTTTAAACCTTTAAAATGCATATAATCAGTGGTGTACTTAGCATATTATTCAATTGCATTGATCTCTATTGGTATATCAGAAGTCTGAAAACTCTAAAATCTGTCTATTATTTTTATTTATTTTTGTTAAAGGAATTCCTGATCTGTATGAAAGAAATAAAGCTATTTTATTATTTTTATTTATTTATGTTAAAGGAATTCCTGATTTTTTTTGAGTGGGGGTTTTCAGGTCGGCAAGATCTCTTTCAGTTAGTCATACACCTCCGAAAGGATCTTTCCTTGCATCAAGAACTCCTACTTCAGATGTCGAACGACATTTTATTGAAGAACCATTGCTTGGTGACGTTAGGCCAAGTCAATCTGGCCCCCCTCCAAAACTCAAAACTATGTTTTGCGTGGTAAGATTTCGTGTTGTGTCCGGAAAAAAAATTAGCAATCATTTTTTTTTCCTTATCATCTTAAATAAATCGCCAGGTCTGTTTTTTTCTGACACGTTTTGTGCTTCTCAGGTTTCCTTGATGACACTCTTCCTCGGCAGTTGCAACCAACAACTTACAGAAAGCCGTATAAACGACATGATTTTTAAAAGTCCGACCAGAGGCGTTGTATTGCATGTTGGAAGGCAACTTTTTGAGGCAAAGGTTGTTTAATTTGCTTGTGATGTGTTACCGTTTTCTGTTTACATTTCCTATTTTTTTATTTCAATTGATGCATTTTTTGTCTTCCCTAGATATATTTATATGATTCCTCGGTTTATGCTAACCTTTCTTATATTGTTACAATTTTATCGGACCTACCCGAAGGGACAAAATTGGGAATAAAATTAAACAATGAAATGGAAAATAAAAATAAAAAATCATTTTTTTTTCATAAAGCAAGACATGTCTACATTTTTGACAAGGCATTCTTAAACTAGAATAACTATGAATATGAATTAGCTTCTATAAACATTACAGGCCACTCGAGGTTCAGCAGAGGTCAATGGGATTGGATCATACCTCGGTTGGGGAATGGCGGCTATTTACATGGGCGGACGTCTTCCTCAAATTTGCCTAAACGTAATCATATATCATATAATCTGAAATTTAGGCTGTGTGATTGATGTATTATATTGTGAAAACCTCTTACCAAAGGCAATGAATGGCTCAAAAAAATTTTTTTCTTCATTTTCTGCAGATTAGAAGGGGAAATGCAGAGGTAAGTCATTTTTCTTCACTCTTCTTTTATTAAAGACCTTTATTACCTGGACCCGCGCACGGTGATGTCGGGTTACGGGTGCATAGTTAAATGTCTGCCGCTGTCAATTCAGGAAAAAAAAACAATGTTGGCATAAAATGAAGTGTCTAAGTGGCATACCCATGTCGGAGTGTTGAGTCTGAGATGGGTATAGAAGGGGGCTCGAGCTGCAGTTTTGACTTATCGAACTGGAGTTCAAGCTTTTTCTTATCGAACCGAGCTGAACTTGATCAGCTTATCCTATACAATATTTTGTTCGAACTCAAGCTCGTTTCCTTATCGAACCGAATTGAGTTGAGCCGAGCTTATCGAGTTGAACTCGAGCTTTTATCGAGCAGCTCGATTATTTTACAGCTTAGCGGGAATCTAGTCGAGTTTTGGCTCATCGAACCGGAGTTCGAGCTTTTTCTTATTGAACGGGCCGAGAACAATTTTTTTGTTCAAACTCGAGCTCGTTTTCCTACCGAACAGAGTCGGGTCGACCTTATTGAGTCCGAGTTCAGGCGGATCAGTTTGTTCACATCTCTACTTTTGTGCACAGGGGCTTAACCCGCTAATGTTTGTGTTTGCTCTTGTTGGCAATGCTACATATGTGGCAAGGTGAGCAAAATTGTCGACCGTTTTTTCTTTTTCCTTCCTATCTTATTTTTCTCCTTTTTTAAAGATAAAAAATAAAAAATAATATTTAATTTTATTTTTCATGGCAGTATCCTCGTTTTGGGAATAAAAAATAATATGCTACATATTATTGACGGTTTCAAAGTTTGATTCATGTTAGCCGACCACAAATCATTTTGGGACTAAGGCTTAGATGTTGTTGTTATTGTGGCAGTATCCTCGTTAGCAGCGTAGAATGGTCTAAAGTACATCCGAATCTTCCTTGGCTGGTCGAGTCATCTGGATGCGTGCTTCTCGATATTTTTGTATCCTTAATACCAATATATTTGTGTTAGCATGTTGACTTTTTTTTTTTTTTTTTTTTTTACCTTCATAGAATGCCTGTAACTTAACAAATTGATTCAGATTCTTATTCAGTTTTATTACTTCCACTGTCGATCAAGGCGTGCAGTTGAGAAGTATGTCTCTGAGTGAACTTGATATCCGAGGTAATGTACACTTCTCTTTTACCTCGGATATATGAATAATCTTTTTCCAGTGGTCTTATTAATTACCACCGCGTATCATATACCTGCTCAAACAAGTTCTTGTCGTACTCCGAGTTGCCTAAGTTTAGGAAAATTCTAAATACCCGGACGGATACTGTACTTGCATGTATATTCATCATTAGATCTGTAGCAAATGATTTTTGTTATAAATTCAATGGTAATTATACATGCAGGTATGCAGGTATGGTACCGTGTGGGTATATTAGAACTTGTTTAAGCCCTTATTGATATTCTAACAAGCACCCTAACTGATTTTTAATATTCTCATTTTTTTATGCAGGCTTGTTAGGCACTTCCCTTGTTGCCATAAATTCAGCTACCTTCAGTTTTGACACTTATTTATTTTTATTTTTATTTTTTTACTTAGTATTTTTTAAACTTTTAACTCGGGTTTTTGGTCGCCGGTACGTTTTTATGCCCTATCATTGATTGGGCTTCAATTTTGTTGCTTAGGTGATCTTTTGATTAAAAGAAGGGAGAGCAAATTATGCTCTACCTTCACTGTTCTGTTTCTTTTCCAGATCTTTTACTATCCAAGTTTTGTGTTGATATTGATTACATGAAGTTTGGGCTAATTACGAAAGAACCCAGAGGTTTTTGGAAACAACATCTAAGTCATAGTCCCAAAATGATTTGAGGTCGGCTAACATGAATCAAACTTTGAAACCGTCAATGATCGTTACATAAATAACATAAAAGAAAAAAAAAGAGAGAAAAAAGTAGAGAAAAAAGCAAAAAAAAAAAAAAGAGAGAAAATGAATATTAACAAAAAAAGAAAAAAAAAGAAAAAAAATGAAAAATCCTGAAAAATAAATTAAAAGATAACATGAAATAAAAGAAAATAAGATTAAAAAAAAACGGGAATCAGATTCCATCCACCATCCGTATTCTTTTTTGCCACATTTGCCTCTCAATTGCCATACTTTTTCCAATTCCAAGAAATCGCATATCATTTTCAATCATCTTTATTCAAGCTTTCTTGGGTCTTCCTCTACCTTTCACAATATTACTTGTTCCCCAACTTTCTAGCCTTCTCATTGGGGCATCAACATGTCTTCTTTTCACATGATCAAATCATCGTAATCGATTCTCCATCATCTTGTCTTCTAACTCTTACCTTCTCTATAATCACCTCATTTCTGAACCGATCCTTTTTTGTATGACCACACATCCATTGTAGCATATGCATCTCTGTCACATTCATCTTTTGAACGTGACACTGTTTTACAGCCCAACACTCGGTGCCATATAACAGTGCAGGCCTAATTGCCGTGCGGTAAAATTTACCCTTTAATCTATGAGGCATGTCAGGATCATATAAAACCCCTGTGACACTCTTCCACTCCAACCACCCTGCCTTTATTCTGTGAGCCACATCGCTATCTAGCTCTTCATCCTTTTGGATAATAGATCTAAGATACCGAAAGAAAGTGAATCCATGAACAACTTTCCCATCAAATGTGATCATCCCCGCATCTCTATCACTGTTTTCGCTAAACCTACACTCTATATATTCAATCTTACTTCTGCTCAGCATAAAGTCATCGAGCTTCCAAAGTATCCCTCCAAAGTTCCAATTTCTGTTGCACTCCAACCTTCGTTTCATCAATCAACACAATATCATCTGCGAACATCATACACCACGGAACATCATTTTGAATTTCTCTTGTCAATTCGTCCATGACTATGGCAAAGAGAAAAGGACTAAGACCAGATCCTTGATGCACCCCAATCGTAATAGGGAATTCTTCTGTCCTCCCAACATTAGTACGTACACTTTTACTAGCTCCCTCATACATGTCCTTTATAATGTCAATATATTTCCGCGATACACCTTTCTTTGCTAAGGCCCACCAAAGTACTTCCCTTGGTACTTTATCATATGCCTTCTCTAAATCAATAAAAACCATATGTAGATCTTTCTTTTTATCTCTAAATCAACTGCCGGATAAGATAAATCGCTTCCATGGTCAATCTTCCAGGCATAAATCCAAACTGATTTTCTGTTATATTCACAAATTTCCTGATCATTTGTTCAATCAGTCGTTCCCACAACTTCATGGTATGACTAATTAGTTTAATTCTGCGATAATTAGAACAATCTTGAACATCACCTTTGTTCTTATACAAAGGGACGAGAATACTTTTCCTCCATGCTTCTCCAAATCTTATTGAAAAGCATAGTTACCCGTTCGATCCCTCTCTCCCCCAAACACCTCCAAACTTCAATAGGTATACCATCTGGTCCATCTGTTTTCTTTGACACCATCTTCTTCAATGCCATTGTCACTTCACCCTTTTGAATTCTCCTCTTAAACTCTCGGTTAACCATATTTGAGGGGATGTTTAAATTCCCAATATCTTGTTCTTGATGGCCATTGAATACGGTATCAAAGTATGACCTCCATCTCTCTTTTATCTCTTTATCTTGGACCAAAACTTTTTGGTCAGTATCTTTCACACATTTAACTTTTCCAATATCTCGCATCTTCTTCTCTCTCATTCGAGCAAGTTTATAGATATCTTTTTCCCCTTCTTTTGTATCTAATCTTGCATATAATTCTTGATTGACCTTTGATCGGGCATTTCACACTGCCTTTTTAGCTTCTGTTCGAGCTTTCTTGTACTTCTCATAATTCTCATCGCTCGAGCATTTACCCAGTACCTTATAACATTCACGTTTGGTCTTTATCGCTTGATGCGAAATCTCTATCGGCACAGCGGAAGGCTGTTTTGACGAGCGGAAGCGAACAACACTTAGCCAAGAGGAATCGAACAGCACAGTTAGGAATTCACAAGAACTGATAGCAACAGTTCGCTACAGCAACAAGAAGGGACAGCGGCACACGCACAAGATAGGAACTGGTAACAACAGTTCGATACAACAACAATGATACGCGCCAAGACAGGAACTGGCCGAGTGGAAATGACTCGGAACAGGCAGCTCCAAACAGCGGCACTCGAAAACAGCAAGTTTCGGTCGAATGCACTGGAAACAGGAAGCAAGCTTCGGACAATCGAACATCAATTGATGTGGACTCCCGATCAGGTACAACCCTGCATCGAAAGTAAGAGGAATGTCCTTTGTGAACAGGGAACAAGGATAATGAGTTGAAGTATGGAACGAAATGTAAGAACTGTCTGAAGAGGGGGAGTTTTCTATCGAAATAGGAAAGGAAGCAGGTGTTTATCGAACTAGACCTATAATCCGATAAGGTGATCTCTTCTCAAGACCTATTGAGAATCGATCAGATTAAAATTCGAAACGCATCGAATAATAACCAAATTTTGGAAGGAAACTCGTCCAACGCTTTAAACAATACACAATGTATTTTGTTGATTATTCCATGATCTGCTACAACCCAAACATGACTACTTATAGGTAAGAGTAGCCTGACAAGATTACTTAAAATATTAAAAGATAAGATCACATGATCTTAACAATAAAAATGGTACTCCACGCCACTTCCAAACAAAAGGAATAAAAGAGGGGTTTCATCTCCAAGGTGATATTCTTCTTCACATGCAGGCCGAGAATCAGGCATTTCTTTATTATCTTATCTTCACCAACTTGGACCCAACATGATGCAAGTTGCCTCGTTTAAGTTATTCCCAGTCCGATCACCAAGGTTACTTCAGGTCTCGTAACCGTTTTCTCGCCTAAGTATGTAGGAGTATGTTCACGGTGTTTTACGTCAATCCTCACTTCATCTTCTTCGCTTGGAGTAGTCGGTTTCGTATCATTCCCTCCTTCTTTAAAAGGAATTATCCTCAATTCCGCAATTCCATTGTCATCGAGATATGGAGATAGATCACCTATGTTAAAAAGTAGCATGCACTCCATAATCACCCGGAAGTTCTAGATTGTATCCATTGTCGTTCACCTTCGCAACTACTTTAAACGGTCCCTCGGCTCGTGGCATTAACTTGTTCTTACGCTTACTCGAAAATCGCTCTTTCCTAAAATGCACCCAAACTAAATCCCCAACTTCGAATAATCTCGGCTTTCTTTGCTTGTTTGACTTTATTTTGTAAGTCTCGTTTATCTCCTTGATTCGATTACGTACTTGCTCGTGTAATTTCATCATTGACTTCAGCTTCGACTCCGCGTCCTTATGCACCAATTCGTTACTCGGTAATGGAATTAGATCTAACGGCATGTAAGGATTCAGCCCGTAAACTACTTCAAATGGAGAGTGTGCTGTGGCATGAGTAGGAGAACGATTATAAGCAAACTCCGCATGTGCAAGCTTCAAATCCCAATCCTTTTGTGTCTTGCTCACAAGACCACGTAATAAAGTGGCCAAGGTTCGATTGGTAACCTCGGTTTGGCCATCTTTTTGCGGATGATGCGACGTGCTAAATAGAAGCTTGGTTCCCACCTTTCTCCACAAGGTGTTCCAAAAATAGCTAAGGAATTTTGAGTCTCGATCCGAAACAATCGTATTCGGAATCCCATGCAATCGTACAATTTCTAGGAAATACAAATCGGCGACGTTACTCGCGTCGTCCGTCTTGTGACAAGCCACAAAGTGAGGCATCTTCGAAAATCGACCGATAAAAACCATAATAGCATCCCTCCCTCGTTGAGTACGAGGTAAAGCAACAATGAAATCCATCGATACATCTTCCCATGGCCTTTCTAGAATCGATAAAGGCGCGTATACTCCCGGCTTGAACGAACTCTTCGCAATATAACATGTCACACACTTACTAATTATGTCATTCACATCCCCCTGCATCCTTGGCCAATAAAAATGTTCCTTAAGTACCTCTAATGTCTTAGCCGAACCAAAGTGGCCAGGCAAGCCTCCACCGTAAGCTTCCCGAACCAACAATTCCCGAACCGTGTGTTTGGGCAAGCAAAGACGATTTCCTTTGAAGAGGAAGCCTTCCTGTATCATAAATTCTCCAAACGGACCAGATTTGCAATGAGTGAAAGTCTCACCAAAATCCGCATCACCATCATAATATTCCTTCAATGTCTCAAACCCAAGCAAATGAGCATCTAGAGTAGAGAGCAAGGCATACCGCCTAGACAACGCATCCGCTACAATGTTGCTCTTGCCATCCTTATACTTTGATGAAAAGTGGAACGATTGTAAGAATTCCACCCACTTAGCATCTCGGACTCAACTTCTGTTGCCCATTAATATACTTCAAGGACTCATGATCCGAATGTAGAATGAAGTGTTTCGGCCGAAGGTAATGACTCCAATGATCAAGGGCTCTCACAATGGCATAGAACTCCTTGTCATAAGTACAATAGTTGAGTCGAGTCCCTCCCAATTTCTCCGAGAAGTATGCAATCGGTCGTCTCCTTTGGACGAGAACCGCCCCAATACCCACTCCACTCGCGTCACATTCTACCTCGAACGGTTGTGAAAAATCGGGTAACTCTAAGATAGGTGCCTCACACATTTTTGTTTTCAACTTTTCAAACGCCCCTTGGGCAGCCCCGTTCCACACAAACAGCCCTTTTTTCAAGCATTCCGTTATCGGGCTTGAAATGATGCTAAAGTCTTGGATGAACCTCCGATAAAATGAAGCAAGTCCGTGAAAGGATCGGACTTCCGTGATGGTTTTAGGAGTAGGCCAAGATTTAATCGCCTCGATCTTAGCTTGATCAACCGACACTCCTTCCTTTGAAACGATGTAGCCAAGAAAGGCTACACTCTCGACTAGAAACGAGCACTTCTCCTTCTTTCCATAAAACTTTTGGTCCCTAAGGATCTCGAAGATTTGCCTCAAGTGCACGGTATGTTCTTGCAATGATCGACTATAAATCAAAATGTCATCCAAGTATACGACGACAAACTTTCCCAAAAACGGTTTAAGTACCTCATTCATTAATCACATGATAGTACTTGGCGCATTTGTAAGGCCAAAAAGCATGACGAGCCACTCGTACAATCAATGTTTTGTTTTAAAAGTCATCTTCCATTCATCACCTTCTCGCATGCGAATTTGATGGTAGCCGCTTCTCAAATCAACCTTCGAAAAAGCCACCGAACCATGCAATTCATCCAATATATTATCAAGTCTCGGAATTGGGAATCGATACTTGATGGTTATGTTATTCACGGCTCTACTATCTATACACATTCGCCATGATCCATCTTTCTTCGGGACAAGCAAAATTGGAACCGCACAAGGACTCAAACTTTCTCGAACGTACACACGGTTTATTAGTTCCTCGATCTGTTTTTGTAACTCCTTCGTATCCTCGGGGTTACATCGATAGGCGGCTTTGTTAGGGAGTGATGCACCCGGTATAAGATCAACTTGGTGTTCAATCCCACGTAAGGGCGACAAACCCGGCGGTAAGTCTTCCGGAAAAACATCCGCAAATTCGCATAACAAGGTATTGATCTCCCCTTTGTCTTGCACAATCATGTCAACGTCTCATGTTTCTTTAATCATCAACAAATACATACGCTCGCCATCATCAATAGCGTGTTTCACCTCTTTCTCACTCGCAAGCATAGTAAGTTTCGGTTTTTCCATCTGGCTAGAACTCATCGAACGAATGGCTTGAGGTGATATTGGTTTAAGCACAATCTTCTTGCCTTTATCCCGTAATTCATATTCGTTACTTCTCCCTCGATGTAAAACATCTCTATCAAATAGCCATGGTCGTCCCAAGAGTATATGGCATGCATCCATCGGGAGTACATCACATAATACGTCGTCACTGTATGAACCCATAGTTAAACCGACCCGTACTTATTTTGTCACCTTTATTTTGCTCCCATCATTGAGCCAATGTAAAGTGTAAGGTTTCGGATGAGTCGTAGTGGTCAGCCCGAGTTTAGTCACCATCTCACTTGAAGCTACGTTGGTGCAACTTCCTCCATCAATGATCAAGCTACACCATTTATTCCCGACTTGACACTTCGTGTGAAATATTTGATCCCGCTGTTCCGAATCATTCGACACAGATTTGGCTTGTAAAGTACGAAGAACTAAAGTCGTGTCATAGTTTGGAGCATCGTAAGTTTCACATTCTTCTCCTTCTTCGTCCTCCACGTTGAATCAAACACATCACCTAGTCTTTCCTTTTCGTCCTCGACCAACAACTCGTCTCGGATCGTGACAGCTTCTCTTAGTGTCACCACTCGTTTGTTCGGACAAGCATTTTGATAGTGACCGAACCCTTGACATTTGAAACATCGTACTTTAGTCAAACTCATCTCATTCGGCACGTAGTGGTCTTTAGGAATCGCAATAGGGGTAGGAGTCGGTACAGTCATTTTAGCAGCTGAACTGGAACCGATACTTGGGTTTCCAAATTTAGATGGAAACTCGGGTTTATAAAACTTCATCTTGTTTTGAGCTTCCAACTTTACACATAGTCCACATAATGTATCGAAGTCTTCGTATGGGTATAATTCCACCGAGTTAGCTATGCTTCGGTTCAAGCCATGCAAGAAACACGACATCTTCTGCTCCTCATTCTCCTATATTTCTCCCATTAAGGTCAGATTTTCAAACTCCTCAATGTATTCACCGACACTCAACTTTCTTTGCATGAGGTCGGCAATCTTCCGGTACAAGGACAACCGATGTGATGTTGGTACATATCTTTTACGAAGTTTTCTTTTTAATGAATCCCACAAACGGATCTTTTCTTTCCCCGCACGAGCTCTTCGTGTTTTAACTCCTTCGTACCCAAGTGAAGCGCCTTTCCCCAACTTGAGAATTGCATACTTGCACCGCTTCTCATCGTCGAGGTCTTTAAACTCGAACATGCGGTTAATTTTACGTTCCCATTCCAAGTAAACTTCAGGGTCTGTCCCGCCAACGAACTCCGGAAGCTCGTTAACCTTGAACTCTTCGACATGGGGTGAGGGTCGTTCATAGTCACCACACCTAGGTTGCCAACGCTGGTCGCGTTGTTCTGGTACGTCACGCAATGCGTCGCGAAGTTTTGCCAAGAAATCAGCGTTGTTGAGATCCATAATGCCAAAGCTCAAGAACTTGGGCTCCGATGCTACTTATGATGCGAAATCTCTATTGGTACAGCGGAAGGCTATTTTGATGAACGGAAGCGAACAACACTTAGCCAAGAGGAATCAAAGACGCTTAGGAATTGACAGAACTGTAGCAATATTCGCTAAAGAATAAGAATGGATAGCGCACGCGCACAAGACAGAATCGTAACAATACTGACATAAAGAATAATGATACGCGCCAAGATAGGAACTGGCCGAGTGGAAATGACTCGGAACAGGCAGATCCAAAAAGCGACACTCGAAAACAGCAAGTTTCGGTCGAATGCACTGGAAACAGGAAGCAAGCTTCGAACAATCGAACAGCAATTGATGTGGACTCCCGATCAGGTACAATCCTGCATCGAAAGCAAGAGGAATGTCCTTTGCGAACAGGGAATAAGGATAATAAGTTGAAGTATGGAACGAAATGTAAGAACTGTCTGAAGAGGGGGAGTTTTCTATCGAAACAGGAAAGGAAGCAGGTGTTTATCGAACTAGACCTATAATCCGATAAGGTGATCTCTTCTCAAAACTTATTGAGAATCGATCAGATTAAAATTCGAAACGCGTCTATTAATAACCAAATTTTGTAAGAAAACTCGTCCAACGCTTTAAACAATACACAATGTATTTTGTTGATTATTCCATGATCTGTTACAACCCAAACATGACTACTTATAGGTAACAGTAGCCTGACAAGATTACTTAAAATATTAAAAGATAAGATCACATGATCTTAAAATAAAGGAAAAGACAAAAGGAATAAAAGAGGGGTTTCATCTCCAAGGTGATATTCTTCTTCACATGCAGGCCGAGAATCAGGCATTTCTTTATTATCTTATCTTCACCAACTTAGACCCAACATGATGCAAGTTGCCTCGTTTAAGTTATTCCCAGTCCGATCACCAAGGTTACTCCAGGTCTCGTAACCGTTTTCTCGCCTAAGTATGTAGGAGTATGTTCACGGTGTTTTACGTCAATCCTCACTTCGTCTTCTTCGCTTGGAGTAGTCGGTTTCGTATCATCGCTTGCTTAACTTCATCATTCCACCAAGATGTGTCCTTACTTGATGGTCTGTTTCCTTTAGATTCTCCTAGGACTTCTTTTGCAACTTCCTTTATGTTATGCTCCAACAGTTTCACATCGAATCTATATCCATCTCCGTGCAATCAGACCAAATACCACTATCAGCAATCTTAGCCACAAAAGTATGTCGACTCTCCCCTTGGAGCTTCCACCACTTAATTCGAGGGTTGGCATTCTCTTTCTTAATTGCCTCTTACCTCGAAAGTCAAGCACCACAACCCTATGCTGCGTTGCAGCACTCTCACCGGGTATCACCTGGCAATTAGTAAAACTTTTCCTCCAAACATTCCTTACTAAAAAGAAATCAATCTCGCTTGCATTACCTCTGTTTCTATATGTCACCAAATGAGAGTCCCTTTTCTCGAACCAAGTGTTCATAATACCCAAGTCATAAGCTAATGCGAAATTCAATATACCATTTCCTTCTTCATTCTTATCCCCAAAACCAAAGCCATAATGAACGCTCTCAAAGTCATCTCTGCTAACACCGACATGCCCATTGAGGTCATCACCAATGATCAATTTCTCACCCATAGGAATTCGTTCGACAACCTCTTCCAAATCTTCCCAGAATTCTTGTTTGATCGATGCATCCAATCATACTTGTGGTGCATAAGCACTTATAATAGTTAGAAACTCATCCCCTATCGCAAGCTTAATACTCATTATTCTATCACTCTTTCTTGACACTTCCATCACATCATCAATGATTTCTTTATCAATGACGATACCCACTCCATTTCTACTTCTATCTTTTCCAGAGTACCAAAACTTGTAACCCCAAGGAGCTAACACTCTTGCCTTTTCACCAACCCACTTAGTCTCTTGTAGACACATTATGTGAACCCTCCTCCTTTTCATAACCTCCCCCACTTCTGCTGATCTTCCCGTCGAAGAGCCAACGTTCCAAGTTACAAACCGCACCTTACTACCCTTTCTATCCACATGAACTAACTTCTCTGTCTGTCCCCTTCCACGCTGCAAGGATCCTTGCACATTTGACACCACACTCATACTTCGAGGTGGAGCGCCGCTTCCGGGCGACGACCTAGCAACCCTTACATATATTTTCCACACACTCGGGCCTATGAAGTGTAGCGCATCCTTGCTCATTTGACACCACCCTCAGATGTAAAGGTGGCGTGCCGCTTCTGGGCGAAGACCTAGCAACCCCTTCATAAGAAACAAACATTAAGAAAATACCTCTTACCGGTGAGCTTTTTGTTCTTTATATAAGAAACCTTTGGGGTTTTTTTGTGGTTTTTAATAAGGGTGAGGGTCTCCTGCTGTGCGCTGGATGGAACACGGACACACACACACACACACGTGCGGGTGTGTGTGATCGGACGGTTGGGATGCAGCACAGCACGGTGCTGTGCTGCAGAGGATCCCAACCCTTTTAATAATCCAGGGTACACAAAATTACCTTAAAAAGATGACTAAAAAAAGTAGATAATTACTATTCTGCAGTAAGTTCGTATATATACATAATTAATTAAAAGTCTATCTTTTTTAATATCAAACAATAAAAGATACAAGTTATATATTTTCATCTATAATAGTAGAAGTATTGATACCAAAGACACTAATATCTTTAAAACTGATCGAAGCACAGTCCTGCCATGGACACGATTGCTGCACATGATGGAATGCAATCGTGTACAGTGATTGTGGTCATGTTAGAGGTGCACTCAATGGAGAGCAAGTGTACTTTAGTCTTTTTAACCAAAATAGTATCAGTAACATTTACTTTTATGAATATGATGTATAACTTGTTAATTTTATGGTTTAGTATTAAAAAATGAATTCTCTTAATTAAACTGTCTATTAAGCTTAACAACCGTTGTTCCTCAAAATACTTACCCGAGTTATTTTTACCAAAATACTTATCAAAATTCATTCGACTGGATTTTTGACTGCCGGACATTTCGATTTAACTGTATTTTACATTTCGATTTTGTTCGTCTTCCGATTATTTACTGAATTACGTATTACTTGTCTAGATCAATGATCTGTTGTGAGAAGAGCAAACAGAAGTGCTAAAAATGAAGTAGAAATCAAGATTTCAAACTTGATCCTTGGTATAACATGTTGGTAGCCGATCCACCTTGGCATCCACTTAAGCACTCCAGGCAGCCGACCAGTCGAGCAGATCCTGGAGCCGAACCGGTCATGGACCCGATTGTCTCCCAGACCCGTTGGAACCGGACCGGACAGAGACATTAGAGCCGACCCGGAATCCTTGTTGGTAGCCGATCCACCTTGGCATCCACTTAAGCACTCCAGGCAGCCGACCAGCCGAGCAGATCCTGGAGCCGAACCGGTCATGGACCCGATTGTCTCCCAGACCCGTTGGAACCGGACCGGACAGAGACATTAGAGCCGACCCGGAATCCTTGTTGGTAGCCGATCCACCTTGGCATCCACTTAAGCACTCAGCGGCCAGGCCGAGCGAGATCTCGCGCCGAACAGTCATGGACCCGATTGTCTCCCTGCACCCGTTGGGCCGGACCGGACAGAGACATTAGAGCCGACCCGGAATCCGACCCAGAAGGACCGAGCAGACCCTGGATGAATACGCTCCAAACCATAATTATAACAAGACCGACCAGAATAGCAGGAAGCTCGGGGTACGACCCCATAGTAGACCGACCAGGACATCGGGAAGCTCGAGGGCCGACCCCGTTGTCGGCCGCAACAGATAAATATAGCCAAAAGCACGAAGAACAGACAGGACAATTAAGGAGGGCTGTCATATCCCTTCCCAAAGCAAACCTAAGAAGGTGACACGCGTCGAAGAAGTCACTACACTGTAACAAATGTCATAAGCATGTTCACCTGAATCTTCCAGCTGTCATCTCATGAATAGCTAATATTGGCTATATATATGTTAGGAGAATGTACAATAAAAGGACTTTTGGAAAATCAGAGAGAAAAAGAGATAGAGAGAGATAAAAGAGAGAGAAAAGAGAAAAGGATAAGACTTGTGATTAGCAAGCACCAACAGTACGGACGGGCCAAAATATTTGCGGCCCGGCTCTACTCTTTATCAAAATCATTAATAAAATTTAATGGTCCAATACTTTTCATCCTGTCTATGCATCCTGTTAATTATTTTCTACGTGGCTTCGATCCATTCGTCCAAATCAGCACACGTGACGTTGACCAAACCAGACGTCAACATAACAGTTTAATAATAATAACAATAATCTAATAATTATTATTATCTTTAAGTAAATCCTTTGTTCAGTAGAAATAAAATATCAGCTGTAAAAATCACACGCACAAAAAAAAAGGACCTGTTTCCTCACCAAACAGGAAACTAACAAAAACCTGGTTGAAGAGGTAATGACATTACCAATTACACGAGACAAATTAAACAACTTAAATAAAGAGTGCCGGTGCGTTTTTAGATTGAGTGAGGCGGAATACAATATGATAAGTGAACATCTTACTAGATGCTGATGTACGGCATACAATTTATCAGGTGAGGCGGTTCCTCGTCCCGTCCGCCGCAAACCCAATAAACCATACAATTATACAAATCCATGAAAAAAAAAAATTTAAAAAATATTCATACAGAGTATCAACCACAAAAATAATAATGTGACATAATAAAAAAAAAAAAAAAAAAGACAACTGATCGTCACTCGCCGTTGTCGGTTTCCCGCGGTGGCTTAATCCTATGCCACCCACGGACCGACATTTTCACCTGCTTGGCCCCACGCTCACATCCTTCTCCTGCCGGCAGCTCATCAGCAGTAATCCGCCGCCGTTCCCCTTCCTCTTCCCACCGGGGCCGTCTCCGGAATTCCCATCGGCTTCCTCTTTCAGACGCTGTTGGAAAAACGCAGCGCCGCAGACCTCCGAGGCGGAGGCGGAGAAGCTCGAGATGCTGGGTCTGTCGAAACCCTCGGCGGTGGTCACGCTCCAGTCGATACTAACCTCGCTGGGCGGGTAGCACTCGGCGGCGGCCGCGCTCGGCGTCGGCGGCTCCTCTAGGCTTCCTCCGTCGTTGATGAGATTATTAACGATAACGGCCGATGCAAAATTTCTCGCGTTAAACGTTGGGGCTTCATCCAACGAGTCCCTCCTGCGGTACATCGGATACGACGCCGTCCGGGTCGAGAAGCTGTCGATCTCGAATAAATCAGAGCTGGCATCACTCCCCATGTCGTCATCCGTGCTCGCCACGCACGCCACCGGACTTCCAGGATTGGAACGACGCCGCGCGCCGACTACCGGATTCTCCAATGGCCGGAATACTTGCGGCGAATCACGAGGTGGGTCTTCCCCGACGGGACTAATCATGCTTCCCTTCGGGCAGGACTTCGCGGCCCGAGTCGGATTCTTCAAGATCGGGAACGAGAATCCACCCGCCCCGCCGGAGAACGATCTCCCCGACGCAGATATCTGCTGCTGACGGGGTGGATCTCTCGCCGGAAAGTTATTTTCCGGCGACGACGGAGCCGGATGATTTTGAGGCAGGATTTTGTTCCGCTGGATTTCCACGACGTGATGATGACGATCACCCTTCGGACCCGAGGTGTTAGAAAGTGCTTTTGTCCTGTGAGAATTACTTTTTGTCCCCGATGTGGTTGCTTCCTTAACCCTAACAGATTTTTTGCCTCTGCAACAACTCCGGCGTCCAAAAAATGTCCATTTATCAGAAACGGGTGGGTTTATTTTGATTTTCTTACCACCATCATCGGAACTGTATTTCTTCAGAGAAACCTGCCGGACTGAACCCGGAGGATTCACCAAAAGCCCTGTCTGGCTGTTCCAGCTAACTTCCGATGAAGCCGTCGGCGGCGTCGAGTGAAAAGATCTCGTCCGGAAATTCTTTCCGTAGCTACCGGTTGAAGAAACCGAAGACAATCTCGGAAGGGTTTCGCGAGACGAAGGCTCCTCCTTTTTTCTCGACTGGGTTTTGATGAATTTTGGATCCTTCATGTTTTCGCAGAAATATTTCTGGGCGTCGAAAATGCTCATTTCCGTGTCGGCGCCTTGATCTTGAGTTTTGTTTTTGTTTCGTGAGAAGGATCTGTAAGGAAGGGGTGTTTGTTCTAGAACAGTAGCACTGAATATGGGCTGCTGCAGTTGGGATGGATTGTACTGAAATGTTTTGACTACTGTTGGTGGATCCATGGCGGAATTACACACACTGACACCAAGAACACACACCAGTGGAGGGAAAAGGTGAAACTGAGGTAGACAGGGGCTCTATTATGCATGTGAGGGTTTTTCTGATCAGATGAGATGATTTATAGTATAACAGTAAAACAGTTGGCACCGTAAATGCTTCAGGAAAAATAAAATATTAATATGGCAAAACAATAAATAGGAATAATGCTCCCTGTCCCAGTCAAAGGTTGTGATTGGTATAAGTAATGATGATTAAATGTGTGGTGGAGATTAAAAAGTAAAAAGTATTGATGATGAATGAGTGGTGGAGATTAAAAAGTAAAAAGTGATTGTTTGATTTGATTGTAAAAAGTGATATATGTAAACTTACTAAAGGAACTACTTTTTGATAGAAATATAAACCTTTGAGCGGGACGGAGGGAGTACTTTTTAACCATTGATATTATCCAATTGAATTATATTTTTATAATTAATGTCTTAAGAATATGAATTTTACTTTTAAAAAAACCTCAAATTTATGTCTCGTTTTTTGTTGTATTTTTAATCAAAACACATGTTTAGTTTTTTATTTAAAATTTAATAAATAAACTATTAAAAAATAATGAACATTTAGTAACAAACATATGAACATTCAATTAAGCAAAAAAAAAAAAAAAATCTAACAGAATTATCATTGTTTTTCCAACAAGATTTTGGGGACGAAAACTGCAAAAGAAAAATATGGAGAACTAATCTACTTTACTATTAAAAGAGAGTTGTATAAGACACATGTCTTCATGTGGATTTTTTAGATTAATTATCTTTTTTTCTAAAAAATACACTAACTCCTACACATTTGAATGAGAGTTAATGGGAATCAATTTTTTTTTTCTTTTTTCTTTTTATTTTTCTCACAATGTTAAGAAGTTAATAGTTTTATCGTCTCAACTCTATTTTTTATTATTAATATTTTAAATTAATCTTCTTTTTAAGATATTTGATTTAACATTCATTAGGCATATATAATTAAAATATTCCTTTTTGAATATAAGTTGTTTTTGTATAATTATTACAAGATATCTTGATTTTAAATTATTTATATATAAAATACAAAAATCAGATAATTTTCAAATAATTTCTTTGAAGTAAATTTATCCTTTTACAATTAAGATTTTTACTTCAATTTCACTTTCTTATAATAATTTTAGATTATTGAGTAATTTTATTTTAAAAATATTTGGAAAAAGAATTATAGACATGTTAGACTTACAATTAAGGTAGAAAGATATATTATTAGTTAAAATAATTTCTTGATTGATTCTTTTTTGTGAAAAGAAAAATTATATAAATAAATATAATAAGTTGATTATATTTTTATTTAAATATGTCACAATAATATACTTTATCACCCTATACCTAATGAGTTAATATCATTGTGGATTTCATGGTATATTATTAAGTATAAAATATGTGACTTTAATCTAAATATTTTCAAAAATATATGACGTTCTTTCGCTATACTGATATGTAATTATATTAGTATATTAATATAAATATTACAAATATACAATGATCATATAGATTACTGTCATGTTTATATATTTTATATCGAACTTTTACATATCTATACTTAATATTAAAAGAAAGTCGCAAAATAATTTAAGGAAACATGTGTCATCTCCACGTTAATCCTCTTTTTAAAAATCTTAAAAAAAGTATATTAATTTGGGAGGGGTTAGGGGATTATGTCATTATATACTATCTACCAATTAAAAACTTTCTCTCATTTTATTCCTTTTATTTTTAAGTTAATATTTTAAACAATTATAACTTTTATGTATAAATTTTAATTTTGAAAAAATATATCAAATTAATTCTTACTCCGTGCTCTTTAATTTGACATCCATATAGTATATATAAAGTAATATAAATATAATTATAATATATTTAGATGATTAAAATTTTTCAATATAAAAATATAAGAATATTGAAGAAAAATATATTTTTAATTTATTTTCGTAGCTTTTTAACAATTATTTTGATTTTTAAGAATTATTTTGTTTTGATTATAAAATAGTAAAATATATTACATTAATGTCAAATCATATAAAAAAAATTATATTAGTAAGAATATCGGTTGTATACTTTTAATAAAAGTTGATAATACAACAACAACAATATCAGTGTCTTAGTCCAAAATGCTTTGGGGTTGGCTATAATGAAAGTTGGTAACAATAAACATAATTTAATTTCTTATTTATAAAATTAGATATAAGACTCATATTGTCCTATATGAAAAAATAAATGTCGGTGCCAAATTAATTTACGGTTTTCCTATCATATGCCCTTAGATCACATGATAAGAGTTTATAAATTAAATTAAATTAAATAATAATATATATATATATATGTGTGTATACTGACTCACATATATTTTAATAATTTTGTAATATTATTGAAATTCGATCACATATTATTAATATAATAAAATATTTTAAATTTTACGCCGTGCATCGCACGGGAGGACATCTAGTTATAGATATTCAATAGTTGTGGGATTAAAATTATGAAGAAAAAAAAGATGGAGACTAAAAACTGAAATTTTCACAGTCTGTCGTTAAGTTTTTAACGACACCCATTTTTGAGGCAACTCGCACAGTTACTGAAATATTGGAGGACACGATTTCATAATTGAAAAGTTAGGGATAACTCACAAGATGCCATTTTCCCAAAATCTAAATATAGAATAAGAATTGTTTACTATAAATTTTAGGGAATATTAGTCTTGTAAAAATTCATATGGCGCAAAACGTCCTTTCTCATGCACTTTTTTCTATATAATTTTGTCATTGTTATAATATCACCAATAATGATATATGCGATCAACAATCAATAATTCAATCAATTATTGAATTGAAATATCTAATATAAAGACAATTATGTTGTATAATAAATCATATTAATTTGTTGTATAGCATGTAATCTTGAGCTATAAATAGAGCTCTTTGGTAGAGCTTTGGATACACAATTCATTCTAATAAAAGCTCAATTTCTTCATCTTCTTTCATCCTCCTTTATGCTTATATATTGTAATATATATATATATATATATATATAATATATATATATATATATATTGTGAAGTGATAAAATATCCGATTTTACAACACGTTATCAGCACGAGCTCTACCGATTTAATCCCATTCCACAGCCGGACTCGATATATTGGTACATCATCCTTAAATTCTAAAGGTATGTAATTAACTTTATTTATATTTAATTTATGTAATAATAATATTTAGATATGGTATTAATATAATATCATTATTGATGATAATTAATATATTTAAGCAAATATAATAATTATGTAAATATCATCAATTTAAATATATATGCGTAAGAACCTAAGCTCAATCTTATTTTTAAGATGATTCTTGGACTATGGACTAATTATATATGTAAGACCTAAATAATAATGAATTTGTGTGAAGTGTAAAAATCTTCACCTATTTTTATTTGAAGAGTTCCATTTATTAGTGAAGAGTTGAATCTTCATCTATATTTTGTAGAGGATTACTAATGGAGGAATACAAAATCCCCATTCATATGACCACGAAAGATTTTATAATCGAGTAGTGATATTTTTATTTTTAGTAACCACGAAAGATTTTATAATCGAGTAGTGATATTTTTATTTTTAGTAATCATGAAAGATTCTATAATCGAGTAGTGATATTTTTATTTTTAGTAGTCATGAAAGATTTTATAATCGAGTAGTGATATTATTATAACTAACTATATAGATTATAATTCATATATATATATATATATATATATATATATGAGTAGTGATATTATTATAACTAACTGTATAGATTATAATATATATATATATATATATATGAATTTCCATTCCCCAAACTCTAATTACCAACGGTTAGTTCATTAAATATATAAGAATATATTCACCAATTTTAATGATAATTAACAATAAAAAAAAATCTCCAACGGTCATAAACGGCCATATTTCAAAATCAAATCTATAAATACTCATATTATACTCCACACTTATTAATCATCTCCAAAATATCTACCAATTTTTACAAAATGGGTAAATATTTTATGACTTTCCTCACTCTTCTTACATTTTTCAATTTCATCATTTGCTACACTCAAGTCGATTGCTTTAGTGAGACATATGTGATCATCATTATGATGGTCACGATTCTTCTTTTAGTTTTTAGTTGGTTTGTTGTGATTAATATTTAAGCATGAATGGTATTTGTATTGAGTAATAATTTCAATTATACTTTTGTTTGACATCATTAAATGTAATAGCTATGTGTTAATTATATTTCAATCTTATGTTTTGTAATAGATAACCATGTCCAATCTTAATCTCGATTTCACTCCCTTTGAATCTTAATGGAGACAATTATATGTCTTGGACAAATGATGTGAAGACACATCTCAGGTGCAAAGGACTCGAAAATATTCTAACAAATAATGTGCCAGATGCTACGAAAGAAACGGAGGTAGATAAAAAAGAGCTTTCTATGAATAAAGCAAAAGCATTAAAATGCATGAGGCAACATCTTGATGAGGGATTAAAACTAGAGTAGATGAACGTGGATGATCCCAAAATTTTATGGGACAATCTTAAGAAAAAATTTGGGTATCAAAAGCAAGTGTTATTACCCGCACTAGTTGATAAATGGAACAAGTTAAGATTCCAAGATTTTAAAAGTGTGAGCGAGTATAATTCTGCCATGTTCAGAATTGTATCACAACTAGAGTTTTGTGGTAAAATCATAACAGAAGGTGAAAAATTGGAAAAGACGTATGCTACATTCCATACGTCACATCTAATACTGCAACAACAATACAGAATGCGGGGATATACCGAATACTCTGAATTAATTGCAGCTCTCTTACTTGCTGAAAAGAATAATGATCTGTTGATAAAGAATCATCAGTATCGTCCTACAGGGGTAATAGCGATTCCTGAAGCAAATGCCACAACTATTAATCAAGGACGTGGTGGTCATGGTTGGTTTAGAGGTCGAGGTCGGGGACGCGGTCGCGGCCACTTTCGTGGTCGAGGTCGAGGTCGTGGCCGTGGTTATGGAAATTACTTTAGGCCTCCCAAAAATGAAATGATTAATAAAAACCAACAAGACAAAGATAAGTATGTCCAAGAAGGTTCATCCAATAAAAATGAAAATTCTTGTTTCAGATGCGGGAAAAAGGGACATTGGGCTAAGGCATGTAGAACGTCAGGCCATATTTGTAAAATGTATAAGACATCTCTGAAAAATAAAGAAAAAGAAGTCAATTTTCATGAACATGAACCTGAGGACGACTCAACTTACTGAGGATGCAAACGTGGACATGGACATGGAATAAAATAAAAAAAATAAAAAATAAATATGTGATTTCCATGTTTGTTGCATCTTTATTGTACTTATTTTGTATTCTCTTGTTTGTATTCTCTTGTTTGAAATATGTATTATCTCATTTGAAGTTTGTATGAAGTATTTAATAAATGTTATTATATTAAGCTAACTTACCATCTTTTAGTCTTATATTCTTATTCATTAAGGAGTTTGAGTATGGAAGGTATTGGAGACATTTGCATCCCGGACAGTGGCACAACTCACACAATCCTCAAAAATAAGAAATATTTTACTGAGGTACAATCTACAAAAGCAGTAATAAATACAATTTCAGGTCCCACGGACTTGATTGAAGGAACAAGTAATGCTAAATTCATATTACCAAATGGAACAAAATTTGTCATTAATAATGCTTTATTTTCTCCAAAATCTAAGAGAAACTTGTTGAGCTTTAATGACATATACCGTCAAGGATATGATACTGAAACAGTAACTGAAGGTAATATGAAATATATGTACATTACTGCTAATATTTTGGGAAAGAAACAAATAGTGGAAAAACTACCATAATTATCTCGTGGATTACATTATACAATATTCATGAAACTGAATGTAATTTGATAATAAAAGAGGATCCCAAAATATTGACATTATGGCATGAATGTCTAGGTCATCCTGGCTCCACGATGATGAGGAAAATAAGTAATAGTACACATGGTCACCCAATGAAAGGTGTAAAACTCATAAATAATAAACTATGTGAAGCTTGTTCTCTTGGAAAGTTTATAATAAGGCATTCACCAGGCAAACTTGAAAAGGAATCACCTACATTTCTCGAAAAAAATCAAGGTGACGTATGTGGACCTATTGATCCACCATCAGGACCTTTCAGGTATTTTATGATTTTAATTGATGCATCTAGTAGATGGTCACATGTTTGTTTATTGTCAAGTCGTGATATGGCATTTGCAAGATTCCTTGCACAAATAATTAAACTAAAGGCACAATTTCCTGATTATACTATACGGAATGTGAGACTTGACAATGCTGGTGAATTCACATCACAAGTATTTAATGATTATTGTATGTCAATTGAAATTACAGTCGAACATCCTGTTCCGCATGTGCATACACAAAATGGTTTAGCTGAATCATTAATTAAACGCCTTCAATATATTGCTGGACCAATAATAATGAGAACAAAGCTACCAGTTACTGTTTGGGGTCATGCAATTTTACATGCTGCTTCACTAATAAGGTTAAGACCAAGTGCTAATCATAAATATACTCCATATCAACTTGCACTTGGTCAGGAGCCAGATGTTTCCCATCTAAAAGTTTTTGGTTGTGCAGTATATGTACCAATAGCTACCCCACAAAGAACAAAGATGGGACCTCAAAGAAGGTTGGGAATATATGTTGGATATGACTCACCCTCTATTATTAGATATCTTGAACCTCTAACAGGTGATGTTTTTCAAGCAAGATTTATTGATTGTCATTTTGATGAGACGGGATTCCCAATCTTAGGGGGAGGTAATAAACAGGTGGAAAAGGACATAACATGGCATGTACCATCATTATTACATTTGGATCCATATACAAAATTATGGGAAGAAAATGTAAGAAAAATTGTACATTTACAAGGTTTGGCAAATGAATTGCCAGATGCATTTACTGATATGAAAAGAGTGACAAAGTCACATGTTCCAGCTGTTAATACTCCTGCTCGGATTGAAATTCCAAAAGAAAATGAAAATAGAAGTACATCTAAAGCACACTTAAAACGTGGAAGGCCTATTGGTTCCAAAGATAAAAATCCCCGGAAAAGAAAAACAGCCAATATAAATGAATGTGCTAAAGAAACACAAAATGATGAAAAATATGATCATGTTGAAACACAAGCTGAGGCAAATAAGGAGGTCACTGAAAATGAAACTGAAAATACAAATGATCTCGAGATATCTATTAATTATATTAATACGGGGAATTTATGGAATAGGAGAAATAATCACATTGATGAGATATTTGCATACTCCATTACGTGTGATATAATAATTGGAGATGACGATCCTGAACCCATATCTATATTCGAATGTCAAAATAGACCTGACTGGCTAAAATGGAAAGATGTAATAGATGCCGAACTAAATTCTCTTAGAAAATGAAAAGTATTCGGACCGATTGTTGTCACACCCAGTAATGTGAAACCTGTTGGGTATAAATGGGTCTTTGTAAGGAAACGAAATGAGAAAAACCAGATTGTAACATACAAGGCTCGTCTTGTTGCACAAGGTTTTTCACAAAGACCTGGGATTGATTATGAGGTAACATATTCCCCTGTTATGGATGCCATTACTTTTCGTTATTTAATTAGTTTATCAGTATCTTATAATCTTAATATGCATCTCATGGATGTTGTTACAGCATATTTATATGGATCACTTGATGTTGATATATATATATATATATATATATATATGAAAATTCCTGAAGGATTTAAGTTGCCTGAAGCATCGAAACCCAGAGAAATTTATACAATTAAATTGCAGAGATCTTTATATGGGTTGAAACAATCTGGACTCATGTGGTATAACAGATTAAGTGAATATTTGATTAAAGAAGGCTATGTGAATAAACCTATTTGCCCTTGTGTTTTTATAAGGAAAACAACATCCGGATTTGTAATCATTGCTGTCTATGTTGATGATTTGAATATCATTGGAACTAATGCAGAAATTTTGGAAGCAATGAATTACTTAAAGAAAGAATTTGAAATGAAAGATTTGGGAAAAACAAAATTCTGCCTTGGTCTACAAATAGAACATACTAAAAATGGAATATTAGTATACCAATCAAATTATACAGAAAGGGTATTAAAAAGATTCCACATGGACAAATCAACACCTTTGAGTACCCCAATGGTCGGCAGAACACTTAATATTGAAAAGGATCCATTCAGACCAAAGGAAGAAAATGAAGATGAAGTTGGTCCTGAAATACCATACCTTAGCGCAATTGGAGCCCTAATGTATCTTGCTAATTGTACACGGCCGGATATAGCTTTTGCAGTAAATTTACTAGCAAGATTCAGTTCATGTCCTACAAAGAGGCATTGGAACGGAATAAAACATATATTCAGATATCTACGAGGTACGATTGATCTTGGTTTGTTTTAATCTAACAATGCAAAACCAGTTTTGCTTAGTTATGCAGATGCAGGTCATCTATCTGATCCAAATAATTCTAAGTCACAAACTGGATATGTATTCACATATGGAGGAAATGCAATATCCTGGAGATCTCAAAAACAGACAATCGTGACTACTTCCTCAAACTATGCTGAGATAATAGCTCTTCATGAAGCAAGTAAAGAATGTAGATGGTTATGTAATACCCGGTTGTGAATTTATTTATCATCACTCAGTAACTGTCACTCAGAATTTTTCACTCAGTAATACCCATTCATCATTCATGTTCATTCAGTCGTGACCATTGTTCGGCGTACTTTGGAATCGCATATCAGTTGCTATTCGTCATTCATTACTGTTTGAGATCGATCCGAGATTATTGTCATCATCATCATCATGTTTTAATTTTCAGTTTGAGAGGTAGTTCACGCTACATATTCTAGTTAGCGCGCGCTAATGAGGTGCAGGTAACGCACGCTATGATTCAGTATTAACGCACGCTAGCGCAAGTGAGGCAGACAGTCCAGAAGGTACTGGGCTGATTTGGGAAATTTGTAGCGCACGCTACGAGTGGTAAGTAGCGTACGCTAACTGCGCTGGTAATGCACGCTAAGTCACATTAGTAGCGCACGCTAACGCGTGCAAGACAGAGGACAGTAGGTTCTGGGACTCCAGTTTTTGAGTATCAGACATCAGTTAGCGCACGCTAACAATTTGGGATAACGCACGTTATCGGTAAGGTGTTAGCGCACGCTACCAAGTCGTAGCGCATGTTAGCGAGGCATTTCAGAGCTCACTGGACTGCCCAGTAAACCTCTAGCGCACGCTAAATATCAAGTCATAGCGTGCGCTAAGCTGGGACAGTATAAATAAGACAGTTCAGTCCAACCTTCGTCATTTCTTCATTTCTCAACCATTTCGGATGAGCTTGGGCGATTCGGAAAGGTCTTTTCGAGCTGCAATCATATAGCATCATCTTCAAGCTCCTAAGTTTGATTAATCATCATCTAATCAGTTTCATCACTCCAAATCAAGGTAATGATTCTTGGATCTAGAATTTCGGATCTTAGGTGTTTTGCTTTCGATCTCTTCGTGTTAAATCGATATTGTGTTGGAATATGTTAGATATGGATTATCTATCTTGGATACATGTATTTCTACGGATTCATTGGTGTAATTTTCGGAATTTGTGAATAATTGAGGAATTGTTCAAGAACCCTTACGGGTTGACTTTGGGTTTTTGGGGGTTTTCGACTAAATGTTGTTGAAATATCGATTTAAGTATTCCTATTGGATTATTGATGATATTCATGAGGTTTTGTTGGATTGAATCATTCATTGGAAGTTGGTTTCGGATTTAATTGAGTTTTGGTTGTAAACAATTGGAGATTGTTTATAACGCGTTTGTTTTAATGCCCCAATGAGTTCGGGTATTGTTGTATCGACTTTTGAGTTGGTTGTGATCATGCTTGATTCGTGTATTAAGAGAATTGTTGATACTTGTGTTGTTCAAGGTTGTTCGAGCGGCCGATAGTTTCATTAAGGACGTTGATCGTGGAAGTACTTTCTCGCCTTCAGTTTGAGGCAAGTTTTATACTTGTACTAGTCAATGAGATTAATGTTATCATATATGTGTATGAATGTGTTGTATCATTCCGAGACTTAGTCTCTTCATGAATTCATTGATATTAAGAGATCGTTTGATACGATACCTTTCGGCAACTATGCCAAATGTTTATTATTGTTCGTTAATGGCCGATTCAAGGCATTGTGATACTCGTTATTAATGTCATTGTCGATAGCCGGCTCGCGGTATCGATGTATAGATTCTTGTTAATATTGATGTCAATATAAGACATCGTTCAGATCATCGTTATTCATGTTGGGGTTGTCATTAAAACCGTATTGGCCGAATTAAGGCATTGGCTTATTCATTTCTCATCTTCGTCGTTGGTCACCGATTAAAGGTGCCGAGGCATCCTTCGTATCATTGTCATCGATTGGTCATTCTCAGGCAAATCGAAATGTTCAATCATTCACCATCTCATTGTTATCGATTGACCGTTCTAAGGCAATCGAGGTATTTAATCATTCATCGTATCATTCGTAGCGATTGGCCATTCTAAGCCAATCGAAGCGCTTAATCATTCATGGAATCATCCGCTGCATCATTGTTATCGGTTGGCCATCCTAAGGCAATCGAGGTGTTAAATTGGGACTGTCAAGGACGGTGTCTATCCGTGTGTTACTGTCATCGTGTTGGCCGACTCAAGGCAGCACACTATCACTCATGGTGATACGGCTTCGTGCCGTGGCTTCGGCCCTAATTGTGATACGGCTTTGTGCCGTGGCTTCGGCCCTCATTGTGATACGGCTTCTTGCCGTGGCTTCGGCCCTCATTGTTATACGGCTTCGTGCCGTGGCTTCGGCCCTAATGAATAACAGCTACGGGCTCTTTTGGCTTTATGTGATTGTGATAATTTGACAGCTTCGGTTGAGTGGCTTTCAAGCCTTTATTATTGCCTTGGTAATTTCATTGGAGTCTTCGGGCATTGTGAATCATAATTAATTCAGTTCTGGTTTGGTTCATGTCATGTAATTCACTGTGATATTCTGTGATTATGATTCTCCGTTGGGCACTTATGTTCTAACCTGTCGAACAGGTATTAATAGTATGCCGTGGGCATAGTATTTCACGAATGCTCGGTTCTTACCTTGGGTTGTGAGCATCTCGTATTATTATTATCATTGTACCGTTTCATTCTGCCTTTGGATACATATCATGTTATACATGTATTTGATGTTCATTATCTGGATGACTGACCTCGTGGGGCGGAACATGTTTTCATGTTTTAGGTGCTTGCGAGGAGAGAGTTGAGACACGGGGGCATGACGATGGCGACGAGGCATTCAAGCGATACTAGTCCGAGTTGTTCATTGTCAGTCAGTCAGTTGCAGTGTATTCCAGTCTTGTCAGTTGTTGTCGTGTTGTATTACTCGAACAGATGTTCGTGGATATTGTTGTATTTCATTTTTGGCCATGTAGGCCACTTTTGTCGTTGAAATTCCTTATCGGAATATTGTGTCGGATGTCATGGTAGGGACTATGATTTTCCCTTATTGTGTAATTTAATGTATTTTAGTCATGTTCGCCTGGTGGATCTCCTGGCGTGGGGTCCACGGCACTGTAATAACCCAATAGGATTTTGGGGTGTTACAGAAGATGGTATCAGAGAGTTTGGGTTGTGAGATACCCTGATATGTGAGTTATGTGGCTCTACCGATGCGGTAGTAATGGGACTGTCAGGTTATGAAAATCTGGACAGTCGGGTTTTATGAGTCGTAATATTATTACGACTGCACGAGTCATTCATTCATCGAGTCGTCGTCAGTTGGGACTAGTATCGTGAGACCTCGAAGCTTCGTATGACCTGTGTAAGGACTCGATTCTCTTTATGTTCATACATTCATCATGTCATTAATTGTTCATGTTTGTTGAAACATATATGTGATATTAGTGTTATGATTGATTCATGACTAATTATTTTGGAGCACGTGTGACTTGTGTAAGCATTAAGGATCAACTCATTCATCAGTTAATAATCCTAAATCATCATTTTGAGCTCATCACTCAGTCAATATCATTCATCACTCAGTTAATTCATTCATCACCCAGTCAATTCCTTCATCACTTAGTCAATCTCATTGTTCATATTAATTCATTAATCACTCAGTCAATCTCATTGTTCAGTCAATTTATTCATCACTCACTCAATCTCACTGTTCAGTCAATTCATTCATCACTCAGTCAATCTCATCGCTCAGTTAATTCATTATCACTCAGTCAATCTCATTGATCAATTAATTCATTAATCATCCAGTCCATCTCACGGTTCAGTTGTTGATCTTGTGAATCAAATTTTCAACCTTGTTAACTTGTTCAAGGTAATCATTTCAGGAATTTCATCAGATAGTCTTGTCGCTTCACTTGATCTTTCATGCGATCTTATCGTATTCCGGCGTCATGTCGACGATCGTTTTATTGCATTATTAATGCATTCATTGTGTTAGAGCGTGTATGCTCATTGTTATCTTTCCGTCTCGTAATCATAATGCGATATTCATGTGGGATCTATAATTATCATGTGGCTTTCCTGCTCCAGTATGGATAGAGCTGTCCGAGGACGCAGGGGAAGAGGCCGCGGTATGGACCAGAATCTGGGATCTCGTATGAACGCCCGCGCGGATGCGAGGGTTAGCATGTGTTCATCAGATAGATATGCTACTCATTCACTGTCAGATAATCATTCACCGTCAGGGAGTCGTACCCGAGAAGCAGCTCACTCGGAAGGTGTTCGGGTTGACCCATTCATATTTATGCAGGGCATGATGGCCCAGATGACTCATATGACGTGGATAGTGGAGACCATGCAGACCTCGATGGTTCTTGGTCCACCGCAACAGGGATTCCAGGTTCCGTTTCATGGACAGACTGGAGTAGTGAATCAGATTGTTGGCGATATCTCTCGTCAGAGGCCGCCTACTTTTGAGGGTTCGTCGGAACCAGCTGATATTGTTCATTGGATTGAGTATTTTGATAAACTCTTCGACATGGTTCAGTGTCCGGAAGAGAGTAAAGTGGCAGTAGCGGCTTATTACTTGATTAAGGGTGCTTATTCGTGGTGGCTTTCTGTGAAACCCACCGATCGCAATTGTGGTTGGAGTGAGTTCAAGACCCTCATGTTAGAGAGGTATTATCCGGATCCACTTCGTGAAGCCAAGCTGTCAGAGGTTTTGAACCCCGAACCCGTCGAGGACGAGGGTGTTATTGTCATTGCTGAGAAGTTTCAGGGACTACTTCAGTTTGCTTCGTCAGTTATCCGTACTGAGGCGGATAAGATCAAATATTTTAGCAAGAGGCCAAATCCGCAGTTGAGGATGCAGTTGTTCAATCACAATTGTAGATCACTTAGCGAATTCATCGGGAAGGCTCTTGGAGTAGAGATTTTGATCAAGGAGCTTACTCAGAAGCATCCTTCAGTTTCTTCGGGTGAGAGGACTAGAATGTCGGCTCGTTCAGAGGGACATCAGGCTCTGACGTCCAAGGGGTTGTTTTCTAGTCGTCTTCGTGCTGGGATAACATCTCCCTCTCAGGCGATGAGTTCGACTGTTGTTTGCTTTAACTGTGATTCAGCAGGTCACGTTAGTACCCGGTGTACGGTGCCAGCTATTGTTTGTTTTCTGTGTGGGAGGCAGGGACACCGGCATAAATACTGCAGGAGTTCTAGTGCCAGTAAATCTCAAAAGAACTCAAGGGCCTCGAGAAACTTCGTTACTCCATCCCGTGCATCATCCAAGGGACCCTATCGGGCCTCGAGGGCCATAGGTAAGGACATTCATCACCGGTTTGAACAAGTTAATTCTATTTGTTAATAGGATAATCATTCATTTCATTGTCGTTCATTCATTCATATAATTCATTCATTATATATATCAATCATGTTGGGACTCATAATTATCGATTAATCATTCAATTCACGAGGAACGACGGTTCCAATCACTTCATGGAGCTATCACTCATTAATTTATTAATTCACCTCGGTGAGTCATTCTTAATCCTTGTGGGATTTAGAATTCATTATCATTCATTATGATCATTTTGTTCTTGTGACCTTACGGGATCATATTGTGCGGCGAGTTCATCTTCGGATATACCTTAAATCGTTGAGATAGAGGAGATCGGTGATATGAAAGGATATCGATGTTGGGTATATTTGAGATGTAACCTTGTTTTTGGATGACTGTGTAAATCTATCCGTAATAATGTATCGTGATTGTGGATCATTTATTGTTGATCTATTTTATTACGATCATATTCGAGAATCTCAAGATTTTGTGATAATTTGGGAAATCATTCACTGTGATTCGAGGCGTCAAGTCTTGGGGACTTGGGCGTGCGATTGATTTGGTCCCGAGGACTATATGGGCATTATTGTTTTCAGACATGATGGATAGTTCATATCCCGAGTTGTTTACCCTCAGTTTCGAGGACGAAACTCTTTTTAAGGGGGGGAGTATGTAATACCCGGTTGTGAATTCATTTATCATCACTCAGTAACTGTCACTCAGAATTTTTCACTCAGTAATACCCATTCATCATTCATGTTCATTCAGTCGTGACCATTGTTCGGCGTACTTTGGAATCGCATATCAGTTGCTATTCGTCATTCATTACTGTTTGAGACCGAGCCGAGATTATTGTCATCATCATCATCATGTTTTAATTTTCAGTTTGAGAGGTAGCGCACGCTACATATTCTAGTTAGCGCGCGCTAATGAGGTGCAGGTAGCGCACGCTATGTTTCAGTATTAACGCACGCTAGCGCAAGTGAGGCAGACAATCCAGAAGGTACTGGGCTGATTTGGGAAATTCGTAGCGCATGCTACGAGTGGTAAGTAGCGTACGCTAACTGTGCTGGTAACGCACGCTAAGTCACATTAGTAGCGCACGCTAACGCGTGCAAGGCAGAGGACAGTAGGTTCTGGGACTCCAGTTTTTGAGTATCAGACATCAGTTAGCGCACGCTAACAATTTGGGATAATGCACGCTATCGGTAAGGTGTTAGCACACGCTACCAAGTCGTAGCGCATGTTAGCGAGGTATTTCAGAGCTCACTGGACTGCCCAGTAAACCGCTAGCGCATGCTAAATATCAAGTCATAGCGTGCGCTAAGCTGGGACAGTATAAATAAGACAGTTCAGTCCAACCTTCGTCATTTCTTCATTTCTCAACCATTTCGGACGAGCTTGGGCGATTCGGAAAGGTCTTTTCGAGCTGCAATCATCTAGCATCATCTTCAAGCTCCTAAATTGGATTAATCATCATCTAATCAGTTTCATCACTCCAAATCAAGGTAATGATTCTTGGATCTAGAATTTCGGATCTTGGGTGTTTTGCTTTCGATCTCTTCGTGTTAAATCGATATTGTGTTGGAATATGTTAGATATGGATTATCTATCTTTGATACATGTATTTCTACGGATTCATTGTTGTAATTTTCGGAATTTGTGAATAATTGAGGAATTGTTCAAGAACCATTACGGGTTGACTTTGGGTTTTTGGGGGTTTTCGACTAAATGTTGTTGAAATATCGATTTAAGTATTCCTAATGGATTATTGATGATATTCATGAGGTTTTTTTGGATTGAATCATTCATTGGAAGTTGGTTTCGGATTTAATTGAGTTTTGGTTGTAAACAATTGGAGATTGTTTACAACGTGTTTGTTTTAATGCCCCAATGAGTTCGGGTATTGTTGTATCGACTTTTGAGTTGGTTGTGATCATGCTTGATTTGTGTATTAAGAGAATTGTTGATACTTGTGTTGTTCAAGGTTGTTCGAGCGGCAGATAGTTTCATTAAGGACGTTGATCGTGGAAGTACTTTCTCGCCTTCAGTTTGAGGCAAGTTTTATACTTGTACTAGTCAATGAGATTAATGTCATCATATATGTGTATGAATGTGTTGTATCATTCTGAGACTTAGTCTCTTCATGAATTCATTGATATTAAGAGATCGTTTGATACGATACCTTTCGGCAACTATGCCAAATGTTTATTATTGTCCGTTAATAACCGATTCAAGGCATTGTGATACTCGTTATTAATGTCATTGTCGATAGCCGGCTCGCAGTATCGATGTATCGATTGTTGTTAATATTGATGTCAATATAAGACATCGTTCAGATCATCGTTATTCATGTTGGGGTTGTCATTAAAACCGTATTGGCCGAATTAAGGCATTGGCTTATTCATTTCTCATCTTCGTCGTTGGTCACCGATTAAAGGTGCCGAGGCATCCTTCGTATCATTGTCATCGATTGGCCGTTCTCAGGCAAATCGAAATGTTCAATCATTCACCATCTCATTGTTATCGATTGATCATTCTAAGGCAATCGAGGTATTTAATCATTCATCGTATCATTCGTAGCGATTGGCCATTCTAAGCCAATCGAAGCACTTAATCATTCATGGAATCATCCGCTGCATCATTGTTATCGGTTGGCCATCCTAAGGCAATCGAGGTGTTAAATTGGGACTGTCAAGGACGGTGTCTATCCGTGTGTTACTGTCATCGTGTTGGCCGACTCAAGGCAGCACACTATCACTCATGGTGATACTGTAATATCCGTAATTTTTCCATTTTTAGCAGTTTCCATTTTTGGTGTATGTCTATTTTTATCGACTCGCTTGTAACCGTTTCGACATTTCGAATCTATTTTGTTCTTGGAGTTTTTTCATTCGGATGAGTTTTGATGATGTTTTCACGTAATTTCGTTTTATGACATGTTTTGCCGTATGAACGTTCGATTCTTGTAAAACTCGTTCGTTTCCATTGTTTCTTGGTTTGTACAAGTTCGTATGGTTGAGTTGGTCATGTGGAGACTTTCGGTTTGTAAATCCGACGTCGTTTCGTGATTTTCGGTCACTTGGGCCATTTTTGTAATTTCCTAAAAGTTTAGGGGATCTCGTTTTCGTTGTCGCATTACGGACCCTTCGGTGGTCGGAATTGTATTTTTCTTTCAGCGCTTAGCTCCGTCGTCTTGTATGCTTCGCGTCTATGTTCCTGGATTCTGGTTCCGTAGTGCGGTTCGTGTTTTATACCCTCGACAGCAGCTTACTGCTGATGTGACATCAGCAGTACTGAACTGCTGTGTAGGTAGCGCACGCTACCCCTGTTGCCTTGCGTGCGCTATCAAGAGCGATTAGCGTACGCTAACCCTTATTGTTAGCGCACGCTAACGAATGGTGGCGATAGCCATCAACTATCGCGCCCCGTTAGCGCACGCTACATATGGCGATTAGCGTGCGCTAACTTCACATTATATAAGCCCAGCGCGATTTGAAGCGCGATTTATTTCTTTTCTCTTCGTTTCTTCGACGTGCGACCTCAGAGACGAGTTCCACCAGTTCTTTTCGGAGTTCTATCCAGATTCCATCACGTTAGAATCGAGCCACCATATCATAATCAACATAATCACCTTTCATCAGCCGAATTAAAGGTAATTCCTCAGGAACCCTAATTTTGGCGAATTTGGGGGATTTCGGGATTTTAGGGTATAGTTCCGAATTGTTCATCTATATTACGATATTCTTCACCGAGTGTGATTATTGAATGATTCCAAATCCAGTTTCCTTGATTTTAATCCGTGAATTATCAATACGGGGAGATTTTGCGTAAACCCTCACCCGTATTGATTGAACGTCTATTGACGTTATTTGTAATCGGGGTTTTGGGAGTATTCCTTTCGATTATTGATGTCCGTTGGGACTGAGTTATGCTAATCCTTCATTTAGGAACCGTCGTTTTCCACCCGGACCGTTCGTAGTCATGTTTCACTTCCGTTTCTTCAAGAATGTCTCAAAGGCAAGTACTTTACATTTGTTTACATGTTCTAGTATTTGAATTATGGCTATATGTGGTTGTTGTGGGGAGATATGTGTATGTTCACCTAGGGACGGTCCGACGGGACCTCTAGGGATACGTATTGCCGTGTGTGTGCGTATCACGAACTGTGGTTAGCCACCCAGGGATGTCCGACGGGGCTCTGCGGGGTACGGTGGCCGTGAGTCTCGTGCCAACGGTTAACTTTGAATTATGATTTGTTGGAGATAATGTGTTTTGTGTGTACATCGTAAATATTCTGGAATATAAAATGTTTTCTAAAATGACTTTCGGCGCATATATTCATCTGATTAGAATGTAGTTCAAATGGATTTTACTTGCACTAGCAGTTGTCGCTAACCCTTAAATGGGGAAATACTTTTGTATTTCGTATTGATCGTGGGGACAAACGAGCACTCGGGCCGAATGAGGATGAAGGGCAAGAATGATATTTTCCAGTATTAGATTTTCGATGTTATGTCTGTCGGTTACTATTGATGTCTGATTTTGGGATTTATGTATTATAAAGTTGGTTTAAGTACTCGAGTACTTCCTGTTTGAAATTGTTTATGTTGTGTTCCCATTTTGGGAAATGGATTTGATGTCAGATTTTAATTGTCGGTTTGTAGTCTTTTATTTTAATTGTCGTTCTATTAATGATAGTTTGTCGTTGTCAAATGTCTTGTTGGTATGTTAGCCTGGTGGATTCCACAGTGTGGGGTCCACGGCGCTGTAAGGTGCCCTGAATGTCTTGGGGGTGTTACAGAATATGGTATCAGAGCTTAGGTTTATGGATACCTAGGCTGTCGGTCATTTGGGTCTAGTTAAGTGTCGTTTTTGGGACAGTATCACTGCTATGCCATCATCTCAGTACGCCGGTGCTCGTAAGTTTTCCTAACTTGACTCGTTTCACCGTTCTGTTTTATTCCTGTCTTAGTATCTTTTGCGTTTTCCGTTTGAATTGTACTTACCCGTTGCTTCTTCAGAATTCCTGCTGGTAGAGGACGCGGACGCGGTCGCGGACGCGGTAGGGGACGTGGCGCAGCCGGTGGGGCGGCCATGTCCGATCACTCGGGAACTGATTCGGCGATGCCTTCCTTGTCGAACAGTGTTCCCCCTAGTTCCGGAGGTCGCGAGACGATCTGCTAGCTCCGGTAATGCTCATGAGAATGTTGGAGTGGCTAACATTTTACGGCCAGTAGCGAACCGAGATGACGCTGCGACTCGAGCCGTTACAGTCGGCCATGCTAATGCCAACCCGGTCCCGCCTCTGGGTCCGGCAATGATAAGCTACTTCGGGCGTGATTCGTATCGCCCTCCGCGATTTGATGGTGCTTGAGGCCCTTCTGGTTGGGAGAATTGGCTGTTCGAGATGGAGAAAGTGTTTGAGGCTGCTAATTGCCCCGAGGAGAGGAAAGTACCCATTGCTCAGTACTTCCTCGCCAAGGAGGCAGTGACGTGGTGGCAAGCGGTGAAACCGCGTGACCGGGCAGCTACGTGGGCAGAGTTCCGGGATCTAATGGAAGACGAGTGCATCGTGGCCAGTGAAAGAGGGGAGGATCCGAGCCTTCTTTGAGGCTAAGCCCCAAGATGTATCTATATCTCAAGCCATCAAAGACTACAATCAGCAGTTACATTATGTAAGAAACCAAGTCCGCGATGAGCTCGATAAGATCCGCCATTTTGACATGCGGATGAAACCGAGAGTGCGCCACTACATGTCTGGTCTGGGGTGCACGACTTTGAAAGAATATCAAAATAAAGCGATGGCTTATGAGATGTCGTTTTACTGCGGCAGAGACGGCAACCGAAGGAAAGAAACAGAAAACCACCGGTCGTTTTCGGGAGGCAAGTCAGAGGATATCCGAAGACTCGATGCAGTTCGCGAGTCTTGAGTCGGCCGCCATCGGTTGGTCGAGGAAAGCGGTTCTAGGTCTCTCTGTTAGTTCGTGGTCCTACGTGCTTCAAGCTGCATCGTCAAGGCCACATGATGAGTGAGTGTGATAGGCCTCCGATTCGGTGTCTTGCTTGTGGTCGTATGGGTCATCGTGCTAAGTTTTGTACGGATGCGGCTCGGGCCCCATTACTCGGATATCGGCCCACCGCGGGAGAGCCGAGTGTGAATCGGACAAGCGGTTCCTCGGCAGCAGAGTTTTGGTAGAGGTCGAGGTCGTGGTCGGCCTTCTATAGGGGAGCTTCTAGTGCGGGTGCATTCCGCCCCGTGTGTACGAGATGAGACGAGCCGAGATCTGACGCGACGGTGGCCACAGTGCAATCCACATCCTTGATCATCCTGTTTAGTATTGTTCGATTGGTGCTACGCATTCTTTTATATCTATGGATTGTGTGCGTCGCCGCATGTTGATTGCCTTGTTGCTTGTGAGCCTTTTGTTGTTAAACTTCCTAGTGGGGATAGCATCGTGGGGATCGTGAGGTTAGAGATTTTCCGGTGAGTATCGCGGGGAGGGTTTGGCCTTCTAATCGATTGCGGTAGATATTAGAGATGAGGATTTGATTACGGGTGAGGATTGGTGGACCGTCATGGGGCGATCATGAATTATAGAACGAGGATGCTTCGATGTTAGCCTGATGGTACCGAGCATTCTTTTGTGGGGCGTAAGCGGGGTAGCCGGATTACGATCGAGCGCTTTGAGGGCGGTGAGACTTCTTGGGAGGTTGCACGGGCTATTGGTGTTACGCTTTGAGATCGGAAGAAGGGTAGTCGAGCTCTCGTCTATTCCGGTAGTATGTGAGTATCTGACGTTTTCCGATGAGTTGCGGGTTTGCCGCCGGCCGAGAGGTTGAGTTTACTGTCGATTTAGAGCCGGGCGCGACTTATCTCTAAGACGCCATACCGTATGGCGCCTGCCGAGATGCTTGAGTTGAAAAAACAATTGGGAGAGTTGCTAGACATGGGGTATATTCGACCGAGTGCTTCGCCTTGGGGCGCACCGGTCCTATTTGTAAAGAAGAAGGATGGGTCACTTCGTTTGTGCATCGACTACCAAGAGTTGAACAAAGTGACCATCAAAAACAAGTATCCACTCCCGAGGATTGACGACTTGTTTGATCAGTTGCAAGGGGCGACCGTGTTTTCGAAGATTGATTTGAGATCGGGGTATTATCAGCTCCGAGTGAAGGATACCGATATTCCGAAGACGGCCTTTCGGACGAGATACGGTCACTACGAGTTTGTGGTTATGCCTTTTGGGCTAACCAACGCACCAGCCGTGTTCATGCAGCTTATGAACAAAGTCTTTATCGAGTACCTCGATAAGTGTGTAGTCGTTTTTATCGACGACATCCTGATTTACTCGAGGAGTGAGGAGGAGCACGCCCGCCATTTGCATATTGTGTTAGATATTTTGAGAACTCAGCATCTTTTTGCGAAGTTCTCAAAGTGTGAGTTTTGGCTACGGGAGGTTATGTTTCTCGGTCATGTGATCTCGGCCGAGGGTGTTCGTGTAGACCCACATAAGGTAGAGGCAGTGTTGGATTGGGCACCGCCCAAGAACGTGAAGGAGGTCCGCAGTTTTCTGGGATTAGCCGGGTATTACCGCAGATTCGTCGAGGGGTTCTCTAAGCTCGCTCGACCGCTGACTCAGTTGTTACAGAAGTCGGAGAAGTTTGTGTGGACCGATGAGAGGCAGAATAGTTTTGAGGAGTTGAAGAAGCGGTTGACGACCGCTCCCGTTTTGGCTTTACCGAGTGGTAATGATGGTTTCTCAGTTTATAGTGATGCTTCGGGCCAAGGGCTCGGATGCGTACTTATGCAGCACGGGAGGACGATTGCTTATGCTTCCCGTCAGTTGAAACCATATGAATTGAATTACCCTACGCACGATCTCGAGTTGGCCGCGGTCGTATTTGCGTTGAAGATCTGGCGTCATTACTTGTATGGCTCGTCATGTCAGATTTTCACCGATCACAAAAGCCTGAAGTACATTTTCACGCAGAAGGAGCTTAATATGAGACAGAGGAGATGGTTGGAATTGATTAAGGATTACGATCTCGAGATCCTTTATCATCCGGGCAAGGCTAATGTGGTGGCAGATGCCTTGAGCCGGAAATCAGTATCGCTTCGAACGCTTGAGTTGCTTACGGCCAGATCGGGACTTGGCGAGAGTTTATGAGGTTGAGCATTGAGATTATGCGCCAGAGAGTTCCGGCGATTGCGTACTCTTGAGATTTCTTCATCTCTAGTCGAAGACATTAAGTCGGGACAGTTAGAGGATCCGATGTTTATTCACTTCGAGAGAGTGTAGGAAAGGGGAAAGCCCTGGATTCGTTATTCATGAGGACGGCGTGTTGAGATTTCGAGGTCGGTTGTGTGTTCGAGCGACTTGGAACCGAGACAGAACATTATGCGAGAGGCTCATGCGTCACCATACTCGATCCATCCGGCTCGAGTAAGATGTATAAAGATTTGAGGAAGAATTTCGTGGAGCGATATGAAGAAGGAGGTAGTTCGGTTTGTAGCTAAGTGTTTGACTTGTCGGCAAGTCAAGATTGAGCATCAATGCCACCGGATTATTGAAACCACTTCTGCTCCGAATGGAAGTGGGAGGACATCTCTATGGATTTTGTCACGAGTTTACCAAGGACGAAGACTGGTATGAATATGGTATGGGTGATTGTAGACCGACTGACTAAGTCGGCACATTTTCTGGGCATCAAGGATACTTGGGGTCCAGAAAAGTTGGCTCGTATTTTTATCACTCAGATAGTGAGACTTCATTGTACGCCGTGGACCATTATTTCGAGACAGAGATGGCCGATTTGTATCGCATTTTTGGCGGGCGATACGAAGGCATTGGGGACTCGGCTACGTTTGAGCACTTCGTTCCATCCCCGGGCCGATGGCGATCGACGTACCATTCGGGACGTTCGAGGATTTGTTGCGCGCGTGTGCGTTAGATTGGAGTAATGGCGGGAGGATCATTTGGCCTTGATTGAGTTTACTTATAATAATAGGCGCACGCGTCGATTAAGATGGCACCATATGAGGCACTTTATGGCCGGCGTTGCCGATCACCGATATGTTGGGATGAGCCGTCCGATTTGGTTGGCACCGAGCCGGATCTTGTGTTGGAGACGAGGAGAAAATCGAATTGATTAGAAAGAGGATGTTGTCGCCCAGAGTCGACAAAAGTCTTACGCGGATGTTAGGCGTAGACCTTTGGAGTTTGAGGTGGGGATCATGTTACGGAGAGTGTCTCGACGAAGGGAGTCTTCCGTTTTGGGAAGAAGGGGAAACTCGGCCGAGATTTATTGGACCTTTCGAGGTATTGGAGAGAGTCGGTGAGTTAGCGTACCGTTTGGCTTTACCTCCGTCGCTGAGTCATGTACATAGCGTATTTCACGTTTCCCAGTTGAGGAAGTACATTCCGGACCCGTCCCACATTATTGACTTTGGGGACGTGGAGATCGAGAAGGATGTTACGTTTGAAGAGAGACCCGTTAGAATTTTGGAGCGTCGTGATAAACAGTTAAGGCACAAAACCATTCCTTTGGTTAAAGTGCAATGGTCGAGGCACGGAGTAGAAGAAGCGACATGGGAGTTAGAGGAGGATATGCGTTCGAGGCATCCCGAACTTTTTGATTCTTAAGTTTCGGGACGAAACTTTATTTTAGAGGGGGAGAATGTAATATCCGTAATTTTTCCATTTTTAGCAGTTTCCATTTTTGGTGTATGTCTATTTTTATCGACTCGCTTGTAACCATTTCGACATTTCGAATCTATTTTGTTCTTGGAGTTTTTCCATTCGGATGAGTTTTGATGATGTTTTCACGTAATTTCTTTTTATGACATGTTTTGCCGTATGAACGTTCGATTCTTGTAAAACTCGTTCGTTTCCGTTGTTTCTTGGTTTGTACAAGTTCGTATGGTTGATTTGGTCATGTGGAGACTTTCGGTTTGTAAATCCGACGTCGTTTCGTGATTTTCGGTCACTTGGGCCATTTTTGTAATTTCCTAAAAGTTTAGGGGATCTCGTTTTCGTTGTCGCATTACGGACCCTTCGGTGGTCGGAATTGTATTTTTCTTTCAGCGCTTAGCTCCGTCGTCTTGTATGCTTCGCGTCTATGTTCCTGGATTCTGGTTCCGTAGTGCGGTTCGTGTTTTATACCCTCGGCAATGACTTCACTGCGATGTGACATCAGCCCGATCTTGACTGCTGTGTAGGTAGCGCACGCTACCCTGTTGCCTTGCGTGCGCTACCGAGCGATTAGCGTCGCTAACCCTTATTGTTAGCGCACGCTAACGAATGGTGGCGATAGCATCGGACTGCCGCGCCTAGCGCACGCTACATATGGCAGTTAGCGTGCGCTAACTTCACATTATATAAGCCCAGCGGGCAGTTTCAGAGCAACAGTTTATTTCTTTTCTCTTCGTTTCTTCGACGTGCGACCTCAGAGACGAGTTCCACCAGTTCTTTTCGGAGTTCTATCCAGATTCCATCACGGTAGAATCGAGCCACCATATCATAATCAACATAATCACCTTTCATCAGCCGAATTAAAGGTAATTCCTAAGGAACCCTAATTTTGGCGAATTTGGGGGATTTCGGGATTTTAGGGTATAGTTCCGAATTGTTCATCTATATTACGATATTCTTCACCGAGTGTGATTATTGAATGATTCCAAATCCAGTTTCCTTGATTTTAATCCGTGAATTATCAATACGGGGAGATTTTGCGTAAACCCTCACCCGTATTGATTGAACGTCTATTGACGTTATTTGTAATCGGGGTTTTGGGAGTATTCCTTTCGATTATTGATGTCCGTTGGGACTGAGTTATGCTAATCCTTCGTTTAGGAACCGTCGTTTTCCACCCGGACCGTTCGTAGTCATGTTTCACTTCCGTTTCTTCAAGAATGTCTCAAAGGCAAGTACTTTACATTTGTTTACATGTTCTAGTATTTGAATTATGGCTATATGTGGTTGTTGTGGGGAGATATGTGTATGTTCACCTAGGGACGGTCCGACGGGACCTCTAGGGATACGTATTGCCGTGTGTGTGCGTATCACGAACTGTGGTTAGCCACCCAGGGATGTCCGACGGGGCTCTGCGGGGTACGGTGGCCGTGAGTCTCGTGCCAACGGTTAACTTTGAATTATGATTTGTTGGAGATAATGTGTTTTGTGTGTACATCGTAAATATTCTGGAATATAAAATGTTTTCTAAAATGACTTTCGGCGCATATATTCATCTGATTAGAATGTAGTTCAAATGGATTGTACTTGCACTAGCAGTTGTCGCTAACCCCTTAAATGGGGGAAATACTTTTTGTATTTCAGGTATTGATCGTGGGGACAAACGAGCACTCGGGCCGTATGAGGATGAAGGGCAAGCATGATATTGTCCAGTATTTGATTTTCGATGTTATGTCTGTCGGTTACTATTGATGTCTGATTTTGGGATTTATGTATTATAAAGTTGGTTTAAGTACTCGAGTACTTCCTGTTTGAAATTGTTTATGTTGTGTTCCCATTTTGGGAAATGGATTTGATGTCAGATTTTAATTGTCGGTTTGTAGTCTTTTATTTTAATTGTCGTTCTATTAATGATAGTTTGTCGTTGTCAAATGTCTTGTTGGTATGTTAGCCTGGTGGATTCCACAGTGTGGGGTCCACGGCGCTGTAAGGTGCCCTGAATGTCTTGGGGGTGTTACAGATACGGCTTCGTGCCGTGGCTTCGGCCCTAATTATGATACGTCTTTGTGCCGTGGCTTCGGCCCTCATTGTGATACAGCTTCGTGCCGTGGCTTCGGCCCTCATTGTGATACGGCTTCGTGCCGTGGCTTCGGCCCTAATGAATAACAGCTGCGGGCTGTTTTGGCTTCATGTGATTGTGATAATTTGACAGCTTCGGCTGAGTGGCTTTCAAGCCTTTATTATTGCCTTGGTAATTTCATTGGAGCCTTCGGGCATTGTGAATCATAATTAATTCAGTCCTGGTTTGGTTCATATCGTGTAATTCACTGTGGTATTCTGTGATTATGATTCGCCGTTGGGCACTTATGTTCTAACATGTCGAACAGGTATTAATAGTATGCCGTGGGCATAGTATTTCACGAATGCTCGGTTCTTACCTTGGGTTGTGAGCATCTTGTATTATTATTATCATTGTACCGTTTCATTCTGCCTTTGGATACATATCATGTTATACATGTATTTGATATTCATTATCTGGATGACTGACCCCGTGGGGGCGGAACATGTTTTCATGTTTTAGGTGCTTGCGAGGAGAGAGTTGAGACACAGGGGCATGACGATGGCGACGAGGCATTCAAGCGATACTAGTCCGAGTTGTTCATTGTCAGTCAGTCAGTTGGAGTGTATTCCAGTCTTGTCAGTTGTTGTCATGTTGTATTACTCGAACAGATATTCGTGGATGTTGTTGTATTTCATTTTTGGCCATGTAGGCCACTTTTGTGGTTGAAATTCCTTATCGGAATATTGTGTCGGATGTCATGGTAGGGACTATGATTTTCCATTATTGTGTAATTTAATGTATTTTAGTCATGTTCGCCTGGTGGATCTCCTGGCGTGGGGTCCACGGCACTGTAATAACCCAATAGGATTTTGGGGTGTTACAGGTTAAGATCAGTAACACAACATATTCAAGAAACATCAGGCTTGCCAGTCGATAACGGCCCAACAATAGTATACGAGGACAACTCTGTATGTGTTACTCAAATGAAGGAAGGCTACATCAAAAGCGATAAAACCAAACATATCCCCCCAAAGTTCTTCGCATTCACTCAGGAACTTGAAAGAAATAAAGAGATCGACATCCAATATATTCGATCTTGTGATAATGCGGCAGATCTCTTCACAAAATCACTCCCTACGAATGTTTTCAAGAAACACATTCAGAATATTGGAATGCATCATCTTCGAGACCTTTAAAGAAGAACTACCCATGCTGGGTTGAGGGGGGGCATACAACTGTACTCTTTTTCCCTTATTAAGTTTTTATCCCACTGGGTTTTTCTTAATAAGGTTTTTAACGAGGCAGCTTGTGATGCTCCCAAATGAGATATCATGGTATAAGATATTTCAAAGGGGGAGTGTTATAATATCACCAATAATGATATGTGGGATCAACAATCAATAATTCAATCAATTATTGGATTGAAATATCTAATATAAAGACAATTATGTTGTATAATAAATAATATTAATTTGTTGTATAGCATGTAATCTTGAGCTATAAATAGAGCTCTTTGGTAGAACTTTGGATACACAATTCATTCTAATAAAAGCTCAATTTCTTCATCTTCTTTCATCCTCCTTTATGCTTATATATTGTAATATATATATAATATATATATATATATATTGTGAAGTGATAAAATATCCGATTTTACAACAGTCATCAATTTTAGAAGTTGAAAAAATCGCATTATTGATCCTATAAGAATTCGTTTGTGTGAAAAAACTCTCTTTCATGTACATTTGATCCTATATAATTACGTAAATATTTGTATTATTGATAATGGTAATTGTTAAAATGTTTTGAAACTTGCTTCAAAACTTTGAAAATTGTATTAAAAAAAAATCCATATCTAAATAAGGTTGAATTAATTACGAATTTTAATATAATTAGTAATGAATTGTATATTTTAGTGAAATTTTATATATTAGTAAAAGATAGAAAGTTTGTTTTCGAAAAAATCGTAAAATAATTTTAAATTATTAAAATAAGAAAGCGTAGGTCCAAATAATTTCAGAATTAAATAAAAATTAGCTGAAGAAAATCATTTCAATTTTTCTTTTCACTTTGATTATTAAATAAAGTTCCACAACTTATTAAATAATTTTTTGTCTCGTTTTTTGTTGTATTTTTAATCAAAACACATGTTTAGTTTTTATTCAAAATTTAATAAATAAAATAATAAAAAATAATGACCATTTAGTAACAAACATATGAACATTCAATTAAGCAAAAATAAAAATTGTTTTTCTAACAGAATTATCATTGTTTTTCCAACAAGATTTTGGGGACGAAGATTGCAAAAGAAAAATATGGAGAACTAAAATTATGGATATTCAATAGTTGTGGAATTAAAATTTTGAAGGAAAAAAGATGGAGACTAAAAACTGAAATTTTCACAGTCCGCCGTTAAGTTTTTAACGGACATCCATTTTTGGGGCAACTCGCATAGTTAATAAAACGTTGGGGGCACGATTTGGGCACGATTTCGTAATTGAAAGGTTAGGGGATAACTCGCACAAATGCTAAATATTGGGAGGTTTTATGCAATTTCCCAAAATCTAAATAAAGAATAAGAATTGTTTACTATAAAGTTTAGTGAAATTTACAATATTAGGGGTGTATTTAGTTAAGATTTTACTAGAATTTGATAGATTTTAGTGTTTGATGGATTTGATAGATTTTAATGGAATTCAATTCATAAATTCTCTTTGATTTCAATAGACTTCTATCTGTTAGAATTCTATAGACTTTCATGGATTTATGGACTTTTACGAATTTCTAATGACTTTATTTTTCTCAAAAGATAATAACCACCGAAATTTCATTTATTAGCATTCTATCTTAATAGATAGTTAGATTTTTTTAATTAAAAATAAATAGTTATTGCAAATAGAAATTTACAATAATTTGATATAATTTAACGTGAAAAACTGAAAAAACTATCTCATATTAAAAAGACTAAAACATATATCAAGTTATTAAAGTAATGAGTAGATATAAAATATTTAATTAAAATTAATTTTTTTACAAATTTTTGTAAATAATTTTTTTTTCATAAAAAGTTGAAACAAAAGATAAAAATATTATAAGAACTTCTTTATTGTTCCGGGATATGATGGTAGTGGCAGTGGTGGTGGCGGCGGGGTGACAGCGAAAATGGTATTTGTGGTGGAATGGGACGGTGGCAGTGGTGGTGTGGAGGCGGTGGTGGTGGAGGCGGTGACGTGGTGGTGGTGGAGGCGGCTGCGACAGTGGTGGTGGGTGGTGGTGAAAAATAAAATCCATCAAAATCTTAGAGGTGTACGAAAGATTTTTAAAGACAAATTATGTTTGATCATCGTTAAGCACATAATAAGTGAAAATTTTCGTCTTTAAAATTTAATTGATAATTTGTTATCCAACACGCTTGATATCATTCGTGAAATTAATATTTACTCCTAAAATATACTCTCTCCTTTTCTAAAAGATTGTCCATTTCTGACTTTTTGATAGTTGTATATTTTAAACTTTAAATATTTTTGTTTGTATTGTATAATACTCGATGAAAATTATAATAATGAAGAACATATTAAATACCATCCATTGATATATTTTTCATCAAATGTTATATAACACAAATAAATTTATTTAATGTCGAACACTTTAAAAGGTACATGTTGGTCCCAAACTTCTAAGGATAGATAGCTCTGGTCCTGAATAGTTCAAGAAAGAGTTAAGTGCGGAAACTTTTAGTAAGTACATTGTATGCATTTTAAAGATGTTGTATACAATAAGCTGCTTAAGGTGCTGTAGTTTAAATGACTACAACAGTACAAAATTTGTCAAAATCGATGTTAAAAAAAATTGACTTTAGAGTATTGCTGAGATATAAATGGATATACATAATACAATATGTAACACCCCCGTAATTTACAGAGATATTACAGCGCCGTAGATTCTTTTTGGAGAACCTACCAGGCTTAGACCAACATAAAACACATTAACAATTAACAAAATCGAGACATTCATACCTTAAAATCAACATCAACTTTAATACGACATACCTCACAAAGCAATCCAATACATGGTCAAATTGAATCACAACAAATCCGACAACTCACAACTGATCCAACCATATCAACAACAACTAACACCAACACATTAAACAATATATGACAGTACCCGCGCGAGTACAAAATCAAAACACGACTTTGATCATGATAAAACGACCACCGACTCAAAATAACACATGATATTAGTGTTGCTCACTATCCTCGTGCCCTTTCTGCGCCGGATCGCCACTAAGACCTGTACCTGAATACACAACAAGTATATTCACCCCCGAAGGGGTCAGCAAACAGCTGGTGCAAGTACAATGATTCAAGAATATGTACCACAAGTGAATAAACAACTAAATCACAGTGCCATCACACATATTCCGGAATATCATACCACAATCATCATCACAAAACAACCACAGAGGCTATAGTGGCACTATACCTCACGCGAGATACACACCTCATGGAGTCCTCGTCAGGCCCTCTCTGGTTGTACAGCCCTACCAAGTGATCCATAGATACTCGCAGTCTAACGGATCCCAGGGCACCCTCGCTGATTTTACTTGGCACACGACCACAAGTCGCACTTTCTGAAATCATCACTTTACAAAAACCACATGGCACCAAACAAATTTTCCGAAATTACCACTTTTGACAAAATCACATTTTTCACATATTCACACGAAGTACATTAAACGCAATCAAAGTACTTGCCTCAATTGGGAACAACACGAGAATTGTGAACGGAAGGACCCACGATCTGAACTTTCTTCAACGATTAGGTCCTAGCACAACACAACACTATATTAAACACAATACGACAGAAACGAGGGGATTTACCCTACGTTCTACTCTTAGAGACAAATAATCGAACACCACGGAGACAACATGTATCATAGTCAAACTACGGAAGAAAACTCGAAACTTAATCCACAGACTTTAAGGAAACTAAGTGTAACACCCCCGAGATATTCTGAGTATATTACATTGCCGTGGACCCCTACATGGGACCCACCAGGCTACAACAAGAAACCACCACTCGACCAACCATCTCGGTTGGCGAGGACACACGTATAGCGATACAACAATAAAAATACGCCCGGAGCAACTGGCGAATAACCATCAACCGACAATGTAACAATTTAAAACAATACAAAATGGAGTTTGAAATGAAAAGCCTAAGTACTCGCGAGTACAATCTATCAGTTTATAAATATGGGAAACAACCATATCGAAATGGACAAAAGAAATAAGTAGACCGAAATGCACATGTCAACGACCCTGGCCAACATCCTCAGATCGTCCTGGGCCGCTCGTCCGGATGATCAAAACCTGAAATCCATAACAAGAATTTCCCCACAACGGGTCCCCAGAGGGGTTAGCAATTACGCTAGTACAAGTAATCAAGGCAAACCAATCGCTTACACATTTCATAGTACATGCACCAATATCATTCAAAAACCAAAACCAGACATATCTTTTCCGGAAACAAACAGTCACAATTAATTTGCCTAGGACCGGGACGAAGCCACGAATCCCACTCGAGGCCTTTAAGGACCCTCCCGAGCTGGCCACATTTATAAACAAATCAAGCACCACATGTCACCTAGGACCGGGACGAATCCACGAATCCCACTCGAGGCCTCTAAGGACCCTCCCGAGCTGGTTAGCGAAACAAACTCATGAATCCAGGACGAAGCCATAGATTCCCTCGAGGCCCCATCGGACCCTCCCGAGGTGAGCAAATCACACACAATATACATTACCATTTCACGTTAAGCATAAAGGTTTCCAAGAATTACTTGCCTTGAATAATTGACGACGCAACGAACGGAAGAAAAATCACCGACGAACGCTAGGAACCAACGGAATCAAACCTAACGATTCGAAGAATACAATAACAACCAACTCTAGATGAATACGGAAATGTAATACACCCGAAAACCCACCTACGATTCATGTATATTCGTATATAAACAACAACGAGGGCGGACCACAACCAAACCCTCTCGATTCCGTAAAAACCACGAAATATACCATGAATCCGTAGGGAAACTAAGAATACCAACAAGATTAATCATATTCATCATGAATCCACCAACAAAACAGAAAGAATCGGACGAAAATCCCAAAACCCCCAAATTATCCAAAAGTAGGGTTCTAAGAGATATTACCTTTGAAGATCTAAGCACTTTGATCCGTAGAACACGCGTTAAATCGACTATCCGGGCTTCACAACCGAATGAAAATGATGAAAAATGAATACTCAAGTGATTGATGATGAAGAGTTCTCTCCTCAAGTTCTCTCTCTCGCGTAAGTGGAAGAAGAAGGAAGAAATGAGCTGCTCTCGCTAAAAAAAAAACGCAATTATAGGGTTGACTGCATTGTGTGTCGCGGACTGACCAAGTGTGCCGCGGCACGAGCCTAAAATTGCTCCCGTGGCTCGCAGGTGCCGCGGCCCACGACATGTGCCGCGGCACAAGGTACGCATTTAGTTTGGCCGAAGATGCAACACGAGTGTGCCGCGGCCCGGACGGGTGTGCCGCGGCACTGACTCGTCAGTGTGCCGCGGCCCCGTCGGCATGTGCCGCGGCACACAGTACAGGCCGTTCGGCCAAAAACTAAAAAATGTGTGTGCCACGGCGCACGATCCTTGTGCCGCGGCCCACACCCCCCTTGGGTCCTAAAATGAAAAAAATGACCCGGGAAGAGAATAAAAGTAATAGGAATCGATATTTGGGAACCAATAACACGAAATGGAAGTACGGAAACCCCAAAACGGTGGTTCCGCACAACAATAACAAGAATCAGATCAATAGATGACAGGAAAGATATACTGAAAGATACACGAGGGTCACTACAATCGAAAAAAAATACGCCGGAAATGAAAATACAAGGGAAAGAAAAATGCGGATATTACATTCTACCCCTCTAAAAATAAGTTTCATCCTGAAACTTAAGAGACAAACAAATCGGGGTACCTAGCACGCATGCTATCCTCGGTTTCCCAAGTTGCTTCCTCGACACCATGTCTCGACCACTGTACTTTGACCAAATGAATGGTCTTATGCCTCAGTCGCTTCTCACGACGCTCCAAAATCTTCAAAGGATGTTCTTCAAAAGTAATATCCTCGGCGACATCAATCTCACCATAATCGATGACGTGACTAGGATCCGGTACATATTTCCTCAGCTGGGAAACATGAAAAACGCTATGAACATGACTCAGGGCCGGGGGTAACGCCAAACGGTATGCTAACCCACCGACTCGCTCAAGAATCTCGAAGGGTCCAATAAATCTCGGACTCAACTTCCCCTTCTTCCCGAAACGGAAAACTCCTCTCGTCGGCGACACCTTCAGCAAAATGTGGTCTCCCATCTCGAATTCTAAAGGTCGACGACGGACATCGGCATATGACTTCTGTCGACTCTGGGCAGTCAACATCCGTTTCCGAATTAATTCTATCTTCCGCCTCGTCTCTAAAACAACATTCGGCTCGGTCCCGACCAAATCGGACGCCTCATTCCAACAAATCGGTGATCGACATCGCCGCCCATAAAGTGCCTCATACGGTGCCATCCGAATCGACGCGTGCCAACTATTGTTGTACGTGAATTCGATCAATGGCAAATGCTCCTCCCAGTTACTGCCCCAATCGAGAGCACACGCACGCAACATATCCTCGAACGTCTGGATAGTGCGTTCCGACTCTCCATCTGACTGAGGATGAAAAGAGGTACTCAAACGCAAATGAGTACCCAACGCCTTGTGCACAGCCTGCCAAAAGTGAGATACAAAATGGCCATCACGATCCGAAACAATAGACTTTGGAGTACCGTGAAGCCTCACAACCTACGCGATAAATACACGAGCCAACTTCTCCGGGCCCCAAGTGTCCTTGATGCCCAGAAAATGTGCCGACTTGGTCAGACGATCCACAATCACCCAGACCATATTCATGCCCGACCTCGATCTCGGCAAGCTCGTAACGAAGTCTATCGATATATCTTCCCATTTCCATTCCGGAACGGGAAGTGGCAGCAATAACCCAGCCGGTCGCTGATGCTCGATTTTGACCTGCTGACAAGTCAAACATCTCGCTACAAACTGCGCGACCTCTTCCTTCATATCATTCCACCAGAAATTCCTTCTCAGGTCCTTGTACATCTTACTCGAACCAGGATGAACGGAATAAGGAGTAGCATGGGACTCACGCAAAATACTCTGTCTCAACTCTGAGTCGTTCGGTACACAAAGCCGACTCTGGAATCTCAAAACACCATCCTCGTGAATCACAAAGCCAGGAGACTTTCCCTTAAGAACGTTCTCTCGGATTTGAGTAATCATCGGGTCCTCCAACTACTTCAGCTTAATTTCATCGATCAAAGACGACGAAATCTCTAAAGCAAAAAGTTGTCCGACAGCTCCAGGCAACAAAACCTCAACCTATAACTCGATCAAAGCCCGCTGAATCTCAGACTGAGACGTAAGGACCTCAAGCGTTCACAACGCAACCGGTTTCCGACTCAAGGCATCGGCCACAACGTTCGCCTTGCCCGGATGATAAAGGATTTCGAGGTCATAATCCTTAATCAGCTCTAACCACCTCCTCTGCCTCATATTCAACTCCCGCTGAGTAAATATGTATTTCAGACTTTTATGATCGGTAAAAATCTGACATGCAGAGCTGAAAAGATAGTGACGCCAGATCTTGAGCGCAAAAACAACTGCCGCCAACTCCAAATCATGAGTAGGGTAGTTAAGCTCATACAACCTCAACTGTCTCGATGCATAAGCGATGGTCTTGCCGTGCTACATCAATATGCACCCAAGACCCTGACCCGAAGCATCACTGTAAATGGCAAAACCCTCGTTGCCATACGGCAATGCTAAAACCGGGGCTGAAGTCAAACGCCTCTTCAGTTCCTCAAAACTCGACTGACTTTCGTCATTCCAGACGAACTTCTCGGATTTCTGGAGCAACTGTGTAAGTGGCCGAGCTAGTTTTGAGAAACCCTCGACGAACCTACGGTAGTAGCCAACCAAACCCAAGAAACTACGGACCTCCTTCACATTTGTGGGCGGTGCCCAGTCTAACATTGTCTCAATTTTTTGTGGATCCACACGAACTCCCTCGGCTAAAATCACGTGACCCAAAAACATCACTTCCCTCAGCCAGAACTCACATTTCGAGAACTTCGCATAGAGTTGCTCGGTCCTCAAAATGTCTAACACTATCCGCAAATGATGGGCATGCTCTTCCTCATTCCTCGAATAAATAAGAATATCGTCAATGAAGACGACGACACACTTATCCAAATACTCGATAAATACTTTGTTCATCAACTGCATGAACACCGTCGGCGCATTGGTTAACCCGAAAGGCATGACTACAAACTCATAATGTCCGTATCTCGCCCGAAAAGCTGTTTTCGGCACGTCGGACTCCCTCACCCGGAGCTGATAGTACCCCGATTTCAAATCAATCTTCGAGAATACCGCAGCTCCCTGCAACTGATCAAACAAGGCATCAATCCTCGGCAAGGGATACTTGTTTTTGATGGTCACTTTGTTTAGTTCGCGATAGTCGATACACAAATGCAGTGAGCCATCCTTCTTTCGCACAAATAGGACTGGTGCGCCCCAAGGCGAGGCGCTCGGCCGAACATACCCCGACTCAAGAAGCTCACTCAACTGCTTCTTCAACTCGGCCATTTCTGAAGGTGCCATGCGATACGGTGCCTTCGAAATCGGAGCCGCGCCCGACTCTAACTCTATAGCAAACTCAACCTCACGATCCGGTGGCAATCCCGGCAACTCGTCAGGAAACACATCAGGAAACTCACTAACAATTGGAATCGACGAAAGCTCGACTCCACCATCCTCCGCCTTCAAGGCATAGCACCAATAACCAATACACCCCTTTCGCAAGAGTCTCATCGCCTTCAAGGCCTTAATAACTAACTTCTGGTTTCCCCTCTTTCGCCCCGCGAAAGAGTGCTCGGTGCCGTCTTCGGCTAACATAGTGATGATCCTCGTGCAGTAGTTCATGATTGGACCATGCCGCTCGAGCCAATCATCCCCAAGAATCAAATCCTCACCCTCAATACCCACAACAATAAGATTAGAGAGCCAAGCCCTCTCACAAATAAACACAGAACAGTTCCGAACTTCTCGATCACCGACAAGTCTATCACCGCTAGGAAGTTTAACGATGAAAGGCTCGCAAGGTGACAAGCAGTCGAGACTCAAACGGCATACACACTCTAGAGAAATGAATGAATGCGTAGCACCCGAATCAAAAAGCACACTGACAGGATGTGAATGGATACGAACGGTACCTGTCGCCACAGTAGCTGCTGGATCATCGGCCCTCCACATCTCATAGATACGCGGCTGGGCAGAGCCGACACTGGAAGCTCCTCCCCTAGCGGGATGACCCCTACCTCGGCCGGAACTCGGCAGTGGCGGCAGAGCAAATGAGCCCTGGTTCACACTAGGCTCCATAGGTGCTAGGTGAGAAGAACGGGTGCCGCGAAACTGTCTGAGCTTCTCGCAAAAAGAAGCCTTGTGGCCCGACTGACCACAAGTATGACAAGTCAAAGGTGGACGAGGACAATCCCGGTTGACGTGGCCTGACTTGCCACAGTTAAAGCATCTGGGGTCCCGGACGAAGGTTGAGGCGGCACTTCGGAAACTCCCAGAGAAACGAGCCGAACCACCCGTAGAAATATTTGCAGGTTGAGATTTCTGCTGACTTCCACCCTTGTAACCCGAGAAATCCCTAGCGGATTTATGCTTCTTACTCTCTCGGACCGCCGCACTAGCCATCACCGACATATCATAAGCAAGAGCTCGACTCTGATAATCCTTCAAAGTAGTACAGACGAGCCCAGACATATAGTCCCTAATGGACAGTTTCATCCTCCTGGAAAAATGGAAAATTTTGTCGCTCTCTTCGACAACTTGGGTCTTCACATAGCCCAACTCCTTGTTAAAATCGGCAATAGCTTGGGATACGGGAATATCCCGTGGTTGAGCATCATAGAAAGCATGCACTCGAGCCTGTCTGACCGGCCACGGACAATATTCGGTCTCCATCAATTCCTGAAATTCGGCCCACGAAGCAACATGGTCTTTGGGCCCAACGGCCTCCCACCAATCCGTAGCATCCCCAGTGAGAAAGTACTGGGCAATAGGGACCTTACGATCCTCGGGACAGTTGGTGGCAACGAAGACTTTAGATATCTCATTGATCCATCCCTCCCAGCCGATCGGGTCCGAAGCTCTCGAGAATTGAGGAGGATGCATCTTGATGACATCCTGAAGCCAACGATCCGCTCCTCCCCGATTAGCATGGGTCGGATCCGGATTCTGGACCACCTGAGCTATCGCCGCCATCTGGTTAACCATTTGCTGCATAACAGCCGCAATACCAAGATCGGCGCGCTCCTCAGAAGAAGCATGATTGTGACGGTCACCGGTACTGCCGGCTCCCGAAGAATGCGACGTGGCCGCCCTACCGACTGCCCCACGTCCTCGGCCGCATCCACGACCACGTCCACGACCACGACCACGGTTTCCTACGGCATCCATACTGGTGTTAAGAGGTAACAGAGGTATATCGATAATGAGTAAAGGAGGAAAAAGCAACTACGATTCAAGAAGTGAAAATACAATGCAAGAAACAGAAAAGCCGAATAAGAAAACTTACGAGCACTGGAAGTACCGAGATGCTGGCAGCGGTGTGACAATATGCAAAACAAAACACGACTAGACCCAAATAACCAACAAGCCTAGGTATCCATAAACCTAATGCTCTGATACTATTTTCTGTAACACCCCCGAGATATTTAGAGTATATTACAGCGTCGTGGACCCCTACATGGGACCCACCAGGCTACAACAAGAAATCACCACTCGACCAACCATCTCGGTTGGCAAGGACACACGTATAGCGATACAACAATAAAAATACGCCAGGAGCAACCGGCGAATAAGCATCAACCGACAATGTAACAATTTAAAACAATACAAAACGGAGTTTGAAATGAAAATCCTAAGTACTCGCGAGTACAATCTATCAGTTTATAAATATGAGAAACAACCATATCCAAATGGACAAAAGAAATAAGTAGACCCAAATGCACATGTCAACGACCCTGGCCAACATCCTCGTACTGTCCCAGCGCTCGCTCGTCCGGATGATCAAAACCTGAAATCCATAACAAGAATTTCCCCACAACGGGTCCCCAGAGGGGTTAGCAATTACGCTAGTACAAGTAATCAAGGCAAACCAATCGCTTACACATTTCATAGTACATGCACCAATATCATTAAAAAACCAAAACCAGACATGTCTTTTCCGGAAACAAACAGTCACAATTAATTTGCCTAGGACCGGGACGAAGCCACGAATCACACTCTAGGCCTTTAAGGACCCTCCCGAGCTGGCCACATTTATAAACAAATCAAGCACCACACGTCACCTAGGACCGGGACGAAGCCACGAATCCCACTCGAGGCCTCTAAGGACCCTCCCGAGCTGGCTAGCGAAACAAACTCATGAATACAGGATAAAGCCATAGATTCCCTCGAGGCCCCGTCGGACCCTCCCGAGGTGAGTAAAGCACACACAATATACATTACCATTTCACGTTAAGCATAAAGGTTTCCAAGAATTACTTGCCTTGATTAATTGACGACGCAACGAACGGAAGGAAAATCACCGACGAACGCTAGGAACCAATGGAATCAAACCTAACGATTCGAAGAATACAATCACAACCAACTCTAGACGAATACGGAAATGGAATACACCCGAAAACCCGCCTACGATTCATGTATATTCGTATATAAACAACGAGGGCGGACCACAACCAAACCCTCTCGATTCCGTAAAAACCACAAAATATACCATGAATCCGTAGGGAAACTAAGAATACCAACAAGATTAATCATATTCATCATGAATCCACCAACAAAACGGAAATAATCGGACGAAAATCCTAAAACCCCCAAATTATCTAAAAGTAGGGTTCTAAGAGATATTACCTTTGAAGATCTAAGCACTTTGATCCGTAGAACACGCGTTAGATCGACTATCCGGGCTTCATAACCGAATGAAAATGATGAAAAATGAATACTCAAGTGATTGATGATGAAGAGTTCTCTCCTCAAGCTCTCTCTCTCGCGTAAGTGGAAGAAGAAGGAAGAACTGAGCTGCTCTCGCTAAAAAAAACGCAATTATAGGGTTGACTGCATTGTGTGCCGCGGCCCAGCTGAAGTGTGCCGCGACACAGGCCCAAAAATTGCTCCCAGGGCTCGGCAGTGTGCCGCGGCCCGGCCGAAATGTGCCGCGGCACAAGGTACAGACGGGTTTGGCCGAAGATGCAACACGAGTGTGCCGCGGCCCGGACGGGTGTGCCGCGGCCCTGACTCGTTAGTGTGCCGCGGCCCCATCGGCATGTGCCGCGGCACACAGTACAGGCCGCTCGGCCAAAAACTGGAAAATGTGTGTGCTGCGGCGCACAATCCTTGTGCCGCGGCCCACACCCCCCTTGGGTCCTAAAATGAAGAAAAATGACCCGGGAAGAGAATAAAAGCAATAGGAATCGATATTTGGGAACCAATAACACGAAATGTAAGTACGGAAACCCCAAAACAGTGGTTCCGCACAAGAATAACAAGAATCAGATCAATAGATGACAGGAAAGATATACTGAAAGATACACGAGGGTCACTACAATCGAAAAAAAATACGCCGGAAATGAAAATACAAGGGAAAGAAAAATGCGGATATTACACTAAGGATTTAGGATTACAACATCAAAATCTAGCATGAATCAAGGCTAAAAACGAGCTTAAGGGACGAAATTCCACAGAACCCTAAAATATGAAAAACTAGGGTTTCAAATGATTTACCTTGATCCGGACGATAAAAGCTGTTAAGATGTTGTTAACTCCATGCTAAGGACTCAAACACATGGTGTTGGAACATTTTGTTCCATACATATTTTAAAAGTGTTTTGATGATTAAAGTTGCTAAACAAAACAAAACAACGTAGAGACGAAGCAAGCATCGAAGGAAAACGAAGTGCAAAATGCTGGAGAAAAACAAAGCTAACGTACGTAACAGGAACATGTTAATGTACGTAATATGATGAAGCTAACGTACGTAATGGATGAAATATAACGTACGTAACTCAGTTCAAACAAGTGAACGTCGGAGGAGTCAAAGTCAGAAAAGCATGCAACGGATATATGACGTCAGCAGTGACATAAGGCCTAATGTACGTAACTAAGGAAATATTAACGTACGTAACCAAAATGACGAAACTCCCTGGAATGATTTGTGAAGATGCTAACGTACGTAACCAGCCATGGTTAACGTACGTAATGAGGCTTACGTACGTAATGGAGAGCATATAACGTACGTAATGAGGAGTCTGGCAGCTAACGGCTAGTTTGATGATGGAGCCTATAAATACCATTCCTATGGTATTTTTTGAGTACAACAACTTTGAGCAAATAGTCTATTCTTGTGATATTATTACACACATTCTTGTTGTTGATATTGAGCTTAATTGTAAGTGTTTGAGTGAGAATTCACGAAAACATACACGAGTGGTAAAAGAAAAGATACGATTGGATTCGGTGTTATTAGGATCAAGGATCCGGCATTATTAGAATCACAATCGCTATCTAAGTGAGGTTTATCTAGTACCCATAGAAATCTAGAGAGGTTGATTCCTTGTCCTACGAAAAGGAAAACGGTTTAACTTGGACCGACACAAAGACAAGTACGAGAGGTTTATCACGGACCGATAGAAGACGTGATTGTAAACGGTTATACCTCGACCGATAGAAGAGAGGCATAGAGGTTGCTATCTTTAACCTATTGAAAAAGATAAAGAGAGGATGTAGGCTCGTTTATAGCCGAACCTCTATAAATCCTTGCGTCATTTATTTTCCACAATTTTATTTTCGCTTCCGCAACACGGCGCAATATTCGACCCCGTACCCAACAATTGGTATCGGAGCGGTACTCCAATACGCGGCTTAACATCCGAGGAGAAAAAGATCCAATGGCGTTTCAATTTACTCCAGTCGAAGGCCTTGCTCTCAACCGACCACCATTCTTCGATGGCTCAAATTATTTGACATGGAAGAAAAAGATGTCAATCTTTATTCGTGCCTACGATATAGAGATTTGGAAGATTATTTGTCTCGGCCCGAAAGTTCCAATCAAATCCGACGGTACACTTAAATCTTTCGAAGAATACGACGATGCCGATTGGAAAAATGACCATCTAAATTGTAAGGCTACTCAACTCTTATTTTGTGCCTTAAATCCGGAAGAGGTCAATCGAATCTCATCGTGTGAGAGTGCGAAAGAAATATGGAAAATTCTAGAAATCACACACGAAGGGACTACTCAAGTCAAGGAGACGAAAATCAATATGCTTCTCCATGACTATGAGTTGTTCATGATGAAAGGTGACGAGTCCATCACCAATATGCTCGACCGATTTTCGGTCATCACCAATGGACTTGCTTCGTTCGGAAAACCATTATCTAGTAGTGAAAAAGTTAAGAAAATTTTACGATCACTACCTAACGAATGGGACAGCACTGTGACCGCAATTATGGAATTCAAAGATCTCAACACGCTCGATTTTAGCGCCCTCGTTGGTTCGCTAATTAATTATGAGATCGTGTTAAAATCACGATGTGTCAAGCCGAAGCCGAAGGAACGATCGTTAGCCATGAAGGCTAAGATATCGAGGAAGAAAGAAGAAATCCCGGTGGAGGAAAGCGACGAAGAAGCGACATATTATGCCAAGAATATTAATAAATTCCAAACCTTATTAAACCGGAGGAAGAAGGATATCTCGAGCGAAATGAAGAAGTTCGACAACTCTTGTCGACAATGTGGAAAACCAGGCCACTTCGCTAAGCATTGCCGTGTTAAACCCAAGAAGGAGGTTCTCGTGGCTACTTGGAGCGATGAAGATGAAGACGATGATTTCATCAATCAAAATAATCTCGCTCTCATGGCCCGGAGTTCGTTCGACGACAGCGACGTCGAAAGCCAAGTAAGTACATCCTCCCGTGATGAATTATTTGATGCATTTGAGTTGTTACATACGGATTTCCAAAATGCTTTATCGGAAATTAAATCCCTCAAGTCTAAAATTAAATCTTTGGAAATTGAAAATTCCAAAATTATCGAGAAGGGAAAATTTGTCGAACTCGATCATTCGAAATGCATTGAAAATGAGAATATTTTGAAAAATGATCTTTTAAAAGTTCAAGATGAACTAAAGTCTTTGACAAGAAAATTCTCGTGCGGCAACGATAAATTTGAACAAATGTTATGTGTTCAAAAATATACTTTAAATAAAGAGGGGTTAGGATTCAAACCACGTTTGAAAAACGAATCCGTTAACTTTAAAATACCCCATTGCGAAAAGTGTTTGAAAATCGGGCATCACGTTTCAAATTGCAAAAGCCCTCGCCGGACGATAAAAATTAAGAAAATTTGGGTTCCTAAAGGAACAAATATTTCAAATATTGTTTATGTCTCGAAACAAAAACCAACTATAGGTTGGATCCCCAAAAATTGATTTTTGAATTTTACTCAGGGGGAGTATATTTTAGGGGAGATATTATTCTCAGGGGGAGTTTTTACCCTTTATGCAAATATTCATAAATTGTATCATGCATATTTTATATTGGTATTATTTATTTCAATTGTTATTTAATCCACTTTTTGATGAATACAAAAAGGGGGAGAGATAGAGAATGGAGAAATAAGTCGAAAATGTGATTAACCGTGAAAGGGGGAGAAAAATCGAAGAAAATCGATAGCATACAAAAAGAATTGGAAAAACGAAGGAGTTGAACAAAAATAAGGAGAAGTCGAAAATGACAGGAAAAGAAAAATGAGGAGACGTCGAAAAGACGATGAAAAATTGAAAAGGAGAAAAGAAAGAAGGAGTCGAAAAATAAATGGGAGAAGAACTAACGAAACGGACAAAGTCGAAAACTTTGGTCTGTACACATATACATATATTTATATTTTGCAGGTAAATCCCATTGACGAAGTGTTGTTTTGTAATCATCAAAAAGGGGGAGCTGGTTGGAACATTTTGTTCCATACATATTTTAAAAGTGTTTTGATGATTAAAGTTGCTAAACAAAACAAAACAACGTAGAGACGAAGCAAGCATCGAAGGAAAAAGAAGTGCAAAATGCTGGAGAAAAACAAAGCTAACGTACGTAACAGGAACATGTTAACGTACGTAATATGATGAAGCTAACGTACGTAATGGATGAAAGATAACGTACGTAACTCAGTTCAAACAAGTGAACGTCGGAGGAGTCAAAGTCAGAAAAGCATGCAACGGATATATGACGTCAACAGTGACATAAGGCCTAACGTACGTAACTAAGGAAATATTAACGTACGTAACCAAAATGACGAAACTCCCTGGACTGATTTGTGAAGATGCTAACGTACGTAACCAGCCATGGTTAACGTATGTAATGAGGCTTACGTACGTAATGGAGAGCATATAACGTACGTAATGAGCAGTCTGGCAGCTAACGGCTAGTTTGATGATGGAGCCTATAAATACCATTCCTATGGTATTGTTTGAGTACAACAACCTTGAGCAAATAGTCTATTCTTGTGATATTATTACACACATTCTTGTTGTTGATATTGAGCTTAATTGTAAGTGTTTGAGTGAGAATTCACGAAAACATACACGAGTGGTAAAAGAAAAGATACGATTGGATTTGGTGTTATTAGGATCAAGGATCCGGCATTATTAGAATCACAATCGCTATCTAAGTGAGGTTTATCTAGTACCCATAGAAAGCTAGAGAGGTTGATTCCTTATCCTACGAAAAGGAAAACGGTTTAACTTGGACCGACACAAAGACAAGTACGAGAGGTTTATCACGGACCGATAGAAGACGTGATTGTAAACGGTTATACCTCGACCGATAGAAGAGAGGCATAGAGGTTGCTATCTTTAACCTATTGAAAAAGATAAAGAGAGGACGTAGGCTCGTTTATAGCCGAACCTCTATAAATCCTTGCGTTATTTATTTTCCGCAATTTTATTTTCGCTTCCGCAACACGGCGCAATATTCGACCCCGTACCCAACACATGGATGGCTGGTGATGTCCGGACAAAAATCTGTACTTCCCTACGTTCAAAGTATCCCAGCCGCCGGAGGAGAAAAGAAGGGAGAAAGAAATGATGAAACTGAACTATGTTGTCCTATTTATACTGGACGGGACTAGCGTGTGCTACGGGCAACGTGTAGCATGCGCTATCGGACTTAAAAGGCAGTCCGCCGCCTTTGAAAGGCGGTGCAGAACTTTCTGCACTGTCTGTGTTAGCGTACGCTAACCGTAAGGGTTAGCGTGCGCTATCTGTTAGTTTCCAAGGTCGAGAAATCTCTGCATGTACTGACCGGCCATAATAGCGTGCGCTACCATGGCCAACTAACATGCGCTACAAGTGCATGATTAGCGCATGCTAGCAACACAGTCTAGCGTGCGCTAACTGCTACTTCTCAGCTTCATCATTGTGAAACTGGTCAGAACGAATACATCCTGATAGGCATAGAGCTCGACAGTTACTAACAACTAACATACCAGTTCTAACTCCAATATACACACGATTCCAGATACCAAACAATATAACATGGGCATCTCTCAAACCAACTCCCAATGGAATACGACCAAAAATAAAATACATTAATACTAAAGTATACGAATATTACACTCTTACCCTCTAAAAAAAAGTTTTGTCCTTGAAACTTGAAACAGGAAAAAGGGTTGTTGAAATATATATTCGAGTCAACAATCATATCAATGAAAATTTTTATTCTTCAATCGTAAACATTACACCAGTACATGTCTATGAGAAAACATCGATACACAGCATGTCCCATTAAGCATATCTCATGGGTTAATGACGACAGAGTCGTCTTCGACCTCTTCTTCCGGGTCCTCTTCGGGATCTTCCTCGAGATCCTATTCAGCCTCTGCGACTTCTTGCCCCACGACCGGAATTGGGGCCGCTGGGAGGATAGTAAGGATTTCCTCAGTGTTGACTCGTATCATCGCCCTCTCCTGCTGGACCTGATCCTGGAGGGACTCTCTCGCCTGAGTGTACTGTGCCTCCCTCTCTCGAAGAGTGCACCTTACTGCAACCAACTGAGCTTCTAGCTGCACAACATCCTCGCGTTCCCGGGCAGCTGCCTCATGCGCAGTCTGACTTGCATCCCGATGAAATTGTGCTACGGCCTCTAGATAACTGATATGCTCCAAGCAACGGGTATGCTTAGTAGGATCCATACTTGTAAGATTACTCAACTGTTTCCTTTCGGTTAACATCTTAAGTCTACTATGGGAATACCTCTCAGGGTCTTATATAAACATCAAACTGACTTTGAGTTGGCGGTCCTAGTGGTGCTATAGTTGTTTCTTAGCAGCCGCTATTATGGCAGTGTTGTCATTCAGTGTCAATTATCTCTCGCCGCCACAACAATGATAATGTTAATAATAAAGTCTTAGCGAAAGACTCGCAAGGATACCTGATAAGGATCGAGTTAATTAATGATATGAATACGACCAAAATATTGGTCAAGCTAAAAGATGCAATCACGGACTCTCGGTACTCACACTTGATGTCAAAACATGATGACCATCTCTCAGATGTTGATCGTCGAGATTAGTGAACCGAAAGAAATGAAAATAGATCAAGAGAAAATGAACTAACGGGAAAATAAAATTATTACATCCCACTCCTTTTTTAAATAAGTTTCGTACCAAAACATAGGACATGAAATGATCAAGGCAGGGCAGACTTTAGATGACACATGCTATATGCTGTTAACAACGGACACGAAACTCCATGTCATACAGAGCCGCTGCGGTCCGATTCAATACGCAAGAATGCTTACGAAGTGCAACGATCATGAATCACTATGGTTGATAATCCAAATAGTACAATAATCAAAATGCGAGCTTAACGTGAACAAGTATATAACTCCGACAACCTCGAAGGTTTGGAAGATGACTTACTAGGACGAGTACCCGAATCTTAAGTAAATCAGACGCTCGTTAATCACGATGCGGGATCGAGCAACAACAATTGAACCACAACGATCGAACAATATTGATCGAACAACAACGATTGGACGACAATAATCAAACAACCCCGAAGTTCACGCCTCAACTCAAGACATTAAGTGGGCTTGTCATAATTATAAGACATTCACTTCGCATAGGACTCACGAGATTTGAACCGTACTTGGGAAAAGTAACAATTGTAAATGGATTAATCCAAAACAATGTCACAACTCGTTCGAACGATAAAAACTAAAGAACAGAACAAATTCAGAAGGTATCATCGAACATAAGCGAGTCGATATGATGGAAAAATACATAAGTCAAAAACTCGGGTGTCACGATCCACCTCAAATGAAAGAAGTTTGTCCCCAAAATTTAGAACAACGAAAATAAGGTAATAACGTAACAAGCAATTTCATAAGGTCGGGTGATCAAATCTCTAAGCATTCTAACGAATGCAGAATGACTACTAACATCACGAGGATTTCTCGATAGTGATGCGATTCAGTTAACGGCACAAGTTGAAATCAAAATAAAGCACAACACAAATAGATATGGTTTGTTCGGGTGGAATCATGAGTTACCAAATGAAATATGGTCCAATATTCAACGACAATGGGGTTATACAACGAGATCTTGAAACCAGTACATGACGGAAACCACAATTATGATAAGCTCAGACATCAAGCCAATCATCACAGTGCCACCGAACGTGCAAGTTCTGCAGTGCAACAACAGAGTCAAACATAAGGGTTCAAGGCCCTAAATTGTGCAAGCGCAAGAATCCCGATTATTATACTCTTCTCCCCCCTCAAAGGGAGTTTTGTCCTCGAAACGCAGAACTATCAAGCTAGAGATGGAAAGCAATAAAGTAAAGAGAATCAAAGCCACAATTGTCGGGAGCATCAACAATTCGGATGTATTATGCAAGCATCACTTGCCATCATCTGGGATACGGGACGCCCCTTGATCATTTGCTTTGTTCACCAATAGTTTACGTACATTTTATCGAACGTTAATTGTTCACGGTTCCTCGGAATCCTTAGAATCGTCAACCGAGTTGAACAAGTCGGAATTATGGATATACAATTCATAGGACATGACGAACAACAACATTTTACATCAATTGATTTATCAGAGTCGAGTTGAAAATAAGATCAAGAACAAAATCTACAAAATGGTTAACTCGAGAAAAATCAAGGAATTGCCTCGATCCAATGAAGAACAATAGATTAGATGATGTTATACTTCAAAACACTTTTGAACGGAACAAAATCGTCCAAGATAACGAACCCTAGTCGCCTTCGATTCACACCTTGGTGTCACCCGCAGAGAAAAAGGAAAAGAGTGGAAATGATGAACCACGATTGTTTTCCGGTTTATATGCCAGACAGATTAGTGTGCGCTAATTACAAGCATTAGCGTGCGCTAACGAGACCTCCAGTCCTAGTCCAGTAGCTTCTGGACTGCCCCCGAACTACCAGTTAGCACACGTTACCCTCCCCGTAGCGTGCGCTAACTGCTGCACCTTATCGCGCGCTATATAATTGCATAGCGTGCGCTGCCGAACTCTCAGTTGAATGCAGTAGTTTCTGCATCTCGCGTTAGCATGCGCTATCCACAATCATTCTGTAACACCCCCGTAATTTACAGAGATATTACAGCGCCATAGATTCTTTTTGGAGAACCTATCAGGCTTAGACCAACATAAAACACATTAACAATTAACAAAACCGAGACATTCACACCTCAAAACCAACATCAACTTTAATACGACATACGTCACAAAGCAATCCAATACATGGTCCTGTTGGATCACAACAAATACGACGACTCACAACTGATCCAACCACATCAACAACAACTAACACAAACACATTAAATAATATATGACAGTACTCGCGCGAGTACAAAACCAAAACACGACTTTGACCATGATAAAACGACCACCGACTCAAAATAACACATGATATCAGTGTTGCTCACCATCCTTGTGCCCTTCGTGCACCGGATCGCCACTAAGACCTGTACCTGAATACACAACAAGTATATTCACCCCCGAATAGGTCAGCAAAGAGCCGGTGCAAGTACAATGATTCATGTATATGTACCACAAGTGAATAAACAACCAAATCACAGTGCCATCACATATATTCCGGAATATTATACCACAATCATCATCACAAAACAACCACAGGGGCTATACTGGCATTGTACCTCACACGAGATACACACCTCAATGAGTCCTCGTCAGGCCCTCTCTGGTTGTACAGCCCTACCAAGTGATCTATAGATACTCGCAGTCTAACGGATCCCAGGGGACCCTCACCGGTTTTACTTAGCACACTACCACAAGTCGCACTTTCTGAAATCATCACTTTTTCACAAAAACCACATGGCACCAACCACATTTTCCGAAATTACCACTTTTCGCAAAATCACATTTTTCACATATTCACACGAATTACATTAAACGCAATAAAAGTACTTGCCTCAATTGAGAACAACACGAGAACTGTGAACGGAAGGACCCACGATCTGAACTTTCTTCAACGATTAGGTCCTAGCACAACACAACACTATATTAAACACATTACGACAGAAACGAGGGGATTTACCCTACGTTCTACTCTTAGAGACAAATAATCGAACACCACGGAGACAACATGTATCATACTCAAACTACGGAAGAAAACTCGAAACTTAATCCGAAGACTTCAAGGAAACTAAGGATTTGGGATTACAACATCAAAATCTAGCATGAATCAAGGCTAAAAACGAGCTTAAGGGACGAAATCCCACAGAACCCTAAAATATGGAAAACTATGTTTTCGAATGTTTTACCTTGATCCGGACGATAAAAGCTGTTAAGATGTTGTTAACTCCATGCTAGGGACTCAAAGATGTGGATGGCTGGTGATGTCCGGAAAAAAAATCTGCACTTCCCTACGTTCAAAGTAGCCCAGCCGCCGGAGGAGAAAAGAAGGGAGAAAGAAATAACGAAACTGAACTATGTTGTCCTATTTATACTGGACAAGACTAGCGTGCACTATGGGCAAGGTGTAGCATGCGCTATCGGACTTAAAAGGCAGTCCACCGCCTTTGAAAGGCGGTGCAGAACTTTCTGCACTGTCTGTGTTAGCGTGCGCTACCCGTAAGGGTTAGCGTGCGCTATCTGTTAGTTTCCAAGGTCCAGAAACCCCTGCATGTACTGACCGTCCATAATAGCTTGCACTACCATGGCCAACTAATGTGCACTACAAGTGCATGATTAGCGCGCGCGCTAGCAACACAGTCTAGTGTGCGCTAACTGCTACTTCTCAGCATCATCATTGTGAAGTCCGGTCAGAACGAATACATCCTGATAGGCACAGAACTCGACAGTTACTAACAACTAACATACGATTTCCAACTCCAATATACACACGATTACATATACCAAACAATATAACATGGGCATCTCTTAAACCAACTCCCAACGGAATATGACCAAAAATAAAATACATTAATACTAAAGTACACGGATATTACACAATAAATGAAGCAAGATAGATTTATAGTGGTTTGAAGGTGGGGTGGTCCTTCTACATCCACTCTCCTCCACATAAGAGGAAATTCACTAGAATCAAGGCATACACAAATATATGAACTTGGGAATACACGCAAGCTTTATGGTTCACACAAATTGATACAGGCTTCGATAAACAACAACACTGTTCACACAGATTGGTGTTCAACTGGACTTGAGTCGACACTCTCCCACACAGGATAGTGTCCAACTCCCAACAACTAATCCCCCACACAGGTTGGTTATTGCTTCACGACCTACACAAGATCAGACCCGGTCAACACTTGTAAACTTGAGAATACAAGTTTGATTGTCACCGAACAGCTCTCTGAACGATTAAGCTCTATCTATGGAATGAGGCGGTCCTGAGCTCGAAATATGGCATTTGAGCTCGTCTTGTCTTTCTCGTCGTTTGGACATATGTTGGACTTATACACTGATTTTGTCCTTGTAGACTTCAAGTCGTTTCCTTTTCACGACTTATGCATGCTTGTTTTCTGGTAAAGTACTTAATATTTATATAGCTGGATGATGATAGTCGTTCATCAATATGGCGATTGAAGGTTGGTGAGATTTTTGAGATCCCTTAAATCATGGCTTTATTTATAGAACAGTGCTAAATGTACACATAATGTGTACACATATATGTACACACATATATCACATCCATCCATTTGATGTGGTCCCACAATAAATGAATGGTTCCCATATTAAATGGATGAGATGAGATGCATGTGTGTACAAATATGTGTACACAGCTAATCAATGTTTAATCTCGCGTCAAACGGCAGTGTGGGAGTATTTTCTTGCTGGGAACCCGGAGGTGCTGACCAATCAGTGGTTGTTCTCTCGAGAACTGTGCTGGGAACCTGAGGCGTTGTTAATCAGTTAAGAGATTCTCCTTGTGCGCAGAAGTGTACAGAAAAGACATTGGGAACCCTGGAATTGCTCGAGCGACTCGCGATTTACTTCTCTCAATGGGTTAGGAGTGGGTTCATTGAGGGACTAGGATTAGTCCGGCTAAGCTGGGATCACCTAGTTATCAAAAAAAAAAATATGTGTACACATATGTGTACATGTAACATCACTCTTATTTATATTTGAAACTTTCCTTTCTTAGTTTTTTACTTAATGCGGTTTTCTCTCTTAGCTGTCAAATCCTTCTTTTGCCATACGCCATTTAATGCATATCATATCTGCATTAAATGATTTCACACCTTCTCTAATAATTTATGAATAAATACTCATCGAATCAAACAGATCCTTGTTGTAGCTCATTGAGAAGTGATTTGAAGTGGCATTTACTTTTCATCGTAGAGCCTACAACATACCACTGTATCTTTTTTTGTTGTACCCTGACTATCTGTATGCTTGTCGTCTGTTGTTGGACTCTAACGTCCTTCTTGCTGTAGTTTCTGACTACTGTAGAGCTATGTTGTAGGTTTGCATTTATAGACTCCAAGAGGATTTACCCCAACAGCACAACTATCAAAAAGTCAAAAGTGGACATTATTTTAAGACGGATGGAGTATAATTGAATATAAAAAAATCATCACAATATATATTAATAGTAGAACAGTAATTGTATCAAAATAGTGCAAGTATGTATTATCCAGAAGATAATAGGAAATAAAATAACAAAGTTAAACACTATCGCGAAGCTACAATAACGCGAACAAATAATTTCATTATTCTTCCACACATTTTTCCTATTTCTCAATAATTACAATTTTAGTATAATTCAAATATCTAGCCAATCACATTTGAATTATTTTCGCATCAAGTCTAAAACATCCTTTTGCTAAAGATGACTCTATTAGTTAATATGCTATTACTAAAAATCAGTTACTTATATATTTTGGAAGATATTTATAAATAAAAGCATCAATTATAGTTTAAAATAAACAAATTACCAAATGTTAGAGTAACATTTGTCCCAGGATATTGCAACTCTGCATCATTCATAATATAATACAAAATAAAATAATAAATTTAAACCCTCTCATAAGATCAATCGTTGCTGCAATAACAATAAGATATTTTTCTTATTTTCATGCACAAATTCTCATTTGTGGAATATTAAAATTTATTAATATAATTAAAATAATCATTTAATTATATTTACAAATATTTACATATCAAGATTTACTTTTTAAAACCTCCCTTCTATAAATACCACATTATTGATCAATTTGTTTTATTAAAAAAATAATTTTTTGTATATGTTATGAAGATATGTATTTAAAATTCGTAAAATTAATAATTATATAATTTAATATATTTGTTAATAAAACTGCTGTAGTCAATTCTTAAGCAGAATAAAGGAACAAATCCTTAAAAACCCCTTAAACCTAGATATAATAACTCACATAATAAGTGAAATAAAAATTAAAAGAAGCTAGTTCGCTACAATAAAATAATAAAAGTAACGAAATTTGTCCATCATAAATTGGCAAAAATCCGTCGAATATATTCGAATTATCTATTCGAGTAACACATTCGAGTCCTACTCGATTAACACCAAACACATCCAAATCACCTAATTATATCTGAATGTACACAATTCGAATAATATGAACAATCAGTAGCGGATCCAGGATTTTCTAAGACCGGGGGCACAATTTTTATTACCGTAATAAAAAAAATCAATAATGAAGTACAATATCATTATAAAGGTGAACAAATTATGTTTTACAATTGTTCTCTACGAAATTTCATCTTTTGAAAGTGATTCATTACATCTTCATTCGTAACATCGACAAGTCCTATTTCAACGGTACAAATTACACAACCGTTCAAATAGTCTTCAGAAATTCGGCCTTATTTCATCTCTTTGATTAAGGTGATACTCTAAAATTCTTTTCCCTTCGATCCCAAAGAAGATCATCCAAATCAATTTCCGGAGGCATCAAAAGAGTAAAACTAGGTTGAGAATGGTGGATTAGAATAAATTAATTTTATACAAACTCTAACTAGTGATATATATATATATATATATATATATATATATATATATATATATATATATACCTTTTTTTTTCACTAGGGCATGTCCCCCATAATTTGTGAATGGGTCGGCCCTATGAGCAATTATACAGCGAAATAAGAATGGTGGATTGAACACCTTTACGATATTTACCAATACAATACATCAAACATAATCAAATATTTGATCATGTATATCAAATTATAATAACTGCAATCTGATCTGAACTTGACTCAGGATCAGGAAGAATTAATGAAGTCGGCAGGCCATGTCTATGAATGCCTATGCAGCTACTAATTAAGTCATTACATTTATTTTTAATAAAAGTATTTTTATCTTTTCAGAAACAGCTATTCGAACGAGCATCAAATAAATTTTTTCTTTTATTAATTTTGGAATTATACTTGATCAGCTCTGTAATATTTATTCTTACTAAGAATAATTTTATGTTTTAAGTATTAATTTTCTTATTTAAAAAAATTATAAAAAAAAAAAACATCCATCCATACACTTTAAATTTCGGTTAGATTACACACTAGTTATGATATTGTGTTGGAATTAGATCGATCATTTTGGTCTTCTCAACTTTAATCGTTTATCTGTGAAACATTCTCTAAAGTATTGGTATCCTTGAATCATTTATCATCAGTGATGGTATCGGGAGTTGCTGCGTACTCGGCACTGATGGTACCAACATAAGAGCTCGTCGCAATCTTGTGAGTGACAATGAATTCTACTTAATCGGGAGGACATAGTTGGACTTTTGGAACGATATAATAAAGGGAATATCTTGGCTACAATCCCCCTCTAAGATAGGATTCAGGGACTTACAAAAATAACTCAGGAGCCACAAATGGACTCAAGAACCCATAGAATATAGCACAAAATTGTAGGAAGTTGGCTACAAAAAATTGTAGCTAACATATTCCCATAAAAATATGGGATCAGACTCGATATAAAATCATGAGTTGCTTGTCAACGACGGAGTGTATGGATTAGTCTAAAAAATTATTGATTTTTTCATCTTGATTATTTCAAAATATATTTTTACATTCTGTTCGTCTTACTTGAAGAAGTTATTTTCAAAATATAATTTTGTCCCATTTGAGAATGACCCTTTCAAAATAAAAATCTTAAATATTCAATTAAAATTTATATAATATTCCTTACAATTTAATTTTTACGTGATATAAATTACGAGTAGTTCAAAATCATTATATATGAAAGACAGAATTTTTAAAATATTTGAATATAATATAATTAATTTACTAAAACTTCAGAAATCCAGATGTAGAGTAAAATTGTCGTGTAGCTATGATTTTGCCAAGATTTGCTGGAAAAAAGTAAGGCATAAATGCAATCTGATATTAATATAATAAATTTATAATTATTTATATTGAAAACGATAAGATTACAATTCCTGATCTTGTTGAACTAATACATTGCATATTCTTTTCAATATAAAATAAAATAAAATAATAATATATCATAAATACATATTTTTTTTTCAAACTAGGCCCCATACAATTTAGAAAATTGCAAGACCTTTCAGTCTATTGAGACAGCAGAACAAGGGGTAGGGCCTAGGGGCCTAAGGGGTATTAAAAAATAATAATTTCATACATGATTGAAGAAAAATTCTTCCAATGTTATCTTGGACGAACTTTAGAAGCCCAAACGCAAGAATTTATAATAAAATGACCATACTACCCTTGTTTATATTTTTACTGGCTAATGCTTGGGCGAGACGATCGGTCTGTTATAGGAAAAATACCGTCATTGTGACGGTGTATTTAAGTGATAAATGTATGGTGAGATAATATGTTGTGAAATTTTGTTGTGTAAATTGATTGTGTACGTATTATTGTTATTTTATATAATGTCGGTAAGATAAACACAGCCCGTGTTTTAAGTTTTTAGCTGTGCTTTTTTATTTTTAATTTATTTGTTTTATTTCTTATGGTTTTTTGTTTAGTTTTGTCGGATTTTTTATTTATTCCGGGTTTTTTGAGATAAATTTTTATTTTTATTAAATTTACTTCATCCCGTTCTACTTTAAGAATATACGTTATTATCCAACGTCACGATCTGTGCGCCTTTGATTGAATATCTACGTGTTTTGTACGCAATGTTAGGCAGACGGTTGAATGAGCAGGATGTGAGAATTTAAATACCTTTTAGAGAAGTTTATATGTTTTTTATTATTATTGTCCTTTTATTTTAGTACATGTAATTAGTTATATGAAATGATCTTTCTTAACTCGTATGTTCTTTCCGGGTTGTTTTGATTTATTCAACCGTGCGATCCGATTGTATCTAAGATTTCATAGCTAAAATTTAACCATATTGTAATTTATACTATCATTTAAAAGTTCATTTTAATCACCTTGTGTATTAGAAGGTGCATTTGCATTGTGATGTTTATCATAACTTTTGTATTTAAATTAGTTTATTTACATTAAAAGTTACAATTAAAATAGTCTCTTCATATATTTATAATTAAAAGTTACAATTAAATTCTCCTTCCACATTTGTATTTAAATTAGTTTATTTACATTAAAAGTTACAATTAAATTAGCCTCTTCATATATTTACAATTAAAAGTTACAATTAAATCTACCTTCCACATTAAATTAAAAGGGATAAGTATTATATATTAATGATATTGGTTACTGGACAAGTCATTCTAATCAAGATATAGTTCTTTTTAAACCATCTTCTTCACTTATTTTTTCATTCAACTAGTATTGTAATTTATAAGATAAAGCAGTAATTTAAAAAAATTATATATATTTTAATTAGACACTGAAATTTTACTTTTGGAAAAAAACTCTTCCACCAGGATAAATTTATATTTTGGAAATAGATTATTAAAATATGGAATATATGCATCAAAATATCGATGTATTAAAATATTAGATTATATGCATCAAATTTTTGTGAGAATTAATGCATTGAAATTTTGATGCACGAAATGCATATATTTCATGCATAATTAGTACAAAACTCATGCATAAATTAGATCAGTAAATCGCATCTAATATTGGTACTGCATAGAACGTGCCAATATATATATATATATATATATATATATATATATGTATATGAGTGGGTTCTGGTGAGATGATACTTAAGTTAATAAATAATAATGAATTTGATTCATAAATTTTGATTAAATGGATGACCTACATTTATTCTCAGAAAAACATATGCATAGAATATAATATTTTAGTGCATCGATATTTTGATGCATATAATGTAGAGTTTTAATAGATTGCAAGTTTAATGCACGAAATGCATATATTACATGCATAAATCAACCTGGACCGTACATCACAGATCAATGATGATGATAGTTCTCAATTCACAATATAAAAACCCATTCTTATATATATATATATATATGTGTGTGTGTGTATAGGGATTGATTAAGGTGGAAACCCCCTTAATGGTGAAATCTAAAAACTAATCTATACATGTTGCATTATTAAGCAATTTCATTGCATATTTATTATTATTTGTTGCATCAAGCTGGTCGCTAGTATATGCAACAATAATGCAATAAAAAAATATGTAAATGCATATAATCATGTTCATCTACAGTCGTTAGATCACTAATATTAATAACCTACAAAAGTTTCTAAATTTCACGAGGTAATTAATTTCCATATGATATATATATATATATATATATATATATATATAGGAAATAGATCATATGAAAACTAATTACCTTGTGAAATATAGAAACTTTTGTGGGCCATTGATATTAGTGATCTGACGGCTGTAGATGAGTAGAATTATATGCATTTATGTATTTTTTTTATTGCATTATTTGTTGCATATGCTAGCGACCAGTTTGATGCAACAAATACTCCCTCCGTCCCATCCATCTTGAGCATTTTCTTTTCGGTACGAGATTTATGAAAAGCTGAAAAGTAGTGTGTAAAGTGATAGTATGAATATATATTATTTAAAGTTGTGAGAGATAAAGGTGTCTTAAAAAGGAAATGACCAAGTATCTTGGGACGGCCCAAAAAGAAAATGAACCAAGATCGATGGGACGGATGGGGTAATAATAAATATGCAAGAATATTACTTAATAATGCAATTAGTTTCTAGATTTTATCATTCAGGGTGTTTCTACCATAGTCAAAATATATATATACCCGTACGCAACCATGCATGATTCGCTGTTACAATTGATAAACCGAAAAGTGCGGAATCAGATAGGGTGGGGTCCATGGCAGGCGTGGTACGACCTTTTACAAGGAATTTTTTTTGTTTTTCAGAATTATTTCAAGATAAGCAAGAAATTTTATAAATTAATATTTGTAGCACAAATAAATTTTATTACAATAGAATCTCTCTAAAGTGATACTTTCTAAAGTGATAACCTCTCTAAATTAATAAAAAAATATCGGTCCTGACTTGAGATCAATATTAGAATATAATAACCTCTCTATCGTGATAATTGATAATTTTTCAGAAAATTTTAGTATTAAATATCGATCCCAATTTTCGCATAAAGTTATAATTCAATAAAATACATATATTTCATGTACCCTATCAATTAGAAAAATATTTCATGATACTATTTTGCTTTAGATTTCATTGTCTAGTAACTTTTACATCATCTAATATCTTCTCAATCATCTTCACTTGGTCTTTGTGATCTCCATCTTGTTGTGGTAAGAAAATCTCGATTGATTGTAGCATTTGGATAGCGCTAGATACCGGAATTTTTGGTATCTCATGTACATGATTGGTAATGAATGATATTAATATGTTTAGGAAATTTAAAAAACTATTAAATATTGGTGAATTGAATATAGAAATGCATGAATGATCAATTTTGATTAGTTTTGGTTAGTTGAACGTAGACAATATAATATGTACAATGTATATTAATAATTAAAATATAAATTTGATAAATTTTTAATTAAAAAATACAAACCTCTTTAATGTGATAACCTCTCTAAAGTGATATTTTTTCCCGGTCCCAACAATATCACTTTAGAGGGGTTTTACTGTAATTACGTGAGATAATTATTAATTGATCAATTATAATTCTTAATTTATATATTAATTAATATTTTATTAAGTATAAATTAATTTTACCCTTCAATATTTTAATTTATAATTGTTAAATTTATCTATAATATAGAGGACAATGATAACTTTTTGTGTCTTAGTAGTGTGCATTCGAAAAGACAATTTTATCACTTAGAAAGTTAAATTATAGTATTAAATAAAAGGGCAACTAGATCTCTAGTTTTTTCTTTGTTCTTCGGCAACCTCCAACATGCAGCCGACCGCTGAACTCCGGCAACTGATTATTTACTTTATTTTATGTTTTACACAATCGACCATTGGACTGTTCTCCGGCGGTCGCCTGCTGCCGGATGCAGGAGCACCTTTGGACTGTAGTAAATTATAAATTTATGGCATAATGCTGCAGCATACAAATTCAAAGCCTCCATCAATTAGTTAATTAATGTCAAAAATAAAATATTCTTATCGATTTTGTATCCATATTGCATACGTTACAGTTGCGAAATTATATTGAATATCTGCTTATCATATGTATCATTTTACAAACTGTCAACAATTTGAAACAGTTTATTTTTCTGTAAAACTCGAAATAAAATATATAATAAAACTCAAAATTTTAAAAATAAACCTCGTTAACAACTCGGGAAAAAAGTATAGAAAATAAATTATGAAAAAAAAAAAATTAAAACTCCAAATAAATAAATAAATAAATAAATAAATAAATAGAGAACCCTAACAAATTAAAACTCTAAAACTAAAAAAATATTATGTTCGTTCCACTTAAAGAGTTTACTTTAATTAAGATTTTTTATATCAGAGCACTATAATTCCAACATCCTTATCTATCAAACAACTTTATAACTTCTTAATTTCTTTGTGAAAACCCGGTGGCTAGTTGGCTAAAATCAATTGCTACTTTAGTTAAGATACAAATTTTTAATCTTTGTCATTTTAATGAAAGTACAATTTGTTGGTTTTGTGAATTTCCAACAATATAATTACAATAAAAAATTATAAAGAAATGCAACTTATTACAATTCTAGTAAATAAAAATTACAATTTAGGACTCTTTTCGTAAGATAATTTTGCCCCCGTATAAGAGCAGACGGCTCAGGCAATATGTACCCAAGATACAACTGCTACACGTTTCTGAGTTAGGTGCTATCCACAACTCAAGACTCCGCCGAACGTTCAAGTGCTGGAAACTGGGGACGAGAAGCAAGAAACAAATATGCTGCAATATGTCGTATGCTTGTATTTCTTTCTGTTATTGTGTATGAAATGAAATACATAAACCTCCTTTTATAGGGTCCAATTCCACTCCATCGGGTGGGGAGTTACGACATATTAAAGTATCATTAATTCTCTTTAATCCTTCAGCTGAAGAGTTACCTCCATAAATAATCTCACTTAATTCGGACGTTACATTATGGAGTGTGAAGAGTCATATGTCAGAAGCTAAGTTCTCAACCTGCCTCATATCAGTCGATACCAAATATCAGCTGGCTTTTTCTCAGGTGAGTTTTCGTCCATTGAATATCAGCTGGGTTTTTCTCAGGTGAGTTTTCATCCACTGAATATCAGTTGGGTTTTCAACCTTCAAATATCAGCTGGGTTTTTCTCAGGTGAGTTTTTCGTCCACTGAATATCAGCTGGGTTTTTCTCAGGTGAGTTTTAATCTTGAAAATATCAGGTGGATTTTCAACTTCCAGATTTCAGTTGGGGTTTTCTCAGCTGAGTTTTCATTATGAAAATATCAGGTGGGTTTCTAACCTTGGCCCATAAATAATCTCACTTAATTCGGACGTTACATTATGGAGTGTGAAGAGTCATATGTCAGAAGCTAAGTTCTCAACCTGCCTCATATCAGCCGATACCAAATATCAGCTGGGTTTTTCTCAGGTGAGTTTTCGTCGATTGAATATCATCTCGGCTTTTCTCAGGTGAGTTTTCATCCACTGAATATCAGTTGGGTTTTCAACCTTCAAATATCAGCTGGGTTTTTCTCAGGTGAGTTTTTCGTCCACTGAATATCAGCTGGGCTTTTCTCAGGTGAGTTTTCATCCTGAAAATATCAGGTGGGTTTTCAACTTCCAGATATCAGTTGGGGTTTTCTCAGCTAAGTTTTCATTATGAAAATATCAGGTGGGTTTCTAACCTTGGCTTATTGCAGCTGGGTTTCCAACCTTCAAAATGTCAGCTGGGTTTTTAAACCTTCAAAATATCAGATGGGTTTTTTAAACCTGACTGATGACATTCGACTTGGCTGCAAAAATTAAATATAGTTACAGCTCAAACTTCCAAGGCCCAAGTCGCCTAAGTCTAGCCCAAAGTCCAATTGCCAAGAACCGAGACCGAGACCGAGCTCGTGCCCATGCCGAGCTGAGCCGAGCTGGCGGGCGGGAGGCGGCGGCGCGCGTGTGGTCTTCGCATCGTGGGCCCACTAGTGTATACTTCTAACTTGTTGAACTACCAATGCACCTTATAGCAAAAGGCGAAATCCCTCGCCCCCAGGGCCCCACCCCCCGGACCGACAGGGATTGGTGGAGGAATTAAATCATGGTGATTCAATGACCCACTGGGTGGGAGGAACAGTGCCTGGTGCCGACAAGGAGTTATCCCCCACATTGGAGGGATAAAACTCCCACACTGCGGAACTACCAATGCACCTTCTTACTAATAAAGTAGTCAAGAAGACTTTTTATCCAATGTGGGATAACTTTTTACACCCACTTTAACTCTTCCCCATTTCAATTAAATGGCTAATATTAACTATTTATTTCCCACTCACTGAAAATCGATTTTGAGGAAAATAAAATCCTACGTTCATTTTCTCGAAACGTAGATTCACAATTTATTATCTAATTCCCAAGAATTAAATATTTAATTATTATTAAATTGATTTAAATTGAGTCAAAACTCATTTTTCTAAAATCAATTTCCAACAATCCCCCATATGAGTGGAAATAAATGCATGCATGAATGCAGACTCACATACCCAGTTTTCGTGAAATACTACTGCATGGGAAAAGGTAGTTTGTGGCTGAAACTTCCTTAGTAAATTATCATCGAGTATACCGGCGTCTTAGTGGACACACTACCTTGAACTAATTCTCCTTGGTGTATACTGAGTCAACGACACTTACACATCAATGTCTCAACACCTTCCGTTCTCATAGTTGTGTTCGTTTTGTCCATGGACAATATCTTGGTTTCCTAAGCATTTATTCGAGGCGGCACATCCTCACACTTAGATAGGTGGTCTCCTTTTATAAATTGAAATGCAATACTTCTCCTTTTCAAGGACAAGGAACCATTAAAAGTCCAGAGACTTAATCTCACCACAATCATAGGACTCATCACTTATTCTGCTCAATAGGGATGTATTTATTATAAGCGTTTTTCAATAAAACTTTCATAACTTTGTTTGCCCATTGAACCAAGTTTCTGGGATCTCTATTCTTCAAGGTTGGGCTACCACTATGATCGTTCTTTCAATATGTGGATTTTAATCCCATTCACTCTAGCAGTTTATGAAATTGATCTCTATTCATACCTTTTGTGAGTGGATCCGCCAAATTAACATTTGACCTTACATAGTCAATATATATAACTCCATTTTTGATCAATTGTCCCACGGTATTATGTCTCCGACGAATGTGTCGAGACTTACCATTATACATAAGGTCTGTGCTCTTCCAATTGCAGCTTGTCTATACAATGGATCATAACAGTGGGCACATGCTTTTTCCAGCACGGAATATCCTCAAGAAAGTAACGAAGCCATTCAGCTTCTTCTCCAACTTTATCTAAAGCTATAAGTTCTGATTCCATGGTGGATCGGACTATACAAGTTTGCTTGCTTAGCTCCACCCCCAATAGTAAATACATACCCACATGTAGAGTAAGAGTCTTTTGTGTCTGAAATCCAATTAGCATCAGTATATCCTTCCAAAACTGCAGGATAATCACTATAAAATACTCCATAACTTAGGGTGTACTTTAAGTATCTTAAAACTCTAGTCAGTGCATTCCAATGCTTTTTACTCGGATTACTCGTGAACCTGCTCAACTTGTTCACAGCAAATACCAAGTCTGGCCGTGTACAGTTCGTAACGTACATCAGGCTTCCGATTACTCTCCAGTATTTGACTTGAGCCACTGGAATGGATCACCTCTATTCTTACTTAAGTGAATACTGGTATCAACAGGCGTTTTTACATGTGGGTTGTCAAAAGCGTTGAACTTCTTAAGCACTTTCACAACATAATGAGATTGTGATAAGAAGATACCTTCTGATATTCTGATAATTTTAATTCCAAGAATTAAATCAGCTAAAACCCAAATCCTTCATGTCGAACTTTCGACTTACCATCCTTTTTGTATTCACAATTACTTCATTGCTACTACCCACGATCAACATATCGTCTACATGTAGACAGACTATGACAAATGACTCAGGTGTACCTTTAATATACACACATTTATCACATTCGTTGATCTTGAATCCATTTGCCAACATAGTTGTGTCAAATCTCATATGCTATTGTTTAGGAGCTTATTTTAGCCATACAATAACTTCAAAAGTTTACACACTTTTTTTTCCTGATCAGGCGCAATGAAGCCTTCAGGTTGGTCTATATAAATTTCTTCTTCTAATTCACCATTCAAGAATGAAGTTTTCACATTCATTCGATGAATCTCGAGATTGTGCAATGCACCAATAGCAATAAGCACTCAAATGGAAATTATTCTGGTTACTGGTGAATATGTGTCGAAGAAATCATAACCTCTTTCTGTTTAAACCATTTGGCAACAAGCCGGGCTTTAAACTTGTCTATCGACCAGTCATTTTTGTATTTCATCTTTAGGATCCATTTACATCTTAAAGGTTTACATATTGGTGGAAGATCAACCAGTTCCCAAGTATAATTTTGCATGATGGAATCCATTTCACTATAAATAGCTTCCTTCCAAAAAGGAGCATCAGGACTGGCATAAGCTTCCTATATAGTCTTGGGATCATCGTCAACTGCGTAAATCTCAAAGTCAGGACCAAATGACTTAGCCTTTCGAGCTCTCTTACTCTGTCTTGGCACTTTATTTATAGGATTTGAACTACTTGCAGTTTCAAGAGTTCTTTTATTTGAGCTTGTCACAATCCTCTATTTACAAGGATAAATATTTTCAAAGAAAATGGCATTTCTTAACTCAATGACAATTCCTTCATGCATGCATATCAGGAATTTCAGATTTATGAATTATGCACTACTTTTGTATGTATAACCTATGAATATGCAATCAACTGTCTTTGGACCAATTCTTACTTGTTTTGGTTCCGGTACTTCAACCTTTGCCAAACACCCTCACCCTTTAAGATATTTGAAAGAAGGCTTGTGCCCTTTCCATAACTCATACGGAGTTTTATCTTTTCCTTTGCGTGGCACTTTATTCAGAACGTGGTTAGCTGTAAGAATAGATTCCCTCCACAAGCTCTGCGGCAACCCTAAACTTATTAATAAAGCATTCATCATTTCTTTCAGGGTTCGATTTTTCCGTTCAACAACTCCATTTGACTGAGGAGTGTAAGGAGCAATCGTTTGATGAATTATGACTGAATCAGGACATAATTGTTCAAACGGTGATACATACTCACCATCTCGGTCACTTCAGACTGCTTTTATTTTACAATTCAGTTGATTTTCAACTTCGTTTTTATACATCTTAAAGGCCTCGATTGCTTCATCTTTACTTTCCAAAAGAGACACATAGCAATATCTTATGCAATCATCTATAAAAGTGATGAAGTATTTTTTACATCCTCTAGTTTGCACTAATTTTAAGTCACAAACATCAGTGTGGATTAATTCTAAAGGAGTAGTATTCATTTCCATTGAATGAAAAGACAATTTAGCCATTTTTGCTTCAACACATAATACCCATTTCTTATTAAGTTCAACATGAGTTTTTGGAATCAATTCTAGATTAATTAGTCTTTTAATCGATTTTAGATCAACATGTCCCAATCTAGAATGCCATAAATCTAAACACTCGAGCAAGTAAACAAAAGAAGGAGCATTATTATTATTATTATTATTATTATTATTATTATTATTATTATTATTATTATTATTATATTTGTTCTTGCCTTCACGGCTTACAGGCATCACATTTATTTTGAATAATCCCCTGTCAAGATAACCTCGACCAAGGAATATTCCAAACTTGCTCATAATAAATTTTTTAGACTAAAAAACTAGTCTAAACCCATGACTAACTAGTAGAGAGCCTGAAACTAAATTCCTTCGGACGTCTGGGACATGCAGTACATCCTTAAGCAGAAGCTCCTTTCCAGCTTCAAGACCACGTTCCCCACACCTGCAATCACAGAAGAAGTAGAGTTTGCCATATGCAATTTCCTACCATCAGTAACAGTGTAGGAAGAGAACATGTACTTTTCAGAACAAACATGACGAGTAGCCCCAGTATCAACGTACCAGGGGCGATGATTCTCCACCATATTGATTTCAATCACCATAGCTGAGACCTCCTCGCCCAGCTCCTCAACCATAGCTGACAACTCCATATCTGGCATGTCAACATCGCCATGTTCAACCACATTGAAAACTCGTTTGCCTTTGCTTCGCTGACCAGTTGAACTTAATGGCAAGCGACAGTCTTTTGCCTTATGGTTTGGCTTACCACAGTTGTGGCAATTTCCAGTGAACTTATTTACCTTAAATGGCTTTTTCCCTTGGTCGTGAACATGTTTTAGTTTTCTCTTTTTGCTAAAGGACCCGTGTTCAAGCAAATTTACTTTGGCCTCCATAGGTCCTCTCTTGAACTTAGAATCAGACTTTCGGTTGTCTTCCTCAATTCTGATTCGGAAAACCAAGTCATATAAGCTCATTTCTTTTCGTTTGTGTTTCAGGTAATTCTTGAAGTCCTTCCAACTAGGAGGCAACTTCTAAATTACCGTTCCCGCATTGATTTCATGCACAATCAATTGAAATTGTTGGACTTGTTCGATAACGGTTTTGAAGTCTGTCATCTGAAAGTCCAGGTAGCGTCCGATCACGAACTTCTTGGCATCAGCATCATCGGTTTTATACTTTTTCTCTAAAGACTTCCAGAGCTCTTTGAATATCTTGATTTGACTGTACACGTTATACAGAGAATCAATCAGCCCATTCAATATCGTATTACGGCACATAAAGTCGTCGTTACACCACTGATCATAAGCAAAATGCTTCGTACGATCAGTTTCTGTCTCACTGACCACATGAGGTAAACAGCAAGGCCCAAGGTAGTGAGATAAAATAGCATCTTTTGCTGCCATCTCTTAAAATCAACACTCGAAAACTTATCAGCTTTGGCAGCGGCAACAACAACAGCGACAGCATCAGCATCGGTCACCATCAGAAATTACTGAAAACTAAAATTGTCTTACGATTGTTGGTTCTGTGAATTTACAACAATGTAATTATAACAAAAAATTACAAAGAAAGGCAACCTATTACAATTCTAGTAAAATAAAAATTACAATTTAGCAGAGGCGAGTAGGACTCTTTTCATAAGACAATTTGCCCCAGTATAAGAGCAGACGGATCAGGCAATATGTCCCCAAGATACAACTGCTGCACATTTCTGAGTTAGGTACTCTCCAAAACTCAGAACTCCAGCGAATGTTCAAGTGCTGAAAACTGGGCACGAGAAGCAAGAAAGAAATATGTTGCAAGATGTCGTATGCTTGTATTTCCTTTTGTTATTGTGTATGAAATAAAATGCATAAGACCCCATTTTATAGGATCCAATTCCACTCCATCAGGTGCGGAGTTACGACATATTAAAATTCCATTAATTCTGTTTAATCCTTCAGCTGAAGATTTACCTCCATAAATAGTCTCATTTAATTCGGACGTTACATTATGGAGTGTGAAGAGTTATATGCCAGAAGATAAGTTCTCAACCTGCCTCTCGATACCAAATATCAGTAGGGTTTTTCTCAGGTGAGTTTTCGTCCACTGAATATCAGCTGGTTTTCAACCAAATATCAGCTGGGTTTTTCTCAAGTGAGTTTTTCGTCCACTGAATATCAGTTGGGTTTTTCTTAGGTGAGTTTTCATCCTGAAAATATCAGGTGGGTTTTCGACTTCCAAATATCAGCTGGCGTTTTCTCAGTTGAGTTTTCATCATGAAAATATCAGGTGGGTTTCTAACCTTGGCTTATTGCAGTTGGGTTTCCAACCTTCAAAATATCAGCTGGGTTTTTAAACAGTCAAAATATCATATGGGTTTTTTAAACCTGACTGATGACATTCGACTTGGCTGCAAAAATTAAATATAGTTACAGCTCAAGCTCCCAAGGCCCAAGTCACCGAAATCCAGCCCAAAGTCCAATTACCAGGAACTCAGACCGAGACCGAGACCGAGCTCGTGCCCGTGCCGAGCCAAGCCGACCGGCAGGCGGCGGCGGCGGCGCGCGTGTGGTCTTCGCATCGTTGGCCCACTAGTGTATACTACTAGCTTGTTGAATTATCCATGCAGCTTTTTGCTAATAAACTAGTCAATAAGGCTTTATTTTTCCAATGTGAGATATCTTTTCATACTCACTTTAACTCTTCCTCATTTCAATTAAATGACTAACTTTAATTATTTATTTCTCACTCATCGAAAATCAATTTTGAAAAAAATAAAATTTTACGTTAATTTTCTCGAAACGTAGGTTCACAATTTATTATTTAATTCTCAAGAATTAAAATTTTTATTATTATTAAATTGGTTTAAATTGAGTCAAAATTCATTTTTCTAAAATTAATTTCCAACACAATTCATTTTAAATCATCACGTTTCACATCAGAATTAAATATTTTATCATTATTAAATTGGTTTAAATCGAGTCAAAACTCATTTTTTCAAAATTAATTTCCAACACAATTCATTTTAAATCATCACGTTTCACACTTTTTTCTATCAACTAATATTTTTATTTACACAATAAAATACTTTAATTTTAAAAATCCTATTATATAAATTTTAATTATATAGGCAAGTTGTATATTGAAAATAATTTTTTCTATTGAGATAAAAAAATCATGTCTTGAGAGTTGAATTTTTCAAGTAAGCTGTAAAACCTATGGAATAATAAAAAAATAAAAAAATAAAAATTATATTTTAGAAAAAAAGAAACATTTTGGATTGTCTATTACTCTATTTTATGGATGGACTTCTATTTCTAAAATATTCCCGACAATTACGCGTTGATGTAGTTGCGGTGAATCATTAATCATTACATCTTTTCTTGGACATTTGAGTGATGATGAACTGTGATTCTATTACTTGGTAATTATTACCTATATCTGCATTTGAAAACCTCTCCTCGAGTTACAACTGGCTTCAGGGGTTAATTGAACATCCCCCGCTAGTCAAGGCTTGGATCATGTGATCATGAAGGGCTTGTTCGAATTTGTTGTAGGGGTCTTCTTGATTTGGATCATAGTGAGGATTAAGGTATCTCAAAAATACAAAAGTTTGATTTTGATTCGATTAGGTTTCAATTTTTAGTGTCCAAATTTATACCCGATCGTATTATTTTTGTTCGGTTTTGTTTCGATTTTCTCATTTTATTTCAATTTAATGAATTAAACATATATTTGTTTGATCATCTACCTACAATATGGAAATTTGAATTTAATAATCTCTTATTCCGTTGGTTATCCCATTTTAGTATATAAAATAAACTCCCGATCTTATAATGCTGCTTTTCTTCCAAGATCTTTTGCAAACGTGAAACAAGAGAAAAAAAATTATGTAAACTTTGTAAGATTTAAGCAACATGACATTGGTGACCTTCAAATTCATTTATCTTTATAAGCACAAATTTTCCTATAAGTTGTTCCATTAATTTTATAAGGATGAAGTATGTTTCACCTTAAGATTTGTACATTTGTGTAACCATGAATGTTTATAGTAATTCGTTTTGATTCGATTCAAATTTCGAATCGACAAACCCAAACTCAGCCCAATCCAAATTACTTCGATGTCGATTCTCCCCGTGCGTTTTGATTTTGGAAATTTTGGTTCGATTTCTTACGGTTCCAATTGATTCGATTCATTTCACTCGGTCGCTTTCCAAGTCAATCATCCTTAATTTCTTGAATGGTTCTTATTTAAGTTTTATTTTTCTTTTGTGACCATTGAAAAAACTTTTGCTACATTCAAAATATGTCCTTATTTTATCGTAATTTAATCTCAAATCACAATCATAATCACAATCAAATCACAAATAGTCGCTTCAATACAAACACGACTCCCGATTCCACAACTTGGGGCCTGCCGCAACGCATATCTTCACATCTCGCAGTTATCGGGAGTGCGAGGTCGGCGGTGTGATTTATGCGCACGGATGAAAAACGAATAGAAAAATTAGAGAATTAAAAGATGGTAGAATGAAATGTAAGAAGAAAATGCGTGAATATAAACATCTCATATGATCGCTTGTTAACTAATATACTTAACCAACATTTCTACTAACTAAAAAACAAGAAGTAAATAAAACCATAAGTATTAATTAAATAAATTAATTAATGAGTCTTAAATTAATTAATTAATGACTGAATCTGGTCCATAGTTTATTGCCTATGAATTATGATTAGTTCCAATGTATACTGTCCGTATATATATAGGGAAAGAGAAACCTAATTTAAAATGAAAATGCATGCTTAAATTATAACTTTTGATGGTCGAAATTAAAGAGATAAAGATTAGTTTTAAAATAATATTGATTTTTCTAGATTAATAACATTGAGAATAATTATGTAAACTTAGTTCATATGTATAAATATATTTATATATAACTACCTTACTTAATATTATACTTCTTTCGATACCTAGAATAGCTAACCCGTTCAGTATGTCTTGATCCATGGCAGCCCGTAAGTATGACTTCAACAACTTCAATTTTGAAAAGCTTATTTTTGCAGTTGCTATTGTGACATGTATAGTCAGGAAAATTCTGTAAGCAAGTAAAACATATGAAAACATGTTCATCTTTTTTGCAAACTCCATAATTTAAATAGATGTCCGTGACTTTTCTATCTTGTATGCCTCATGCGGTAATATTATTTGCAATATTTGTAACTATATAAACAAATACTTTTCCATCAATATCGATTATCACTATTTGTTAAAGCGACTTCAATATTCAAACAACATTTTTTCAAGTTTCCGTCATCTAAATGAGCTAACTGGTAACCGTTAGATAACAAGTCAAATATAGATTCAAATTCTTTTATTTGCTCAAATCTAATTCTTATTCAAGAAAGAGCCCCATCTACTAAAACAAGAAAGTAAACAGTTCTAAATGTCTATTTAGCATATTGTTGTTCCCTTTCTATAGTTGTGATTTTATCGAATTATTTTTTTCTAGAAAAAGAACATTTTACAGCAAATTCAGAATCAATTCCAGTATCTCTGTGATTTCTTTAGTTTCAGTAATAGCACAATCAAACCCATTTTTCTTATTTTTTTAAAATAAGTAACTAATACGCCTAGATTTTTCACGGTAACATCAAGAAGCATATATGTAGACTATAACTTCTCACTAATCAAATTGATTCTATATAAAATTTCATGCCAAATGATCAAACTTACTTAACCAATTAGGATTTAGGGTATATGATTTTGTGTCTTCGCCAATCAAGTAAGAACATAGCATAGATGCGACGATCCGAGTTCGATCATCAAATCGAGAGATCAACGAGAAATTCGAAATCGAGTAAGAACAACCGTCTTTGTCATATTGAGAAATCAGAAATCATTGTGTGTTCGGAAGTTCGTTCAATCAAGAAATCGGATCGCCAAATCATTTAGAGAATGAGACAGAGAGAAAAAGAGCGACTAAACCCAGACACATACTCTTTATCAGACCTGGCAAACGGGCGGGCCTTTTTTGGGCCGGGCCAATAAGGCCCATTTTTTACTGGGCCAAAATTATTAGGCCCGTGGCCCGCCCCGGGCGGGCTCGGCCCGGCCCGCGGGCCTCGACTTTTTTTTTTTTTTAAATATTAATTCTGAAATAAATATACAAATACTTTTCGATCATTAATTATTATATTATTCACTATACTATCAAATCAGATAAATAAATATACAATTATTTTTATTTGATAATTACATTATTTACTACATTACCATAATCAAAAGACAAATATACAAATATTTTTATTTGATCATCATATCATTTATCACTACTAATTGCTTATAAAATCATAAAATAATATTATTATTGATATGAGATACTACAAAGTAATCACAAAGTCCCAAAAAAATAAAATTTCATCAATAATTAACATATAGATGTATTATAATCTAACAAACAAGGAAAAAAAATTAAATATTATAATTACACATAACATAAATTACAAAAAAAAAAAAAAATTGGGGCGGGCGCCCGGGCCATGGGCCTCTACGGGCGGGCCAAATCTGGGCGGGCCAAAAGACTCGTTTTTTTGACTAATAATATGCAGTCTAACGCCCGCCCAAAACGGGGGCTCAGCCCAACCATGGGCCTGTTATTTGCTAGTCTACTCTTTATGTTGTTTGTTGGGCTGTATTTTGTAAAAGGCTCACAACAATAACAAAAATAAAGAAAATAAACCTACTAACAGTACCTAACACAAAAAAAAAATGATACTCTATGGGCTTGTGATGCCCAAGGCAGTGGGCCCCGTTTGCGCTGCCTATTGGGCCGGGCGTGTATGAAATAATTTACTAATAAAATAATAAGAGTGTAAGGATAATTACATCAATGTGATTTGAGATGTTTAAAATAATATTCAATGGGAGCAAAATATGGATGGAGCATTAAGCAAATACAAACACATACCTCTGCAAGAAGAAACAACAACAATGCTTTCTTCCCTATTTAGGTTACAACAATTTTTGTTTTACCGAAAGGATGCATGAAGCGATATAGGTAAAACATATCGGCAATATAACAAGATAATAATAACATTGTACATTAAACTAGGTAAGATTATAGAAGCAATGGTTGGAAATGGTTTAGTAATTGATCATTTATTATGAATAAATTTTGTTAATTGAATATTTATTATTTAATTAAAATATTTATTGAATGTTAATCTACGTCGTGAGTAGAAGAACGTGGTATATTTAATATTTCTAAATCGATTTCCGGCGAGTGAGATATTATATGTTAAAAGTTGGATGTTAGAGTAGGAACTAACATGTTAAATAGATGTTAGTTATCCCACATCGGTTATATGTGGATGTTTTAACTTGTATATAAGTCCTTGTCTATGGGCTTATTAACTTGTTGGGTTGGTGTGTATGTGTGTCCTCGCGCGCACACACACACGTGCGCCGTCACCGAGCGACCGCCGCCACCGTCGTCCGTCCGGTCGGGCTCGAGTCCGCGGCCTAGGACTTGGATGTTGGCAATTGGTGCTTTGGGTTGGTGTTTGGGCTTATCTTTTTTGACCAAATCCGTAAGTCCACTAACCTTTTGATCTGGACCATGACTCTTGAGCTACCTAGTAAATGCTCCACTCCAAGACTCTTCATCCGACCGAACCCTTTGGGCGTCTGAAACCGCCAGCCATCATGGCAGAATTAATGGCCTATCATGGCAGGATTAATGGCGACGAGTCCCTTCACCTGATCGAGAAGTGCTATATAAATAAGCATTCGTTCATTGCAGAATACATGAAAAATAGCATTCTACATTCTCTCAAAGCATTGCATATCATATTCAAGTTCAGTCTTCGTTCCAGTCCAGTTCGTAGGTGCTCGATTCAGTTTGCGGTGCTGCTACTATCGAGACGTTCAGATCGTTTTAACCTTTGGAGACGAGCCACCTTACCGTGAGCACTACCGGGGCGTATTCTCGTCTTGCGGGCAGAAGCTCTAGCTTCGGACGATCTTTGGTTATCTTATTAAATTGTTGTTTCATTTCAAGTGTAATATTTGTTGATTTTGTTCGTTGTTCAACTTCACAATATTATTTGTAATACACGTACAAGTACCCGGAATCTAATAATCACAATACGAGAATAATCGAAGTTACTTATTCGTGTGATCCTGAAATTGAAGCTTAATTCTTCACATCCGCTGGAAAAAAATGTCGTCCAATCCAAGCACCGGCGCCTCCACTAATCCATCCACCGGTTCTGGAACCATTGGATCATCAAGCTCTACAATGGCTCCAATTCACAATGTTGCTCGGCTCATGCCTATCGTCGAGAAACCTCCTATTTTCTCGGGCACCGAATTCTGATGCTGGTCTAAAATGATGCTGTTCTATATTACCACAATGGGGCTTGCGAGCTTCCTGCGTGAAGAAAGGCCTCCTGTCTCTATTGAGAACGAGGAGAATGTTCAAGTTCGTACCAACTATGATACCTGGGTTCATTCCGACTATCTGTGTCGGAATATGTTGCTAAACGGGCTTGATGATGCCCTGTTCAATATGTTCAACATCAAGGAGTCTGCCAAAGAAATTTGGGATGCTCTTGAGTTGAAATACCGTGTTCATACTGCTAGCACGAAGAAGTTTGTTGTGACGAGACTCACCAAATTCCAAATGGTGGATACTCGTCCAATGATACCCCAAGTACAAGAGTTCCAAACTCTTATACATGATGTTCATTCCGAGGGGATGCCTCTACTCGAGGCGTACACTGTGGCGCTCTTGGTCGACAAGTTGCCGTCTAGTTTGAAGGAGTTCAAGGGATACCTTAAGCATAAGCGAAAGGAGATGACTCTTGAAATGTTGGTTGCTAAGCTCCAAATTGAAGCTCAAGTCCGTGATCAAGACTTGAGGACCAAAGCTCCTATGGAAGCTAAGGCTAATCTGACTGAAGGTGGGGGCGGACCTTCCAAAAAACGTCCACGTCCTACTAAAGGCAAGGGAAAGGATGTGGCACCTCCGATGAAGTTTACAGGAACGTGCTACAACTTTGATAAGCCCGGCCATATGGCGAAAAACTGCCGAAAGCCGAAGAAGAACAAGGGAAAGGGCAAAGTCAACCATGTCGAGAAGGACTTTGACTCTTGGGACAAAGATGACCTTGCTGCCATGATCACCGAGGTAAATCATGTCTCGGAACCTAACCCTGTTACATGATTTCTTGATATAGGTGCGACTGTTCACATCTGTGTGAACAGAGACTTGTTTTCACTTACAAGGAGGTTCAAGACCGCTTCATCACAGAGGCAAGTGATCGTACCTCTCCGGTTCTTGGAATTGGGACTGTTGTGATTCAATTCACCTCCAGTGTGGAGATAACTCTGAAGGATGTACTGCATGCTCCAGCAATCCGTAAGAACTTGGTGTCTGGTGTCAAATTAGTTAGAGCTAAATTTGATATAGACCTACGTAGCGATTTTATAATAATACGCAAGTTTGGCAAGACTCTCGGGAAAGGTCATATTGTCGATGACATGTTCAAACTTAGCGTTCGTACTTGTAAGCCTCCAAAGGCAGTTGCTAATAATAAAGCTACTACTTCTGCTTACTTGCTTGAGTGCTCAAATTTATGGTATTGTAGATTAGGTCATGTGAATCTAAATGCTATAAAAAGATTAGTAAACTTAGATTTACTAAAATTAAATGAAATAAATAATAAAAACAAATGTGAGATTTGTGTTGATGCAAAAATGACGAAGCTACCGTTTCATTCATAAATCAGAATACAAAACCCCTTTAATTAATTCACACAGACGTATGTGATTTAAAGTTTGTGCAAATTAGAGGTGGTAAGAAGTACTTTATCACATTTATCGATGACTGCACAATATATTGTTATCTTTATCTTCTGAGAAGTAAAGATGAGGCTATTGATCCATATGCACCACAATCTAATGGCGTTGCTGAACGTAAGAATCGAACACTTAAAGATATGATGAATGCCTTATTAATTAGTTCAGGGTTACCCCAGAATATGTGGGGGGAAGCTGTCTTGACAACCAACTACATATTGAACAAGATTCCACGCAAAGGTAAGGATGTTACTCATTATGAGTTGTGGAAAGGTAGAAAACAATCGTACAAGTATCTCAAAGTGTGGGGGTGTTTGACGAAGGTTGAGGTGCCTCTATTTAAACAATTTAAAATTGGTCCTAAGACAATCGATTGTATCTTTATTAGTTATGCACTTAACATCAGCGCTTACAGGTTTGTAGTACATCAATCGGAGATACCCGACATTCATGTAAATACAACGATTGAATCAAGGAATGCTGTATTCTCTAAAAATATATATACTTATAAGAATAAGGTTGATCCTAACTCTAGCAAGAGAGTTGATGATGAAGGTACAAGTTCTAAACTTGAATATGAGCCTATGTGTTCTGAAACCATAGATGAAAATGAAACCTCAAGCTCGAATCTGGTGTTATCTGAACGATCAAAAAGAAGGCAACCTAGGTCTACACCAGTCAATGTAGAACCTAGACGAGGTACTAGAGTACGGAAAGTAAAGATATATGGACCAAACTATTTCATTTTAATGTTAAACGGTGAACCGGTATCAGCAAAAAAAGCTTTATCCAGTCCAGATGCGACTTTCTGGATAGAGGCAATAGACATTGAGATTGAGTCTATTATGTTGAATTACACTTGGGTGTTAGTTGAACTACCATCGGGTTGTAAGGCTTTAGGATACAAATGGATCCTAAAGAAGAAGTACAAGTCTGACGGTACTATTGACAAATATAAGGCCCGACTTGTAGTTCAAGGCTTTAGGCAAAGAGCTGGTTCTGATTTCTATGATACCTACTCGCCCGTGACAAGACTTACATCTATTAGGGTGCTACTCGCTCTTGATGCTTCGCGAAATCTCGAGATTCATCAAATGGACGTTAAAACTGCATTCTTGTATGGGGAGCTAGATGATGAAATCTATATGAAACAACCGGAAAGGTTTGTAATACATGGGAAAGAGCACATGGTATGCAAACTACAACGGACTTTGTTGGGTACGGGATCGGATATTGCGCCGTTTGCGGAAGCGAAATTAAAAGTGCGGAAAATAAATGACGCAAGGATTTATAGAGGTTCGGCTATAAACGAGCCTACGTCCTCTCTAAGTATCTTTTTCTATAGGATCAAGATAAAAACCTCTACGCCTCTCTTCTATCGGTTGAGGTATAACCGTTACAATCACGTCTTCTATTGGTCCGTGATAAACCACTCGAACTTGTCTTTACGTCGGTCCAAGTTAAACCGTTTTCCTTTTCGTAGGACAAGGAATCAACCTCTCTAGCTTTCTATGGGTACTAGATAAACCTCACGAAGATAGCGATTGCGATTCTAATAATGCCGGATCCTTGATCCTAATAACACCGAATCCAATCGTATCTTTCCTTTTACCACTCGTGTATGTTTTCGTGAATTCTCACTCAAACACTTACAATTAAGCTCAATATCAACAACAAGAATGTGTATAATAATATCACAAGAATAGACTATTTGCTCAAGGTTGTTGTACTCAAACAATACCATAGGGATGGTATTTATAGGCTCCATCATCAAACTAGCCGTTAACTGCCAGACTGCTCATTACGTACGTTATCATCGCCATTTTACGTACGTAAGCATTGTTACGTACGTTAACCTTCATGGGTTACGTACGTAAGCCTCTTCCAGTTTCAGTCCAGGGAGTTTCGTCATTTTGAGTTACGTACGTTAGCATAGACTCCATTACGTACGCTAACATTACATCATTGATGACATCATATATCCGTTGCATGCTTTTCTGACTTTGACTCCTCCAACGTTCACTTGTTTGAACTGTGTTACATACGTTATCTTTCTTGCATTACGTACGTTAGCTTCATCATATTACGTACGTTAACTTGTTCCTGTTACGTACGTTAGCTTTGTTTTTTTCAGCATTTTGCACTTCGTTTTCCTTCGATCCTTGCTTCGTCTCTTCGTTGTTTTGTTTTGCTTATCAACATTAATCATCAAAACACTCTTAATATATGTATGGAACAAAATGTTCCAACAATCTCCCCCTTTTTGATGATTACAAAACAACACTTCGTCAATGGGATTTACCTGAAAAAATACAAATATATGTATATGTGTATAGACCAAAGTTTTCGACTTTGTCCGTTTTGTTAGTTTCTTCTCCCATTTCTTTTTCGACTCCTTCTTTTCTCCTTTTATTTTTCTCATTTTCAAATTTTCATCGTCTTTTCGACGTCTCCGCATTTTCCTCTTTCTGTCATTTCGACTTCTCCTTTTCATTTTTTGATTTTCTCCCCCTTTTAGGGTTAATCCCATTTTTGACTTCTTTTTCTCCTTCTCCATTCTCTCCCCCTTTTTGTTTTCGTCAAAAAGTGGATAAAATATCAATTGAAATACATAATACCAAAATATAAAATATGCAAGATATAATTTATGAATAATTGCATAAAGGGTAAAAACTCCCCCTGAGAATAATATCTCCCCTAAAAAAAATACTCCCCCTGAGTAAAATACAAAAATCAATTTGTGGGGATCCAACCTATAGTTGGTTTTTGTTTCGAGACATAAACAATATTTGAAATATTTGTTCCTTTAGGAACCCAAATTTTCTTAATTTTTATCGTCCGGCGAGGGCTTTTGCAATTTGAAACGTGATGCCCGATTTTCAAACACTTTTCGCAATGGGGTATTTTAAAATTAACGGATTCATTTTTCGAACGTGATTTGAATCCTAACCCCTCTTTATTTAAAGTATATTTTTGAACACATAACATTTGTTCAAATTTATCGTTGCCGCACGAGAATTTTCTTGTTAAAGATTTTAGTTCATCTTGAACTTTTAAAAGATCATTCTTCAAAATATTCTCATTTTCAATGCATTTCGAATGATCGATTTCGACAAATTTTCCCTTCTCGATAATTTTGGAATTTTCAATTTCCAAAGATTTAATTTTACACTTAAGGGATTTAATTTCCGATAAAGCATTTTGGAAATCCGTATGTAATAACTCAAATGCATCAAAAATTTCATCACGGGAGGATGTACTTACTTGGCTTTCGACGTCACTGTCTTCGAACGAACTCCGGGCCATAAGAGCGAGATTATTTTGTTCGATAAAATCGTCGTCTTCGTCTTCATCGCTCCATGTTGCCACGAGAACCTCCTTTTCAGGTTTGGCTCGGCAATGCTTAGCGAAGTGGCCTGGTTTTCCATATAGTCGACAAGAGTTGTCGAATTTCTTCGTTTCGCTCGAGATATCCTTCTTCCTCCGGTTTAATAAAGTTTGGAATTTATTAATATTCTTGGCATAATATGCCGCTTCTTCGTCGCTTTCCTCCACCGGGGTTTCTTCTTTCTTTCTCGATATCTTAGCCTTCATGGCTAATGATCGTTCCTTCGGCTTTGGCTTGACACTTCGTGATTTTAATACAATCTCATAATTTATTAGTGAACCAACAAGGGCACTAAAATCGAGCGTGTTGAGATCTTTGGATTCCATAATCGCGGTCACGGTGCCGTCCCATTCGCTAGGTAGTGATCGTAAAATTTTCTTAACTTTTTCACTACTAGATAATGGTTTTCCGAACGAAGCAAGTCCATTTGTGATGACCGAGAATCGGTCGAGCATATTGGTGATGGACTCGTCACCTTTCATCATAAATAACTCGTAGTCATGGAGAAGCATATTGATTTTCGTCTCCTTGACTTGAGTCGTCCCTTCGTGTGTGATTTCTAGAATTTTCCATATTTCTTTCGCACTCACACGATGAGATTCGATTGACCTCTTCCAGATTTAAGGCACAAAATAAGAGTTGAGTAGCCTTACAATTTAGATGGTCATTTTTCCAATCGGCATCGTCGTATTCTTCGAAAGATTTCAGCGTACCGTCGGATTTGAGAGGAATTTTCGGGCCAAGGCAAATAATCTTCCAAATCTCTATATCGTAGGTACGAATAAAGATCGACATCTTTTTCTTCCATGTCAAATAATTTGAGCCATCAAAGAATGGTGGTCGGTTGAGAGCAAGGCCTTCGACTGGAGAGAATTGAAACGCCATTGGATCTTTTTCTCCTCGGATGTTAAGCCGCGTATTGGAGTACCGCTCCGATACCAATTGTTGGGTATGGGATCGGATATTGCGCCGTTTGGGGAAGCGAAATTAAAAGTGCGGAAAATAAATGACGCAAGGATTTATAGAGGTTCGGCTATAAACGAGCCTACGTCCTCTCTAGGTATCTTTTTCTATAGGATCAAGATAAAAACCTCTACGCCTCTCTTCTATCGGTTGAGGTATAACCGTTACAATCACGTCTTCTATTGGTCCGTGATAAACCACTCGAACTTGTCTTTACGTCGGTCCAAGTTAAACCGTTTTCCTTTTCGTAGGACAAGGAATCAACCTCTCTAGCTTTCTATGGGTACTAGATAAACCTCACGAAGATAGCGATTGCGATTCTAATAATGCCGGATCCTTGATCCTAATAACATCGAATCCAATCGTATCTTTCCTTTTACCACTCGTGTATGTTTTCGTGAATTCTCACTCAAACACTTACAATTAAGCTCAATATCAACAACAAGAATGTGTATAATAATATCACAAGAATAGACTATTTGCTCAAGGTTGTTGTACTCAAACAATACCATAGGGATGGTATTTATAGGCTCCATCATCAAACTAGCCGTTAGCTGCCAGACTGCTCATTACGTACGTTATCATCGCCATTTTACGTACGTAAGCATTGTTACGTACGTTAACCTTCATGGGTTACGTACGTAAGCCTCTTCCAGTTTCAGTCCAGGGAGTTTCGTCATTTTGAGTTACGTACGTTAGCATAGACTCCATTACGTACGCTAACATTACATCACTGATGACGTCATATATCCGTTGCATGCTTTTCTGACTTTGACTCCTCCAACGTTCACTTGTTCGAACTGTGTTACGTACGTTATCTTTCTTGCATTACGTACGTTAGCTTCATCATATTACGTACGTTAACTTGTTCCTGTTACGTACGTTAGCTTTGTTTTCTTCAGCATTTTGCACTTCGTTTTCCTTCGATCCTTGCTTCGTCTCTTCGTTGTTTTGTTTTGCTTATCAACATTAATCATCAAAACACTCTTAATATATGTATGGAACAAAATGTTCCAACAGACTTTATATGGTTTGAAATAAGCACCTCTGCGGTGGCATTTGAAATTTGACGATGTGATGTTGTCAAATGGTTTCAATATCAATGAGAGTGACAAATGTGTCCATGTTAAGAAAACGGGTGACAATTACGTTATCGTTTGTCTATATGTAGATGACATGTTGATAATGGGTAGCAACTCTCGTGTGATTGGTGAAACAAAACGAATGCTAAGTAAGAATTTTAGCATGAAAGATATGGGTTTGGCTGATACTATTCTTGGAATTAAGATTCTAAAAATGCCTAACGGAATTGATTTGACGCAATCTCATTATGTTGAGAAAGTGTTAAGGAAATTTAACGCTTTTAATAAACCCATTGCTAAGACTCTCTGGGAATTGCTGTAACACCCCAATTCACAAATGGGGCATTACACGCCGTAGAACCCTCGCGAGGTCTACCAGGCTAACACATGACACATAACCACAATGAAATCCCAAAAGATGCACTCAAAAGTAAATAGGGCCGTGGCCTCGGCCAAAACATTTCAACGGAGTACGTGAAACATAAAGTAAATATCAATTCATTGCCCACGCAGGGGACTTAAACCAAGTTTAGAAGTAAACAGTCTAACTCCAATACTCGACAAATGCAATATCAAAACATAAAAACACAGACTCGAGCCACATCATCATGCCAGCCCATCCTTTACGTGCATGTCCCATGCCTGCTCCTCAGCTCTCCCGGTACCTGAAATGCATAAGACGCATTTCCCTCATTTAAGGGGTTAGCATTCGAATAGCTAGTGCAAGTACACCATTACACAACATTATATACATACACGATTCAACGCAAACAAATCGTTAGAAAAATCATTTTGAAAATCAATATTTCGGAATATCACATTTACACCAAAACAGTATATCAACAAGTTTTCCACATCACAATTATCCACACTTGGTAACTCGCGGCCGTACCCATTAGTATCGCCCCCCAGATGTCCCGTCGGACCGTCCCCAGGTGAGAAACCACTTCCGCGGCCGTACCCATTAGTATCGGCCCCTAGAGGTCCCGTCGAACCGTCCCCAGGTGGAAGAACATCAACGCACGCACCCAAGTCCACTTCCGTGGCCGTACCCATTAGTATCGACCCCCAGAGGCCCCATGCCATCCCCAGGTGGAAGAGTGACCATCACAATCATTCAATAACTCGATTTACATCATTCGCATCAAAACCGTACACACATAATGAAATATAATACATGTACTTGCCTTGGATGACACGACGCGAAGAAAACGGCGAAAGGAAAGGTTTCGGTCCGAACAATCTTCACAAATCTGGTCCTAACAACAATAGAGACTCAATCAACTACAATTCCACAGAGAAATCACGAATTAATCGACGTTCTACCCTAAGGGACAATCCGCCGAACACTATTGAGGCATAAAGTTCAAATTCGATCAACGAAGGGGAAAAACTTGGAATTTATCGGCTAAAGTTCTAGGAAAACATAACACCACGATTACCCAACTAATATTCATCATCAATCGAAGCAAAAACGAAAGGAAAAATGAATTATAGCCAAGAACCCTAAAATTAGGTATAATGACCAAATACCTCAATTCAACGATGGAATGGTGGAAAGAAGATGATTGATTCGTGTTAGAATGTCCAATTCCGAGTTATAAGATGCTAGAATGCAATATCCGGTTGAAATCGCCCAAAAACGAGTTGAGGGAGTGGAGAGACGGAAGAGAAAGGAAGAAACGGGGTTAAAACACCCGTCTGTCCTTTATATACTGGACAGAACACGGCACAACAAACGGTCCAAATAGCGCCGTGTTCAGCGCCGTATTGCTGGTCAGCGGGCGACCCCTGTGCGACACGGCGCACAGACACGGCGCAAAACGCCGCGGGTCTTGCGCCGTTTCGCAAGGCGGCCAGGCACCATCGGGCAACACGGCGCATGCACCCGGCGCGAGAATGCCGCGGGTCTTGCGCCGTTTCTCGAACAGTGATCGACCCCCTGTGCGACACGGCGCCTGACACGGCGCAAAATGCCGCAGTCTTGCGCCCGTTTTTGTCTGACAGGCAGACGGCGTGCAGATGAAAACAATGCTACCAAAAACGAAAAAGACGATCTCCAAAACACGATATGCCGACCCAACCATCCGAGGAAAATAGACACAACAAGAAACAATAACCAGTAACCCAAAACGGTCCGAGGTACACAATCAAAACCGAACAAGGAACAAATTCCCTAAACTTATAGGAAATTACAAAAACGGCCCAAACATCCGAAAATCACGATACAACGTCGGATTAACAATCCGAAACTCACAACATGCTTTACTCAACCATACGAACTCATGGAAATAAGAAAATGATGAAATCGAACGAGTTTAACGAGAATCGAATACACATGCGACAAAATATAACTCAAGATGAAATTACGTAAAAACATCATCGAGACTCATCCAAGCGGAGAAACTCCAAGAACAAAATAGATTCAGAATTCCAAAAAAGTGCCAAGCGAGTTGTCCGAAATGAATATACACCAAAAATAGAAATTACTAAAAATAGAAAACGCGGATATTACATTATCTCCCCCTAAAAATAAGTTTCGTCCCGAAACTTACAACACAAATAACTCGGGGTATCTCGACCTCATACTCTCCTCCGTTTCCCACGTGGCTTCCTCGGATCCATGCCTCGACCACTGCACTTTAACCAAAGGAATGGTTTTGTGCCTGAGTTGCTTCACCCGACGCTCTAAGATCTGAATCGGCCTCTCCTCGAAGGTAATGTCGGGCCCCAACTCGATCTCTCCAAAATCAATAATATGGCTAGGGTCCGGTACGTACTTCCTAAGCTGGGAAACATGAAATACGTTATGCACGTGGCTCAGGGACGGCGGCAAACCTAACCGATATGCAAGCTCTCCAACTCTCTATAGAATCTCGAACGGTCCAATAAATCTCGGACTAAGTTTACCCTTCCGACCGAAGCGGTAAACTCCCCGTGTCGGCGACACCTTAAGCAACACATGGTCTCCTACCTCAAACTCCAACGACCGGCGACGTGTATCGGCATAAGACTTCTGTCGGCTCTGGGCCGTCACCAACCTATCGCGAATCAGAGCAATCTTTTCTCTCGTCTCAACTACCATATCAGGCTCGGTACCAATCAGCTCGGACGCATTGTCCCAACACAACGGCAATATGCACCTCCTCCCATACAATGCCTCGAATGGTGCCATTTTGATTGAGGCGTGCCAACTATTGTTGTATGTGAACTCGATCAATGGCAAGTGAGACTCCCAATCATCCTTCCAATCTAAAGCACAGGGTCGCAACATATCCTCTAGCGTCTGTATCGTCCGCTCAGACTGTCCGTCTGTCTGAGGGTGGTAGGATGTACTAAGTCTCAGCTCGGTTCCCAAAGCTCTATGAACGGCCTGCCAAAAATGAGATATGAACCGGCCATCACGATCCGAAACAATACTCTTAGGGGTCCCATGTAACCTCACGATCTCCGCTATAAACACTCGTGCAAGTCTCTCTGGCCCCCAAGTGTCGTTAATACTCAGAAAATGAGCTGATTTGGTTAGTCGATCGACAACGACCCAAATCATGTTCATTCCAGTCCGAGTCTTAGGCATACCGGTAATGAAATCCATAGAAATATCCTCCCATTTCCACTCCGGGATAGGAAGTGGTCGTAAAAGCCCCGCGGGTCGCTGATGCTCGATCTTAACCTGCTGACAGGTCAAACACCTCGACACAAACTCGCTAACGTCTGTCTTCAAATTACTCCACCAGTAGTTGCTCCTCACATCCTTGTACATTTTACTCGTACCAGGATGTATGGAGTAAGGTGTGGTATGAGCTTCACTTAAGATCTTCTGTCTCAGCTCAACAAAACTCGGTACACATAGTCTGCCGCGAAATCTCAAAACTCTATCATCGTGAACCACAAATACAGGGGCTTTCCCCTTCCTCACATCCTCCCTCAACTGGACCAAAAACGGATCGTCATACTGCTTCGTCTTGATATCATCAATCAAGGGCGAAGTGATCTCTAACGCACATAACTGACCCTGAACTCTCTGAACCCAAACCTCGATATTCTGACAGATAAAATCTCGCTGGATCCTACTCTGTGGTGTAAGTACCTCCAACATCTGTAACGCCATCGGCTTCCGGATCAACGCATCAGCCACTACGTTAGCCTTACCCGGATGGTAAAGTATCTCGAGGTCGTAATCTTTAATTAGCTCCAACCACCTACGCTGTCTCATATTCAACTCTTTCTGACTGAATATATACTTCAAACTCTTGTGATCTGTAAAAATCTTACACGACGACCCATAGAGATAATGCCTCCCGATCTTTAAGGCGAAAACGACCACAGCTAACTCCAAATCGTGCGTGGGGTAATTCACCTCATAAGGTTTCAACTGGCGGGACGCATAAGCAATGACCCTATCTCTCTGCATCAAAACACATCCGAGCCCGAGGCCCGAAGCATCACTATATACCACGAAATCTTCATTCCCCTGAGGCAACGCTAACACGGGTGCGGTAGTTAGTCGTCTCTTCAACTCGTCAAAACTACTCTGTCGGTCTGCGGTCCACTCGAATTTCTGAGTCTTCTGGAGCAACTGAGTGAGTGGTCTAGCGATCTTAGAAAACCCCTCAACAAATCTACGGTAATAACCGGCGAGATCCAGAAAACTCCTCACCTCCTTCACATTCTTAGGCGGCTCCCAAGCCATCACCGCCTCTATCTTCTACGGATCTACCCGAACTCCCTCTGCTGAAATCACATGTCCGAGGAACATCACTTCCTCGAGCCAAAACTCACACTTAGAGAACTTCGCATACAACTGCCCAGCTCTCAAAATGTCTAATACAATACGGAGATGTAAGGCGTGCTCCTCTCGACTCCGTGAATAGATAAGAATGTCATCGATAAAGACGACTACGAATTTGTCCAGATACTCAATAAAAACTTTGTTCATCAACTGCATGAACACTGCTGGGGCATTGGTTAGCCCGAAAGGCATAACCACAAACTCGTAATGGCCATATCTCGTCCTAAAGGCAGCTTTCGGTATATCGCTGTCCCGAATCCTCAACTGGTAGTAGCCCGATGGCAAGTCAATCTTCGAAAAGACTGTCGCCCCCTGAAGCTGATCAAACAAGTCGTCAATCCGGGGCAAAGGGTATTTATTTTTGATGGTCAACTTGTTTAATTCTCGATAATCGATGTATAAACGAAGCGATCCATCCTTCTTCTTAACAAAAAGTATAGGCACACCCCAAGGCGATGCACTCGGTCGAATATACCCTTTATCTAACAACTCTCCCAACTCATTCTTCAACTCTAGCATCTCCGACGGCACCATACGGTACGGTGCTCGAGAAATAGGGGCCGCATTCGGCTCAAGATCAATAGGAAACTCCACCTATCGAAGCGGTGGTAATCCCGGCAAGTCATCCGGAAATACGTAAGGATACTCGCTAACAACTGGAATTGACGATATGTCAACCCCACCATCTTCCGCCTGCAGAGCGAAACACCAGTAGCCGACACAACCCTGGTTCATAAGTTTCATCGCCTTCAAGGCGCTAATCACACTCCCCGATTTACCCGGCTTACAACCGACGAGAGTATGCTCGGTGCCGTCCTCGGCAACTATCGAGATGGTACGAGTCCGATAGTTCATGATAGCACCGTGATGATCCAACCAATCGTCCCTGAGGATCAAATCCTCACCCTTAAGGTCTATAACAATGAGATTCGAGAGCCAATCCCGGCTCCCGATCCTCACTGGGCAATCCCTAACTTCCCGGTCCCCAACCATACGATCCCCGCTGGGTGTACCCACTACAAACGGCTCACACTCAAACAAGCAGTCAAAACCAATACGACTCACACAATCCGAAGCAATAAAGGAATGGGTAGCACCGAATCAAAAAGCACTTTGACTGGATGAGTAAGGATCGAGTGGTACTGACGCCACTGGGCGTCTGTCTCCTCTGTCGCCTCATCCGATACAATCGGGGTGAATCGAACCGAACTCGACGCCAGACGGCGATCCGGCCGACCAGGCCCTACCACGGCCCGAACTCTGCGGAACATGAGTAGGCTGAGGCCGTGATCCTCCGATCGGCGGTGGTAGTCGGAACTCTAGCGGCCCTGGTGGCCCTCTCACAATGGGCCGCCGATGCTTGATCTGTCCGCAAGTAAAGCAAGCAACTAACGGAAATGGGCAATCCTTCATAACGTGCTCGGGCTGACTGTAATTAAAACAAACTCTCCCGCCAGGTGCCACAGACTGGACCGAACGGTTACCCTGAGATCCACCGGCTTGATGAAACGGCCTCTTCCCAGGTGTAGGAGCAGAACGAGACCTCGAAAAATAACCACCTTTACCGGCCGAGAACCCGCCAGTAGTCTTCTGCTTCTTAGCTTCCGAAACCGACTCTGATTCCGGGACAACCATCTCGATCGCCAGAGCGCGATCCTGGTATTCCTTCAAAGTGGCACACATGAGCGGTGCCATACTCTGCCTGATATGCGGCTTCATGCGCATATTGAAGTAACGGATTTTATCAGCCTCCGTCCTCACCTGATCTTTCACAAAACCCAACTGCTGATTGTAAGAAATAATGGCCTGAGAAATCGGCACACATCCTGGGGTGTGGCAGTGAAGAACTCCACAATTCTGCGTTCTTTGACTGGCGGCGGACAATATTCTGCTTCCATAGCAGCCCTGAACTCCTCCCAAGTGGCCCGACGGTCTCTGGGCGCAACGGCCTCCCACCATTCCGCAGCTTTCTTATCCAGGAGGTACTGGGCAATATGTACCCTCCTGTCTTCAGGACAAGCTACGACATCGAAGGTCCTGGACAACTGAAAGAGCCAATTCTCCCAACCGAGGGAGTCAGAATATCCGAAGAAACGAGGAGGGTGCATCTTAGTCACCGTCTGAAGCCACTTACTAGCTTCCTCTTCAGGTGTCGGGGGCGGATTCTGGCGTCCACCCTGAGCTATCTGAGCAAGCTGGGCTACTAACTGCTGAAGTACGGCAGTAGCCCCGACGTCGGCATTATTACCCGACGGCACTGAGTGAGAGGCTGAGTCTGTAGAGGACTGAGAAAGTGAGCCCTCTTCATTCTCAGCACCCCGACCACGGCCTCGTCCACGTCCCCTAGCTGGTCTACCACGACCTCTCAACATACTGAAGAAAATACGAAAAGAACAAGATCAGAAAGATTCACAATCTATAAGGTTGGTATCACAATTCACAATCCCAAACAACGTAAGAAAACGAATACAGAAATATAAGAGTTCGAGGAGACTTATAGCCACGGGTCGCATGAAAAGACGGTAGCATGATGATATTAGGCTCAACGACTGACTCTAATGACGCCACTAACAGACCCAAAAATTAGGGACAGCCTAGGTATTCAAAACCTAAGCTCCGATACCATAAATGTAACACCCCAATTCACAAATGGGGCATTACACGCCGTAGAACCCTCACGAGGTCTACCAAGCTAACATATGACACATAACCACAATGAAATCCCAAAAGATGCACTCAAAAGTAAATAGGGCCGTGGCCTCGGCCAAAACATTTCAACGGAGTACGTGAAACATAAAGTAAATATCAATTCATTGCCCACGCAGGGGACTTAAACCAAGTTTAGAAGTAAACAGTCTAACTCCAATACTCGACAAATGCAATATCAAAACATAAAAACACAGACTCGAGCCACATCATCATGCCAGCCCATCCTTTACGTGCATGTCCCATGCCTGCTCCTCAGCTCTCCCGGTACCTGAAATGCATAAGACGCATTTCCCCCATTTAAGGGGTTAGCATTCGAATAGCTAGTGCAAGTACACCATTACACAACATTATATACATACACGATTCAACGCAAACAAATCGTTAGAAAAATCATTTTGAAAATCAATATTCCGGAATATCACATTTACACCAAAACAGTATATCAACAAGTTTTCCACATCACAATTATCCACACTTGGTAACTCGCGACCGTACCCATTAGTATCGGCCCCCAGAGGTCCCGTCGGACCGTCCCCAGGTGAGAAACCATTTCCACGGCCGTACCCATTAGTATCGGCCCCCAGAGGTCCCGTCGAACCGTCCCCAGGTGGAAGAACATCAACGCACGCACCCAAGTCCACTTCCGTGGCCGTACCCATTAGTATCGGCCCCCAGAGGCCCCATGCCATCCCCAGGTGGAAGAGTGACCATCACAATCATTCAATAACTCGATTTACATCATTCGCATCAAAACCGTACACACATAATGAAATATAATACATGTACTTGCCTTGGATGACACGACGTGAAGAAAACGGAGAAAGGAAAGGTTTCGGTCCGAACAATCTTCACAAATCTGGTCCTAACAACAATAGAGACTCAATCAACTACAATTCTACTGAGAAATCACGAATTAATCGACATTCTACCCTAAGGGACAATCCACCGAACACTATTGAGGCATAAAGTTCAAATTCGATCAACGAAGAGGAAAAACTTGGAATTTATCCGCTAAAGTTCTAGGAAAACATAACACCACGATTACCCAACTAATATTCATCATCAATCGAAGCAAAAACGAAAGGAAAAATGAATTATAGCCAAGAACCCTAAAATTAGGTATAATGACCAAATACCTCAATTCAACGATGGAATGGTGGAAAGAAGATGATTGATTCGTGTTAGAATGTCCAATTCCGAGTTATAAGATGCTAGAATACAATATCCGGTTGAAATCGCCCAAAAACGAGTTGAGGGAGTGGAGAGACGGAAGAGAAAGGAAGAAATGCGGTTAAAACACCCGTCTGTCCTTTATATACTGGACAGAACACGGCGCAACAAACGGTCCAAATAGTCTTTGTGTTGGCGCCGTATTGTCGGCCGGCGACCCCTGTGCGACACGGCGCACAGACACGACGCAAAATGCCGCGGGTCTTGCGCCGTTTCGCAAGGCAGCGGGCACCACTGGGCAACACGACGCACAGACCCGGCACAGAATGCCGCGGGTCTTGCGCCGTTTCTCGGACAGTGATCGATCCCCTATGCGACACGGCGCACAGACACGGCGCAAAATGCCGCGGGTCTTGCACCGTTTTGCACAGGTCATGACAGACAGCATTCTGGACAGAAAACAATGCTACCAAAAACGAAAAAGACGATCACCAAAACACGATATGCCGACCCAACCGTCCGAGGAAAATACACACAACAAGAAACAATAACCAGTAACCCAAAACGGTCCGAGGTACATAATCAAAACCGAACAAGGAACAAATTCCCTAAACTTATAGGAAATTACAAAAACGGCCCAAACATCCGAAAATCACGATACAACGTCGGATTAACAATCCGAAACTCATAACATGCTCTACTCAACCATACGAACTCATGGAAATAGGAAAATGACGAAATCGAATGAGTTTAACGAGAATCGAATACACATGCGACAAGATATAACTCAAGATGAAATTACGTAAAAACATCATCGAGACTCGTCCAAGCGGAGAAACTCCAAGAACAAAATAGATTCAGAATTCCAAAACAGTGCCAAGCGAGTTGTCCGAAACGAATATACACCAAAAATAGAAATTACTAAAAATAGAAAACGCGGATATTACATTATCTCCCCCTAAAAATAAGTTTCGTCCCGAAACTTACAACACGAATAACTCGAGGTATCTCGACCTCATACTCTCCTCCGTTTCCCACGTGGCTTCCGCGGATCCATGCCTTGACCACTGCACTTTAACCAAAGGAATGGTTTTGTGCCTGAGTCGCTTCACCCGACGCTCTAAGATCTGAATCGGCCTCTCCTCGAAGGTAATGTCGGGCCCCAACTCGATCTCTCCAAAATCAATAATATGGCTAGGGTCTTTTACGTACTTTCTAAGCTGGGAAACATGAAATACGTTATGCACGTGGCTCAGGGACGGCGGCAAACCTAACCGATATGCAAGCTCTCCAACTCTCTATAGAATCTCGAACGGTCCAATAAATCTCGGACTAAGTTTACCCTTCCGACCGAAGCGGTAAACTCCCCGTGTCGGCGACACCTTAAGCAACACATGGTCTCCTACCTCAAACTCCAACGGCCGGCGACGTGTATCGGCATAAGACTTCTGTCGGCTCTGGGCCATCACCAACCTATCGCGAATCAGAGCAATCTTCTCTCTCGTCTCAACTACCATATCAGGCTCGGTACCAATCAGCTCGGACGCATCGTCCCAACACAACGGCAATCTGCACCTCCTCCCATACAATGCCTCGAATGGTGCCATTTTGATTGAGGCGTGCCAACTATTGTTGTATGTGAACTCGATAAATGGCAAGTGCGACTCCCAATCATCCTTCCAATCTAAAGCACAGGCTCGCAACATATCCTCTAGCGTTTGTATCGTCCGCTCAGACTGTCCGTCTGTCTGAGGGTGGTAGGATGTACTAAGTCTCAGTTCGGTTCCCAAAGCTCTATGAACGGCCTGCCAAAAATGTGATATGAACCGGCCATCACGATCCGAAACAATACTCTTAGGGGTCCCATGTAACCTAACGATCTCCGCAATAAACACTCGTGCAAGTCTCTCTGGCCCCCAAGTGTCCTTAATACTCAAAAATGAGCTGATTTGGTTAGTCGATCGACAACGACCCAAATCATGTTCATTCCAGTCCGAGTCTTAGGCATACCGGTAATGAAATCCATAGAAATATCCTCCCATTTCCACTCCGGGATAGGAAGTGGTCGTAAAAGCCCCGCGGGTCGCTGATGCTCGATCTTAACCTGCTGACAGGTCAAACACCTCGACACAAACTTACTAACGTCTGTCTTCAAATTACTCCACCAGTAGTTGCTCCTCACATCCTTGTACATTTTACTCGTACCAGGATGTATGGAGTAAGATGTGGTATGAGCTTCACTCAAGATCTTCTGTCTCAGCTCAACAACACTCGGTACACATAGTCTGCCGCGAAATCTCAAAACTCCATCATCGTGAACCACAAATCCAGGGGCTTTCCCCTTCCTCACATCCTCCCTCAACTGGACCAAAAACGGATCTTCATACTGCTTCGCCTTGATATCATCAGTCAAGGACGAAGTGATCTCTAACGCACATAACTGACCCTGAACTCTCTGAACCCAAACCTCGATATTCTGATAGATAAAATCTCGTTGGATCCTACTATGTGGTGTAAGTACCTCCAACATCTGTAACGCCATCGGCTTCCGGCTCAACGCATCAGCCACTACGTTAGCCTTACCTGGATGGTAAAGTATCTCGAGGTCGTAATCTTTAATTAGCTCCAACCACCTACGCTGTCTCATATTCAACTCTTTCTGACTGAAGATATACTTCAAACTATTGTGATCTGTAAAAATCTTACACGACGACCCATAGAGATAATGCCTCCCGATCTTTAAGGTGAAAACGACCGCAGCTAACTCCAAATCGTGCATGGGGTAATTCACCTCATAAGGTTTCAACTGGCGGGACGCATAAGCAATGACCCTATCTCTCTGCATCAAAACACATCCGAGCCCGAGGCCCGAAGCATCACTATATACCACGAAATCTTCATTCCCCTGAGGCAACGCTAACACGGGTGCGGTAGTTAGTCGTTTCTTCAACTCGTCAAAACTACTCTGTCGGTCTGCGGTCCACTCGAATTTCTGAGTCTTCTGGAGCAACTGAGTGAGTGGTCTAGCGATCTTAGAAAACCCCTCAACAAATCTACGGTAATAACCGGCGAGACCCAGAAAACTCCTCACCTCCTTCACATTCTTATGCGGCTCCCAAGCCATCACCGCCTCTGTCTTCTACGGATCTACCCGAACTCCCTCTGCTGAAATCACATGTCCGAGGAACATCACTTCCTCGAGCCAAAACTCACACTTAGAGAACTTCGCATACAACTGCTCAGCTCTCAAAATGTCTAATACAATCCGAAGATGTAAGGCGTGGTCCTCTCGAATCCGTGAATAGATAAGAATGTCATCGATAAAGACGACTACGAATTTGTCCAGATACTCAATAAAAACTTTGTTCATCAACTGCATGAACACTGTTGGGGCATTGGTTAGCCCGAAAGGCATAACCACAAACTCGTAATGGCCATATCTCGTCCTAAAGGCAGCTTTCGGTATATCGCTGTCCCGAATCCTCAACTGGTAGTAGCCCGATGGCAAGTCAATCTTCGAAAAGATCCGCCCCCGAATGATCAAACAAGTCGTCATTCCGGGGCAAAGGGTATTTATTTTTGATGGTCAACTTGTTTAATTCTCGATAATCGATGCATAAACGAAGCGATCCATCCTTCTTCTTAACAAAAAGTACAGGCGCACCCTAAGGCGATGCGCTCGGTCGAATATACCCTTTATCTAAAAACTCTCCCAACTGATTCTTCAACTCTAGCATCTCCGACGGCGCCATACGGTACGGTGCTCGAGAAATAGGGGCCGCATTCGACTCAAGATCAATAGGAAACTCCACCTCTCGAAGCGGTGGTAATCCCGGCAAGTCATCCGGAAATACGTCGGTATACTCGCTAACAACTGGAATCGACGATATGTCAACCCCACCATCTTCCGCCTGCAGAGCGAAACACCAGTAGCCGACACAACCCTGGTTCAGAAGTTTCATCGCCTTCAAGGTGCTAATCACACTCCCCGATTTACCCGGCTTACAACCAACGAGAGTATGCTCGGTGCCATCCTCGGCAACTATCGAGATGGTACGAGTCCGATAGTTCATGATAGCACCGTGACGATCCAACCAATCGTCCCCGAGGATCAAATCCTCACCCTTAAGGTCTATAACAATGAGATTCGAGGGCCAATCCCGGCTCCCGATCCTCAATGGGCAATCCCTAACTTCCCGGTCCCCAACCATACGATCCCCGCTGGGTGTACCCACTACAAACGGCTCACACTCAAACAAGCAGTCAAAACCAATACGACTCACACAATCCGAAGCAATAAAGGAATGGGTAGCACCCGAATCAAAAAGCACTGAAACTGGATGAGTAAGGATCTGAGTGGTACCTGACGCCACTGGAACGTCTGTCTCCTCTGTACGCCTATATGATACAATCGGGGGTGAATCAACTCAACTCGACACAGACGGCGATCCGCCGACCCGACCCTACCACGGCCCGAACTCTGCGGAACATGAGTAGCCGAGGCCGTGATCCTCCGATCGGCGGTGGTAGTCGAACTCTAGCGGCCCCGTGGCCCTCTCACAATGGGCCGCCTGATGCCCTGGCCTCGTCTGCAAGTAAAGCAAGCAACTAACGGAAATGGGCTATCCTTCATAACGTGCTCGGGCTGACTGTAATTAAAACAAACTCTCCCGCCAGGTGCCACAGACTGGACCGAACGGTTACCCTGAGATCCACCGGCTTGATGAAACGGCCTCTTCCCAGGTGTAGGAGCAGAACGAGACCTCGAAAAATAACCACCTTTACCGTCCGAGAACCCGCCAGTAGTCTTCTGCTTCTTAGCTTCCGAAATCGACTGCATTCCGGATGACCATCTCGATCGCGAGCGCGATCACAGTATTCCTTCAAAGTGGCACACATGAGCGGTGCCATACTCTGCCTGATATGCGGCTTCATGCGCATATTGAAGTAACGGATTTTATCAGCCTCCGTCCTCACCTGATCTTTCACAAAACCCAACTACTGATTGTAAGAAATAATGGCCTGAGAAATCGGCACATCCTGGGGTGTGGCAAGAAGAACTCCACAATTCCGCTTCTTTGACCGGCGGACAATATTCTCGCCATAGCAGTGAACTCCTCCCAAGTGGCCCGACGGTCTCGGACGCAAGGGCCTCCCACCATTCCGCAGCCTTCCTTATCCAGAGGTACTGGCAATATGTACCCTCCGTCTTCGTGACAAGCTACGGCATCAAGGTCTGGACAACCGAAAGAGCCAATTCTCCCAACCGAGGGCGTCGAAGATCCGAGAAACGAGGAGGGTGCATCTTAGTCACCGTCTCAAGCCACTTACTAGCTTCCTCTTCGGGTGTCGGGGCGGATTCTCGGCGTCCACCCCGAGCTATCTAAGCAAGTGGGCTACTAATCAAGTACGGCAAGAGCCCTGGCTGGCATTATTACCCGACGACACCGAGTGAGAGGCCGAGTCTGCAGAGGACCGAGAAAGTGAGCCCTCTTCATTATCGCACCCGACCACGGCCTCGGCCGCGTCCCTAGCCGGTCTACCACGACCTCTCAACATACCAAGAAAATACGAAAAAACAAGATCGAAAGATTCACAATCTATAAGGTTGGTATCACAATTCACAATCCCAAACAACGTAAGAAAACGAATACGTAAATATAAGAGTTCGAGGAGACTTACACCACGGTCGCACGAAAAGATGGTAGCATGATGATATTAGGCTCAACGACCGACTCTAATGACGCCACTAATGCACTCCAAAATTAACCGACAGCCTAGGTATTCAAAACCTAAGCTCCAATACCATAAATGTAACACCCCAATTCACAAATGGGGCATTACACGCCGTAGAACCCTCGCGAGGTCTACCAGGCTAACACATGACACATAACCACAATGAAATCCCAAAAGATGCACTCAAAAGTAAATAGGGCCGTGGCCTCGGCCAAAACATTTCAACGGAGTACGTGAAACATAAAGTAAATATCAATTCATTGCCCACGCAGGGGACTTAAACCAAGTTTAGAAGTAAACAGTCTAACTCCAATACTCGACAAATGCAATATCAAAACATAAAAACACAGACTCGAGCCACATCATCATGCCAGCCCATCCTTTACATGCATGTCCCGTGCCTGCTCCTCAGCTCTCCCGGTACCTGAAATGCATAAGACGTATTTCCCCCATTTAAGGGGTTAGCATTCAAATAGCTAGTGCAAGTACACCATTACACAACATTATATACATACACGATTCAACGCAAACAAATCGTTAGAAAAATCATTTTGAAAATCAATATTCCGGAATATCACATTTACACCAAAACAGTATATCAACAAGTTTTCCACATCACAATTATCCACACTTGGTAACTCGCGACCGTACCCATTAGTATCGCCCCCCAGAGGTCCCGTCGGACCGTCCCCAGGTGAGAAACCACTTCCGCGGCCGTACCCATTAGTATCGGCCCCTAGAGGTCCCGTCGAACCGTCCCCAGGTGGAAGAACATCAACGCACGCACCCAAGTCCACTTCCGTGGCCGTACCCATTAGTATCGGCCCCCAGAGGCCCCATGCCATCCCCAGGTGGAAGAGTGACCATCACAATCATTCAATAACTCGATTTACATCATTCGCATCAAAACCCTACACACATAATGAAATATAATACATGTACTTGCCTTGGATGACACGACGCAAAGAAAACGGCGAAAGGAAAGGTTTCGGTCCGAACAATCTTCACAAATCTGGTCCTAACAACAATAGAGACTCAATCAACTACAATTCCACTGAGAAATCACGAATTAATCGACGTTCTACCCTAAGGGACAATCCGCCGAACACTATTGAGGCATAAAGTTCAAATTCGATCAACGAAGGGGAAAAACTTGGAATTTATCCGCTAAAGTTCTAGGGAAACATAACACCACGATTACCCAACTAATATTCATCATCAATCGAAGCAAAAACGAAAGGAAAAATGAATTATAGACAAGAACCCTAAAATTAGGTATAATGACCAAATACCTCAATTCAACGATGGAATGGTGGAAAGAAGATGATTGATTCGTGTTAGAATGTCCAATTCCGAGTTATAAGATGCTAGAATGCAATATCCGGTTGAAATCGCCCAAAAACGAGTTGAGGGAGTGGAGAGACGGAAGAGAAAGGAAGAAATGGGGTTAAAACACCCGTCTGTCCTTTATATACTGGACAGAACACGGCGCAACAAACGGTCCAAATAGCGTCGTGTTCAGCGCCGTATTGCTGGTCAGCGGGCGACCCCTGTGCGACACGGCGCAAAATGCCGTGGGTCTTGCGCCGTTTCGCAAGGCAGCGGGCACCACTGGGCAACACGTCGCACAGACCCGGCGCAGAATGCCGCGGGTCTTGCGCCGTTTCTCGGACAGTGATAGACCCCCTGTGCGACATGGCGCACAGACAAGGCGCAAAATGCCGCGGGTCTTGTGCCGTTTTGCACAGGTCCTGACAGACAGCATTCTGGACAGAAAACAACACTACCAAAAACGAAAAAGACGATCACCAAAACACGATATGACGACCCAACCGTCCGAGGAAAATACACACAACAAGAAACAATAACCAGTAACCCAAAACGGTCCGAGGTACACAATCAAAACCAAACAAGGAACAAATTCCCTAAACTTATAGGAAATTACAAAAACGGCCCAAACATCCAAAAATCACGATACAACGTCGGATTAACAATCCAAAACTCACAACATGCTCTACTCAACCATACGAACTCATGGAAATAGGAAAATGACGAAATCGAACGAGTTTAACGAGAATCAAATACACATACGACAAAATATAACTCAAGATGAAATTACGTAAAAACATCATCGAGACTCGTCCAAGCGGAGAAACTCCAAGAATAAAATAGATTCAGAATTCCAAAACAGTGCCAAGCGAGTTGTCCGAAACGAATATACACCAAAAATATAAATTACAAAAAATAGAAAACGCGGATATTACAATTGCATGTTCATCTGATTAATCATAAGGGTGAACCTGTGGGTCAAGATGAATATGCTAAGATCATTGGGAGTTTGATGTATCTGTCAAATTATACCCGGCCTAATATAGCATGCTTGGTTCATAAGTTGAGTAGCTACACAGCTAATCCAAGTAAAGAACATTGAAGGGTTCTAGAACGAGTACTGAGTTATTTAAAATATACTCAGAACTTTATGATTCATTATTCAAGAGAGTCTGTTGTACTTGAAGGGTATAGTGATACTAATTGGATATCTGAATCGAAAGACTCATTTTCTACGAGTGGATATATGTTCACTATTGGGGGTGGTGCTGTATCTTGGAAGTCCAAGAAACAAACTTGTATTGCAATGTAATACCCGGTTGTGAATTCATTTATTATCATTCAGTAACTGTCACTCAGAATTTTTTTTTTCACTCAGTAATAATCATTCATCATTCATATTCAGTCAACTATGTTCACCATTCGGCGTATTTTGGGATCATCACCGTTTGAGATCGAGCCGAGATTATTGTCATCATCATCATCATGTGTTTATTTGCAGTTTGAGAGGTAGCGCACGCTACACATTGTAGTTAGCGCGCGCTAATGAGGTGCATGTAATGCACGCAATGATTCAGTACTAGCGCACGCTAGCGCAAGTGAGGCAGACAGTCCAGAAGGTACTGGGCTGATTTGGGAAATTCGTAGCGCACGCTACGAGTGGTAAGTAGCGTACGCTAACTATGATGGTAACGCACGCTAAGACTTCAGAGTAGCGCACGCTAGCGCGCTCAGATCAGAGGACAGTAGGTTCTGGATTTCAGTCGTTGAGTATCAGACATCAGTTAGCGCACGCTAACAATATGGAATAGCGCACGCTATCGGTAAGGTGTTAGCGCACGCTACCAAGTCATAGCGCACGCTAATGAGGCATTTCAGACCTCACTGGACTGCCCAGTAAACCGCTAGCGCACGCTAAATATCAAGTCATAGCGTGCGCTAAGCCGACAAGATAAATAGGGCGATTCGGTCCAACCTTCGTCATTTCTTCATTTCTCAATCATTTCGGACGAGCTCGGGCGATTCGGAAAGGTCTTTTCGAGCTGTAATCATCTAGCATCATCTTCAAGCTCCTAAGTTGGATTAATCATCATCTAAATCAGTTTCATCACTCCAAATCAAGGTAATGATTCTTGGATCTAGAATTTCGGATCTCGGGTGTTTTGCTTTCGATCTCTTCGTGTTAATCGATATTATGTTGGAATATGTTAGATATGGATTATCTATCTTGGATACATGTATTCCTACGGATTCATTGGTGTGATTTTCGGAACTTGTGAATAATTGAGGAATTGTTCAAGAACCCTTACGGGTTGACTTTGGAATTTTGGGGGTTTTCGACTAAATGTTGTTGAAATATCGTTCTAAGTATTCCTTTTGGATTATTGATAGTATTCATGAATTTTTGTGGTTTTGAATCATTCATTGGGAGTTGGTTTCGGATGTAAATGAGTTTTGGTTGTAAACAATTGGAGATTGTTTACAACGCGTTTGTTTAAATGCCCCAATGAGTTTCGGGTGTTGTTGTATCGACTTTTGAGTTGGTTGTGATCATGCTTGATTCGTGTATTAAGAGAATTGTTGGTTTTTGTGTTGTTTAAGGTTGTTCGAGCGGCCGGTAATTTCATTAAGGACGTTGATCGTGGAAGTACCTTCTCGCCTTCGGTTGAGGCAAGTTTTATACTTGTACTAGTCAATGAGCTAATGTCATCATGTATGTGTATGAATGTGTTGTATCATTCCGAGACTTAGTCTCTTCATGAATTCATTGATATCAAGAGATCGTTCGATACGATACCTTTCGGCAATTTTGCCAAATGTTATTGTTGTTTCGTTAACGGCCGATTCAAGGCATTGTGATACTCATTATTAATGTCATTGTCGATAGCCGGTTCGCGGTATCGATGTATCGATTGTTATTAATATAGATGTCAATTTAAGACATCGTTGAGATCATTGTTATTCCTGTTTGGATTGTCATTAAAACTGTACAGGCCGATTAAAGGCATTGGCTTATTCATTTCTCACCTTCGTCGTCGGTAACCGATTAAAGGTGCCGAGGCATCCTTCATATCATTGTTATCGAATTGCCGTTCTCAAGCAAATCGAAATGTTCAATCATTCACTAAATCATTGTTATCGATTGACCTTTCTAAGGCAATCGAGGTATTCACTCATTCATCGTGTCATTGTTATCGATTGACCTTTCTAAGGCAATCGAGGTATTCACTCATTCATCGTATCATTGTTGTCGATTGACCGTTTTAGGCAATCGAGGTATTGAATCATCCGCTGCATCATTGTTGTCGGTTGGCCGTTCTAAGGCAATCGAGGTGTTAATTTGGGACTGTCAAGGACGGTGTCTATCCGTGTGTTACTATCATCGTGTTGGCCGACTCAAGGCAGCACACTATCATTCATTGTGATACGGCTTCGTGCCGTGGCTTCGGCCCTAATTGTGATACGGCTTCGTGCCGTGGCTTCGGCCCTAATTGTGATACGGCTGGATGCCGTGGCTTCGGCCCTAATTGTGATACGGCTGGATGCCGTGGCTTCGGCCCTCATTGTGATACGGCTTCGTGCCGTGGCTTCGGCCCTCATTGTTACAGCTTCGGGCTGTTTTGACTTCAGGTGTTTGTGATATTTGTTAATTTCCGCTGAATGACTTTCAGCCCTCTTGTAATGTCTTGGTATTCTCATTGGAGCCTTTGGGTATTATGATTCATATTAAATTCAGTTCTGGTTTGGTTCATGTCGTTTAATTCATTGTGGTATTCTGTGATTATGATTCGCCGTTGGGCATTTATGTTCTAACCTGTCGAACAGGTATTAATAGTATGCCGTGGGCATAGTATTTCACGAATGCTCGGTTCTTACCTTGATTTGTGAGCATCTCGTATTATTATCATCATTGTACCGTTTCATTCTGCCTTTGGATGCATATCATGTTATACATGTATTTGATGTTCATTATCTGGATGACTGACCCCGTGGGGGCGGAACATGTTTTCATGTTTTAGGTGCTTGCGAGGAGAGAGTTGAGGCACAGGGGCATGACGATGACGACGAGGCATTCGAGCGATACTAGTCCGAGTTATTCATTGTTGGTCAGTCAGTTGGAGTGTACTCCAGTCTTGTCAGTTGTTGTCGTGTTGTATTACCCGAACAGATGTTCGTGGATGTTATTGTATTTCATTTTTGGCCATGTAGGCCACTTTTGTCGTTGAAATTCCTTATCGGAATATTGCGTCGGATGTCATGGTGGGGACTATGATTTCCCCTTGTTGTGTTAATTAATGTATTTTTAGTCATGTTCGCCTGGTGGATCTCCTGGCGTGGGGTCCACGGCACTGTAATAACCCAATAGGATTTGGGGGTGTTACAGAAATGGTATCAGAGATTTGGGTTGTGAAATACCCTGAGATGTGAGTTATGTGGTCCTACCGACGCGGTAGTGGTGGGATTGTCAGGTTATGACAATCTAGTCAGTCAGGTTTTGTGAGTCGTAATATTAGTGCGACTGCACGAGTCTTTCATTCATCGAGTCGTCGTCAGTGAAGACTAGTATCGCGAGACCTCGAAGCTTCGTATGACCTGTGTAAGGACTCGATTCTCTTTGTGTTCATACATCCATCATGTCGTTAATTGTTCATGCCTTGTTGAAACCTATATGTGATATTAGTGTTATGATTGATTCATGACTAATTGTTTTGGGACACGTGTGGCTTTTGTAAGCATCAAGGATCAACTCATTTGTCAGTTAATAATTCTCAATCATCATTTTGATTTCATCAGTCAGTTAATTCATTCCTCACTCAGTCAATATCATCACTCAGATAATTCATCCATCACTCAGTTAATTCATTCCTCACTCAGTCAATATCATCACTCGGATAATTCATTCATCAGTCAGTTAATTCATTCCTCACTCAGTCAATATCATCACTCAGATAATTCATCCATCACTCAGTTAATTCATTCCTCACTCAGTCAATATCATCACTCGGATAATTCATTCATCACCGCTTAATTCATTCCTCACTCAGTCAATATCATCACTCAGATAATTCATCCATCACTCAGTTAATTCATTCCTCACTCAGTCAATATCATCACTCGGATAATTCATTCATCAGTCAGTTAATTCATTCCTCACTCAGTCAATATCATCACTCAGATAATTCATTCATCAGTCAGTTAATTCATTTCTCACTCAGTCAATATCATCACTCAGATAATTCATTCATCAGTCAGTTAATTCATTCATCACTTAGTCAATATCATCACCCACATAATTCATTCATCACTCAGTCAATCTCATCATTCAGTTAATTCATTCATCACTCAGTTGATCTCATTATTCAGTTAATTCATTAATCATTCAGCCCATCTCACGGTTCAGTTGTTGATCTTGAGGATCGAATTTTCAACCTTGTTAACTTGTTCAAGGTAATCATTTCAGGAATTTCATCAGGCAATCATGTTACCTCATTTGATGTTTCATACGGTCTTATCATACTCTGACGTAATGTCGACGATCATTTCATTAAATCATTAATGCGTTCATTGCGGTATAGCGTGTATGCTCATCATTATCATTCAGTAATGTAATCATAATGCGATCTTCATGCGAGATCTGTAATCATCATGTAGCTTTCCTGCTTCAGTATGGATAGAGCTATCAGAGGACGCAGGGGAGGAGGCCGCGGTGCAGGCCGAAACCCGGGATCTCGTGTGCATGCCCGTACGAACGCGAGGGATATCATTGATTCATCAAATAGCGAGGCTACTCATTCATCAGCAGATAATCATTCACTGTCAGGGAGTCCTACCCGAGAGGCATCTCACTCGGAAGGTGTTCGGGTTGATCCATTCATATTTATGCAGGGCATGATGGCCCAGATGACTCAGATGACGCGGATAGTGGAGACCATGCAGACCTCAATGGTTCGTGGTCCACCGCAACAGGGATGCCAGGTGCCATTTCATGGACAGACTGGAGGAGTGAATCAGATTGTTGGCGATATCTCTCGTCAGATGCCGCCTACTTTTGAGGGTTCGTCGGAACCAGCTGATATTGTTCATTGGCTCGAGCATTTTGATAAACTCTTCGACATGGTTCAGTGTCCGGAAGAGAGTAAAGTGGCAGTAGCGGCTTATTACTTGAGTAAGGGCGCTTATTCGTGGTGGCTTTCTGTGAAACCCATCGATCGTGATTGTAATTGGAGCGAGTTCAAGACTCTCATGTTAGAGAGGTATTATCCGGCTCCACTTCGTGAAGCCAAGTTGTCAGAGGTTTTGAACCCCGAACCCGATGAGAACGAGGGTGTTATTGTCATTCTTTGAGAAGTTTCGGGGACTACTTCGATTTGCCGTCAATTATCCGTACCGAGGCGGATAAAATTAAGTATTTTAGCAAGAGGCTAAATCCGCGATTGAGGATGCGATTGTTCAATCACAATTGTAATTCACTTAGTGAGTTCATCGGGAAGGCTCTTGGAGCAGAGATTTTGATCAAGGAGCTTACTCGAAGCATCCTTCGATTTCTTGGTGAGAGGACTAGAATGCCGGCTCGTTCGGAGGGACATCGGGCTCGACGTCCAAGGGGTCGTTTTCTAGTCGTCTTCGTCTTTGGGACAAAGATCTTCCTCTCGGGCGACGAGTTCGACCGTGGTTTGCTTTAACCGTGATTCAAGAGTCATGTTAGTACCGGTGTACGGTGCCGGCTATTGTTTGTTTTACGTGTGGGAGCGGGGACACCGTAAATCTGCAGGGGTTCTAGCGCCAGTAAATCTCAAGAGAGCTCAAGAGCCTCGGGGGATTTTGTTACTCCAGTCCATACTTCTTTCAGGGGGCCCTATCAGGCTTCGAGAGCCCGAGGTAAGAACATTCATCACCAGTTTTGAGCAAGTTAATTCTTGCTCGGTAGGAGGATAATCATTCATTTCATTGTCGTTCATTCATTCATACAATTCATTCATCATGTATATCAATCATGTTGGGACTCATAATTATCGATTAATCATTCAATTCACGAGGAATGGCGGTTCCAATCACTTCAAGGAACTATCACTCATGACGTTATTAATTCACTTTGGTGAATCATTCTAAATCCTTGTCGGATTTGTAGACATTTATCATTCATCATTCATTTTTGTCACTTTCATTCTCGTGACCTTCTGAGGTCTTAGTTAACGGCGAGTTCATCGTCGGATATACCTTAAATCGTTGAGATAGAGGAAATCGATGATATGGGAGGATATCAATGTTGGGTACATTTGAGATGTAACCTTGTTTCTGGATGACTGTGTAAATCTATCCGTAATAATGCATCGTGACTGTGAATTATTTATTGTTGGTCTATCTTATTGTGATCATATTCGAGAATCTTGAGATTTGGGTCACTTGTTGGGAGTTCATCCCTTTGACGTTGTGCTCGAGATTTCGTGATAATTTGGGAAATCGTTCACTGTGTTACGAGACGTCAAGTCTTTGGGACTTGGGCTTGCGGTTGATTTGGTCCCGAGGACTATTTGGGCATTATTGTTTCAGATCGTGATGGATAGTTCATATCCCGAGTTGTTTACCCTCAGTTTCGAGGACGAAACTCTTTTAAGGGGGGGAGTATGTAATACCCGGTTGTGAATTCATTTATTATCATTCAGTAACTGTCACTCAGAATTTTTTTTTTCACTCAGTAATAATCATTCATCATTCATATTCAGTCAACTATGTTCACCATTCGGCGTATTTTGGGATCATCACCGTTTGAGATCGAGCCGAGATTATTGTCATCATCATCATCATGTGTTTATTTGCAGTTTGAGAGGTAGCGCACGCTACACATTGTAGTTAGCGCGCACTAATGAGGTGCATGTAACGCACGCAATGATTCAGTACTAGCGCACGCTAGCGCAAGTGAGGCAGACAGTCCAGAAGGTACTGGGCTGATTTGGAAAATTCATAGCGCACGCTACGAGTGGTAAGTAGCGTACGCTAACTATGATGGTAACGCACGCTAAGACTTCAGAGTAGCGCACGCTAGCGCGCTCAGATCAGAGGACAGTAGGTTCTGGATTTCAGTCGTTGAGTATCAGACATCAGTTAGCGCACGCTAACAATATGGAATAGCGCACGCTATCGGTAAGGTGTTAGCGCACGCTACCAAGTCATAGCACACGCTAACGAGGCATTTCAGACCTCCGGATCGCCCGATGAAACCGCTAGCGCACGCTAAATATCAAGTCATAGCGTGCGCTAAGCTGGGATAGTATAAATAGGACAGTTCGGTCCAACCTTCGTCATTTCTTCATTTCTCAATCATTTCGGACGAGCTCGGGCGATTCGGAAAGGTCTTTTCGAGCTGCAATCATCTAGCATCATCTTCAAGCTCCTAAGTTGGATTAATCATCATCTAAATCAGTTTCATCATTCCAAATCAAGGTAATGATTCTTGGATCTAGAATTTCGGATCTCGGGTGTTTTGCTTTCGATCTCTTCGTGTTAATCGATATTATGTTGGAATATGTTAGATATGGATTATCTATCTTGGATACATGTATTCCTACGGATTCATTGGTGTGATTTTCGGAACTTGTGAATAATTGAGGAATTGTTCAAGAACCCTTACGGGTTGACTTTGGAATTTTGGGGGTTTTCGACTAAATGTTGTTGAAATATCGTTCTAAGTATTCCTTTTGGATTATTGATAGTATTCATGAATTTTTGTGGTTTTGAATCATTCATTGGGAGTTGGTTTCGGATGTAAATGAGTTTTGGTTGTAAACAATTGGAGATTGTTTACAACGCGTTTGTTTAAATGCCCCAATGAGTTTCGGGTGTTGTTGTATCGACTTTTGAGTTGGTTGTGATCATGCTTGATTCGTGTATTAAGAGAATTGTTGGTTTTTGTGTTGTTTAAGGTTGTTCGAGCGGCCGGTAATTTCATTAAGGACGTTGATCGTGGAAGTACCTTCTCGCCTTCGGTTGAGGCAAGTTTTATACTTGTACTAGTCAATGAGCTAATGTCATCATGTATGTGTATGAATGTGTTGTATCATTCCGAGACTTAGTCTCTTCATGAATTCATTGATATCAAGAGATCGTTCGATACGATACCTTTCGGCAATTTTGCCAAATGTTATTGTTGTTTCGTTAACGGCCGATTCAAGGCATTGTGATACTCATTATTAATGTCATTGTCGATAGCCGGTTCGCGGTATCGATGTATCGATTGTTATTAATATAGATGTCAATTTAAGACATCGTTGAGATCATTGTTATTCCTGTTTGGATTGTCATTAAAACTGTACAGGCCGATTAAAGGCATTGGCTTATTACCGATTAAAGGTGCCGAGGCATCCTTCATATCATTGTTATCGAATTGCCGTTCTCAAGCAAATCGAAATGTTCAATCATTCACTAAATCATTGTTATCGATTGACCTTTCTAAGGCAATCGAGGTATTCACTCATTCATCGTGTCATTGTTATCGATTGACCTTTCTAAGGCAATCGAGGTATTCACTCATTCATCGTATCATTGTTGTCGATTGACCGTTTTAGGCAATCGAGGTATTGAATCATCCGCTGCATCATTGTTGTCGGTTGGCCGTTCTAAGGCAATCGAGGTGTTAATTTGGGATCGCAAGGACGGTGTCCATCCGTGTGTTACTATCATCGTGTTGGCCGACTCAAGGCGGACACTATCATTCATTGTGATACGGCTTCGTGCCGTGGCTTCGGCCCTAATTGTGATACGGCTTCGTGCCGTGGCTTCGGCCCTAATTGTGATACGGATGGATGCCTTGGCTTCGGCCCTAATTGTTATACGGCCGATGCCGTGGCTTCGGCCCTCATTGTGATACGGCTTCGTGCCGTGGCTTCGGCCCTCATTATTCTGACTTAATTTTGTTTGACTTCAGGTGTTTGTGATATTTGTTAATGTCCACTGAATGACTTTCAGCCCTCTTGTAATGTCTTGGTATTCTCATTGGAGCCTTTGGGTATTATGATTCATATTAAATTCAGTTCTGGTTTGGTTCATGTCGTTTAATTCATTGTGGTATTCTGTGATTATGATTCGCCGTTGGGCATTTATGTTCTAACCTGTCGAACAGGTATTAATAGTATGCCGTGGGCATAGTATTTCACGAATGCTCGGTTCTTACCTTGATTTGTGAGCATCTCGTATTATTATCATCATTGTACCGTTTCATTCTGCCTTTGGATGCATATCATGTTATACATGTATTTGATGTTCATTATCTGGATGACTGACCCCGTGGGGGCGGAACATGTTTTCATGTTTTAGGTGCTTGCGAGGAGAGAGTTGAGGCACAGGGGCATGACGATGACGACGAGGCATTCGAGTGATACTAGTCCGAGTTATTCATTGTTGGTCAGTCAGTTGGAGTGTACTCCAGTCTTGTCAGTTGTTGTCGTGTTGTATTACCCGAACAGATGTTCGTGGATGTTATTGTATTTCATTTTTGGCCATGTAGGCCACTTTTGTCGTTGAAATTCCTTATCGGAATATTGCGTCGGATGTCATGGTGGGGACTATGATTTCCCCTTGTTGTGTTAATTAATGTATTTTTAGTCATGTTCGCCTGGTGGATCTCCTAGCGTGGGGTCCACGGCACTGTAATAACCCAATAGGATTTGGGGGTGTTACATGCAAGGTCTACCATGGAATATGAATTCATATCTTTGGATAAAGCTCGTGAACAAGCTGAATGGCTTAAGAATTTGCTTGAGGATATTCCATGTTGGATGAGACATGTGCCATCTGTGTTGATACACTATGATAGCTAAGCTGCTATTGGACGGGCACAAAATATGTTTTATAATGGTAAGTCTCGACATATTCGTCGACGACATAATGCCGTGAGGCATTTGATCTTGAGTGGGATTATCCCAATTAACTATGTAAGGTCAATATATAATCTGGCGGATCCGCTGATGAAGAGTATTAATCGAGATCAAATGTATAAATTGTTAGAGGGAATGGGTGTTAAATCCACATCTTAAGGATGATTATAGAGGAAACCCAACCTTGTAGATTGGAGGATCCCAAGAGCTTGGTTTAATGGGATGACAAAGTTATAATAATCCGTGTGTTAAAATACTCAAACATACCTATTCTCTGAGAACAGTGAGTGATTGTTTACCTACATGTGGTGAGGTTAAGTCTTATGACTTTTAATGATTCTTGGTTACCTCGGAGAGGTCAAGTATAGTAGGATACTTGGGAATAAGAATAACCTATATAAGTGTGAAGTGAGGGTCGCCTCAGTTGATACACGTATGAATCCAAATGTAACACCCCCAGAATCTCACCAGGAATATTACACGCTGCAAACTCTCTCCGTGAGGATCTACCAGGCTAGACACCAAAACAACACAATACATTACATACTGACGTGACAGAATAACGAACCAATAGACTAATTTGGTCTTACATCATTATCATAAAACTCTAATATACATAATTCTGTCTGGACTCATACCCATGCAAGGGTAAAATACACTCACAAACAAAAAGTACGATAGTGGAAAAGACCATATAACGAACTCCGACTGACTGCACCCAAAACTCGTCTTCATGTGATTAGTATCATCCGTCTTCCATCATCCTTTGCACCAATCCTGTGTTTTGCTCCCAAAACCTGCATGTACCTGGACGCAGAACAGACATCCACCCGCCGAATACTCGGGGGTTAGCAAAACTCCACTGTTTTGCTAGTACAAGTATAAACTGCAAATACGAGCCATACACAACCCATTCCGAGAATACAACGAACAACTTCCCGAGATATTCCATGTGGGTAAAGTAGTTCAAACTATAAAAATATAAATGAAACCCTTGGTCATTTAAAAATTCATTCAGGATCTCGGGAGTTTTGAAAACATTCGTGATTGAAAAGTTCTTAGTTTATCGAAAGCCACTTAGGGTCACAACCTAGAGTTTTATTTCCAAAATACAAATCCGTTCAGAAAACACGAGGTCCACGACCCAACCATCCACTTCAATTCACTTGCAAGGACACATTACACACAACACATCACTCTTAAGCCATTCTAGCCAAACACCAAGACTCGATATATAATGTCTCTCGACCCCAAGCATAAAGCATTGTGATACTCCGGACATATCACAACTAATCATCAGTAAAAACACTCTGGCAATTCTCGCGACCCGGTCCGTCCATCAAGCCACCAAGTCCCCATGTGCCCCATCGAGCAACCCCAGGTGAGAATGCCCCACTCGAAAGTGACCCTCGCGACCCGGTTCAGCCGCTATGCTACCAAGTCCTCGTGTGACCCCGTCGAGTCAACCCCGGGTGAGAGTACCCAAGAACAACCTTACAACTCTCATCAGTTCACATTTCCAAACCACAATCCCCGAGAGTCGATCGTAATATATATAGTCGAGGTACTTTGCTAGAGTGGCCAAATTATCCAATATATACTCACGACCCAGAACTAATACCATCAACAAGGAAGCCCACTATCTCAACAGCACCAAACGGCACCACCAATATCACACAAACTCATATATTTATCGATAACCACATGACTCCACACACACATCTTAACAAAAGGATTGAACTTTAAATTTACCGACGACATAATCATACATAACGGCATCACACGAAAATAAGGCGATCCTATACTCAACACTAACATACATATTCAATTAAGCACATTAATTCACGGAACACACGGGTCAACTCTTAAGAAAACCATGATTGTAAATATACTGATTCTTTTGAAAGATGGTTGTAAGCATTCATTTAACACATATCGTCGATTATCAACCATTATATCGACAAAACACGTAATGTATGGGCAAGATACTTGCCTCTATAATTGATATCGGACACTCCGACAAACACAGGTCAATCGGGAAACCTCGAACATCTACAATTCTCCGAGCGGAAACAACGATAACACGATCGATCGGGAAGCTTCGAAACCCTGAAGAAAACGACGAACAGAAGAGTTTCGACTCGAGTTCTTTTCAAGGAACCTGACCCTAACATCATATCATGAACAATCAACGAGTGTATGAGGAAGAATAATCGTAGAACGCCCGAAACCCCCTCTAAGAACTTTCACCGGACACCTTCAAGGCATCGATTAGGAACTCAACAAACCGCCGAATCTTTAGCAATCAAACCATGGAACAACAAGGAAATTGGTAGAATACAACTTAATAATCAACAATCCATTACTAATCCAGGTTAATTCGGATTAAACGGACAAGATCAAGCAAAACCCCCAATTTTCCCAAAACTAAGATTTTAGGAAAACTTACCCTGATTCGCTCGATAGGAGGATGTTATGGAATGATAAATCAATGATAGGAACTCCAGGACTTCGTGGATTCATAGTTTAGAAACATGTCTTCAAGTTCTCCAACACTCCAGCCGCGAACAAGAAAGAAGGGAAATGATAAACGAGTGCAAACATGACTGCTTAGTCATATTTTTATAGGTGCGCATTAGCGTGCGCTAGGGGTCTGGATTAGTGTGCGCTAACAGGCAACCTTGGTCCAGAACCTTCAGCCGGGGTCCGCCATCGTGTGCTAGTCATCTGCCTTAGCGTTCGCTAATGATCTAGTCTGTCGACCTATCCTGCCGTCCAGAACCTTCTGTCCGACCGCGGTAGCTCGCGCTGCGTGGGAGTTGGCGTGCGCTAGCCGACCCGTCCAGAACCTCATGGACTAACTGCTCGGCCAGGTAGCGTGCTCTGGGCGGCCGAATAGCATGCGCTATGCCTGCCGAGTTAGCGCGCGCATCCGTCCGACAGTAGCGTGCGCTATGTCGGTTCCGGTCTCACCTGCCCGGCCAGTGCCCAGCCGCCATGACCCGACGACTCGATTTTTCGAAAATGCACGGAACGAACATGACAAAATGCTCGCGGACAACATCGTCAATCAGAAATGAAAACAACATATAACAAATCACAACATACGACCATAAACAGAAAATCAGTCATCGAAAAAATAATACCGACGTTCGACAACCGATAATATCGAAAAAAATCCAAAATAACCATTTAGAAAGTCGCGGGTATTACATTATCTCCCCCTAGAGCAAGACGACTCTAGATAACACATGTTATCTAATATTGACAACACACAAGAGCTACATGCAGTATAAAGCTACTGCGGTCTAATTCAATATGCAAGAATGTTTACGAAAAGCGATAAACATGAATCTCTGCGGTTGATAAAAAAAACTGAGCAGTACAACAATCAAATTACGAGTTTAACGCTGAAAAAGTATGAAATTCCAATAACTCAGGTATTTGGAAGGTCAAATATGAAGACAATTTCCCAACACTTAAGGAAATTACGAAATGGCCCAAACGCCCAATAATCACGACTACGAGAACAAACAATAATGACCGGGCAACGAGGAAAGAATAACAATTATTGAACTGTTAGGGTTGTATACATCAAAGCATACTTTATTCTTGTATTACTTAATTTCCTGGTCTTTATCTATGAGAATATTTAATTCATTTATCACATGTTTTGCATATTTATTCACGATATGGTTATTCAAATGTTGTCTAAATTACTTTATATTGTAGATAATGTGGTGTGTCGAGTCACACAGAAGATCACATTATCGGTCCCTTATATAGTAATAATTAGTTCACAACCTATATAACATTAGATCATTATGTGAGAGGTTGTAGTACATGCTTGTAATTGGTTGGTCTTGACCATTAGTATATATTAGCGTATTCGGTATATGTTGAACAGGATTGAGGTGAGATTGATTCTTCTATACTGACTATAAGAAGAACGTACATCCCTGACAATTATTATTTCTTAATTCTAGTGATTAATATTTAATTATATATATTTAATATTTATTGCTTTGATTTGTCATGGGTGAGAGGCAGAATGATTGACTCAATATGCTCGATATTTTGGGCAATATTATTATTTATATGCTAATTAATATTATAGCTAGAAATCGTGTCCCGACCAGTCGGGTTGATCATGTCTCTTGAGGCACTCGAAAGGATTATTATATTAAACCCTAGGTGGAATTAATTTTTCGATATAATAATAAAAGTCGAGTGGTATACTCATGTATAATATATTAATTAATTAAAAGCTCTCAGTAGCTTAAATTAATTAATGGATATGGAATATCTTAATATGGGAAATACTTAATTAAAAAAGGAGTCTAATTTCGTAATTTGAGATTTTGGCAGGAAGTGGAATATCAACTTTTTAGTGGACTAAGTTGATATTTAATAGAGTCATTATATTAGGAAGAGTTCTAATATAGGAAGATGACATCTATTAAGAGTCCTTACCATATCCTCCTTAAGGTCCCTAGAGTAGCCCAAAACACCTATAAATAAGATGCATGGGGTGGCCGATTTTATCATCAAAATTTGAGCCAAAATTTTTGATTTTTTGTGTGTGTTTAATTGTGGATCTTGACAAATGTCTTGGATTCCATAATTTAGTTAACACAATATTTTTCTAAAATACCACAAATATTCAAGAAAAATAGAGAGAAAATCGAAAGGAATTTTAGAAGAACAATTCGGCCGATCCATGTTGTTGTCCAAGTAGTCCGGTAGATTGTTGCCCACACGACATCCGGATAATAGGCGGGATATACTCTAGAAGACTTTGAGATAGAAATACAAGTAGATCGAAGAAGAATAGAGGGAGTAGTTCAATCGATCCAAGGAGGGAATTTCTACCACTTCGCATCAAAGATATTAATTACCGACTCCCATGCGTAAATATATTTATTTGATTGTTTATTAATCTGTTTAGTTAATTAATTGACAAGCCTAAATAGATCCGGTTTTTATGTTGGTTAGTTTATAAAACCGTTTATAAAATATTTTCACCAACTAGCTTCTGCTGAATTTTATATTCCAACATTTAGTATTGGAGCCGGTCTTTAGGTTCTGTTTAATTTAATTAATTTGGTGATTAATATGCTAGCAATTAAATATTTATATAGTATGATTTTTGGAACATTTTGCTAGGATTTGTCTTGCAGGAGAATATGATCCAATTATCATGGCTATGTGATGTTTTTTATTTATTTATGCGTTTTTGGTAATTTGGCCCGGTTTTAAGCATGTATAAGTTTTTCCCGTGAGAAAATCAACGGGTAGAATAGGATTTATTTTTCTTGTAATTTGCTGTAAATTCGATGTATTTTATTTCGAATAAAATTGTAATCGAATTGGAACACACAAAGTACGAAAGAGAAAGAAGTCCACCGCGAAGAGGAGTCCCGATCGGACGAACCGACCGAGACCAGCAGGCTGCCGGTCGAGACTCGGCCGAGTGCTGACTGTCGAGCCGCGGGTCGGGTCAGGCAGCGGGTCGGGCAGTTCGGGCATTGGGTCGGGCAGTTCGGGCAGTGGGCAGCAGGTCGGGCAGCGGCCAACGGGTCAAGTTGTCCGGTTCGGGTCGTTCGATGTATGGTCCTAGTCGTTTTTCTGCGAGATGCTTGAAGCAGTGGGAGCAAACGAGCCGAGGATTTTCTCGTTATTCAAAACGAGGAATAAAAGCCATGATAATTGGATTTAATTATCCAATTTTTATTATTTGTTGGTTTTTATTGTTTTTGATGAATGGCATGTATGAATGTATGTGTGATATGTTTCTTACATGTTAGGACGAGAAAATTAAAAACCTTAATTTTTCAAAATAACTAAGTGATTTTAAATTGATTTTTCAAAATCAAATTGGCCTCCACAATTGGTTTAAATTTTGAAATAATTAGCATGTGCATTGACATTAGAGTCTTCCTCCACATCGGATGTGCTAATTATTGGTTCACTAGTTTTAAACTTCAAATTTGATAACAGAAAGGTGAATATTATTTTTTATGATAGGACCTCTCCATCTGTAGGACTATTATCATTAAATGATATTCTAAGGTTTGTTAATTATGGTGTTCACTTAGGTGTATTGATTAATAAGCTCCCCATTAGAGTCTATGTTAATTAAATACATGGCCAAGAGGAACCAACTATTAATTTTACTTGTCAAAACACATCTTGGCTAGATAGTAAAATTAAAGACGTTAAAATCTACTTGAAAATGTATGTGCAAACGTCCACACTATCGTGGCTTGCATGTGCGGTTTTTCAAGGTGTTAGTGTAATACCCCGATTTTTCGGATATATTTTTCGTTTACATATTGGATATCGTGGATGGTTAATTATGCTCGAGGACGTTGGGAACGTTTGATAATGTTATTGAATTGAGTATATGTATTGATTCTGCCGTATGTTCGTCTTTGTTAGGTCGAGATGTTGGACAGTAATTGCTGTAAATGGCTAAGTATGGAAGCCATTACGTACGTTATGTGTTGAAGCTTACGTACGTTAAATTGGTAGAGTTACATACGTTATGGCCGATACATTACGTACGTAACATGGGAATCAGACGATCGAGTCGTGGTCGGCAGGTGGGACCCTGTGTCGGCAACTTTCGGCGGAGGATGTTGACAGGTGAGTCAACGTACGTGTTACGTACGTTATACAGGACGTGCTACGTACGTAACACGACCATTGTACTGTAGTAAGTCAACTGGTATATTACGTACGTTATATGGTATGGGTTACATACGTAATGGACTTCACAGAATGAGACAGTGAGTTTGTTACGTACGCTATAGATTTCGTATTACGTACGTTAAAGTTGTTACGTACGTTAAGTAAGGACACTTACGTACGTAACGAGATGCGCAGTTTATATAATAAGAGATGGTCTTTCATTTGTTCACCAAAGGAAACTCATTTCTCTCCAAAACTCGTCCCTCTTCACTTCTAAGAGTGTTCTAAACACTTCTAACATGATTGTGAGCTTGGAATCATGGAATTAGAGCTTGGTTATGGAACTATTGTTGATTCTTGAAGTGATTTCTTGTGTTATCCATATTCTATGAGGTATGTTGGATATTTCTCCTTTTCATTTCGGAATTTTGATGTTATAGTTGATGAATGATTCGTATGAAGATGATTATGATGTTGTTATTGCGATTCTTGAGGATATATGAGGTTTATGTTGAAGGAAAATGATGATATGCTTTGAATATGTTGATTATGATTATGGAATTATAGAGTTCTTGATGTTCTTGAGGCCATATGATGACTATGATGATTTGATAATTCGTTTAACCGATTTAAGATGGTATTCTAAATCATAGTGATGATAGTGGTTGATTTAGATGAGATGAATCTTGATATGAGGTTGAATTCCGGATTGAATATGTTATGATCATTGTTACCAAGTTGGTTCGATTATTGATATGATTATTGTTCTAGGTTGATTAACCAATAGGTATAATTGTTTTGCCGCGGTGAAAAGCCGTAGATTCCGTCCAGTCGGGGCTGAAGAGCTCGTAGACGAGGGCGATGAGTTCGGTGTTGGTTTTGTCATGTTGGTATCCAGGCAAGTGTTTACTTGTTCGGTTGTAATGTTTTGATGAGTAATTCCATTTACATTTCATAAGTATTTTATGTTGTATTGCATATTGACGAATGTTTAGTGATGTTCTAAAAGGATTAGAATGCACAGTTGATGATTGTTGAGATACTTGGACAATCTTGGGAAGATTGTAATATTCGGATATTGTTGATGTCATTTTGGATATTCTTGGTCTGTGGTATGCATTTTGGAAGGATGTCCGGATAGAGGTATGTTTTATGGTAATCGTACATAGAGGATTATGTACGAGAAAGTATTCGGTATTGAGGTATTATGTGGTATTATCGTGATATTGGGATTTTGATGAGAATCGTTGGATTACCGGAAGTGGTAAGGTTATCGTTGAGGTTATTATTCTCATGATGCATGGCATGTGAATATTTATGTTTATGTACTTGTGGTTATTTGTCGGGCATTATTGCTGACCCCGTTGTGGGACTTGTTTTTCAGGTATTGAGGACTTTGATGGTAGCGGTCGTGAGGCGAGGATTCCTGACGATACTGGCTATGGCATATTGTTGGGGAATCGTGTATTAATTATTGATACATATGTATCTTGTACTGTATTTCTTTCCGCTGCGTGAGTTCTTTCAAATGGTTTTCGGCTTTTTGCCAATTGAGTTTCATTTCGAAAACCGATTCCATTAACCGAGTTTTTGGCCTTGATCGTTTTGACGGTAGTTGGTGTTTTCAAATGATTTTGTGAGTTTTGGAAAATACTACCGTCATTGGCCTTTTGGGGCATTTTTTGTAATTGGTTTTTAGCCTGGTGGGTTCCGGTGCGGGGCCCACGGCGTGTAATATTCTCAGTTGGATCTGGGGGTGTTACAAATATGGTATCAGAGCCCATGGTTTTGTGATAACCGGGCATGTGTGTTATGTGGCTCTACCAGTGTGGTAGTTGCGTGATTTTTGTGTGACTGGGTTTCTGGCTATTTTGAACTGTATTGTTTTGGTTCTGTGTGATTTTTGAGTACTGTCGTGGTGATGTGTGGGTTTGGGGATTGTTGGTGTTCCCAAGACCGACGAGGCAGGGAGTGAACGCCGGTGCCGTGGTCATGTGCAATGTGCGGCTCCAATCGAGAAGTGAACGCCGGTGCGAGGCACGTGCAATGAGCGGCTTTCGATGTGGAGTGGAACGCCGGTGATACGTGCATGTGAGATGGTGCGGCTCATGCGCTTTAGGTGAGGAGACACAGCGTCACAGATCCCACAAAACTCGACAGTGCTCTAAACTTGTTGTGGTCTTGGCGGAGACCAATCATTTTCAAATTGTGATTATTCCTGTTTTGGCATTCTTGTTGTGTCGAGATTTTTGAAATGGTGTCATATGCTAGTATCACGGGAGATCTTCGTCTTCACTGACCTGTAAGTATGTTGTTCGAATTATTCGATAATTCTTGGTTATCTTGGTGATTTTGGATTTTCCGTTGAAATGTTGTTTGTGTGAGTGATTGCAAGTTTCGAGGACGAAACTTATTTTAAAGGGGGTTAGAGTGTAATACCCCGATTTTTCAGATATATTTTTCGTTTATATATTGGATATCGTGGATGGTTAATTATGCTCGAGGACGTTGGGAACGTTTGATAATGTTATTGAATTGAGTATATGTATTGATTCTGCCGTATGTTCGTATTTGTTATGTCGAGACGTTGGACAAGAATTGCTGTAAATGGCTAAGTATGGAAGCCATTACGTACGTTATGTGTTGAAGCTTACGTACGTTAAATTGGTAGAGTTACGTACGTTATGGCCGAGACATTACGTACGTAACATGGGAATCAGACGATCGAGTCGTGGTCGGCAGGTGGGACCCTGTGTCGGCAACTTTCGGCGGAGGATGTTGACAGGTGAGTCAACGTACGTGTTACGTACGTTATACAGGACGTGTTACGTACGTAACACGACCATTGTACTGTAGTAAGTCAACTGGTATATTACGTACGTTATATGGTATGGGTTACGTACGTAATGGACTTCACAGAATGAGACAGTGAGTTTGTTACGTACGCTATGGATTTCGTATTACGTACGTTAAAGTTGTTACGTACGTTAAGTAAGGACACTTACGTACGTAACGAGATGCGCAGTTTATATAATAAGAGCTGGTCTTTCATTTGTTCACCAAAGGAAACTCATTTCTCTCCAAAACTCGTCCCTCTTCACTTCTAAGAGTGTTCTAAACACTTCTAACATGATTGTGAGCTTGGAATCATGGAATTAGAGCTTGGTTATGGAACTATTGTTGATTCTTGAAGTGATTTCTTGTGTTATCCATATTCTATGAGGTATGTTGGATATTTCTCCTTTTCATTTCGAAATTTTGATGTTATAGTTGATGAATGATTCGTATGAAGATGATTATGATGTTGTTATTGCGATTCTTGAGGATATATGAGGTTTATGTTGAAGGAAGATGATGATATGCTTTGAATATGTTGATTATGATTATGGAATCATAGAGTTCTTGATGTTCTTGAGGCCATATGATGACTATGATGATTTGATAATTCGTTTAACCGATTTAAGATGGTATTCTAAATCATAGTGATGATAGTGGTTGATTTAGATGAGATGAATCTTGATATGAGGTTGAATTCCGGATTGAATATGTTATGATCATTGTTACCAAGTTGGTTCGATTATTGATATGATTATTTTTCTAGGTTGATTAACCAATAGGTATAATTGTTTTGCCGCGGTGAAAAGCCGTAGATTCCGTCCAGTCGGGGCTGAAGAGCTCGTAGAAGAGGGCGATGAGTTCGGTGTTGGTTTTGTCATGTTGGTATCCAGGCAAGTGTTTACTTGTTCGGTTGTAATGTTTTGATGAGTAATTCCATTTACATTTCATAAGTATTTTATGTTGTATTGCATATTGACAAATGTTTAGTGATGTTCTAAAAGGATTAGAATGCACAATTGATGATTGTTGAGATACTTGGACAATCTTGGGAAGATTGTAATATTCGGATATTGTTGATGTCATTTTGGATATTCTTGGTATGTGGTATGCATTTTGGAAGGATGTCCGGATAGAGGTATGTTTTATGGTAATCGTACATAGAGGATTATGTACGAGAAAGTATTCGGTATTGAGGTATTATGTGGTATTATCGTGATATTGGGATTTTGATGAGAATCGTTGGATTACCGGAAGTGGTAAGGTTATCGTTGAGGTTATTATTATCATGATGCATGGCATGTGAATATTTATGTTTATGTACTTGCGGTTATTTGTCGGGCATTATTGCTGACCCCGTTGTGGGACTTGTTTTTCAGGTATTGAGGACTTTGATGGTAGCAGTCGTGAGGCGAGGATTCCTGACGATACTGGCTATGGCATATTGTTGGGGAATCGTGAATTAATTATTGATACATATGTATCTTGTACTGTATTTCTTTCCGCTGCATGAGTTCTTTCAAATGGTTTTCGGCTTTTTGCCAATTGAGTTTCATTTCGAAAACCGATTCCCTTAACCGAGTTTTTGGCCTTGATCGTTTTGAAGGTAGTTGGTGTTTTCAAATGATTTTGTGAGTTTTGGAAAATACTACCGTCATTGGCCTTTTTGGGCATTTTTTGTAATTGGTTTTTAGCCTGGTGGGTTCCGGCGCGGGGCCCACAGCGTGTAATATTCCCGGTTGGATCTGGGGGTGTTACAAATATGGTATCAGAGCCCATGGTTTTGTGATAACCGGGCATGTGTGTTATGTGGCTCTACCAGTGTGGTAGTTGCGTGATTTTTGTGTGACTGGGTTTCTGGCTATTTTGAACTGTATTGTTTTGGTTCTGTGTGATTTTTGAGTACTGTCGTGGTGATGTGTGGGTTTGGGGATTGTTGGTGTTCCCAAGACCGACGAGGCAGGGAGTGAACGCCGGTGCCGTGGTCATGTGCAATGTGCGGCTCCAATCGGGAAGTGAACGCCGGTGCGAGGCACGTGCAATGAGCGGCTTTCGATGTGGAGTGGAACGCCGGTGATACGTGCATGTGACATGGTGCGGCTCATGCGCTTTAGGTGAGGAGACACAGCGTCAGAGATCCCACAAAACTCGACAGTGCTCTAAACTTGTTGTGGTCTTGGCGGAGACCAATCATTTTCAAATTGTGATTATTCCTGTTTTGGCATTCTTGTTGTGTCGAGATTTTTGAAATGGTGTCATATGCTAGTATCACGGGAGATCTTCGTCTTCACTGACCTGTAAGTATGTTGTTCGAATTATTCGATTATTCTTGGTTATCTAGGTGATTTTGGATTTTCCGTTGAAATGTTGTTTGTGTGAGTGATTGCAAGTTTCGAGGACGAAACTTATTTTAAAGGGGGGTAGAGTGTAATACCCCGATTTTTCGGATATATTTTTCGTTTATATATTGGATATCGTGGATGGTTAATTATGCTCGAGGACGTTGGGAACGTTTGATAATGTTATTGAATTGAGTATATGTATTGATTCTGCCGTATGTTCGTATTTGTTATGTCGAGACGTTGGGACAGAATTCGTAAATGGCTAAGTATGGAAGCCATTACGTGCGTTATGTGTTGAAGCTTACGTGCGTTAAATTGGTAGAGTTACGTGCGTTATGGCGAGACATTACGTCGTAACATGGGAATCGACGATCGAGTCGTGGTCGGCGGTGGGACCACTGTGTCGGCAACTTTCGGCGGAGGATGTTGACAGTGAGTCAACGTCGTGTTACGTATGTTATACGGGGCGTGTTACGTCGTAACACGACCATTATCTTGTAGTAAGTCAACGGTATATTAAATGCGTTATATGGTATGGGTTACGTACGTAATGGACTTCACAGAATGAGACAGTGAGTTTGTTACGTACGCTATGGATTTCGTATTACGTACGTTAAAGTTGTTACGTACGTTAAGTAAGGACACTTACGTACGTAACGAGATGCGCATTTTATATAATAAGAGCTGGTCTTTCATTTGTTCACCAAAGGAAACTCATTTCTCTCCAAAACTCGTCCCTCTTCACTTCTAAGAGTGTTCTAAACACTTCTAACATGATTGTGAGCTTGGAATCATGGAATTAGAGCTTGGTTATGGAACTATTGTTGATTCTTGAAGTGATTTCTTGTGTTATCCATATTCTATGAGGTATGTTGGATATTTCTCCTTTTCATTTCGGAATTTTGATGTTATAGTTGATGAATGACTCGTATGAAGATGATTATGATGTTGTTATTGCGATTCTTGAGGATATATGAGGTTTATGTTGAAGGAAGATGATGATATGCTTTGAATATGTTGATTATGATTATGGAATCATAGAGTTCTTGATGTTCTTGAGGCCATATGATGACTATGATGATTTGATAATTCGTTTAACCGATTTAAGATGGTATTCTAAATCATAGTGATGATAGTGGTTGATTTAGATGAGATGAATCTTGATATGAGGTTGAATTCCGGATTGAATATGTTATGATCATTGTTACCAAGTTGGTTCGATTATTGATATGATTATTGTTCTAGGTTGATTAACCAATAGGTATAATTGTTTTGCCGCGGTGAAAAGCCGTAGATTCCGTCCAGTCGGGGCTGAAGAGCTCGTAGACGAGGGCGATGAGTTCGGTGTTGGTTTTGTCATGTTGGTATCCAGGCAAGTGTTTACTTGTTCGGTTGTAATGTTTTGATGAGTAATTTCATTTACATTTCATAAGTATTTTATGTTGTATTGCATATTGACGAATGTTTAGTGATGTTCTAAAAGGATTAGAATGCACAGTTCATGATTGTTGAGATACTTGGACAATCTTGGAAAGATTGTAATATTCGGATATTGTTGATGTCATTTTGGATATTCTTGGTCTGTGGTATGCATTTTGGAAGGATGTCCGGATAGAGGTATGTTTTATGGTAATCGTACATAGAGGATTATGTACGAGAAAGTATTCGGTATTGAGGTATTATGTGGTATTATCGTGATATTGGGATTTTGATGAGAATCGTTGGATTACCGGAAGTGGTAAGGTTATCGTTGAGGTCATTATTCTCATGATGCATGGCATGTGAATATTTATGTTTATGTACTTGTGGTTATTTGTCGGGCATTATTGCTGACCCCGTTGTGGGACTTGTTTTTCAGGTATTGAGGACTTTGATGGTAGCGGTCGTCAAAGCAGGATTCTGACGATCGGCTATGGCATATTGTTGGGGAATCGTGTATTAATTATTGATACATATGTATCTTGTACTGTATTTCTTTCCGCTGCGTGAGTTCTTTCAAATGGTTTTCGGCTTTTTGCCAATTGAGTTTCATTTCGAAAACCGATTCCCTTAACCGAGTTTTTGGCCTTCATCGTTTTGACCGTAGTTGGTGTTTTCAAATGATTTTGTGAGTTTTGGAAAATACTACCGTCATTGGCCTTTTGGGGCGTTTTTTGTAATTGGGTTTTAGCCTGGTGGGTTCCGGCGCGGGGCCCACGGCGTGTAATATTCCCGGTTGGATCTGGGGGTGTTACAAATATGGTATCAGAGCCCATGGTTTTGTGATAACCGGGCATGTGTGTTATGTGGCTCTACCAGTGTGGTAGTTGCGTGATTTTTGTGTGACTGGGTTTCTGGCTATTTTGAACTGTATTGTTTTGGTTCTGTGTGATTTTTGAGTACTGTCGTGGTGATGTGTGGGTTTGGGGATTGTTGGTGTTCCCAAGACCGATGAGGCAGGGAGTGAACGCCGGTGCCGTGGTCATGTGCAATGTGCGGCTCCAATCGGGAAGTGAACGCCGGTGCGAGGCACGTGCAATGAGCGGCTTTCGATGTGGAGTGGAACGCCGGTGATACGTGCATGTGACATGGCGCGGCTCATGCGCTTTAGGTGAGGAGACACAGCGTCACAGATCCCACAAAACTCGACAGTGCTCTAAACTTGTTGTGGTCTTGGCGGAGACCAATCGTTTTCAAATTGTGATTATTCCTGTTTTGGCATTCTTGTTGTGTCGAGATTTTTGAAATGGTGTCATATGCTAGTATCACGGGAGATCTTCGTCTTCACTGACCTGTAAGTATGTTGTTCGAATTATTCGATTATTCTTGGTTATCTTGGTGATTTTGGATTTTCCGTTGAAATGTTGTTTGTGCGAGTGATTGCAAGTTTCGAGGACGAAACTTATTTTAAAGGGGGGTAGAGTGTAATACCCCGATTTTTCGGATATATTTTTCGTTTATATATTGGATATCGTGGATGGTTAATTATGCTCGAGGACGTTGGGAACGTTTGATAATGTTATTGAATTGAGTATATGTATTGATTCTGCCGTATGTTCGTATTTGTTATGTCGAGACGTTGGACAGGAATTGCTGTAAATGGCTAAGTATGGAAGCCATTACGTACGTTATGTGTTGAAGCTTACGTACGTTAAATTGGTAGAGTTACGTACGTTATGGCCGAGACATTACGTACGTAACATGGGAATCAGACGATCGAGTCGTGGTCGGCAGGTGGGACCCTGTGTCGGCAACTTTCGGCAGAGGATGTTGACAGGTGAGTCAACGTACGTGTTACGTACGTTATACAGGACGTGTTACGTACGTAACACGACCATTGTACTGTAGTAAGTCAACTGGTATATTACATACGTTATATGGTATGGGTTACGTACGTAATGGACTTCACAGAATGAGACAGTGAGTTTGTTACGTACGCTATGGATTTCGTATTACGTACGTTAAAGTTGTTACGTACGTTAAGTAAGGACACTTACGTACGTAACGAGATGCGCATTTTATATAATAAGAGCTGGTCTTTCCTTTGTTCACCAAAGGAAACTCATTTCTCTCCAAAACTCGTCCCTCTTCACTTCTAAGAGTGTTCTAAACACTTCTAACATGATTGTGAGCTTGGAATCATGGAATTAGAGCTTGGTTATGGAACTATTGTTGATTCTTGAAGTGATTTCTTGTGTTATCCATATTCTATGAGGTATGTTGGATATTTCTCCTTTTCATTTCGGAATTTTGATGTTATAGTTGATGAATGATTCGTATGAAGATGATTATGATGTTGTTATTGCGATTCTTGAGGATATATGAGGTTTATGTTGAAGGAAGATGATGATATGCTTTGAATATGTTGATTATGATTATGGAATCATAGAGTTCTTGATGTTCTTGAGGCCATATGATGACTATGATGATTTGATAATTCGTTTAACCGATTTAAGATGGTATTCTAAATCATAGTGATGATAGTGGTTGATTTAGATGAGATGAATCTTGATATGAGGTTGAATTCCGGATTGAATATGTTATGATCATTGTTACCAAGTTGGTTCGATTATTGATATGATTATTGTTCTAGGTTGATTAACCAATAGGTATAATTGTTTTGCCACGGTGAAAAGCCGTAGATTCCGTCGATCGAATTTGAAGAGCTCGTAGACGAGGGCGATGAGTTCGGTGTTGGTTTTGTCATGTTGGTATCCAGGCAAGTGTTTACTTGTTCGGTTGTAATGTTTTGATGAGTAATTCCATTTACATTTCATAAGTATTTTATGTTGTATTGCATATTGACGAATGTTTAGTGATGTTCTAAAAGGATTAGAATGCACAGTTGATGATTGTTGAGATACTTGGACAATCTTGGAAAGATTGTAATATTCGGATATTGTTGATGTCATTTTGGATATTCTTGGTCTGTGGTATGCATTTTGGAAGGATGTCCGGATAGAGGTATGTTTTATGGTAATCGTACATAGAGGATTATGTACGAGAAAGTATTCGGTATTGAGGTATTATGTGGTATTATCGTGATATTGGGATTTTGATGAGAATCGTTGGATTACCGGAAGTGGTAAGGTTATCGTTGAGGTTATTATTCTCATGATGCATGGCATGTGAATATTTATGTTTATGTACTTGTGGTTATTTGTCGGGCATTATTGCTGACCCCGTTGTGGGACTTGTTTTTCAGGTATTGAGGACTTTGATGGTAGCGGTCGTGAGGCGAGGATTCCTGACGATACTGGATATGGCATATTGTTGGGGAATCGTGTATTAATTATTGATACATATGTATCTTATACTGTATTTTTTTCCGCTGCGTGAGTTCTTTCAAATGGTTTTCGGCTTTTTGCCAATTGAGTTTCATTTCGAAAACCGATTCCCTTAACCGAGTTTTTGGCCTTGATCGTTTTGACGGTAGTTGGTGTTTTCAAATGATTTTGTGAGTTTTGGAAAATACTACCGTCATTGGCCTGTTTGGGCGTTTTTTGTAATTGGGTTTTAGCCTGGTGGGTTCCGGCGCGGGGCCCACGGCGTGTAATATTCCTTGTTGGATCTGGGGGTGTTACAATTGGTTGATTGCATATATATTGTGGTTTAAGGTTTTTATATATATTTTGCATCGAATTATGTGATGAATGGTGTTTTTAATTTTATTTTCAGATGTCTTTAAATCCACTAGCTATTATTCTCAAAGAAAACAAACTTGATGGCACTAACTTTGTCGACTTGGAAAAGAAATCTTGATATTGTCTTGACTGCCGAGGGGCATAAATTTGTTTTAACTGAGGAGAGCCCTTTGGAACCAGAAACGGATGCCCCTCCTGAAGATTTGGCTGAATTCCGGAAATGGAAAAGTCTGATGAGATGGCTCGTTGTTATATTTTGGCTTCACTAACAAATGTATTGCAGCATTAGCATCAGACGATGGGCTCGGCCGCGGAAATGATGAAAAATATCACTGAGATGTTTGGTCATCAGAACCGGGCGACTAGACAAAATGCAATAAGTGTTTTGATTACAACCCAAATGTCTGAAGGGACCCCAGTAAGGGATCACGTTCTTAAAATGATGTTTCATTTGAACGAACTAAGCATACTGTGGGCCACTATCGATGCGGAGTCGCAGGTCGATATTATCTTGGGTAGTTTACCAAGAAGCTTTGAGCAGTTCCGCCTCAACTACGATATGAATTGTAGGACTTACACATTGGCGTAACTTCTGACAGAGCTTCAGTCTGCCGAAGGTCTCTTCAAACAAGGTTATCATCAAATTCTTGCGGCAACCGGTGCTGCTTCTTCAAAACCCAAATGGGGAAAGAAGAAAAAGAAGGTTGGACAGAAGCAAGTGGCAACCTTCAAAGCTAAGGGCAAGGTTCCTCAGTCCGAGGCAAACAAAAAGCCGAAGGGCAAGTGCTTCAATTGCGGTTAGAAAGGACATTTCAAGAGTGACTGCCCTAAGAAAGGTACGTCTCATGCACTAGTAGTCAAAACATGTTTGGCTGCCTGTTCTATCACTTCGTGGATAGTATATTGAGGCTCCACTGATCATGTATGTTATGACTCGCAGGGGTTCTAAGTAACCAAGGTACTTAGTGTGGGTGAGATTACTATTAGCTGGGGCGACTATTCCAGGCTGAAGGCTGTTGTAGTGGGAGTCGTGCAGTTAAAAGTTAATGATAGGATTCTAGTCCTAAATAATGTGTTATTAGTGCCTGATTTTAGAATGAATTTAATTTCAGTTTCTAAATTGCGTTGTGATGGATATTCAGTTTCTTTTGAAGATAATGCAGTTATTAAAAGAAATGGTGAATATGTTTGCACGAGTACTTATAATGAAGGACTTTATATCATTAATGCTGCACCAGCTCCCTTGCATAATTATAAATCACTTAATTCTTTGACTAATCCTAATAAAAGAAAAGAACCTTCGAGCATAAATTAAACATATTTGTGGCATTAACGATTGGGTCATATTAACCTTAGAAGGAATCAAAGATTGGTGAGCGATGGCCCATTGGATTCGCTCCAAGTTGAGTCATTTCCAATTTGCGAATCCTATCTAGAAGGGAAAATGACTAAAAGTCTTTCCAAAGCAATAGAAATCGTGCACAAAATGTATTGGAATTAGTAGACACCGATGTATGTGGTCCAATGAACATCCAGGCTAATGGTGGTTTCGAATACTTCAACACGTTTATAGATGATTATTCGAGATATGGATACATCTATTTGATGCGACGTAAGTCTGAATCTTTTGATAAGTTCAAAGAATTCAAGGTTGAAACGGAGAAGAGTCATGGACAGAGTATTAAGTCACTGCGATCTGTTTGTGGTGGCGAGTATCTTAGTGGAGAGTTTCTGGATTTCTTGGCACATAAGGGGATTAATTCCCAGCTCACTGCGCCTGGTACACCACAACAAAATGGTGTTGCTGAACGAAGGAATCGTATTTTATTAGAGATGGTTAGATCAATGATGAGTTACTCTGATTTTCCTATTTCATTTTGGGGATACGCCTTGGAAATAGTGCCGTACATTCTAAACTTGGTGCCTTCGAAATCAGTTTCAAAATCACCCACAGAACTGTGGAATGGGCGCAAGCCCAGTCTAGGACATGTTCGGATTTGGGGTTCACCAGCACACGTGCTGAATAAGGAAGCTGATAAGTTGGCATCTCGTATAGAAGTATGAGTGTTTGTAGGATATCCAAAGGGAACGAAGGGTGGCTTATTCTATAGTCCTAAAGATCAGAAGGTCATTGTTAGCACCAATGCCCGGTTCTTAGAGGAGGACTATGTAATAAGCCACAAGCCTAGGAGTGAGGTCATTCTAGAAGAACTTAGGGGCGAGATTTCGACAATACCAATTGTACAAACACCTAGTATACCACATATTGACACCATTATGGATACGCAAACCAAGGACAAGCCTCGTCGTAGTGGGAGGGTTTTTCGTCAACCTGAACGTTTCATCGGTGTGGGAGCATCTTCGGACCACTCCCCGGACCAAGATGAAATGGATCCATGTACGTATAAGCAGACAGTTCAAGACAAGGATACTGGATCCTGGCAAACAGCAATGGAATCCGAAATGGGATAATCTAATCAAGTGTGGGAGCTAGTAGAGCTACCCAATTGGGTAAAACCATTGGAAGTAAGTGGGTCTAAGCGTAAGAGAGGATCGAAAGGGAAGGTTGAAACCTTCAAAGCAAGGCTTGTTGCGAAATGTTACACTCAGAAGGAGGGCATCGACTACGATGAGATCTTTTCGCCAGTAGCCATGCTTAAATCGATCCGAATTCTCTTAGCTATAGCTGCGCATTTGGATATGGAGATTTGGCAGATGGATGTCAAGACTGCGTTCTTGAACGGGAGTCTTGATAAGGAAATCTACATGCGCCAACCTGAGGGATTCATTACTGAAGGAGAGGAGCACTTAGTGTGCAAGCTTAAAAGAGCCATTTATGGTCTCAAGCAAGCATCAAGGTCTTGGAACATGCGATTTGATGAGGTCATTCAATCGTATGGTTTTGAACAGTATCCTAGTGAGGTTTGTGTATACAAAAAGTGTGATGGAAATGTGCTAGTGTTTCTTGTACTGTACGTAAATGATATACTTTTGATTGGAAATAATGTGAAGGTATTATCAGACGTAAGGGTATGGCTGTCTAAGCAATTCGATGTGAAGGATTTGGAGAAGCTGGGCACATCTTTGGTATTAGGATCTTTCGAGATCGAAAGAAAAGAATGTTGTGCTTATCTCAGGCATCCTATATCGATATGGTGCTAAAGCGGTTTAGTATGGAGAATTCCAAGAAAGATTTCTTACCTTACAGACATGGAATTCAGCTATCTAAGGCTATGTGTCCTAAGACACAGAAAGAGATAGATGACATGAAGCTGGTCCCTTATGCTTCGGCAGCGGGAAGCCTCATGTATGCTATGCTATGCACTAGGCCTGATATCTGTCATGCTGTAGGCATGGTGGCGAGATATCAGTTGAACCCAGGACCGGGACATTGGATTGCTGCCAAGCATATACTCAAGTACCTGAGAAGGACTAGGGAGCATATGCTTGTATATCAATCGGATACACTTTGTCCTTTGTGTTACACTGTCTCAGTTTTAAGTGCGGACAAAGAAAAGTCGAAATCAACTTCCGGATATATTTTCACTTTGGGAGGTGGAGACATCAGTTGGAGAAGTGTGAAGCAGAAATTCATAGCGGACTCTACCATGGAAGCCGAGTATGTAGTAGCCTCAGAGGCAGCTAAAGAGGCGGTATGTCTCAAGTACTTCCTAAAGGATTTGGGTGTGATTCCTAATTTGCCTAGGAGTATTACACTTTATTGTGATAATACCGGTGCTGTTGCAAATTCTAAGGAACCACGGGCCCACAAAGAAAGTAAACATATCAAGCGCAAATATCATATCATTCGAGATTTTGTGAAGAGAAGGAAGATTATTGTCTCCAAGATAGCATCTGAAGACAACCTAGCTGATCCTTTCACGAAAGGGTTGCCCTCAAAGTCATTTGAAGGGCATGTGGAAGGAATGGGGTTGAGATGTATGGTAGCATTGCTTTGAGTATAAGTGGGAGATAGATAGACATAGTCTAGATAGTATACTTCAAAAGCATGCTTTGAGTATAAGTGGGAGATTGCTAGGGTTGTATACATCAAAGCATACTTTATGCTTGTATTACCTAATTTCTCGGTCTTTATCTATGAGAATATTTAATTCATTTATCACATGTTTTGCATATTTATTCACGCTATAGTTATGCAAATGTTGTTTAAATTACTATATATTGTAGATGATGTAGTGTGTCGAGTCACACAGAAGATCACAATATCGGTCCCTTATATAGTAATAATTAGTTCACAACCTATATAACATTAGACCGTTATGTGAGAGGTTGTAGTATATGCTTGTAATTGGTTGGTCTTGACCATTAGCATATATTAGCGTATTCGGTATACGTTAAACAGGATCGAGGTGAGATAGATTCTTCTGTACTGACTATAACGTACATCTCAGACAATTATTATTTCTTAATTCTATTGATTAATATTTAATTATATATATTTAATATTTATTGCTTTGATTTATCATGGGTGAGAGGCAGAATGATTGAGTCAATATGCTCGATATTTTGGGCAATATTGTTATTTATATGATAACTAATATTATAGCTAGAAATCATGTCCCAACCAGTCGGGTTGATCATGTCCCTTGAGGCACTCGAAAGGATTATTATATTAAACCCTGCAGGGAAAATTAATTTTCCGATATAATAATAAAAGCTGAGTGGTATACTCATGTATAATATATTAATTAATTAAAAGCTGTCAGTAGCTTAAATTAATTAATGGACATGGAATATCTTAAATACGAGAAATAATTAATTCAAAAAGGAGTCCAATTTCGTAATTTGGAATTTTGTAGGAAGCGCAATATCAACTTTTTAGTGGACTAAGTTGATATTTAATAGAGTCATTATATTAGGAAGAGTTCTAATATAGGAACATGATATCTATTAAGAGTCCTTACTATATCCTCCTTAAGGTCCCTAGAGTAGCCCAAAACACCTATAAATAAGATGCATAGGGTGGCCGATTTTATCATCAAAGTTTGAGCCAAAATTTTCGATTTTATGTGTGTGTTTAATTGTGGATCTTGACTTGTGTCTTGGATTCCATAATTTAGTTAACACAATATTTTTCTAAAATACCACAAGTATTCAAGAAAATTAGAGAGAAAATCGAAAGGAATTTTGGAAGAACAATTCGGCCGATCCCTGTTGCTGTCCAAGTAGTCCGGTTGATTGTTGCCCACAAGACATCCGGATAATAGGCGGGATATACTCTAGAAGACTTTGAGATAGAAATACAAGTAGATCGAAGAAGATTAGAGGGAGTAGTTCGATCGATCCAAGGAGGGAATTTCTACCACTTCGCGTCAAAGGTATTAATTACCGACTCCCATGCGTAAATATATTTATTTGATTGTTTATTAATCTGTTCAGTTAATTAATTGACAAGCCTAAATAGATCCGCTTTTTATATTGGTTAGTTTATAAAACCGTTTATAAAATATTTTCACCAACTAGCTTCCGCTGAGTTTTATATTCCAACATGAACAACAACGATCAAACAACAACTCTGAAGTTCACTTCTCAAATCAAGACATCAATAAGCTTGTAGGAACCACGAGGTATTAATTTCGTACACGGTTCACAGGGAATCGCTCCGAACTTGGAAAGGTCACAACAATGTACAAATCAGTTTGGGACAATATCAAAACTCGCTCGAATGACAAAGGCGAGAAATAACACAAGGTCAGAAGCATCAACGAACACAATCGAGTCGATAGAGTCGAACAAAATGGAAGTGAAAAAAATATGGGTATTACACCCTATATCACCTTTAAAAGAGGTTTCGTCCCCGAAACCTAAACAACGAGAACGGAGGGCTAGAATAGCAACCTTCCCGGCAATATTCTCTTGGTCCCGCATTTGATCTTCATGGCCATCTGTACCGCGGTCACGACCGCGTCCTCTGTCCCTTGGCATACTAAGTGGATACTCACTCAATACGATGGCATAACATCGCAAAATAATATACTAAAGTACCAACTCAGCACGACATATCACATAAGACAACTAATAGCAACTCGATAAGAAGATTCACGAGGTATCCTTTTAAATGATATCATTTGAAAATCTTTAGATTTGTGTATTATTCAAAATAAAACTTTGAAAGTATTTCTGGTACCTCAGGCTGTTTTATCAAAACTTGTATACATAAGACCTCAACCGTCTCATTTTGAAATTATTTACAAAACAATATTTCCTTGCAACCGGCATTATCAAAATTACCATGCTACTACGCATCATCATCACCGTTAATAACAAACAAGGTAACCACGCAAGATCATCAAACCATTTGTACATGCACTAAATATTTCCACCAATCAACAATCATTTTGGAATGATTCAAGATCAACGTACGATAACTGGCTCAGTACAGAAATTTTTTCCAAATCCGAGGGCATTTTAAAACATACATATGTAGCATATGTTATTTTGTATATGACCGTTCAATGTGTTGACCTTCTGAAAACTGGACAACGATTCATTTTTGAACTTAGTGTACGTTATTCCCAGACCTTTGCGTATGTAACAATTGTCTTGTAACGTAGTTTGTCGAGCTATATAACCCTGCATGATTTTAACACTTTCCACAAATACATGTGAGTGACTGTTACATACGTTGAGTGGGTGCAACTTTGAAATATGTTGATGAGTGAAATCTTGTTAATGATTATACGAACATCATAAAAATATGTATGATAAAAATATTATTCCAACAATCTCCCCCTTTTTGATGATGACAAAATAATTATGAGCACTTATTTATTTTGAACTGAAAAATATGAGGGTTCGATAAAGTCTTTGAAAAACTCCCATTGAGAGTAACTCCCCGTGAAATATATTTCTTCCCCTTTTGTCATTAACAAAAAGAGTGAAAAAGGATAGATTTGAAAAGAATCGTTTGAGCTTGCACCTTAGAAAATAAGTGCTTAGAAAATGATTTATGAGCGGTAATAAGTTTGAAGAAAGGATTTTCAAGCTAAAAATCCATGTGAAACCAAAGATTTAATCTGCAAACCAATACTTCAAAAGCCAAGGTTAGTTAAAAACACCCATATAATCATATTTAGCAACTAAATAAACGAGACATCATATAAAACATTCAATCAAACATACCAAAATATCTAAGAAACATAAGCATCAAAACAACTTAATAAAGACACATAATAAAGTGCATGAAAAATGTCGGTCAAACAGGATGTCCTGGAAATCATCAAGGTAAAAAATAATCTAATCAAGATCAATATCTGACGGTTGCGGAGGAATGGCTATGCCAAAATGAGTACAAATGTTTTTGAGCATTGTCTCTGACCTTCGAACTCTTACTTTCATCTCCTTAAAATCCTTCTAGAGTCGTCATATACGAACACCAATCTGAGATGAAGACGAACTAGCTCTGCTGCCTCAAGATGAGCTGGGCTGAGATATAGGAGCACAAACACGTGGCCTCGCGGTTCTGAGGACCTCTAGACATGACCCTATTCCCGATACGAGGTAAGGTACTTCCATCAACCAAACTGTCACCATCTCTCAGATAAAGAACATAAACCCAGCGGTTCCTCGTCTGCACATATCGCATAGTTCAAATGGTTCCCTCGTAAACCATATTCCTCATTGATATTGTCTTTCCATGAAGACTAGTCAGATTAACGCCTTCATTTTTAAAAATCTCTATCGGGATAGAACCAAACGGCAGTCCAGATTTCCTTTGATGATCTTTCTTAGCATATCCCTTTTTGTGGAATATCACTCCTTTCTCCACAAACCACCTCATTACAACTCCGGCAAAATTAACATGTTCATCCTTTAGCACATGATAGATGATCTTCATATCAATGTTAACCAATTTTTATTGTGCATTTACTTTTGGCATTAAACTTCGGGTGGCATCGTGAAGTAAATGAATATTTAAACCTAAATCATTATTTTTGAATTTGTCAGAATTCACCTCAAGCACAGTCTGAGATTTGAGGTAGTCTCAAATAGTGATTTTGTTCAAATTTTCATTTTCTTCGTCATCTTCATCGTTATCATCATCATTATTCAAAGAAAGATTCCCGATGCACAACACATCTTCATTAGGCAAACTAAAAATGTCCAAGATTTGATGGCATCAAAGTTTATTGGTTTTTCAAGAACTAATGAATGACAACAACTAACCTATCCGGATTATAACTAATCGAAAAGTTAACATAGAATTCCTTAACCAATTCTTCAAAAATAGGGCTGGCCAAACTAGCAACTTTGCCTATCCCTAAAATATCAAAAAAATTCCTCAACATTAACCCCAATACTTTTCAGTGATTCAAAGTCAAAGCGATGGCTTGGAGTTACCTCTTCATCTATAAGGATTTCAAGGAATATCTTTTCAGCTTGGAGATTGACGAATCTGGCTGCATCCAATGGATTGGAGGACGAATCTCCTCTTCTCTTCTTTCTCGTGCATGTGTTTGTCATGATTCTTAGTTTTGTCTATGAATTTGGTTGAGTTTTAGAGAGAATTAAGAGAGGGGGAAATCGGGACTAGGTTTTGGTTTAGAGAGAAATGAAAACAATAAGCCTCGATTGGGTTTTTAATATACTGGAAATATCAAGTAACGTATGTTAGGTGTTCTAGCAGCTATAAAGACGGGCTCATAACATGCGTTACGCAGCAATTTAGCGGTTATAAGAGTGGTTCCAGTGGCTACTGTCCTCATTCTTAGATAGTGTAGCGTACGCAAATCTAAAGGTATAGCGTATGTTACAGCTTGTAATGTGCGTTGACTTGTGTAGCTAGCGTGCGCTAACATACCTGAAGGTTTTTGGAACAACAGAAGTTATAGCGATTGTAATATGTGTCGTGTTGCGGCCGTTAGATGCACTGAAGGTTCAGGGGATTGAAATGGTAGTTAGCAGCCGTAAAGTGGAATAAGTAGCGTCCGTTAGGTGGACCAAATGAATAATAGATTTCTTCTATGACTTCTAACCATATGACCATTTTGCTTCAAATATCGAAAAATTCTTTTACAAGCAGTTAAATGAGATTCTTTCGGATTAGATTGAAATCTAGACATAGACAGGTTGCAAACATAATGTCGGGTCCGGAGGCAGATAGATAAAGTAAATATCCGATCATACCTCGATATTGTTTTTGATCAACGGGTTTACCTTTCTCATATTTATCAAGTTTGAGGACAGATGACATAGGTGTAGATATTTCCTTGCATCCTTCCATCTTGAATTTCTTTAACAGCTCGTTGACGTGCTTTTTTTGATGAATAAATAGTCCGTATTCGAGTTGCTTTATTTGAAGTTCGAGAAAGAATTTCAATTCGCCCATCATGATCATTTCGAATTCCCCTTTCATAAGATTTATAAATTCTTGGGATAGAGAATCGTTAGTAGCACAAAATACAATATCATCTACATATATTTGACAAATAAGCATACAATTTCCAAAAGTCTTGACAAATAAAGTATTATATACATGTCGTCTTTTATATCCATTAGAGATTAGAAAAGTTCTTAGTCTTACATACCATGCTATCGGCGCTTATTTTAATCCACAAAGAGCTTTATGGAGTTTGTACACATATTCAGGATGATCATAATCCTCAAAGCCTGGTGGTTGCTTGACATAGACTTCTTCTTGAATAATTCAATTCAGAAAGGCACTTTTTACATCCATTTGATGAAGTTTGATCTTTTTAAATGAAGCAAATGCACAAAAAAGACGAATAGCCTCAAGATGAGCCACCAGTGCAAAAGTCTCTTCGTAGTCTAGTCCTTTCTCTTGGTTTTACCCTTGAGAGACTAGTCTAGATTTTTTTTGACCGGAAGACCATTATCATCTGTCTTCACTTTATGAACCCATTTAGTTTCGATGATTGTTTTGTCTGGGGGTGCCCGAACGAATTCCCATACTTTGTTTCTTTCGAATTAATTAAGTTCTTCTTGCATAGCAATGACCCCACTTTCATCGTTTATTGCTTCAGCAAGGTTCTTCAGTTCCAGGAGAGAAAATAAATGCATAATTGTTTAAAAAATCATTTATGTTTCTCCTCGTCTGCACACCTTTATCGATTCACCGAGAGCTTGTTCTAATGGATGATTTTCACATTTGCCCACTCTTTAAGAAGAGTGCATGGAATTTTTTCAGGTTTCTGAGGATTTATGACAAGCTTCTCTAGCTCCTTTGATGCTTTGGAAACTTCGTTTGCCGGAATCATTCGTGCATCATCATCAAATACAACCTTTCTCGGGGGTAAAAATGTATCATCAAATTTTACAAGAATAGCCTCTTCTACTGAACCTCTTCTACAATTAAAAACTCGATAAGCTTTACTGTTTAGTGAATATCCAAGAAATATACCAATATCATATTTAGAATCGAATTTTCTCATCATATTTTACCATTCTTGTGGATGAAAACTTTACAACCAAACGGATAAAAATAAAATAAATTAGGCTTTTTACCTTTAAATATTTCATACGGAGTCATCATCTTATTTCTCCAAATATGAACTCGATTTTTGACATAACTGGCGGTGTTAACAGCTTCGGCCCAGAAATATTTTAGAAGCCCATATTCATTTAGCATTGTCCAGCTCATTTCTTCTAAGATGCGATTTTTCCTCCCAACAACTCCATTTTGTTGAGGTGTCCGAGGTTCCGAAAAATTATGTCCAATGTCGTACTTGTCACACCATTCTTCAAGGTCATTTGGATCGAATCTCCACCATGATAAGTTGTAATGGCAATAATTGGTAAATCATTTCTTTCTGTGTTAGTTTACAACACTTGACAAATTCGTTAAACGCATTACTTTTATTTGCTAAAAGTTTTACCCAAGTAAATCGAGAAAAATCATCAACAATAACTAAAGTATAAAGCTTATTACTCAAACTAGCATGCCGAGATGGTCCTATTAAGTCCATATGAATTAATTCGAGAATTCGACTAGTAGAAATTTCTATTTTTGGTTTTAATAATCCTCTTGCATGTTTATCTTTAATACGAACTTCACAAATGTGGACTTTTCTAAAATTTAATTTTGGTAGTCCACGAACAATATCATTTTTAGCTAATTTTGGCAGTAAATATAAAGAGGCGTGTCCTATTTTCGATGCCAAATAATAGCATTTTCATCGCATGGAATTAAATATTTTTCATTAAGGGCTGATTCATCTTGAAGATCCACAATATAAATATTTCATAATTTAATCAAATAAAAATTATTTTATCTTTTCTCACCACAGTGCAATGGGTTTCAAAGATTAATTTTAGTCCCATATCACATAATTGGGAAACACTAAGTAGATTATGGAATAAACCATCAATAAAAAGAACATTATCAATAGTTGGTAAAGGTTCCTTACCCGCTTTACCTATACCATTGATTTTACCTTTTTATTATCACCGAATGTGACAAATCCCCGATCTTCCCTTTTGAGTTCTGTGAAGAGATGCTCGTTTCCACTCATGTGGTTAGAACATCCGTTGTCGATGTACCATTTATTTAATGGTACAATTGTCCTTGCTTGCACCTAAAAAATTAATTTTCTATCGTTTTATAGGTATCCAAGCTAATTTGGGTCCTGTAGAGTTAGACACGTATACTTTGTTTGGAACCATTGTCTCTTTAGGTACCCATATCTATTTTGCTCTCATTGTTCGTCTAGAACTAGTACAAAAAGTTATAGTATGTCATGTTTTTAAACATTTGGGACATGACGAGATTCCCATTTTTAATTTTTCTGTGTCTGTTGGATTTTTATCTAAGGAGTTTTTCATTGTAAAGAGTTATATCCACGTCCTTATTTTGATAACGAGAATCTTAGAAGAGATAATAGTTGTTCAAATTTATCATTACCACAATGATATAAAGTTTAAGTTCTCTTTGGGTTTTGATTAAATCTTCTTTCAGATTTTTTTCAGTTTCAAGATAGTAGAAATGATTAATTAAAATATCTTTGTCTTTACATAAAATATTAGAATTTTCATCTTCAAAGATATTAATTTTCTTTTTCAAATCTTTATTTATTTTACAATTTTTTTCAAATTCATCATTTAAAGATTCAAATACATCAAGAAGTTCTTCATGGGATGCATCACTTACCTCACTTTATGTGTCGCTGTTAACTATTCTGCGAGCCATGAGAGTTAGGTTGCTTTGCTCGTGTGGTTCCTCATCATCCTTATCATCACTCCATTTGGCGACGTAAACTTCCTTATTTTTAAATTTTTCATGTGGAGGTTTGGATGAGTTAGCGGGAGCAGGAGCACGACAATATTTTGCAAAATGTTCGGGGACACCCCATCTTCGACAAGTATTGTCGAATATTTTATTTTTAGGGAAATGGGTCTTTTTAGATTCGTCCCTAGGTTACCGAGAAATATCTTTCCGGCGTCTATGTAATTTTTGTTTACATTTTTGATATTTCTGGTATAGAGTGCAGATTCTTCATCTTCTTCTTCGATCGGTTCATCTTCTGGACCACTCTTTTCTTTATCTTTTAACGCTATTGGCTTTTCTCGTTCCTTGGACCTTGCTTTTGAGTTTCTAGATTTAAGAATAGTCTCATAATTAATAAGAGATCCAACGAGTGCACTGAATTCCATAGTGTTGAGATTCTTCGACTCCATAATCTCCGTTACTGTTGCATAGCTATTCTCCAGGTAGTGATCTTAGAATTTTCTTATCTTTATCACTACTCGATATAGATTTGCCAAACGAGGCTAGCCTATTTTTGATAGCAGAGAACTGGTCAAGCATGTGAGTGATGCTTTCGTCTTCCTTTGTTGGGATAAACATTCCTGTTTTGATAAATTGCCACAATACAACAAGAAGTCTTAAAGGATCAAAATGATATTAAGTATTGAAGTTGTTAGGAGTCTCCATACATCCCATCCATATACAGCAAAGAGACCTTCTACGATCCATCCTACAGAGCCTACTTCATACAGCAAAGAAACTTAATGTGTTGGATACAGCATACAGTCTGAAAGTGTTTTACTCTGGAAAAGTAAAACACATCCAACAGGACTAAACATAAAAATCTTTAAACCGTTGTGACATAAACATTGTTTATTCATAAAGTATTCACGATTAAATGAGCATTTACTGCTGATAGGACAACAGTTAATGCAACCGGAGAGAGACAAGTTTGAACACTCTGAAGAGCATTTAATGCAAAGACAGAAAGGATGTCTGAAGCATTAAATGCGATCTGATTTAATTCAAACATTCAGCAACCGCCAATCAAGAGACAAACGTCAACATATCACCAACCAACATGACTACATTTATAACGGACAAATTTTCAAGGTTATAAATAGCCCCAAGTAAGAGGACTTTAACACACAAAATGCTATTCATTATCACGCATATTCTGACAAGATTACTCTGGCAGTCTAGCTATTCAAGAGCATTATATTTCGTGAGCCTACAACAATATCCAAGCAAAGAAATATATTAAGTGCTCAACGCAAACAGCACAACATACATTGATTGTTTATCAAAGATAAAGTTGATGTTTGAGATTTGTTCAACCCTTACTGTTGAGATTATCATTAGTCCTGTGTGGACTAAGGATCCTTGCGTATACCGACCTGTGTGGGAAGAATATCTTTGAAGACGAAGCTTCAATCTGTGTGAGAAGAAGCAAGTCAGAAAGAGCTTAAAGCCAATCTCTGTGAACGGCAAAAGCTACAGTCCTTGTATCAACCTGTGTGAACGATACAAAGACAGGTTTAGTTAAAGTCATGTAGTTGTGTATGTAGTGATTTTAATAAACTCTTTACTCCAGTGTGGAGGACCAGTTGACGTAGAGGGGTTTACCTCGAACCACTTTAAACTGTGTGTTATTTACCTTTTATCCTTACTGTAACACCCCCAATCCACTCAGGGATATTACACACCGTAGACCCTTTCCTCAAGGATCTACCAGGCTGGTAACTAAAATCAAACATCAAAATATCGCCTTCAAGGCTAAATAACGACCTAGTAGACTGATTAGGTCTTTCAGTTAATACATACAACTCAATCTCAATACACACCCATGCAGGGGTCAAAATACAACACGCTCTCGTACAACGGGGATAATACTGCAGCGCAAATAACTACAACTAAACTGATACAACATCGTACGGGTCCTCATGTGATTAGTATCGATCATCATTCATCATCCTTCGTGCCAACCCTGTGTTATGCTCCCCAAGACCCTGCACGTACTTGAATGAAATACAGACATCCACCCTCCGATTACTCGAGGGTTAGCAAAATTTCACTATTTTGCTAGTGCAAGTACAAAGTGCAAAAACGAGTCATACAAATCATATTCCAAGAATAATAATCAGGAATCCTCAAAGGTTCAAACATAACGAAAGATACTTCCCGAGGCAAAGAGTTTGAGTAAGACTTTCCAAATTTGAAAGATCACAAATCAAGAGAACAATTTATAAAATGTTTTAAAATGCCCTCGAGAGTTTGAACGGAAAACAATTTAGGATTATTGAATCCTTCTCTTTCAAAAACCGAAAAGGGGTCACAGCCCAAAGATTTTCTTTCTCAAATAAAACCAACAGTAATTCACGGGGTCCACAACCCACACCACGTGTCCTTGACGGGCAATAGAATCAACAAAACCTAACCACCCAAGATACGAAATCTCGGTAATACGTCCACAATCATATCCATGACACCGTGATCACTTGCCACGTGTCATCAGGCTCTCACGGTTGGATCAATCACTTGTTGCATCCTGACCACATGATCACAAGTTACGTGTCACCTTAGTTTTCTTAGGCTCTCACGGTTGGATCAATCACTTGTTGCATCCTGACCACATGATCACAAGTCATGTGTCACTGTAGTTTTCTTAGGCTATCACGGTTGGATCAATCACTTGTTGCATCCTGACCACATGGTCACAAGCCATGTGTCACTGTAGACCTTGCCCGGCTTCACAACTAGACTATGACCACACATTCACCAAAAATTAACACAATAGACCAAGGATATCCCAGAAATTCACCCAGAGGCAACGAACACTTAGCACGACACCATCGTCAAATCACAACGCACCGAAATGAGATAATATATGTATATATGCATTATCAGAGCACAACATCAACACCAAACATATTCGTATGATTCACCTAATCATTCACAAAACACACACGTGTTTTGAAAGAGAGTCTTTAACGGGGCTAAAACGCATCTTTGAAAGTTCATTTCAAACAACCAAACAAACACACCAAGACGATCACCGATCATCATATCCACAAAACCAGAAATGTATGAACAAGGTACTTGCCTCGAATAATCGATACCGAACACTCCGACGAACACGGCTCAATCGGGAAGCCTCGAACACCTACAGTCCTCCGGCGAAAACAACGAAAACATGATTACGACGAGTATAACAACCGAAGACAATGCGAAACATGCCCAAGAATCAAAGGAAAACCCGTTGAGTCATTTAATCGGACATTAAATGCTCAAGGCTCACTTAGAACACAAAAATCATGGTTGGGCTCAAACAAATTCGAGATACGGATATACAATCGGTAGAATACAATTAAAAATACTCAATAACATCAACCGATTCATAAAATCGGACGAACAACGAAATAAAGAAGGAAATATCGAAAGTCAACCTTAAGAGATTTGAGAAGTTACCTAACAACTTCGAAATCAAGCCGGCTATTATTCAGATGGTGCAAGCTAGCCAGTTTTGTGGATTGTCGAACGATGACCCCAATGCACACATTGCGTCTTTTTCTCGAGATTTGTGACACCTTCAAGAACAACGGTGTCACCGATGATGCCATCCGTCTAAGGCTTTTCCCTTTCTCTTTGAGGGACAAAGCCAAATTTTGGTTTAATTCTTTACCGCCGGGCTCGATCACGACTTGGGCAGAATTAGCGCAAGCCTTCCTGGCTAAGTTCTTCCCACCATCGAAGACGGTGAGGTTACGGAACGAAATCACCACCTTTGGGCAATTTGATATGGAGTCGCTTCACGAGGCATGGGAGCGATACAAGGATTTACTGAGGAGATGCCCACACCACGGCCTACCGAATTGGCTACAAATACAGAGGTTCTATAATGGATTGAGTGCTTCTACACGCACTCTTGTTGATGCAGCCGCTGGAGGTGCCTTAATGGGAAAAACAATGGCCGAGGCACACTCTTTATTGGAAGCTATGGCTGTGAATGCTTATCGATGGCCGGCCGAACAAGTAAACCCGAAACGAGTAATGGAAATCTCAAATAATGATCCGCTCTCTACATTATCAGCTCAAGTCGCCGCCTTGACGCAGCAACTTCAAGCCTTTTCACATGCTCCTTCCCCCATTACCATTGAATCGTTCAATTGGTGTAATGGATCTCATCCTAGCGTAGAATGCCAAGTCGGAAACCCTTTCGAGCAACCTTCGATGGAACAAGCTCAGTTCGTGGGGAACGGGAAGCAGAAAAATAATCCTTACTCCAGCACTTATAATCCGGGATGGCAAAACCATCCTAACTTCTCATGGAGAAACGGACAAAGCTCGAACCAGCCTCAGTTTGCTCAACACCAACAGCAACCTTCTCCCGCTCCAAAAATCTCTCTAGAAGAAGCAATGGCGAAATTGGCTGCGAACACGAGTCAGTTCATGGCCCGTACGGAAGCGACCTTGCAAAACCATTCCGCTTCTATACGCAACTTGGAAGTCCAACTGGGCCAGATTGCTAATGTATTAACAGCCCGCCCGGAAGGTATCTTGCCAAGTACGACCGAAACAAATCCCAGAGAGAGTGTCAATGCCATTGGGTTGAGAAGTGGGAAAGATTTGGGTGAGCTGCCCGGGCAGAACAAAAAGAGAAGTGAGGATGAGGAGAAGAAAAATTCAGCGACTGAGGAATCACAAATGTCTAGACCCTCGATACTGTTTCTGGATAATCCGAAGGCATATGTGCCACCCGTCCCGTTTCCGCAGTGATTACAATAGAAAAAGGTGGACAAGCAATTCTCTAAGTTTCTCAACGTCTTCAAGAAACTGCATATCAACATCCCTTTTGCCGACGCCTTGGAACAAATGCCGAGTTACGTGAAATTCATGAAAGAAATCTTGTCAAACAAAAGAAAGCTCAAGGAGTATGAGACAGTCGCATTGACGGAGGAGTGCAGCGCTATTCTACAGAAAAAGCTTCCGCCAAAATTGAAGGATCCGGGAAGCTTCAATATACCGTGCACCATAGGTAACCTCTCTTTTGATAAGGCGTTGTGCGATCTCGGGGCCAGCATTAATCTGATGCCACTTTCTATATTTAAGAAGCTAAACATTGGGGAAGCAAAGCCGACGACAATCTCGCTGCAATTAGCCGATAGATCGATTAAATATCTGAGGGGAGTAGTAGAAGATGTTTTAGTCAAGGTAGATAAGTTCATCTTTCCAGCTGATTTCATTGGGCTCGATATGGAGGAGGATCAAGACATCCCAATTATTTTGGGAAGACCATTCTTAGCTACCGGCCGAACTCTCATTGACGTGGAAAAAGGGAGACTAACTCTATGAGCATGTCACTTTCCAAGTGTTTCAACCCATTCCGTGTCCAAGTAGTGTCGAGAAGAATTCACAGATTGAAAGTGTAGATACCTTTGCGAAGGACACACACCGGAAGAATTATCGGTCGAAAAAGTCAGAATCCGTTTCAGCTGCCCCGACGCCTAATAAGAATGAAGAGCAAGTCGCATATATTAGGCATTTGAATATGTCGTATTCAACATCTGTTCATCCACAATCGGAAAATTCTCCTTCTATCCTAAGTTCGCCCGTGAAGTTGAAAATTAAGCCGGATGTCAAACGGGTGCCATGTCATGTGCAAAATGGGTGCTTCGGAAAATTGTTTCTGTTAAAATCTTTTCGCAAAGAACATTGGGTGCCCAAACCGAAAATCGAATTATTAAAGACCAAGGGTCAAAAATTTGAAACACATTTTAACGGTTTGATGGACAGGGCAGAGTTCAAATGGTCTTTGTGAAAAGCGAATTGATCTTCAAAATGTCTGGCTAAAGACTATAAACTTAGCGCTTCTCAGGAGGCAACTCGAGTATTAGTTGTAGATTTTTGCGTTTCAGTATTTTCTTGCATTTTTTTTGGATCTTTATTTTTCGTCATTTTAGCTTGGATATGCTTGTCTCTCATGCTCTTGACGTTTTCTGTTGAAAATTGTGTGCAGAAATCACTCCAGGGAAGAATTCATGCCTGAGCCGCGGCACAAGGATAGCGAGCCGCGGCGCACACAAGTGAAGAAAAAAGGGCCAAACCAAACTGTACTCTGTGCCGCGGCACGACATTACTGAGCCGCGGCACACCAGATCCCTGAGCCGCGGCGCGTTGCTGCTGAGCCGCGGCACGCCAATTGCGAAAAATCTGCCCAGGAGGCTGTACTCTATGCCGTGGCACAGACGAAATGAGCCGCGGCACACTAACATTCTGAGCCGCGGCACTTGTATGCTGAGCCGCGGCACATGGCGATAGAACAAAGGAGTCTGAACAAACTGTACTCTGGGCCGCGGCTCACTTAATCTGTGCCACGGCCCTCATTCGGAAGTTAAACAGCTCAGGTATCCTTTTTAACACAGATCGACCGGCACCCCAAGTATATTTCCTCCTTTTCTGTGCACAGCAATCGGCCGATACCCTTCTCCCCTTCTTCTTCTTGCATCCCTCAAATCTAATCAAGGTAATTCTCAATCCTTTGTAATAATTGCTTCATGAATTGCGAAATGAGATGTTCTTCATTCAATATTGATTATGTTGTTGTTTTTCAAAGTTCTATCAAAGGTTGGGTTGGGAATATGAGGTTTTTGGATTGATTATTGATGATTATCTTTCAATTATGAATGAATTGATCATGTTTGACATGATGATCGATTGAGGATGTTATTTTTGGGGATTAAAATAAGCTATTACAATGTTTGTTCCTCAATTAAAATTATGCACACAAGGTGTTTGATGAAATGCTTGAATGAAATTTTTTCTTTGTTAAGACAATGTTTTGAAACTATGTGCAACGAATTAGTTTCTGGATTTTCAGTGACCCCAACCCTTACGTCAATTTTAAACGTGAAATGCTCAATTTTAATATTCCTTCACAACGGTACAAGCTCGTTAAATTCTTGACTCACATTTTGCATATCCTTAGCCGAGAAGTGTTGTTCTCCTTATTGCGTAAGTAAGTAAACTCCGGTGTTATCTTTTCAGGACTCGCTATGGCTAGAAAGAGAAAGGTTAGCACAAGGGCCAGGACTCAATCGTTCCCCACACGAGGGGAAACTTCACAGAGCCGAGCCGAGTTGGAGGCGCACCAATTCTCCGACCCGGAGATTCATAAAATCTTCAATGAAAAGATCCGCCCTCGACCTCTGATCCCGGAGAGGGGATTCACCCCAGCCCCCCAGGACGGGGAGCTTCTGACGATGATAGACGAGATGGGGTGGGCCTGTTTTGCTGCACCTCTCGAGCCGGCGGTGATCTCCATTGTACAGGAGTTTTATGTGAGCGCTCTGTTGAAGCACACTCGAGCGGGGCAGATGATACCGCAGTCAGACACTCGGACGCAGGTCGTCGTCCGAGGCATTACGGTGGATTTTTCAGTAGCCGCCATTCGGAGATTATTCGAGCTGCCTGTGGTGGATGAGACGGCATATACGCGAGTTATGGGTAGCCTCACGAAGGAGGCTCTGCTCGAGACTCTTACACAGCCCGACTCTGTCTGGGAGAGGCGCGCCTCGGCTTCTTCCACCTTCTACTTTAAGAGCTCGCGCCTCAGTCGGCTCGGGCGAGCCTGGTTGTATTTCATCTGCGCTCGTATAGATCTTACCTCGCAGATCCGATCTGTTTTACTCTCTCGAGCCCGTACATTATATGCTATCACTTCCGAGCTGCGATTCGATGTGGCTCCTCTCCTGGTCCGATCTATTCTTCTATGCATTTAGGGAGGGGCCAAGACGGGATTGAAGCACCCCTCGCCCATCTGCGCTCTATGCCGGCAGTCGGGGATGACGTGGTCGGATGACGAGCCGATGTTAGCCCCCCAGGGTCCGATTTATCATCGCATCATTTCGCACTTCGACCAGTGGGTAGGAGAACCGGCACACGCTCGGGGGCGAGGATTTCTACTTGATGAGGCACACGAGCAGTCCCCCGAGCCTCTTCTTCTGACGCAGGGGTAGATGGAGTCCATCCTGCCGCCCGACAGAGAGCACTTGCAGGCGATGTTCGACGGGTTGAGAGAGGGGATGAGGAGACAGAGAGAGGAGATAAGGAGAGAGAGAGAGAGAGCCTTCTGGATGCCCTGAGAGAGGAGAGGCGGACGGAGAGAGAGAGCATCATCGCTGTCGTCCGAGATGAGATGAGAGAGCAGGCCCGCCGGGCCAACCGACGTGAGACGAGGCGCCTGGCAGCGAGAGATGCTTACCACTAGGAGCACCTTGTTGCATGGACAGCCCACATTATGCACCCGGACGGGCCATTCATTCCACCCGTTCGCCTAGCCACGCCACCCACCTCCCCGGACGAAGCCGGCACCAGTTCTTGAGCAGACTGTAGGGGAGTACTTGACCTTTTTCTGTTATTGCATATTATTCTTTTTGTCCATTGAGGTCAATGTACGTCCTAAGTTTGGGGGGAGTTTACTTTTGTTGCTGTACTTATTCATTTGCACTTTTCATTATTTTTCATTATTTTCGTTGTTGCTAGCCTTGCTTATCGTGTTTTTAATTGCATTCATGAATTCTTCGTGCTTCTTTTTGTGTAAAACTGATGTTACGATACTGATTTCTCTCTGAAGAAACGGTTGAGTTTTAGTTGAGTTCTAGTCAGCGATATCTGTTTCTGTTGAGTATTCATCTAGGTCCGAAATTTTTCTTGTTTTTGTAGAAATCTTAGCGGATAAGAGAGGAGACATACATGTTTTCAAATCGCCGCCTATACGTTTGGTTTCATTTTTCGGTTAGCTAGTCGTCCAGTAACATTAATCTTGTGGGCACTTAAATTGAGTTTAGAGTCGGACAGTTTTTCCCAAAAGTCGAGATATTATTTGTTTTATGATGGGAAGTCTAGTAACCGGGGGTATTCACGTGACCCGTTGTTTACTCTCGCGTAAAACGACAACCCGGATTAGACTAGTGGTTTAGAGATTTCGCATGTGCCGATTATGGGGAGCCTAGTAACCGGGGGTATTCGCGTGACCCGTTGTTTACTCTCGCGTAAAACAACAACCTTGAATCGGACATGCGGGAATAGCTATTCGAGTTGTTTCTCCGCTGTGGAGGGGAACTTAGTAACTAGAAGCATCCATGTGCCCCATGAGTGTCTTTTACGTCAAACAGTTCCCCAATAAATGAGAATGGAATTCCACCCTAGGATTATCCCGATGAAACATCCCGAGATCCGAACCTAGTGGTCAACTCGAATCATCTTATTGAGCATATATAAGGGAATACTGTCCGAGGGTTATTTTTGATGATGAAACTCTTGAAATTTTTACCATTAGACTGTGGGACTGGGCGAGTTAGCTTGTTTATTTTAACCCTTCATATTGACGGTCGGTTAAACTCACGCTTGTTAATCTTTGAGCTTGATTTTCTTCATGAACGATTGATTAGGACTGAAATTGGTTACTTTGTGGAATCAGTGTCCTGAACGTGACTCACTATTACAATACTTGTATTATTCTTTGAGATTTTCAGGATAGTATTGATTAGGTTGAGCACTATGAGTTGCACGATTATTCACGATATTCTTTTGTTTGAAATTGATTATTTTTGCTTGAGGACAAGCAAAGGCTCAAGTTTGGGGGTATTTGTTAGGCGTATTTTTATACGCTTATTTATCATTATTTTGTATTCTTTTTATGATTAAATCTGCATAAATGAGCTTTTAATGCACTATTATTATATGTTTTGCAGGAAATTGGAGTCCGGAAGCCGAAACGATGAAAAACGGGCGAAAACGGCGATTTTTGGCCTGGGGCCGCGGCACGAACCAAGTGAGCCGCGGCACACGAAGGCAACCAGCAGGCACTGAGCGCACTGTACTGTGATCCGCGGCACGTAGAAGCTGAGCCGCGGCCCAGAAGAAAAAAATAGCGCCCAGGCATCCCGCTGAAGGCTAGGGGCCGCGGCACAGATTAAGTGAGCCGCGGCCCACGGGGCGGTTTTGACAGAAAATGCCGCGTTTCTGGGCCGTTTTGGAGCCGGTTCTCGACCTAATCACACGGACGCATTTTGGAGGCTGATGGGATTTATAAATAAGGGTTTATGGTCATAATCTTGAGGGAGGATCATTGGAGGATCGATCATTATCAAGAGAAGAAGCAGAAACACCAAGGAGCAGAGAGCAGAGAGCGGAAGAAGAAGAACGGAGGAATCCGAGCTCTTCATCTGTGTTTGATATCAATGCTTTCTCTCATTATTTCTGTATTTTTATTCTTTAGCATGTCAGGCTAAAACCCTGTTCTAGGATTTTGATGAAACCAAAGTTTTGACGAATTTGCTTTTGATTATCTATATAATTCCCTTTTCTGTTGAGTTTTCCCAATCGTTGTTAATGGTTTCAATTGTGTGGCCTATAATTGGATTCACAATTATAGACTCATCCATCATTGGATTTTTTTTCTTCGAGCGATCATTTTTACTGTTTGTTCTTTTATTGGTTTTCTTTAGTTATTAATTTGCATCCTAAAATTTCGACAGTTGAGATAAAATTAGAATACATATAAATGGGTACTTAGTCATTCAGTCCTCGTGGGAACGATATCTGACTCATCACTTTATTACTTGTCTACGATAACGTGCACTTGCGTTAAACGAAATATCGCAACAACGAGGCCTCTGGAGTTCGGTACATGATGTGTACGAACAAGGTGTGTGATCCAGGTAGGGTCTGACGAGGCCTCTGGAGTTCGGTACATGATGTGTACAAACGATGTATGTGGCCGGGTAAGGTCCGTCGCGGCCTCCGGAGTTCGGTACATGATGTGTACGAACAGTGTGTGTGGTCCGGGTAAGGTCCGTCGAGGCCTCCGGAGTTCGGTACATGATGTGTACGAACAACGATCGTATAGCAGTATTTGTTTGGATACCATTTTAAATATGGGTCTCGGACTCATAATGATATCTTATCTAGTGTGTTTTGAAACGAGAATCGGGCTAAGGCCCTAATGTTTAAGAAAAGGTTTTGTAAATTGGGACACAAGGTCCAAAAGAATTTCTGCTTTGAAAATCCACGAGATGATGTGTACCTTTTCAAATATCTCTTGCTTGAGTTCGAAATTCTAAAACTTCTTAGGAACATTTTGATAATTGATTTCTATATTAAATTCGTAGTTGTTATTTACTTGTTGCTTTTCGTATCGTATTATACTTGCACTAGTAAAACAGTGGAGTTTTACTAACCCCCGAGTAATCGGGGGGTGGATGTCTGTTTTGCGTCCAGGTACATGCAGGTTCAGGGGAGCAGTCACATGATTGGCACAAGAGGATGACGAGCTGCGATACTAATCAAGAGTCGAGAGTTGGTAGAGTTTGGTTGTATTGTTAGAGTTGATTTCAGTCTTCCGTTGTATTGTGTTTCGACCCCTGTGTGGGTAATGTTGTTTTAGTCAGTTCTATTGATGGAGTTGTGTAACCTCATCGGTCTGTATATTCATGTGTAAGTGACCTTAGCGGTCTGTATTATTATATTGTTTGACCCTGGTCGGGCAAGCACTTGGTCGTTTTGTAAGGTATAGCCTGGTAGATCCTCGTAATAAGGGGTCTGCGGCGTGTAATATTCCCATATGGTTTTGGGGGTGTTACATTTATGGTATCAGAGATTAGGTTGTGGAAACCTAGGCTGTCGGGTCGAGTCGAGTCGTGATTTGTCGAGTAATGTGTTGTCCTGTCGTTCGAGTCATCAGGTGACCAGTTGAGTAGTGCGTAGTCACAACGAGTCGGATGTGTGGTCGGATGAGATTAGTATCGTGGGCGACCGTCATCTCCGTGCAGCCTGTGGGCGTAAGACTCTTCTTTATGCGAGGTACCCGTGTATCATGATTTTATCTTAGTGAGTTAATTGCAGTGCATAATTTTATTTGCACGGTGTGGTGAATATAGTTGTATTTAATACTTGTGACACATAGTATATGTATATAACTAGGCCTATTGTTGTTTTACCTTTGAACCACTGTGAGAGGTGGTATGGTGTGAAAATTGAGAACCTTGATGGGTTTCGAATAAGGTATCGACGATTGAGTTCGTGAGAAACTCCGAGGAATGGTTTTGTTGTATGTTTAAACTTGATACTGTGAGATGTATTCGATTGGATCGGCGATCCTGTTTTCCGTTTAGACATGTGATTTTAATTTGATTATTTTTAGATTGTTATTTTATGCCACTACAGGTAGGTTTTAGAATGTTCTTCCTGGAGGACTTTACGAGTTTGAACATTTTTGTAGGAATCGTTTTCTATTATTTAAAATATTCTGATGGTGCGGTTAAAACCACGGTTTATATGGATTTTAAAATCGGTTGAATTCTTGAAAAATTGGTCGTGTATTTTCAAATGACACCATCAGACGGTATTTGGAATATATGTTTTGAAGTACTTCGGACATTGTATTTTTGGTTATGAACGAAAGGATTTTAGAAAATTTTTATTTTGCAAAATGAATTTTTTCGGTTTTTCAAAATTTTAAACTTCATAGGTTCACGTGATGGTTGGCGTGGTAACATGTTGTTACCCTATATATCACTAGTAATGGTAATGATATATATATAAGATCACTTTGATGACATTGTCTATCGAGTAGGTTGGTGTTTCAAAGTTTTGTTTTGCAAATAGCTTCAATTAAAACAGTTTTGATAGTGAGATACATGGTTTTGATTAAACGACCGAGGTATTAAAAGTGTTTTCAAAAATTTCATTTCACCAAAATTTTTTTCAAACTTGAGAATTTTAAAATTTTATCATTTGAATAATACCCCGGAAATATTTTATTTTTGTTGCTAGTGTTTGGACCCTACGATACGTGTGTGGTTTTGACCGTGTTTGATTTGGTAAAATCCAAACATCTCTGTTGATGTGACTGTGTGAATTATTTTTGAATGAAGTTCTAAAATTACAGTGTTAGTTCGTGCACTTGTGTGATGACTTGGAGTTGATGTTTTATCGTGCTGCTATTTATCGTCCTATGTTGACGTTGTGATGTTTGTTTGGTTGCGTTATTCTGATTGGTCATCCGTTCAGTATGCCGAGAGGTCGAGGCCGAGGACGTGGTCGTAGTCGTGGTCGTGATCAGGAGCGTGAGAGGGTGACTCGCTCGTTGTCGAATGCCAATCAGCTCAGTACGGACGGTCATGATGACCCATCAGGTGATCAGCAGCAATCATCCAGAGGTAATGTTGACATTGGCGCCGCCACGATCCTTCGTCAGGTTGCTGACCAGTTGGCGCATATGAATCAAACCGTACACCGAGACGGGATTCCGCATGAGGATAACGGAGCTAGTAAGTGGTTACGAGTTGTGATGAGAATGCACCCGCCCCGTTTCGTAGGTTCTTCGGACTCGTTAGGCTGGGAGAACTGGCTCTTACAGTTGGACAGAACATTTGATGCTGTAGCTTGCCCCAATGAGAGAAGAGTACCCATCGCCCAATACCTGCTTGACAGGGAAGCGGCACACTGGTGGGAGGCCGTAGCGCCTAGTGATTGTACAACTACTTGGGCCAAATTCAAGATTTCCATGGAGGCCGAGTATTGTCCGCCGTCGGTTAAAGAACGCAGGATTGTCGAGTTTTTCTCGGCTACGCCCCGAGACGTGTCGGTGTCTCAAGCAATAGTCGATTACAATCGACAGCTGTGTTATGTTCGGGATCAGGTAAAAAGTGAGGCAGAGAAGGTTTGTTATTTCGATATGCGTATGAAACCCCAGATTCGGCAGTGTATGGCTACTTTTATGTGTCAAACCTTGAAGGACTATCAGGATCGAGCCTTGGCTTTTGAGATGGCTATAATGTCTACCGAGTCCGTATCGGTAGCGAAGAACCAGAAGATCTCTGTTGACACATCGGGAAGTAAGGGAATTGGGATTCCCACACCTCAACCCTCGTATCAGCCGAGTATGGGACCTTCTCGGTCAGCTAGAGAATCCAAAGGACCCAAGCCGGTGTCTTTGAGAATCCAATGGGTTTTTGCGTTTTTGTCCGATTGGTTCCGTGTTGTTGATTAATCCACGATGGATATGATTAATCTTAGTATTATTCATGTGTTTAACATCATTTAATCCATTGTTTTTCGTCGAATCAAGGTATATCTCTTTATTTCCTTCGAATCGACTTTTTGGGGGATTTGTTCTTGATTTCGTTTTCCATACGTTTTTGATGGATCGATTGTTGTTAAATGATGTTTTTAAACATATCCTATGGATCGTATATCCATATTTCGGTTTGGAATTCCGTTTTCATGTTTTGACGGCACAAATCGTGTTCTTGGCCATTTTGGGGGAAACCCCTGAACTTTCGTCGTTTGTTCCTTGAATTCAGCGGCTTTGGGTCGTACTTTGGAATTCATTTTCATTGTTATTGTTGTCGTTCGTAGTTTATTGTTACGGGCTGTCGTTCGGGGGAGTCGGCGCGTTCGTAACCGGTTCGTGCCAACCTACTTCGGTCGATTCTCCGCGTCGTTGTTTCGAGGCAAGCATTTTACTATACGAATTGTGTCTTGTGAATAGGGACGTCGTGTTATGGTTATGATGAATTGATTATTATGAACGATTGATGGTAGCGATAATACCATCACTTAGTTAACATCGTGGAATTGTGTTGGATATGCAAATCATCTAAGTTTGTGCCGGGCGTGATTGTTCATTGTTGAGTTGTTGTGATGATTATGATATTTGTGTTGTTTTGGTTTACATACTTGATTATGCATTTCGGTTTAATGTGGAATGGCTTGACATTTGATGGTTATGAATTGTGTCGTGTCGATGTGTGGGTGTGTTCCAGGTAGGGTCTGACGAGGCCTCTGGAGTTCGGTACATGATGTGTACGAACAAGGTGTGTGATCCAGATAGGGTCTGACGAGGCCTTTGGAGTTCGGTACATGATGTGTACGAATGATGTATGTGGCCGGGTAAGGTCCGTCGAGGCCTCCGGAATTCGGTACATGATGTGTACGAATAGTGTGTGTGGTCCGGGTAAGGTCCGTCGAGGCCTCTAGAGTTCGGTACATGATGTGTACGAACAACGATCGTATAGCAGTGATTGTTTGGATAACATTTTAAATATGGGTCTCGGACTCATAATGATATCTTATCTAGTGTGTATTGAAACGAGAATCGGGCTAAGGCCCTAATGTTTACGAAAAGGTTTTGTAAATTGAGACTCGAGGTCCAAAAGAATTTCTTCTTTGAAAATCCCCGAGATGATGTGTACCTTTTCAAATATCTCTTGCTTGAGTTCGAAATTCTAAAACTTCTCGGGAATATTTTGATAATTGATTTCCATATTAAATTCGTAGTTGCTATTTACTTGTTGCTTTTCGTATCGTATTATACTTGCACTAGTAAAACAGTGGAGTTTTACTAACCTCCGAGTAATTTGGGGGTGGATGTCTGTTTTGCGTCCAGGTACATGCAGGTTCAGGGGATCAGTCACAGGATTGGCACAAGAGAATGACGAGCTGCGATACTAATCAAGAGTCGAGAGTTAGTAGAGTTTGGTTGTATTGTTAGAGTTGATTTCAGTCTTCCGCTGTATTGTGTTTCGACCCCTGTGTGGGTAATGTTGTTTTAGTCAGTTCTATTGATGGAGTTGTGTGACCTCATCGGTCTGTGTATTCATGTGTAAGTGACCTTAACGGTCTGTATTATAATATTGTTTGACCCTGGTCGGGCAAGCACTTGGTCGTTTTGTAAGGTATAGCCTGGTAGATCCTCGTAAAAAGGGGTCTACGGTGTGTAATATTCCCATATGGTTTTGGGGGTGTTACAATCTCGACATACACTTCGGCCTTCACATATACTATTCCCCTAGAGAACGATCAATCCCCCGTGTCTTGCCTATACTACACTACAACGGTTAGGTACACTGCCTAGGAGGATTGTAATGTAACACCCCGATATATTCGGAATTATTACAGCGCCGTAAATCCTTTGTATAAGAATTTACAAGGCTAATTTGAGAAATACTCAAAATTACACCAAAAGTACCAATAAGTTTAATAATTCAAAACTAGTTCAACAATTCAAATGAGTCCATTATTGTAAGCATCTCAAAACATCACAAGACACGCGTACTCTAGTACTGAAAATAAACCAGAAAGACAAGGCAATCAACAATTAACATCACTGAGCCCCTTCGTCGTCATGTCAGAACTGTGGCTGTTTCCCCGCTCCTCGGCCACCTGAACATCAAACAAATATCCACCCCCGAAGGGGTTAGCAAAACAATGCCAGTATAAGTATCATAATATGCAAATCGAATATACAACAACGATGCATAATAAATACACAATACGGACTTCCGCTACCGGAATCCAACAATGCGAATCCACACGATTCCATCAACACAACATGGGTGTTCCAACGATCCAGTGCCCTTAGCATAGATCCCAAGATGATCCCGTCGGACCAACACGAGGTGAAAAAACCCGTCCAATGATCCAGCGCCCTCAGCATAGATCCCAAGATGATCCCGTCGGACCAACACAAGGTGTACATCCGATCCAGCGCCCTCAACATAGATCGCTCGATCCCTTCAGATCAACATAACATACACAACCACAATTATGCATACACATATGCATAAATCAATATGTCCATAAATATGAACATACAAATAATCGATAAAGAATATCATGGCAATTCAACGGAAATGATCTCATGCTCAAAAACATGAATAAACAGTATGCATGATTAAAATAACCAATATTTCAAAAATACGATACTCGCCTCAGGAATGGCGATAAGGATAAGCTACTACGAATAGGCCTCGACCCGCTCGAAGAATTCTCACTCGATCAACTACCCAAAATCCGAACCTTCAATGAACAATAACACCAGTATAACTAACGGTTCCAGATAATCATTTTAATCATCAAACGGATCATTAAAAGACATATTATACCCTATCATGACGACTGAACTAAATCTATCCCAATTCGTTCGGTTGAATCAAAACTACGCTACTCGTCCGAACGACAATCTCATCGAATACTATTCAAGTTTAAACGCATCTTTCGGTCGGATACTTCAATTATGACATGAAATTCATTTTAGAAGGATTCTAGTCATATTCTTCCATAACAAGATATCGAAACACTTCTACGAATCATCATAAGAACTAAATCACTAGGTCCCTCTTGATTATTCTCTCCTTCTAGGAATTAACTCTAAGATAAATCCATTAACTTCTCCAACGAAATGCTCGATCAATAATTTCTAAGGATTTAGATAATCTCTGAAGACTAGTTGTAATAGGGTTCAAAATATCAGAATGCTATATGAAGAGTCTATTCACTAATAGGTTCGATCAACATGTTAAACAACAAAGGAGAACCGAATCATAACTGAACTTACTCTTCTAAAATCATGATGTTCGACTACTCACTAATATAACTGACTTGATAATATCAAAAACATGTTCAAAACATCCCTAAGAATACGAAATCAAGTTGGTGAAGAATCACCTACCTCAAAATAGTGAAGATCAAGGAGAAACTTGAAGAAACTCAACACCGAGAGCTTGAACACCAATCCACAATGGTCTATGATATTCAAACTCGAGCTATGATGATGATATAAGAGGTATATGGTGTTGAACAATCTCCAGAACACGAAAATCGGCCAAAGGAAGGATGAGAAATGAAATGGGGTTGAGGTCTATAAATAGAATTCTAAACCATTACGTACGTTACCCAATGTCCACTACGTACGTAACAGTATTACCGTACGCTATACTCGAACATTAGCATACGTTAACGTCTGGCCAGAGCTCACTGACCTGTTTCTGGTATTGGCTTACGTACGTTATCATACAGGCCTTACATACGTAATATCTAGGACCTTAGCATACGTTAAAAAGCCCCCTTAACGTACGTTAAGTCCGTTGACTAGCTTAGCTGGAAAACTGTCCAGGTTCATGCGGAACCTCTCACGAATCTCCCCTGGCCCCCTCACGCCGACCCTTGTCGGATCTCGAGTTGATTGAGCTTACGTACGTTAAGATCAACAGCTAACGTACGTTATATTGTATTCTTAGCATACACTAAGATCATTATCTAGCGCACGTTATCACGTGCAGAATTATGCATGCATGCATGGAAAAATATAAAGATGTAGGGATACGAATACGGAAACCGATCATCGATTAATGCATCACAAAGTCGAATCTTACAAGATCGAATATAGGATAATTACACATTAAGTATCCGGGCATTACATACTACCCCTCTAAAAGGAAATTTCGGCCTGAAACTTAAAATGAAAACAATTCCGGGTATCTCGACCTCATACTATCTTCCGTTTCTCAAGTTGCTTCTTCGACTCCATGTCAGGACCACTGAACTTTAACCAAGGAGATCGATTTATTCCTAAATTTCTTGACTCGACTCTCAAGTATCTTGATTGGCTTTTCTTCGAACGAGCCATCATTAGCCACTTCAATCTCGCCAAAATCGATGATATGACTGGGATCTAGTACGTATTTCCGCAATTGGGATACGTGGAATACATTATGAACGTGACTCAGTGATGGCGGTAAGGCCAACCTGTACGCCAACTCCCCAACTCTCTTAAGGATCTCAAATGGTTCGATATATCTTGGACTCAACTTTCCTTTCCTCCCCAAACGGAAAATTCCCCGAGTAGGAGAAACCTTCAATAGTACATGGTCCCCAATCTCAAACTCCAACAGGCGACGGCGCACATCTGCATAAGACTTCTGTCGACTCTGGGCAATTAACAGCCTTTCACGAATCAGAGCTACCTTCTCTTGAGTCTGAACTATTAAATCTGGTTCCGTCCCGATCAAGTCAGAAGAGTCATCCCAACACAGGAGTGATCTGCATCTCCTTCCGTATAATGCTTCAAACGGTGCCATCTTAATGAAAGCATGGCAACTATTGTTGTAGGTGAATTCAATCAACGGCAAATGAACCTCCCAATCGGTTGACTAATCTAAGGCGCAAGCTCTTATCATATCTTCTACCGTCTGTATAGTCCTTTCGGACTGACCGTCCGTCTAAGGATGATAGGCCGTGCTAAAGTTCAACTCGGTTCCCAAGGCCTTGTGAACTGCCTTCCAAAAATACGACACGAAGCGACCATATCGATCTGAAATAATGGTTTTCGGTGTTCCATGCAATCAGACTATCTCTGAAATAAATACTCATGCCAATTTCTCGGGTCCCCACGTGTCTTTAATACCCAGGAAATGAGCCGACTTGGTTAGTCGATCAACTATAACCCAAATCATGTTAATTTACGTCTTGGTCCTTGGCATACTGGTGATGAAGTCCATCGATATATCCTCCCACTTCCACTCAGGAATCGGAAGTGGCTTTAACATCCCGGCAGGCCGCTGATGTTCAATCTTAACCTGCTGACATCTTAAACCTTTCGAAACGTATTCCACTACGTCCTTCTTCATATTTCCCCACCAGAAATTTTGTTTTAGGTCCTTATACATCTTGCTGGTGCCTGGGTGAATAGAATAGGGTGCGCTGTGAGCTTCCTTCAAGATTGTCTGTCTCTAAAACATCATCATCGGGGACGCAAAATCGACTCTGAAATCTCAGAACTCCATCATCTTGTATCACGAATCCTGGGGCCTTCCCTTTGTTTACTTCGTCACATAGTCGAATAATCAGAGAATCATCCAACTACTTAGATATTATTTCTTCGACCAACGACGAAGTTAGTTCCATCTCACATAGTTGCCCTTGGACCCCTTGTGACCATACTTCGATTCCTTCATGAATCAGTTCTCGTTGAATGCTGGTTTGGGACGTAAACGCCTCCAAAACTCGATGAGAAATAGGTTTGCGGCTCAGTGCATCAGTTACCACGTTCGCTTTGCCTAGATGATAGAGGATTTTCAGGTCGTAATCTTTGATCAATTCTAGCCACCTTCTCTGCCTCATGTTTAATTACTTCTGACTGAAAATATACTTGAGGCTCTTATTATCTGTGAAGATCTGACAATGAGTGCCGTACAAATAATGTCGCCAAATCTTCAAGGCAAAGACTACAACTGCTAACTCCAAATCATGAGTTGGGTAATTTACTTCGTATGGTTTCAACTGTCGAGAGGCATAGGTAATCACCCTATCCTTTTGCATAAACACATCCCAGACCCTGATTTGAAGCATCACTATATACCATGAATCCATCGGTTCCATCCAGTAATGCTAGTATAGGCGCTGTCGTCAGTCTTCTTTTAAGTTCATCAAAACTAGTCTGGCATTTCTCATTCCACACGAATTTCTGAGTCTTATGCAACAGCTGAGTAAGCGGACGAGTAATATTGGAAAATCCTTCTACAAAACGGCGATAATATCCAGCAAGTCCTAAGAAACTTCGGACTTCTGTCACGTTATTAGGAGATTCCAATTCCAAGATCGCTTCGACTTTCTTCGGGTCTACTTGAACTCCGTCATCTGATATCACATGCCTAAGGAAGGTTACTTCCTTAAGCCAGAACTCGCATTTAGAAAGTTTCGCATAAAGCTGTTCATTCCTCAAAGTACTCAAAACGATACGCAAATGCTCTGCATGCTCCTCTGGGTCTTTCGAATAGATCAATATGTCATCAATGAAAACAACCATGAATTTATCCAAGTATTCTAACAATACCCGATTCATCAATTACATAAATACCGCAGGAGCATTGGTAAGTCCAAATGGCATCACCACAAATTTATAGTGCCCGTACCGAGATTTGAAAGCATATTTCGGTATATCCGATTCCTTAATTCTCAATTGATGGTATCCTGATCTCAAGTCGATCTTCGAGAATACCCTTGCCCCCTGCAGTTGGTCAAACAAGTCCTCTATCCGAGGTAGTGGGTACTTGTTCTTGATCGTCACCTTGTTTAGCTCCATGTAATCAATACACAACCAGAGGGATCCATCTTTCTTCCGGACAAAGAGAATGGGTGCTCCCCAAGGAGAAACGCTAGGTTGCATGTAACCCTTGTGCAATAATTCCTCAAGCTGCTTCTTTAGTTCATACATCTCGGTTGGCGCCATAAGGTATGGTGCTCTAGAAATAGGAGCGGCCGCAGGCTCTAATTCGATATTAAACTCTACTTCTCTCTGCAGAGGTAACCTAGGTAGTTCGTCAGGGAATACATCTGAGAATTCGTTCAAAACTAGAATAGATGAGAGCTCTACTCCTTCTTTCTTCATGGCATAACACCAAAATCCGTAACAACCCTGCTTTAGCAATTTCACTGCCTTCATGGCTTTGATCAATTTTCCTGAACTTCCCGGTCTCCATCATTTGAATAAATGTTCGGATCCGTCATCAGCAATGATAGAAATAACTCTCTTTCGGTAATTCAAAATATCCCTATAACGGTTGAGCCAATCGTCTCCGAGAATTAAGTCGTCACCATGGATGTCGACCACAATAAGATTTGATGGCCAATCTCTCTCTCCTATAGATATTGGAAAATCTCTACTTTCTAGAGTTCCCACAATTCTCTCTCCACTCGGTAATCCCACAACATAAGGCTCACAATCATATAAACACGACATTTTCAAACGATTAACACAGTTTAGTGATATGAAAGAATGTGTAGCTCCTGAATCGAATAAGACACTAACTGGTTGAAAAAGGATCTGAATCGTACCTGATGCAACATCAGTGTTCTGATCGTCTGACTTCCTCATCTCGTACAGACGCATAGGAACGGACCAGCACTGGACGCCTCTCTTTTCTCAACATTCTGCTGCTGAAAACCACTTTGTTGTGTTTGGTTCACACTTGTCTCTTTCGGAACTGGTGCTGGAGTGCGAGCACCAAATGATCTAGTCACATTTCCACAAAAATTCGCACGGTGCCCTTCTTGCCCACATTCAAATCAAGTCACAGAAGGAGCGGAGCAATCACACCGAATATGCCCTGCTCGACCACAGTTATAGCACTTCTTCGATGCGTCCGAAACTATTGATGTTGTCCGGAACTTCTTTCCGCCTCGGGAAGTATGCGGAGGTTTCCTCGATGAATAAAAAGAGGACTGGCCCTTGTGGGGCCCACTACTCTTATTATCCGTGAAGTTGCCAGACACTTTCTGCTTCTTTGCTTCTGCCGATTTCTCTACCGCTGTCTCTTTCATGTCGTAGGATAGTGCTTTGTCTTGATACTGTCGCAAGGTAGTACATTCAAATCCGAACATATATTGCTGAATCTCGGGTTTCATCCGCATGTCGAAATGAAAAATCTTCTCCGCCTCGGTCCTGACCAAGTGTCGCAAACAAGTCAGCTGGTGATTATAGGTCTTGATTATGTCTGTCACAGATGCCTCCGAACTCTGTGGGGAGAAAAACTCTCGGACTCTAGCCTCTCTAACGGGACGAGGACAATACTGTGTTTCCATCATTACTCTGAATTCCGTCCAGTCAGCATTATGATCCTCAGGTCGAACAGCCTCCCACTAGTCGAAAGCCTCCCCAGTCAGAAAATACTGGGCGATCGGAACATTTCGGTCATCGGGACAGTTGATGTAATACCCGAATTTTCAGTATAAATTTTTTGCATTATTTTATCTGAGGTATACTGTATAGTTTGGTATCTATACAGTATGGATAAAATAAATTGAGAACCGAGACAGTTATACTGGTGTGGTTACCGTTTTGGATTGACATTTATATTGACGATTTGCTGTATCAAGTTGAACTGATTTGGATATCAGGTATATCGTATGAGAATATTTTTGGATTGAGTATATGTATTGATTTTTGCCGTATGCTCGTGTTTGGTATGCCGTGACATTGGACAGGAATTGCTGAAATTGGCTAAGTATGAAATTATTACGTACGTTAACAAGGTGAGCTAACGTACGTAAGATTGGCACGGTTACGTATGTTAAGGCTAAGGTATTACGTACGTAACGAGGGCATCGAACAAGACCGAGTCATGGTCGGCAGGTGGGACCCGGTGTCGGCAACTTTCGGTGGAGGATGTTGATAGGTCAGTCAACGTACGTGTTACGTACGTTATACAGGACGTGTTACGTACGTAACACGACCATAATACTGTAGCAAGTCAACGTACGTGTTACGTACGCAACGGAATAAGTGTTACGTGCGTTACGGGGCGGCTGGCCGAGTCGTGGCCGAGAGGACCTGTAGTGGCCGAGCATGGTCGGCAGTGACTCGCAGGGATGGCTAGGACTGGCTGATTACGTACGTAAGGCAGTGGCCGGTTATGGCCGTAAGGGCCAGTTACGTACGTAAGCCAGGTGCCGGTTATGTACGTAAGGGTGCCGAACGGACTGGGCAGTGAGCAGACCATGGCCGGTTACGTACGTAAGCCAGGTGCCGGTTACGTACGTAAGGTACCGGCAGGTCTCGGCCTATATAAGTCCTGGACCGGGTCACTTCAGCATTTTCATTTTTTTCTTCGTTTTTTCGCAATTCCTTCAGCAAGAATTGATGTATTTGAGTAAGAGCAACTTATAACAACAAGTTTTAGAAGTTGGATTCATGGATTAACATCATCTTCCACCCGGATCGAAGGTAAGAACACCTAAACTCTTGGTTTTGGATATTTTTGGAGTTTCTTAATGTTTTGGCCGATTTGATTCGTTTTAACTCAGATTAGTGATGGAATCTTGTTGTATTCTTGAGATTATTCGTTGCTCTTGAAGTTTTGTGGAAAGAATTCGAGTATTTCTTTGAATAATCGATTGAATTGGACTATGCCTTCAAAGTGTTCGATGAAATGTCTCAATGAGTAGAACTTGGAAAATTCTACACGTTTTCGTATGAATGATGGTTGAATTGATATTGTTGTGATGATTCTTGGTAACTATGGGAATTTTTTTAAAGGAAGATAATGAATTGGTGATCAAATGATTCGATTATGTTGTTATGATTATGGAATCGTGGTATTCTCGATGTTCTTGGTGGTTTGTTGCGATTCATGATGTTATGAGAAGTATATATGTTGAAGAACATGATTATATACACCTTGAATTGTGAATAAGGATTGTTTAGATGTTAGAACACATCGGATTATGTCGTATTGGAGATTTTGAATATGATTTCGGAATTAGTTGTGTTCTTAAGGAACTCTTGGATTATATGAATTGTTGAACATGTTTAAGAGGTGTTGGTGTTTTAGATATGAATATGGAATATTCATATCTAAAACTAAGTTATGTGTCTTGGTACAATATTCGTATAGGAATACGAATATGATTCCGAATTTGATAAGGTTATTATTCACTTTTGAGTTTGAGAATTCATAGGTATTTAACAAGTGTTCAATTCGGATAATGGAATTATTTGAAACCTTTGGAATATGGTTATCTATAATGTTGAATTGATCGGACTGTCCGGATTGATGATGATAACCGGTAATTGGTTTATATTATGAATTTACAAGGAGGAAACTTGTATCCGTATTTAAGATTGAATTTGGAATCGGTAATGTTAGACCCTTGTTGGTTTAAATTGATTATTGATATGATCTTCAGAGTGTGGAATCGTATTGTGGTTTTGAATTCGTGTTTGATTGGTTCGGATTGTTTGGATATGTGTTTAATTGGGATATTGTAGAACCGTTGTGTTTGTTGATCGGTTATTGATTGTTATTTGTGATCATCGAGTTACGGTTTGTATTGTGGATATGAGTTCGTATTTGTTGAGTTGGATTATTTCGTTTTAGGTATATGATCGGGGTTTCATTGAACCGTTGAGTTTGTTGGTTGGGTATGTCGGTTATTGATTTTTATCGAATGTGTCTTAATCGGTTATTGCAATAGGTTGATATGTTTTGATCGTGGTTTATGACCGTTGTGCTGCGGTTGAGGTCGAAGAGTTCATAGATTGCTTTTGGTCGGGGCTGAGGAGCTCATAGACGAAGGCAATAGATTTTGGTAACGGCTTCATGGTATCGGTATCGAGGCAAGTTTATACTTGTTCAGTTTATAATATTTGATGAATGGTTTCGTTTTCATTTCATTTATAATTCGTATAGCAATGTTGTTAGAAATGTAAGTTGTTGGATAATGAGTTGTATATCGTGCTCTGGTTTGTATTAAACCATAAGGTATATGATTTAATTGTGTTCAAGGAAGATGTGAGTTATCTTTGGTCAAAGATATACAATATCGAATATCGAGGATAGTAATCGTGATGACATAAGTATCGGGATAAAGGTTTATTGCTATTGAATGGATGGTACCTTATTTGAGATTATTTGTATAACTGTGTATTCGTTCAGGAATGTTGTCCGTGGAAAGGATGTTGTCTTCGGCTTTGAGGTAATTTATGCATTGTTCAGTTATGAGATAATTATTACGTTGAGTTGTTGTATATGTTGTACGTTGAGGCTTCGTATATTGAGATTCGTATTGGTTGTTCGTTGAGGGATGTTGATCCCAAGACTATTGTTGGTATTAATGGTGGTGTTGATCGTCTCATTGGGGGATGTTGATGGATATGGTCCTCGGATTTGAGGTAATCTAAGTATTTGTTCAGTCATGTGGATAATTAGTATGTTGAGTTGTTGTATATGTTGAGGTTTCGTGTAATGAGTTTTGTATCGGTTATTCGTTGAGGGATGTTGATCCCAGGACTGTTGTATTGAGATCGTAGATCATGTTGGTCATTCATTTGGGGATGATGATCCCATGATTGATGTTTTGGATATTGATTAGTCGTGTCGACTTTTCATTGTCAGTCTGTTGTTGTTCACTTCGGTGAGTCTTTTAATCCTTATTGGATATGTGTTTCTTTGAGTTTCGTTGTCATGTTGTATCGTGACATATCTGGAGTCATATCTGCGTGCCGATTGGTTATTGTGTAGGATTTTTAGCCGGGCACATGATGGTTATGTGTTGATATTTCCACATTGAACCGTGCACACGAGATGTAGTTCGTGAGGCTAATTAGGTACAAGACCACACGTGTATGTGATCAATACCCAGGGTGGCTTGTGCACGGACACATTTCCGGATCGGGCGTACTATGATTTCCATCTTTGAGCCATATTGTTTGGTCGTTCATCCTCCATTCATGGTTGGGTATGTTCGACGATTTGCGACTGGTTGTTCATACGCCCGAGGGGTATGTTTCGACAGTCGAGGTTATTTTCTTGAGATCCATTATTGTTGATCGTTTGGAGTTTACCTTGTTGATGGTATTCTCGGTTATTGTTGGTCCTTTGTTGATCATTTGGAGTTTACCTTGTTGATGGTATTCTCGGTTATTGTTGATCCTTCGTTGATTGCGTTCGAGATTTACCTTGTTGATGGTATTCTCAATTATCGTGATACTTTATTGGTCGTATTGGAGTTATCATGTCGATGATATTCTCGGTTGAGGTATTGGTTGATCATTGTTATTGATCGTATAAGCATTCGGACTATACGTCGATGTTCGGGATTTGTTATCATTATCATGTGGTAGTTGATCTACAGATATGCTGTGTATTATTGGTTTATACAGGTTGAGATTTGATTGTGTAATCCGACGGACACGATTTGGCACAGATTGGATTATTTCCACACTTATGAGTTATGATGATGTTTTGAGGATTGTTGGTATTTTTGGAATACAATACGGTATAATTGATGTTGAGTTCATTTCGTCATTTGAGAATGCGAAATGTGAATTATGGTAAGGATCGATTTGCATTGGATTGTTATGGATTGGTAAGGTTATGTCAGTAAGATTACATTGGTATTACTCTTACTGTATTATTACATTGGTATGTAATTATTTATGTTGATGTGATCGATATCATTGTTGAGTATTGTGGCTGACCCCGTCGTGGGCTTTATTTTTAGGTACTCGGAGATCGAGCTAGTAGCGGTCGTGAAAGGATGAGCTTCCCGATGTGATACTGGCGGTGGCATGTTTTGGAGTATCGAGTATTTCTTTTCTGGTTATTCATTTCCGCTGCAAATGTGTATTTTGAACTATGTTTATATCAGCTGCGTGTGTATATTTCAAAATGGCTTTTCGGTATCTTTATCCGCTGCGTGTGTATATTTCAAAATGGCTCTTTGGTATTTTTACCAACTCGTGTGTGTATTTTAAAATGGCCTTTTGGGCATTTTACGAACTTGGATTATTTTCGTCAAACTCTTTTTCCCAAATTATTTTATCGGTACGTTTAAGTGGTAGCTTAACGTACATTTTGAACTGTCGAGAATTGGCACTTCGCCTTGTATTTTGAAATGGTATTTTATGACGGTATTTGAAAACTATGCTTTTGAAAATATTTGAGTATTTAAAATATTACCGTCAGTGGCCTTTTGGCATTTTTAAACGTCTTTGAAATGGTTTTTAGCCTGGTGGGTTCCGGCGCGGGACCCACGGCGCTGTAATATCCCGGATGGTTTTGGGGGTGTTACAGAAGATGGTATCAGAGCTTTTGTTTTGTGAAACCCAGGCGTGTGTGTTGTGTGGCTCTATCGGTACGGTAGTAGCGTGATTTTTGAAAATGATTTTTCTGACTTTTGAGTGAATCGATTTTTGGAGTTTCCAAAATTTTTGAGATTCTTTTCAAATTGCTATTTGTGATATTGGTGTGTGTTGGTATTGTGTTGAGACTTCGTATGGGAGTCGTGTGCTAGTATCACGGGAGATCATCGGCTTCACGCACCTGTAAGTATATTGGTTTGGTTATATCGCTTGTGGCGACACTTGATTGTTTTTGTGATGAGTTGGAAAATTTTGGATTTATCTGTTGTTGGCGACAGGTTGCAAGTTTCGAGGACGAAACTTATTTTAAGGGGGGTAGTATGTAATACCCGAATTTTCAGTATAAATTTTTTGCGTTATTTTATCTGAGGTATACTTTATAGTTTGGTATCTATACAGTATGGATAAAATAAATTGAGAACCGAGACAGTTATACTGGTGTGGTTACCGTTTTGGATTGACATTTATATTGAGGATTTGCTGTATCAGGTTGAACTGATTTGGATATCAGGTATATCGTATGAGAATATTTTTGGATTGAGTATATGTATTGATTTTTGTCGTATGCTCATGTTTGGTATGCCGTGACATTGGACAGGAATTGCTGAAATTGGCTAAGTATGAAATTATTACGTACGTTAACAAGGTGAGCTAACGTACGTAAGATTGGCACGGTTACGTACGTTAAGGCTAAGATATTACATACGTAACGAGGGCATCGGACAAGACCGAGTCATGGTCGGCAGGTGGGACCGGGTGTCGGCAACTTTCGGCGGAGGATGTTGACAGGTGAGTCAACGTACGTGTTACGTACGTTATACAGGACGTGTTACGTACGTAACACGACCATAATACTGTTGCAAGTCAACGTACGTGTTACGTACGCAACGAAATAAGTGTTACGTGCATTACGGGGCGGCTGGCCGAGTCGTGGCCGAGAGGACCTGTAGTGGCCGAGCATGGTCGGCAGTGACTCGCAGGGATGGCTAGGACTGGCTGATTACGTACGTAAGGCAGTGGCCGGTTATGGCCGTAAGGGCCAGTTACGTACGTAAGCCAGGTGCCGGTTACATACGTAAGGGTGCCGAACGGACTAGGCAGTGAGCAGACCATGGACGGTTACGTACGTAAGCCAGGTGCCGGTTACGTACGTAAGGTACCGACAGGTCTCGGCCTATATAAGGCCTGGACCGGGTCACTTCAGCATTTTCATTTTTTTCTTCGTTTTTTCGCAATTCCTTCAGCAAGAATTGATGTATTTGAGTAAGAGCAACTTATAACAACATGTTTTAGAAGTTGGATTCATGGATTAACATCATCTTCCACCCGGATCGAAGGTAAGAACACCTAAACTCTTGGTTTTGGATATTTTTGGAGTTTCTTGATGTTTTGGCCGATTTGATTCGTTTTAACTCAGATTAGTGATGGAATCTTGTTGTATTCTTGAGATTATTCGTTTCTCTTGAAGTTTTGTGGAAAGAATTCGTGTATTTCTTTGAATAATCGATTGAATTGGACTATGCCTTCAAAGTGTTCGATGAAATGTCTCAATGAGTAGAACTTGGAAAATTCTACACGTTTTCGTATGAATGATGGTTGAATTGATATTGTTGTGATGATTCTTGGTAACTATGGGAATTTTGTTAAAGGAAGATAATGAATTGGTGATCAAATGATTCGAATATGTTGTTATGATTATGGAATCGTGGTATTCTCGATGTTCTTGGTGGTTTGTTGCGATTCATGATGTTATGAGAAGTATATATGTTGAAGAACATGATTATATACACCTTGAATTGTGAATAAGGATTGTTTAGATGTTAGAACACATCGGATTATGTCGTATTGGAGATTTTGAATATGATTTCGGAATTAGTTGTGTTCTTAAGGAACTCTTGGATTATATGAATTGTTGAACATGTTTAAGAGGTGTTGGTGTTTTAGATATGAATATGGAATATTCATATCTAAAACTAAGTTATGTGTCTTGGTACAATATTCGTATAGGAATACGAATATGATTCCGGATTTGATAAGGTTATGATTCACTTTTGAGTTTGAGAATTCATAGGTATTTAACAAGTGTTCAATTCGGATAATGGAATTATTTGAAACCTTTGGAATATGGTTATCTATAATTTTGAATTGATCGGATTGTCCGGATTGATGATGATAACCGGTAATTGGTTTATATTATGAATTTACAAGGAGGAAACTTGTATCCGTATTTAAGATTGAATTTGGAATCGGTAATGTTAGACCCTTGTTGGTTTAAATTGATTATTGATATGATCTTCGGAGTGTCGAATCGTATTGTGGTTTTGAATTCGTGTTTGATTGGTTCGGATTGTTTGGATATGTGTTTAATTGGGATATTGTAGAACCGTTGTGTTTGTTGATCGGTTATTGATTGTTATTTGTGATCATCGAGTTACGGTTTGTATTGTGGATATGAGTTTGTATTTGTTGAGTTGGATTATTTGGTTTTAGGTATATGATCGGGGTTTCATTGAACCGTTGAGTTTGTTGGTTGGGTATGTCGGTTATTGATTTTTATCGAATGTGTCTTAATCGGTTATTGCAATAGGTTGATATGTTTTGATCGTGGTTTATGACCGTTGTGCTGCGGTTGAGGTCGAAGAGTTCGTAGATTGCTTTTGGTCGGGGCTGAGGAGCTCGTAGACGAAGGCAATAGATTTTGGTAACGGCTTCATGGTATCGGTATCGAGGCAAGTTTATACTTGTTCATTTTATAATATTTGATGAATGGTTTCGTTTTCATTTCATTTATAATTAAATGTTGACAATGTTGTTAGAAATGTAAGTTGTTGGATAATGAGTTGTATATCGTGCTCTGGTTTGTATTAAATCATAAGGTATATGATTTAATTGTGTTCAAGGAAGACGTGAGTTATCTTTGGTCAAAGATATAGAATATCGAATATCGAGGATAGTTATCGTGATGACATAAGTATCGGGATAAAGGTTTATTGGTATTGAATGGATGGTACCTTATTTGAGATTATTTGTATAACTGTGTATTCATTCAGGAATGTTGTCCGTGGAAAGGATGTTGTCTTCGGCTTTGAGGTAATTTATGCATTGTTCAGTTATGAGATAATTATTACGTTGAGTTGTTGTATATGTTGTACGTTGAGGCTTCGTATATTGAGATTCGTATTGGTTGTTCGTTGAGGGATGTTGATACCAGGACTATTGTTGGTATTAATGGTGGTGTTGATCGTCTCATTGGGGGATGTTGATGGATATGGTCCTCGGCTTTGAGGTAATCTAAGTATTTGTTCAGTCATGTGGATAATTAGTATGTTGAGTTGTTGTATATGTTGAGGTTTAGTGTAATGAGTTTCGTATCGGTTATTCGTTGAGGGATGTTGATCCAAGGACTGTTGTATTGAGATCGTAGATCATGTTGGTCATTCATTTGGGGATGATGATCCCAGGATTGATGTTTTGGATATTGATTAGTCGTGTCGACTTTTCATTGTCTGTCTGTTGTTGTTCACTTCGGTGAGTCTTTTAATCCTTATTGGATATGCGTTTCTTTGAGTTTCGTTGTCATGTTGTATCGTGACATATCTGGAGTCATATCTGCGTGCCGATTGGTTATTGTGTAGGATTTTTAGCCGGGCACATGATGGTTATGTGTTGATATTTCCACATTGAACCGTGCACACGAGACGTAGTTCGTGAGGCTAATTAGGTACAAGACCACACGCGCATGTGATCAATACCCGGGGTGGCTTGTGCACGGACACATTTCCGGATCGGGCGTACTATGATTTCCATCTTTGAGCCATATTGTTTGGTCGTTCATCCTCCATTCATGGTTGGGTATGTTCGACGGTTTGCGACTGGTTGTTCATACGCCCGAGGGGTATGTTTCGACAGTCGAGGTTATTTTCTTGAGATCCATTATTGTTGATCGTTTGGAGTTTACCTTGTTGATGGTATTCTCGGTTATTGTTGGTCCTTTGTTGATCATTTGGAGTTTACCTTGTTGATGGTATTCTTGGTTATTGTTGATCCTTCATTGATTGCGTTCGAGATTTACCTTGTTGATGGTATTCTCAATTATCGTGTTACTTTATTGGTCGTATTGGAGCTATCATGTCGATGATATTCTCGGTTGAGGTATTGGTTGATCATTGTTATTGATCGTATAAGCATTCGGACTATACGTCGATGTTCGGGATTTGTTATCATTATCATGTGGTAGTTGATCTACAGATATGCTGTGTATTATTGGTTTATACAGGTTGAGATTTGATTGTGTAATCCGACGGATAGGATTTGGCACAGATTGGATTATTTCCACACTTATGAGTTATGATGATGTTTTGAGGATTGTTGGTATTTTTGGAATACAATACGGTATAATTGATGTTGAGTTCATTTCGTCATTTGAGAATGCGAAATGTGAATTATGGTAAGGATCGATTTGGATTGGATTGTTATGGATTGGTAAGGTTATGTCAGTAAGATTACATTGGTATTACTCTTACTGTATTATTACATTGGTATGTAATTATTTATGTTGATGTGATCGATATCATTGTTGAGTATTGTGGTTGACCCCATCGTGTGTAACACCCCCAATCCACTCAGGGATATTACACGCCGTAGACCCTCTCCTCGAGGATATACCAGGCTGATAACTAAAATCAAACATCTAAACATCGCCTTTAAGGCTAAAATGACTCAGTAGACCGATTTGGTCTTTCAATAATAACATACAACTCAATTCCAATCACATACCCACGCAGGGGTCAAAATACAATAAACTCCCGTACAACGGGGAAAAGATACTGCAACGGAAAAGAAAATACAACTAGACCAATACGACATCAACGGATCCTCGTGTGATTAGTATCGTTCATCTTTCATCATCCTTCGTGCCGACCCTGTGCCATGCTCCAAAACCTGAATGCAAAAATAGACATCCACCCCCCGAATACTCGGGGGTTAGCAAAACTCCACTGTTTTGCTAGTGCAAGTACAAGTGCAAAAATACGAGCCATACAATTCACATTCCACGAATAACAATAACCAGGAATCCTCAAAAATCCAAACGTAACGAAAAGTACTTCCCGAGGCAAGAATTTGGGTAAACATTCCAAAACCGAAAGACCACAAGTTAAAGGGAAACAATTTATAAAACAGTTTGAAATGCCATCGAGAGTTTTAATAGAAAACAATTTAGGATTACCGAATCCTTATCTTTCCAAAAATCAACAGGGTCACAGCCCAAAGGTTTTGTTTTCGCCAATAGAAAACCGACAACAGTTCACAGGGTTAAAACCCACGTCACGTGTCCTCGGCGGACAAAAAATCAATACAATATAATCGCCCAAGATACGTAAACTTTGGTCACCAAAAATACAACATCAACTCGTGAATCCAGGGCTATACCATTGGATTCCCTTCGTGGCCCCGTCGGACCCTCCCAAGGTGAGTAGAATGCGTTTTCGAAATCATATACACCAATTCGTGAAGTTTTACTCGTGAATCCAGGGCTATACCATTGGAATTCCCTCCGTGGCCCCGTCGAACCCTCCCGAGGTGAGCAAATACATTCACCAAACATACACACGCACTCGTGAAGTTTTACTCGTGAATCCAGGGCTATACCATTGGAATTCCCTCCGTGGCCCCGTCGAACCCTCCCGAGGTGAGCAAATACATTCACAAAACAAACAACCGCACTCGTGAATCCAGGGCTATACCATTGGACTCCCTCCGTGATCCCGTCGGACCCTCCCGAGGTGAGCGAAATACATTCACACAATTAACACGTCACAACAAGGATATTCATACAATCCACCAAAGGCAACAAACACAAAGCACGACATAATCGTCAAATCACGACACACCAAAAATGAGATAATATATGCACACACGTGTTATGAAGCGCAACATCAACACCAAACATATCCATAAGATTCACATACTCGTTCGAGAAACACACCAATCACAAAACACACACGATTTTGAAAGAGGGCCTTTAACAAGGCTAACCAAATCTTTTGAAAACTCATTTTAAACAATCAAACAAATATATAAAGACGATCACCAATTATCATATTCACAAAACAAGAATAGTATGGTCAAGGTACTTGCCTCAAAATCGGCACGCAAGTATCCCGACGAACACGGCTCAACCGGAATGCTTCGAAACGCCCAATGCTATCGAAACGGAAGACGACGACGAACGAAAGGGTTCAACACGGTTTCTTCGCAAGAAACACGACCCTAACATCATACAATCAATAAATCATCGATCATACGAGGAAGAATAATCGTAGAACGCCCGAAAACCCCTCTAAGACATTTTACCGGACACCTTCAAGGCGTCGGTCAAGAACTCGACTCAAACAACGAATCGATACGATCCAACCATGGAATAATAAAGGAAATGATATAATACATCTAAATATTCATCAATACATCATAATCCTAAGTTAAATCGGATTAAACGGATGAAAACAACCAAAACACCCAATTTCCCCAAAACTAGATTTCTAGGAAATCTGACCTGATTCGGTAGATCGGAGGATGTTATAGGATGGATGATTGATGATATGAAACTCAAAACTTCATGGATTCATTGTCCAACAACATCTCTAGAAGATTCACACACCCACAGCCGCGTACGGGAAGAAAAGAATGAGAAAATGGCTGAAGAAAACGCCGCTGTGCCTTAAATAGGTGACAGACTCGACCGTGTCCGCCCGACACGGTCGTGGCGCTGATTGGCGGCGAGGACTCGACCGTGTCCTGCTAGACACGGTCGCGGCGCGGAGGGGCCTTTCGATAGTGACCCGTCCGACAGCGACTCGGCACGACTCGACCGTGTCCTGGAACACGGTCGGGCGTCTGGGCAGTCGGTTCTGGCCTATCCGGAAGAGTTCGACTCGGCCGTGCCAGACGACACGGTCGGGTCCTGAGGCAGAGACTCCAGCATTTCCGGACGAGTACGGCACGGGCCGTGTCGGACGACACGGCCGAGTTCGGCCGGCAGTGATCGGCCAATAACGAGCGGGTGAGCTAAAACGACCATAACTCTCTCGTCCGGACTCCGATTGACTCACCGTTTGAACCATTGGAAAGCTAACTTGATGCTCTATAATATTGCAAAGATTCAGAATTTTTGGAGTTTCCAAGAATTAATGGTGACGTTACAAAGTCGAACTCCCACGTGAAAAAGTCGATTAAGGACACGGAACTCAACAAAACGACACCGAAACGAACTCGGATGACAAAAAGTGCAGAATTAATCATTCTCGGAAATGACGAAACGGTCAGGAGCGAGTCGTCAAGACGAACTTCCGCCGAAAAAAATAAAATTACCGAAATTCGAAATTGCGGATATTACATTCTACCCTCCTTAAAAGAAGTTTCGTCCCGAAACTTAAAACAAGTAGGGGGGAGCAATATACCCGCCAGGAAAACTCGACGAGATACACAAAAATAGAAAACTCGCGCCCAACGGCGAAACGCTGAAAGAAACGCAAAGAGACATACGGCGTGAAAACACGCTCCACGACGACCAACACAATGTCGCCGTTAGGGATACAATAAAACCAACAAATGACAAGCGTCATCAAACGGATAATATAGCCAAGTCAATTATCCGATAATCACAAAACACAACGAACGAAAGTCAGTATGATTGACCAACCCAACGGTACATCAATCGAAACGCGAGCTAATCGCTGAACTAATACTGAATTCCACCGCCCAAGGGTTGGAAGATCGAAAACGAGACTAATTTCCCAAACTTAAGGGAATTAGGAAGGAGCCTGAATGCTCAACGATCACGAAACGAGGACAAAAACTGAACAAACAAACGACCGAACCACAACGGTCGAGACAACAAAAGCGAACAATCATGTTCGAATCACGAAGAACAATAAAATTCAAACAACAACTCCAAGGTTCACATCTCGACTCGAGACAATATATGATCCGGTGAAAACAACAACGTATGCATTCACATAAGATCCACATGAAAGGGAATAGAAATTGAAAAGTCACAACGACAAACGAGTTATTCCTAAATGATGCCACACTCGTTCGATAAACAAAAACAAGGGGCAGGACAAGCTCAGAAATGTCAACGAACATAAATGAGTCGACAAAGTAGAATATACAGAAGTTCAAAATCTGATCCTCTTCGAATAAAAGAACTAGTAGAACCAAAAGATGTTACATCCGAACAAGGTTCACAAGTATCGAACCGGACTCGGAAAAGTCACAGCGATAAACAGAAAAACAAGATCACGGCTGCTCGAACGATGAAACCGAAATACGAACAAGTTCAGAAAGTGTCAACGAACACGATCGAGTCGATAGACCTGTGAAAGTGGAAATGCAGGAGTGCAAAAATAATAAGGGTATTATATTCGACACCTTATAAAAGAAGTGTCGTTTCAGAAACTCACAACACGAAATCAAGGTGACAACACAACAAGCAACCGATGAAACATCTTTCAAAGGCCTCTCAAGGCCGATTCCGATGACTGTGCTGAAGCGCGAACTCCAAAAGTCTCGGTAGACAATTCGCAAAACTGAATTCGGTGTCCCTCGAGTCCACACTTGAAATGTGTTACTGACGAGAAGGACAATTTACACGTGTATGCCCCAGAACATCACGGTTGAAATGCCCCGGCTCGGCATACCGAAAATACAAATGCTAGATACAATGGGGCATAACGTCGCAAAACAACATAGCGGAGATGCCAACTCAGCACAACAAGGAATCATAATACATATCATATACAAGGATTATCATCGTAAAATAATACACACAAACACTACAGCAACGACGGTATCGTTCGGCGACCTCAACGGCCCGAACAATAACCAGCACATAATTACAAACATTATGAAACACTCACATATGTACACAAACGTACAAACCCAAGCTTTAACAGCTCACACAGGTGCGATAATACGCAAGCCACCACAAAATGACAACATTAAGGATCGTCATCACACCTCCCACAAGGGCTAACAAAATATATGCGTGGCGAATGACTCAACGCTCACGCCACCAATTCAATCACAATTCGGGGTTAACACCGTAACGAAAGTTCGAAAACCATACACGCATTTCCGGTCCGCAAACAGGAATGATAGGTTTTAAAACGAAAACACCTTTTGAAAACAGTTTGGAAACGACGGTTGATCTTGAGTAAAATTTTACAAAAAGTAGTACAAACACCATTATCGAGACTTTGAAAATCATCTTGCGTTTGAACAAAAATGAGGACACATTTCTTTTAGTGCAAAACTTTCAGAAATATTCGACCCTTGGGTCTAAGAAACTGCATTTGAAAATATCTCAAAATATTTTTGGTCCTCAACCGGAAAATTTTTGAAATGTATTGCGGCATTAGAAAACACCTTGAAAACACCGCAAGAAAATAATTCGTTTTAAAAGTACGTCTCGAATTTTAATTTTCTAAGATACTCAAGGTTTTCAAAAAATAATTCAATGGGTTAGAATGCCCAAAATTTTCAGGTAATTACAAGGAACAATATAGCGCCGTGGGTCCCGCGCCGGAACCCACCAGGCTAAAAACCTTTTATAAACTACCAAAAAGGCTGATGACGGTAATATTTCAAAAACTCACAAAATCCATTTACAAAATACTAAATTCCGTCATAAGAATTTCGCCAAAATGATCAAGGCCATAATGCCCAAAAACTCGGTTAAGGGAATTGGTTTTCGAAATAAAACTCAGTCGGTAAAATACCGAAAGCCATTACAAAAGAACTCACGCAGCGGATAAAAGAAATAAAGTCAAACATGCACAGGACAGCAACACTACTCCTCATATGAACGAAAAATGGGAGTCAAATAATCACATAAGACGAAATCAAAATCCATAAGAGGATTCCGTCACTTAACAAATAATCATAAAAATAGCTCGTGTCACACGAGGCACAACACAAAGAAGGGAGACTTACATTCACAGGTCGCACGAAGATGATGATCGCCCACGATACTCATCACGACCAACAAACTCAGACGACGCGTCGCAACACGACTTAGTCAGACAAAATCCGACGAGACAAAAACTCAATAGACACCACTGACCCGACAGCCTAGGTTTCCACAACCTAAGCTCTGATACCATTTATGTAACACCCCCAATCCACTCAGGGATATTACACGCCGTAGACCCTCTCCTCGAGGATATACCAGGCTGATAACTAAAATCAAACATCTAAACATCGCCTTTAAGGCTAAAACGACTCAGTAGACCGATTTGGTCTTTCAATAATAACATACAACTCAATTCCAATCACATACCCACGCAGGGGTCAAAATACAATAAACTCCCGTACAACGGGGAAAAGATCTTTGCAGAAAAGAAAATACAACTAGACCAATACGACAACAACGGATCCTCGTGTGAAAAGTATCGTTCATCTTTCATCATCCTTCGTGCCGACCCTGTGCCATGCTCCAAAACCTGAATGCAAAATAGACATCCACCCCCCGAATACTCGGGGGTTAGCAAAACTCCACTGTTTTGCTAGTGCAAGTACAAGTGCAAAAATACGAGCCATACAATTCACATTCCACGAATAACAATAACCAGGAATCCTCAAAAATCCAAACGTAACGAAAAGTACTTCCCGAGGCAAGAATTTGGGTAAACATTCCAAAACCGAAAGACCACAAGTTAAAGGGAAACGATTTATAAAACAGTTTGAAATGCCATCGAGAGTTTTAATAGAAAACAATTTAGGATTACCGAATCCTTATCTTTCCAAAAATCAACAGGGTCACAGCCCAAAGGTTTTGTTTTCGCCAATAGAAAACCGACAACAGTTCACAGGGTTAAAACCCACATCACGTGTCCTCGGCGGACATAAAATCAATACAATATAATCGCCCAAGATACGTAAACCTTGGTCACCAAAAATACAACATCAACTCGTGAATCCACGGCTATACCATTGGATTCCCTTCGTGGCCCCGTCGGACCCTCCCAAGGTGAGTAGAATGCGTTTTCGAAATCATATACACCAATTCGTGAAGTTTTACTCGTGAATCCAGGGCTATACCATTGGAATTCCCTCCGTGGCCCCGTCGAACCCTCCCGAGGTGAGCAAATACATTCACCAAACATACACACGCACTCGTGAAGTTTTACTCGTGAATCCAGGGCTATACCATTGGAATTCCCTCCGTGGCCCCGTCGAACCCTCCCGAGGTGAGCAAATACATTCACAAAACAAACAACCGCACTCGTGAATCCATGGCTATACCATTGGACTCCCTCCGTGATCCCGTCGGACCCTCCCGAGGTGAGCGAAATACATTCACACAATTAACACGTCACAACAAGGATATTCATACAATCCACCAAAGGCAACAAACACAAAGCACGACATAATCGTCAAATCACGACACACCAAAAATGAGATAATATATGCACACACGTGTTATGAAGCGCAACATCAACACCAAACATATCCATAAGATTCACATACTGCTCGAGAAACACACCAATCACAAAACACACACGATTTTGAAAGAGGGCCTTTAACAAGGCTAACCAAATCTTTTGAAAACTCGTTTTAAACAATCAAACAAATATATAAAGACGATCACCAATTATCATATTCACAAAACAAGAATAGTATGGGCAAGGTACTTGCCTCAAAATCGGCACGCAAGTATCCCGACGAACACGGCTCAACGGAAAGCTTCAAACGCCCAATGCTATCGAAGCGGAAGACGGCGGCGAGCGAAAGGGTTCAACACGGTTTCTTCGCAAGAAACACGACCCTAACATCATACAATCAATAAATCATCGATCATACGAGGAAGAATAATCGTAGAACGCCCGAAAACCCTCTAAGACATTTTACCGGACACCTTCAAGGCGTCGGTCAAGAACTCGACTCAAACAACGAATCGATACGATCCAACCATGGAATAATAAAGGAAATGATATAATACATCTAAATATTCATCAATACATCATAATCCTAAGTTAAATCGGATTAAACGGATGAAAACAACCAAAACACCCAATTTCCCCAAAACTAGATTTCTAGGAAATCGACCGATCAGTAGATCGGAGGATGTTATAGGACGGATGATTGATGATATGAACCTCAAAACTTCATGGATTCATTGTCCAACAACATCTCTAGAAGATTCACACACCCACAAAGACGGAAGAAAAGAATGAGAAAATGGTCAAGAAAAACGCCGCCAGGCCTTAAATAGTCGACAGACTCGACCGTGTCCGCCCGACACGGTCGTGGCGCGCACTGGCCGGGGGACTCGGCCGTGTCCTGCTAGACACGGTCGCGGCGCGAGGGGCCTTCCGATAGTGACCCGTCCGACAATGACTAAGACGACTCGGCCGTGTCCTGGAACACGGCCGCGGCCCGGCGATCGGTTCGCCTATCCGGAAGAGTTCGACTCGGCCGTTCCAGACGACACGGTCGGGTCCTGAGGCAGAGACTCCGGCATTTCCGGACGAGTACGGCACGGGCCGTGTCGGACGACACGGCCGAGTTCGGCCGGCAGTGATCGGCCAATAACGTGCGGGTGAGCTAAAACGACCATAACTCTCTCGTCCGGACTCCGATTGACTCACCGTTTGAACCATTGGAAAGCTAACTTGATGCTCTATAATGTTGCAAAGATTCAGAATTTTTGGAGTTTCCAAGAATTAATGGTGACGTTACAAAGTCGAACTCCCACGTGAAAAAGTCGATTAAGGACACGGAACTCAACAAAACGACACCGAAACGAACTCGGATGACAAAAAGTGCAGAATTAATCATTCTCGGAAATTACGAAACGGTCAGGAGCGAGTCGTCAAGACGAACTTCCTCCGAAAAAAATAAAATTACCGAAATTCGAAATTGCGGATATTACATCGTGGGCTTTATTTTTAGGTACTCGGAGATCGAGCTAGTAGCGGTCGTGAAGGGATGAGCTTCCCGATGTGATACTGGCGGTGGCATGTTTTGGAGTATCGAGTATTTCTTTTCTGGTTATTCATTTCCGCTGCAAATGTGTATTTTGAACTGTGTTTATATCCGCTGCGTGTGTATATTTCAAAATGGCTTTTCGGTATCTTTATCCGCTGCGTGTGTATATTTCAAAATGGCTCTTTGGTATTTTTACCAACTCGTGTGTGTATTTTAAAATGGCCTTTTGGGCATTTTACGAACTTGGGTTATTTTCGTCAAACTCTTTTTCTCAAATTATTTTATCGGTACGTTTAAGTGGTAGCTTAACGTACATTTTGAACTGTCGAGAATTGACACTTCGCCTTGTATTTTGAAATGGTATTTTATGACGGTATTTGAAAACTATGCTTTTGAAAATATTTGAGTATTTAAAATATTACCGTCAGTGGCCTTTTGGCATTTTTAAACGTCTTTGAAATGGTTTTTAGCCTGGTGGGTTCCGGCGCGGGACCCACGGCGCTGAAATATCCCGGATGGTTTTGGGGGTGTTACAGTTGATCCCCGAAAATATCTTTTCCAACTGTTTCAGCTAGTGATCCCAAGTAGGCATCTCAGCAGAACCGTTAAATTTTGGCGGGTGCAATTTTACCACCTCCGTAAGCCACTTGTCTCCCCGATTATTCTCGTTGCACTGCTGGCCCATCGCTGTCTGCATGCAGTCAACCACCTGAGCGAACTGGGTCATCTGAGAGACCACCTGCTGAAGCACCCCTGGCATGTTAGGATTTGCGTTATCATTCGCTGATCCTTGTTGTCCTCCAGAATGGGAATCGGTTCGACTAGTCGATAATTCTGGGGTAGTCGCTGAATCCTCCTATCTCGCATTACCACGTCCGCGTCCACGACCGCGTTCGCGTCCACGACCGCCCCTCAACATACTGTAAATACAAATACTCAATATCCAGGGCAAAATTTTCTGAAAGAAGGTTATTCAATATTCCCAAAACGGAAATTAAGTAAAACAGTAGTATATGAGATTAGGAGACTTACAACCACGATCCACATGACGACGCTGGCTGAGCAGTGATGTTACAAACAACCCATAAATCAAATAACGTAAATAGACCCAACTAAACCCGACTGCCAAGATATCCATTAATCTTAGATCTGATACAATATTCTGTAACACCCCGATATATTCGGAATAATTACAGCGCCGTAAATCCTTTATATAAGAATTTACAAGGCTAATTAGAGAAATACTGAAAATTACACCCAAAGTACCAATAAGTTTAATAATTCAAAACTAGTTCAACAATTCAAATGAGTCCATTATTACAAGCATCTCAAAACATCACAAGACACGCGTACTCGAGTACTGAAAATAAACCAGAAAGACAAGGCAATCAACAATTAACATCACTGAGCCCCTTCGTCGTCATGTCGGAACTGTGGCTGTTTCCCCGCTCCTCGGCTACCTGAACATCAAATAAATTTCCACCCCCGAAGGGGTTAGCAAAATATTGCCAGTACAAGTATCATAATATGCAAATCGAATATGCAACAACGATGCATAATAAATACACAATACGGACTTCCGCTACCGGAATCCAACAATGGAAATCCACACGATTCCATCAACACAACATGGGTGTTCCAACGATCCAGCGCCCTTAGCATAGATCCCAAGATGATCCCGTCGGACCAACACGAGGTGGAAAAACCCATCCAATGATCCAACGCCCTCAGCATAGATCCCAAGATGATCCCGTCGGACCAAAACGAGGTGGACATCCGATCCAGCGCCCTCAGCATAGATCGCTCGATCCCTTCGGATCAACATAACATACACAACCACAATTATGCATACACATATGCATAAATCAATATGTCCATTAATATGAACATACAAATAATCGATAACGAATATCATGACAATTCAACGAAAATGATCTCATGCTCAAAAACATGAATAAACAGTATGCATGATTAAAATAACCGATATTTCCAAAATACGATACTTGCCTCAGAAATGGCAATAAGGATTTGCTACTACGAATAGGACTCGACCCGCTTGAAGAATTCTCACTCGATCAACTCCCCAAAATCCGAAACTTCAACGAACAATAACACCGGTATAACTAACGGTTCTGGATAATCGTTTTAATCATCAAACGGATCATTAAAAGACATATTATACCCTATCATGGCGAGTGAACTAAATCTGTCCCAATTCGTTCGGTTGAATCAAAACTACGCTACTCATCCGAACGATAATCTCATAGAATACTATTCAAGTTTAAACGCATCTTTCGGTCGGATACTTCAATTATGACATGAAATTCATTTTAGAAGAATTCTAGTCATATTCTTCCATAACAAGATATCGAAACACTTATACGAATCATCATAAGAACTAAATCACTAGGTTCCTTTTGATTATCCTCTCCTTCTAGGAATTAATTCTAAGATAAATCCATTAACTTCTCCAACGAAATGCTCAATCAATAATTTCTAACGATTTAGATAATCTCTGAAGACTAGTTGTAATAGGGTTCAAAATCTCAGAATGCTATATGAAGAGTCTATTCACTAATAGGTTCGATCAACATGTTAAACAACAAATGAGAACCGAATCATAACTGAACTTACTCTTCTAAAATCATGATGTTCGACTACTCACGAATATAACTGACTTGATAATCTCAAAAACATGTTCAAAACATCCCTAAGAATACGAAATCAAGTTGGTGAAGAATCACCTACCTCAAAATAGTGAAGAACAAGGAGAAACTTGAAGAAACTCAACACCGAGAGCTTGAACACCAATCCCTAATGGTCTATGATCTTCAAACTCGAGCTAGGATGATGATATAAGAGGTATATGGTGTTGAACAATCTCCAAAACACAAAAATCGGCCAAAGGAAGGATGAGAAATGAAATGGAGATGAGGTCTATAAATAGAATTCTAAACCATTACGTATGTTACCCAATGTCCACTACGTACGTAACAGTATTAGCATATGCTATACTCGAACATTACCGTACATTAACGTCTGGCCAAAGCTCACTGACCTGTTTCTGGTATTGGCTTACGTACGTTATCATACAGGCCTTACGTACGTAATATCTAGGACCTTAGCGTACGTTAAAAATCCCCCTTAACGTACGTTAAGTCCATTGACTAGCTTAGATGGAAAACTGTCCACGTTCATGCAGAACCTCTCACGAATCTCCCCTGGCCCCCACACGCCGACCCTTGTTGGATCTCGAGCTGACTGAGCTTACGTACATTAAGCTCAACATCTAATGTACGTTATATTGTATTCTTAGCATACACTAAGATCATTATCTAGCATACGTTATCATGTGCAGAATTATGCATGCATGCATGGAAAAATACAAAGATGTAGGGATACGAATACAGAAACCGATCATAGATTAATGCATCACAAAGTCGAATTTTACAAGATCGAATACAGGATAATTACACATTAAGTATCCGAGCATTACATGTAAAACTTCTTGTGAGGTCTTACAACCGCCGCATCAAGTTTTTGGTGCCGCTGCCAGGGAATAGTGTAGGTTTCGATTTCTATCCTGTTTAGGTCTATTCACTAGATTCCTATAAAGTGCGATTTTATTTTTCTTTTTATTAGCTCTCTTTTAGTCTATCTTTTCTTTGTTCCCTTTGTTTCGTAATTTGATAAGGATTTATTTGATACCTTTTTAAGAGGTCATTTAAGCCCTAAATCGTGTTTTTATGATCAAATATTGTCTCAAATCGTTTTTATTCATATTTTAGGTATTTGGGACGAGATTTCTGGAATTTGGAGCTTTTTGGATGTTTTTAGGCGAAAAAGTGAAGAAAACAGCAAAGTCGCGAAAAACCTGTCAGGAAAAGACACCTGACGGCATCACGCTTTAATTGGTGATGCCGTCACTCGGTAACTTGGAGCCTGGAAAATTAACACATGTCGCTTCAGAGAACTTTGGTGACTTTACACCTGACGACGTCAGGTGCAATTAGATGAAGGACGTCTCGTGTTAAAGTTATAAGAGACGGCTCAGAAAGGTTAACAAAAGATGGTGTCAAACATGAGTTGACGACGTCAGAAGGCCAAGAGAGACGGCGTCAGAAGGTCGACTTGCACAAGAAGAAACTCTAAACACGGTGATCTGACGGCGTCAGGATCCATAACCTGACACCGTCAGCTTTGTAAATCTATATATACTTTTCCATTTTTCATTCATTAGTTGACACTTTGGAGACTTAAACCTTAGACGAATTTGGCAGCTCTGGTAGGGCTTTTACAGCCTTTTTCACCCATGTTTAATTGAAGTTTAGTTTTTTTTAATCATTCAATATGTCTATGTGTTGTTTGATTATTTGTTTATCTTTTCTTTCTTTTAACATACTAGCTTAAGTTATTTAGCGTTTGCTTAGATCTAATGAAACCTAGTTATTGATTATTGTTGCGTTGTCTATTGTTTAGTTGATTGCTTCACGTTAGGCTAAGAAAACTGGCTGACTTCCTTTGCGTAACTAGCTTGAACGTCTTAGAAAATGTAACCTTATGTGCAATATAGTTTTTTCTCATTATATTTAATGCGTGAGTTGAGGTTTATGATCCTATGATTGCGTAATTGACTTACGGTTGTAGGTGAAATTGATATTCATAGAGTTGGGGAAGGTAGCACACCCCTATGACTGGTATTAAGGAATACAATGCTTCAACTAAAACAACTGCACTGTGACATTCAACAATTCAATAAAAGATAACTAGGGAGTAATTAAATCAAGTAAACACGTTTGTCTCATTATAAAAAGTTCACCACTTTTATTTTTCTTATCATTTTAATTTTTGTTTATTAAAAGTAGCTTTTGGGTTAGTTTACTAGCAACTAATTCCGCCCACTCTTCTATAAATCTAGATTTTAATTTGCTTTCATAAAATATAAAAATACAAAAAGAATCATCCCTCACCTTTAGGCTTAAATTGTCATACACTTCAACCTAACGACACTATTCCACTAGAGAACGATCACTCCCCCAGGCATACCTATACTACACTGCAACGACCAGGTACACTGCCTGGAGGATTGCAAGCTTCTCAAGATCCCTTGAGAAGTAAAACCTTTTGCGTGGCTGCAATCCTCGCATCAAGTTTCTGGCGCCGCTGCAGGGGAATAGTTATTGCTTAGGTTTGATTTCTATCTCGTTTAGGTCTACTCACTAGATTCCTATCAAGTGAGATTTTTATTTTTATTTTTAGCTTTCTTTAGTCTATCTTTTCTTTGTGCTTTTGTTCGTAAACTTTTTCCATTGACTCTTCTGTTCACCATTATGGAGAACGCGAATCCACCATACTACCCACCACGAAATCCACTCATTCCACTCCGAAATAATATCTTGATGTTCAGAAAACATCATGATGAATCTCTCTACGATGCGTGGGATCGTTTCAAATACTTACTCAAAAAATTCCCTCATCATGGCCTCGATTTATGGTCCCAAATTCAAATCTTTTACGATCGTGTCGACCAATATACCCAAAGAGACATTGACTATGCAGCCGATGGGGACCTTTGGGAATTAAGTGCTGAAGAAGCATGGGAAGTCATAGAGAATTGTGCCCAACTTGATAGAAAGATGTAAAACCCAACAAATGTTATTTCAGATGAAGTGATAACAAGTCTTAAGGCTCAAGAAGGACGTTTGTATGAAAATGAAATGGTTAGAGTTGAGATACCTAGGTGGATGTCATGGTCAGGTGACACCATAATACAAGATGAACACGAAGGTAGTCAAGATAAGATGAAGGATGAGGTCAAAAATCCAAGCTCACTTATTACACCACACATCCCACCATCACTTGATGCATACACACCTTCTGTGACTACCCTAGAAGAGACTATAGGAACCCCAATGGAGGTAGATTTAATACCCGGATTTTCAGTATAAATTTTTCACGTTATTTTATCTAAGATATACTGTATAGTTTGGTATCTATACAGTATGGATAAAATATATTGAGGACCGAGACAGTTATACTGGTGTGATTATCGTTTTGATTCAGGTTGAACTGATTTGGATATCAGGTATACCGTATGAGAACATTTTTGGGTTGAGTATATGTGTATTCAGTATGTCGTATGTTCGTATCCAGTATGTCGAGACGTCGGTCAGGAACAGTTGGATTTTTGGCTAAGTATAAAAGCAATTACGTACGTCAAGCCTTGGAGCTTACGTACGTAAAATGTGTAAGCTTATGTACGTTATATAGTGTACATAACGTACGTAACAAGAGGAATCAGACTTGTGATCGGATAGTGGGGCCCGTTGTCGGCGGCTTTCGGCGTAGATGTGGACAGGTGAGTCAACAGATGGAGTTACGTACGTTATACAGGGTGTATTACGTACGTAATACGAGTATAATATTGTAGCAAGTCAACGTATGTATTACGTACGCAACGGAATAAGTGTTACGTACGTTACGGGGTGGCTGGCCGAGTCGTGGCCGAGAGGACCTGTAGTGGCCGAGCATGGTCGGCAGTGACTCTCAAGGATGGCCGATCGCGGTCGGCAGCTCGCTGGGGGCTAGGACTGGCTGATTACGTATGCAAGGCTATGACCGGTTACGGCCGTAAGGGCCCGTTATGTACGTAAGCAGCTGCCGGTTACGTACGTAAGGCTGTCAGCAGAACTGGGCAGAAGGGTAGGCCATGGCCGGCTACGTACGTAAGGACCCGCCTGTTACGTACGTAACGTGCCGGTAGGTCTCGGCCTATATGAGGCTTGGACCGAGTCATCTTGGGCATTTTTCATTTTTCTTCGTTTTTTCGCGATTCCTTCAGCAAAAGTGGATGAATTTGAGTAAGATCATCATGTAACAACATGTTTTGGAAGTTGGAATCATGGATTAACATCATCTTCCACCCGGATCGAAGGTAAGAACACCTAAACTTTTGGTGTTTGGATGTTCTTGAGGTTTCTTAGTATTTTGGCCAATTTGTTTCGTTTTGATTCAGATTGTTGATTGAACTTGATTGTAAACTCGTAATAATTCAATACTCTTGAAGTTTTGTGGAACGAATTCGAGTATTTCTTCGTTAAATCGATTAAATTGGACTATGCCTTCAAAGTGTTCGATGAAATGTCTCAATGAGTAGAACTTGGAAAATTCTACACGTTTTCGTATGAATGGTGATGAAATTGATATTATTGTGATGATTCTTGGTATTTACAAGAATTTTGTTAAGGGAAGATAATGGATTGGTGATCGAATGATTCGATTATGTTGTTATGATTATGGAATCGTAGTAATCTCGATGTTCTTGGTAGTTTTTTGCGATTCATGATGTTATGAGAAGTATATATGTTGAAGGACATGATTATATATACCTTGGATTGTGAATAAGGATTGTTAGACGTTAGAACACATCGGATTATGTCGGAATAAGTTGTGTTCTTAAGGAATTCTTGGATTATATATGAATTGATGAACATGTTTAAGTGATGTTGGTGTTTTGGATATGAATATGGAATATTCATATCTAAAACTAAGTTATGTGTTTTGGTACAATATGTTGCCCCCCAGCTTGCTCCTATGTTGAAGACATGGGGCGAGGTGGTTCTTGCTGGCGATCGCGTCTGGATGAGGACGGGCGACCTTGCTGAGCTGACTTAGGACTCGGACTTGGGCTATCATAGTCGATTGGCTTAGCTATCTTTCGGTCTTGTACCTGCAAAAAACAACATTGGCCGATCCCCCATGGAAACTTGGTGGTTTCGCTTGCTTGAGGAATCGTGCACAGTCGCGGAGATCGATGGACCGACCCTATGACCGTGTCTTGGTGCACAAAGACAATGAGTGCCTCGTGACTCACTTTATTATGAGGGTCCTCTGTTAGGCTGCGCCTCGCCTTGTATTTAAACGAAAGGCGTGCGGTCTCGGTCTAGAGGAGTCCTTGCGCGGGGCAGCGTCGGATGAATCAACTCCACGCCCGCGGCTTGTTAGCTCTGCTTCCACCTCGGCCAGCCATGGAGATGGCCGACCTCGACGGTGTACGTTGAGACGGGGTTGTGGCACGTCGCATTGTCCGGGTTCACCATGTCAGATGATGAACCTTTGAGGGCGAGCGATCGTGTCCACTGATTAATGTTGGAGAGCCCTCAGACTACGCCGGCCTCGTATTTAAACGAAGGGCGGGCGATCTTGGCCGAAAGGGACCTTGCATGGCCGAAGCAGCCGGTTCCATCGACTGCCAGGACCATGGCTTTATGATGTGCGGTGGAGGCGATCTTATGCCTTAGTCCGTCATGTTATATGCTGGACTGTAGATGGCGATCGTGTCCTCCGGACTGCGGATGATGTAGCATGATGATCGGCGATCGGGCCGGAAGACTGGCGATCGTCGCTCGGCTGCCGATCGCTTATTCGTAGGTCGATATTGGCGATCGGGCGGGAGATCGTCGTCCGGGTGCCGATCGCGCTGCTCACAGGCTAAGAAGAAACCTTTGCCTGGCCAGAAAATCTGCGGCTCTTGCCCGGAAGGCTGCGTAGGTCGTAGGTTGGGTCTTCGTAAGATGCCTGAACATAGGCGAAAAACCCTGAAAACCTCCTAGGACCGCGTAGAGGGCGGTCTCATCGCTTATGGGCTCGCCATTGAGGATGATTACGTCTACCCGGTCGATGTAGTCCGAGTCGGACTCTTCTTCTCCCTGCTTGATTTGCATCATGCGAAGGGGACCTTCGGGCCGGACGACCCTGGTGGCAAAGTACTCAGTGAAGCCGTGCGCCAGCTCGTTAAAGGAGCCAATGGACCGAGGTGGCAATGAAGTGTACCACCGGTGGGCGAGGTCGTCTAGCGTCAGAGGGAACATTCGGCACCGGGTCGCGTCCGATGCCCCACACCCGGTCATGTAGATGTTGAACTTGTGCAGGTGTGCTTGGGGGTCCGATCGCCCCTGGTACACGGGTGTCTGAGGAGGAGCGATCTTGTGCTGTACCGGGGCGAGCTCGATGTCGATCGCGAGCGGCTCGCTCGGCGCGGCGATCGTCTTGGTGGCGCCTGCCCCGGATTGCAGGAGCGCCTTCATGTCGTCTATCTGACGTTGCATTGCGGCGATCGCCGCGGCTCGGCTGCCTGCGGATCGGCTTTGGGAGCGGGGGCCGAGGCGATCGTGTACCGATCTCCGGACCCCGCTGCTGCCGACCTCGGGAATTTGGCGAGCGGGAGCCAGGCGGCTGGATCGCCTTGTGGGAGCCGGGTAGGCCGAGCTCCTGGTGACGGACACCAACTCCGTCGTCTCGTAGGCGGGCCGGGCGCCCGGTCGCGAGTCGGGTCAGCCGCCCGTGCGATCGAAGACGACGTGCCCGGCCGCCAGCGCCTCTTCTTGCGGGCGAGAGCCTCCTGGCGCTCGCTCGGCCGATAGTGCCTTGAGCTTCGCTTGAACTTAGGCGGGAGGCAGGGCGGCGGCAGGAGGTGCGTCGAGAGCACTCCATCGTTCTGAAGGGCGGCTATGGCCTCTTCGATCTGTTCATTGGTTCGAACCGATCGAGCGAGAGCTCGGGCCGCCGTCCGGGGCGGATCGAGCGTCTCGACCCGCGGCTACCTTCCACCATCGAGTGCGGCTCGAGGCCCAGGGCGGAGGCAGTCGGCCAGGGCCGTCGGCTTTCTTCGACGCGAGGCTAAGACATGTTTTCAAGGATTTCTTTGAAGTGCGGTGAGTGTCACTTCAAGTATATGCCCAGAACAGTGAGTGTTCTTCGGACTCGTAGGTATAAAAATCGAGGTTGGATGCCCTCCTTCTAGCGCCAAATGATATTGCCCAAAATATTTATCCGAAGATTAATATTCTTTGGAAGACGGACAACAAACAACGATTCTTGGGAGCACTTCCGAGAGAAGATAAATAATACAAGATTTGCCGGGTTTGTTAGGCCCGGGCTTGAATGCTCTCGCGAGATGTTATTAATACGAATATTCGTGGATACAAGTATTAATGAGAGAAATCTAAATACAATGAGTGTAAAAAGACTCTGTTGATCCAGCTCTTGAGCGAAGCTCGGTGTTCTTCGTCCCGCCGGTAATCTGCTCGAGGAGAAAAGGCCGGGAGAAGTAAGACCGAAAGAAAGCTATTGCCAAGAGTTGGATGTTAGCCAAGTGCTAGATGTTTTCTTCTGTATAGTGTGAAATGCGAGAATGCAGAGTGTTCAGTGAGTCAGAATCTCGGTCCCTTTTACAAGTGCCTGCTGCCTTGTATATATAGAGGCTGAGGGGCCCTGTCCCCTAGTGGGCGATCGCCTTTCGGCATTTAATGCAATGGGGCGATCGCCCTAAAGGTTACGTGGGCTGCCTGCCAAAAGTCCATAGATCCAGCGAGCAGCTAGCTGAGTGGCCCAATGAGGAGCCGGCACGCGTCAGGAGGTCCCACTTTGCTACTTTCGGCGGACTTTGTCGATGGGTGCGATGGCGCCAGCCGTAGTCACATGTCCTGTCAAGTCGGCTCCTTTAGTCAGGCCTGTTGGTAGGTGAGGTAGGTGACAGGTTTGTCAGCGCCTTTGGTGGATCTGCACGTGGGTGCTGTCCTGTTTGCTCGGCCTTGGCCGATTGGATGGCCATCGGCCAGTCACTGAAGGTTGGCAATGGTCGGTCACCAAGGGTCGATCGGCAGATGCCCAGAGAGGTCGGTCACCAAAGGTCGATCGGCAGATGCCCAGAGAGGATCATCCGCTAGTCGATCGCCAGGAGTCGGTCGCCGAGTGCCGAGTGATGATCGTATCTGAGGTCGATCGCTCGGTACCGGGACTTGTCCTGGGACCTTCCTTTGGCCGATTTAGCTGGTCCGCTGGGTTGAGGCTTGGTCGCACAGTCAGCTCGCGGTCTGCCTTGGCCGCTCGGCAGTAAGTCGGTCGCTCGGCCTCGGAGGCGATCGCCGGTCGGAAGGTGTTAAATCTTGACACAACACAATATTCGTATAGGAATACGAATATGATTTTCGAGTTTGATAAGATTATGATTCACTTTTGAGTTTGAGAATTCATACTTATTGAACAAGTGTTCAATTCGGATAATGGAAATATTTGAAACTCTTGGAATATGATTATCTATAATGTTGAATTAATCGGATCGTCCGGATTGATGATGATAATCGGTAATTGGTTTAATTATGATTATACAAGGAGGAAACTTGTAATCGTATTTAAGATTGAATATGGAATCGGTAATGCTTAGACTTGGTTAAATTGATTATTGATATGATCTTCGGATTGTGGAATCGTATTGTGGTTTTGAATTCGTGTTTGATTGGTTCGGGTTGTTTGGATATGTGTTTAATCGGGATATTGTAGAACCGTTGTGTTTGTTGATCGGTTATTGATTGTTATTTGTGATCATCGAGTTACGGCTTGTATTATGGATATGAGTTCGTATTTGTTGAGTTGGATTATTTGGTTTTATGTATATGATCGAGGTTTCGTTGAACCATTGAGTTTGATGGTTGAGTATGTCGGTTATTGATTTTTGTCGAATGTGTGTTAATCGGTTATTGCAATAGGTTGATATGTTTTGATCGTGGATTATGACCGTTGAGTTGCGGTTGAGGCTAAAGAGTTCGTAGATTGATTTTGGTCGGGGCTGAGGAGCTCGTATACTAAGGCAATGGATTTTGGTAACGTCTTCGTGGTATCGGTATCGAGGCAAGTTTATACTTGTTCAGTTTATAATATTTGATGAATGGTTTCGTTTTCATTTAATTTATAATTCGTATAGCAATGTTGTTAGAAATGTAAGTTGTCGGGATAATGGTTTGTATATCGTAATCTGGTTGTAATAAATCATAAGGTATATGATTTAATTCTGTTCAGGGAAGACGTGAGTTATCTTTGGTCAAGGATATAGAATATCGGATATCGAGGATAGTTATCATGATGACATAAGTATCGGGATAAAGGTTTATTGGTATTGAATGGATGGTACCTTATTTGAGATTATTTGTATAACTGTGTATTCGTTCAGGGATGTTGTTCGTGGAAAGGATGTTGTCTTCGGCTTTGAGGTAATTTATGTATTGTTCAGTTATGAGATAATTATTATGTTGAGTTGTTATATATGTTGTATGTTGAGGCTTCGTATATTGAGATTCGTACTGGTTGTTCGTTGAGGGATGTTGATCCCAGGACTATGGTTGGTCTTAATGGTTGTGTTGATCGTCTCATTGGGGGATGTTGATGGATATGGTCCTCGGCTTTGAGGTAATCTAAGTATTTGTTCAGTCATGTGGATAATTAGTATGTTGAGTTGTTGTATATGTTAAGGTTTCGTGTAATGAGTTTCGTATCGGTTATTCGTTGAGGGATGTTGATCACAGGACTGTTGTATTGAGATCATAGATCGTGTTGGTCATTCATTTAGGGATGATAATCCCAGGATTGATGTTTTGGATATTGATTAGTCGTGTCGACTTTTCATTGTTAGTCTGTTGTTGTTCACTTCGGTGAGTCTTTTGATCCTTATTGGATATGTGTTTTCTTTAAGTTATATGTGCGTGCCGATTGGTTATTGTGTAGGATTTTTAGCGAGGCACATGATGGTTATGTGTTGATATTTCCACATTAAACCGTGCACACGAGACGTAGTTTGTGAGGCTAATTAGGTACAAGACCACACGTGTATTTGATCGATACCCGGGGTGGCTTGTGCATGGACACATTTTTGGATCGGGCGTACTATGACCTCTATCTTCGAGCCATATTGTTTGGTCGTTCATCCTCCATTTATGGTCGGGTATGTTCGACGGTTTGTGACTGGTTGTTCATACGCCCGAGGGGTATGTTCGACAGTCGGAGTTATTTCTTTGAGATCCATTATTGTTGATCATTTGGAGTTTACCTTGTTGATGGTATTCTCGGTTATTGTTGGTCCTTTGTTGATCATTTGGAATCTACCTTGTTGAGGGTATTCTTGGTTATTGTTGATCTTTGTTGATCGTGTTGGGAGTTTACCATGTTGAGGGTACTCTCGGTTATCATTGATTCTTTGTTGGTAATATTGGAGTTATCATTTTGGTGATATTCTCAGTTGACGTATTGGTTGATCTGGTTATTGATCGTATAAGCATTTAGACTGTACGTCGATGTTCGGGATTTGTTATCATTATCATATGGTAGTTGATCTATAGATATGTTGTGTACTATTGGTTTATCCAGGTTGAGTTTTGATTGTGTAATCCGATGGACAGGATTTAGCATGGATGAATTATTTCATGATAATGAGTTATGATGATGTTTTGAGGATTGTTGGTATTTTTGAAATTCAATACAGATAATTGTTGTTAAGTTCATTTCGTCATTCGAGGATGCGAAATGTGGATTATGGTAATGATCGATTTGGTATGGATTGCCATCGATTGGTAAGGTTATGATGGTAAGTTTACGTTGGTGGTATTCTTACAGTATTATTACATTGGTATGTAATTATTTATGATGATGTGATCAGTATCATTATTGAGTATTTTGGCTGACCCCGTCGTGAAATTTATTTTTAGGTACTCGGAGATCGAGCTAGTAGCGGTCGTGAAGGGATGAGCTTCCCGATGTGATACTGGCGGTGGCATGTTTTGGAGTATCGAGTATTTCTTTTCTGGTTATTCATTTTCGATGCAATTGTGTATTTTGAACTGTATTTTTATCCGCTGCGTGTGTATTTCAAAATGGCTTTTCGGTATCTTTATCCGTTGCATGTGTATATTTCAAAATGGCTTTTAGGTATCTTTATCCGCTGCGTGTGTGTATTTTAAAAGGGCCCTTTTGGCATTTTACGAACTTGGGTTATTTCGTTAAACTCTTTTCCCCAATTATTTTTCGGTACGTTTAAGTGGCGGCTTAACGTACATTTTTAGCTGTCGAGATTTGGCATTTCGCCTTGTATTTTCAAATGGTATTCTATGACGGTATTTCAGAATTATGTTTTTGAAAATATTTGAGTATTTAAAATACTACCGTCATCGGCCTTTTGGCATTTTTAAACGTTTTTGAAATGGTTTTTAGCCTGGTGGGTTCCGGCGCGGGACCCACGACGCTATAATATCCCGGATGGTTTTAGGGGTGTTACAGAAGATGGTATCGGAGCTTGGGTTTTGTGAAACCCAGGCGTGTGTGTTATGTGGCTCTACCGGTACGGTAGTAGCGTGGCTTTTGAAAATGAGTTTTTCTGACTTTTGAGTCAAATCGATTTTTGGAGTTTCCAAAATTTTTGAGATTCTTTTCAAATTGCTATTTGTGATATTGGTGTGTGTTGGTATCGTGTTGAGACTTCGTATGGGAGTCGTGTGCTAGTATCACGGGAGATCATCGGCTTCACGCACCTGTAAGTATATTGATTTGGTTATTCGCTTGTGGCTACGCTTGATTGTTTTTGTGATGAGTTGGAAATTTTGGATTTATCTCTTGTTGGCGACAGGTTGCAAGTTTCGAGCACGAAACTTATTTTAAGGGGGGTAGTATGTAATACCCGGATTTTCAGTATAAAATTTTCGCGTTATTTTATCTAAGATATACTGTATAGTTTGGTATCTATACAATATGGATAAATTAAATTGAGGACCGAGACAGTTATACTGGTGTGATTATCGTTTTGATTAACTGATATATTCAGGATATGTTGTATCAGGTTGAACTGATTTGGATATCAGGTATACCGTATGAGAATATTTTTGGGTTGAGTATATGTGTATTCAGTATGTCGTATGTTCGTATTCAGTATGTCGAGACGTCGGGCAGGAACAGTTGAATTTTTGGCTAAGTATAAAAGCCATTACGTATGTTAAGCCTTGGAGCTTACGTACGTAAAATGTGTAAGCTTACGTACGTTATATAGTGTACATAATGTACGTAACAAGAGGAATCAGACTTGTGATCGGATAGTGGGGCCCGTGGTCATCGGCTTTCGGCGCAGATGTGGACAGGTGAGTCAACAAATGGAGTTACGTACGTTATACAGGGTGTATTACGTACATAATATGAGTATACTACTGTAGCAAGTCAACGTACGTATTACGTACGCAACGGAATAAGTGTTACGTACGTTATGGGGCGGCTGGCCGAGTCATGGCCGAGAGGACCTGTAGTGACCGAGCATGGTCGGCAGTGACTCGCAAGGATGGCCGATTGCGGTCGGCAGTGACTCGCTGGGGGCTAGGACTGGCCGATTACGTACGTAAGGTTGTGGCCGGTTACGGCCGTAAGGGCCCGTTACGTACGTAAGCAGCTGCCGGTTACGTACGTAAGGCTGTCTGCAGAACTGGGCAGAAGGGTAGGCCACGGCCGGCTACGTACGTAAATACCCGCCGGTTACGTACGTAACCTGCCGGCAGGTCTCGGCCTATATAAGGCCTGGACCGAGTCATCTTGGGCATTTTTCATTTTTCTTCGTTTTTTCGCGATTCCTTCAGCAAAAGTGGATGGATTTGAGTAAGATCATCATGTAACAACATGTTTTGGAATTTGGAATCATGGATTAACATCATCTTCCACCCGGATCGAAGGTAAGAACACCTAAAGTTTTGGTTTTTGGATGTTCTTGAGGTTTCTTGGTGTTTTGGCCGATTTGCTTCGTTTTGATTCAGATTGTTGATTGAACTTGATTGTAAACTCGTAATAATTCAATACTCTTGAAGTTTTGTGGAACGAATTCGAGTATTTCTCCGTTAAATCGATTAAATTGGACTATGCCTTCAAAGTGTTCGATGAAATGTCTCAATGAGTAGAACTTGGAAAATTCTACACGTTTTCGTATGAATGGTGATGAAATTGATATTATTGTGATGATTCTTGGTATTTACAAGAATTTTGTTGCGATTCATGATGTTATGAGAAGTATATATGTTGAAGGACATGATTATATATACCTTGGATTGTGAATAAGGATTGTTTAGACGTTAGAACACATCGGATTATGTCGTTTGAGGATTTTGAATGTGATGTCGGAATAAGTTGTGTTCTTAAGGAATTCTTGGATTATATATGAATTGATGAACATGTTTAAGTGATGTTGGTGTTTTGGATATGAATATGGAATATTCATATCTAAAACTAAGTTATGTGTTTTGGTACAATATTCGTATAGGAATACGAATATGATTTTCGGGTTTGATATGATTATGATTCACTTTTGAGTTTGAGAATTCATACGTATTGAACAAGTGTTCAATTCGGATAATGGAAATATTTGAAACTCTTGGAATATGATTATCTATAATTTTGAATTAATCGGATCGTCCGGATTGATGATGATAATCGGTAATTGGTTTAATTATGATTATACATGGAGGAAACTTGTAATCGTATTTAAGATTGAATATGGAATCGGTAATGCTTAGACTTGGTTAAATTGATTATTGATATGATCTTCGGATTGTGGAATCGTATTGTGGTTTTGAATTCGTGTTTGATTGGTTCGGGTTGTTTGGATATGTGTTTAATCGGGATATTGTAGAACCGTTGTGTTTGTTGATCGGTTATTGATTGTTATTTGTGATCATCGAGTTACGGCTTGTATTATGGATATGAGTTCGTATTTGTTGAGTTGGATTATTTGGTTTCATGTATATGATCGAGGTTTTGTTGAACCGTTGAGTTTGTTGGTTGAGTATGTCGGTTATTGATTTTTATCGAATGTGTGTTAATCGGTTATTGCAATAGGTTGATATGTTTTGATCGTGGATTATGACCGTTGAGTTGCGGTTGAGGCTAAAGAGTTCGTAGATTGATTTTGGTCGGGGCTGAGGAGCTCGTATACTAAGGCAATGGATTTTGGTAACGTCTTCGTGGTATCTATCGAGGCAAGTTTATACTTGTTCAGTTTATAATATTTGATGAATGGTTTCATTTTCATTTCATTTATAATTCGTATAGCAATTTTGTTAGAAATGTAAGTTGTCGGGATAATGGATTGTATATCGTACTCTGGTTGTAATAAATCATAAGGTATATGATTTAATTGTGTACAGGGAAGACGTGAGTTATCTTTGGTCAAAGATATAGAATATCGGATATCGAGGATAGTTATCGTGATAACATAAGTATTGGGATAAAGGTTAATTGGTATTGAATGGATGGTACCTTATTTGAGATTATTTGTATAACTCTGTATTCGTTCAGGGATGTTGTTCGTGGAAAGGATGTTGTCTTCGGCTTTGAGGTAATTTATGTATTGTTCAGTTATGAGATAATTATTATGTTGAGTTGTTGTATATGTTGTATGTTGAGGCTTCGTATATTGAGCTTCGTACTGGTTGTTCGTTGAGGGATGTTGATCCCAGGACTATTGTTGGTATTAATGGTTGTGTTGATCGTGTCATTGGGGGATGTTGATGGATATGGTCCTTGGATTTGAGGTAATCTAAGTATTTGTTCAGTCATGTGGATAATTAGTATGTTGAGTTGTTGTATATGTTGAGGTTTCGTGTAATGAGTTTCGTATCGGTTATTCGTTGAGGGATGTTGATCACAGGACTGTTGTATTGAGATCGTATATCGTGTTAGTCATTCATTTGGGGATGATGATCCCAGGATTGATAGTTTGGATATTGATTAGTCGTGTCGACTTTTCATTGTCAGTCTGTTGTTGTTCACTTCGGTGAGTCTTTTGATCCTTATTGGATATGTGTTTCTTTGAGTTTCGTTGTCATGTTGTATCGTGACATATCTGGAGTTATATCTGCGTGCCGATTGGTTATTGTGTAGGATATTTAGCCGGGCACATGATGGTTATGTGTTGATATTTCCACATTGAACCGTGCACACGAGACGTACTTCGTGAGGCTAATTAGGTACAAGACCACACGTGTATTTGATCGATACCCGGGGTGGCTTGTGCACGGACACATTTCCGGATCGGGCGTACTATGACTTCCATCTTTGAGCCATATTGTTTGGTCGTTCATCCTCCATTTATGGTCGGGTATGTTCGACGGTTTGTGACTGGTTGTTCATACGCCCGAGGGGTATGTTCGACAGTCGGAGTTATTTCTTTGAGATCCATTATTGTTGATCATTTGGAGTTTACCTTGTTGATGGTATTCTCGGTTATTGTTGGTCCTTTGTTGATCATTTGGAGTCTACCTTGTTGAGGGTATTCTTGGTTATTGTTGATCTTTGTTGATCGTGTTGGGAGTTTACCATGTTGAGGGTACTCTCGGTTATCATTGATTCTTTGTTGGTCATATTGGAGTTATCATGTTGGTGATATTCTCAGTTGACGTATTGGTTGATCTGGTTATTGATCGTATAAGCATTCGGACTGTACATCGATGTTCGGGATTTGTTATCATTATCATATGGTAGTTGATCTACAGATATGTTGTGTACTATTGGTTTATCCAGGTTGAGTTTTGATTGTGTAATCCGATGGATAGGATTTGGCACGAATGAATTATTTCATGATTATGAGTTATGATGATGTTTTGAGGATTGTTGGTATTTTTGAAATTCAATACAGATAATTGTTGTTAAGTTCATTTCGTCATTCGAGGATGCGAAATGTAGATTATGGTAAGGATCGATTTGGTATGGATTGCCATGGATTGGTAAGGTTATGATGGTAAGTTTACGTTGGTGGTATTCTTATAGTATTATTACATTGGTATGTAATTATTTATGATGATGTGATCGGTATCATTATTGAGTATTGTGGCTGACCCCGTCGTGGGCTTTATTTTTAGGTACTCGGAGATCGAGCTAGTAGCGGTCGTGAAGGGATGAGCTTCCCGATGTGATACTGGCGGTGGCATGTTTTGGAGTATCGAGTATTTCTTTTTTGGTTATTCATTTCTGCTGCAATTGTGTATTTTGAACTGTATTTTTATCCGCTGCGTGTGTATATTTCAAAATGGCTTTTCGGTATCTTTATCCACTGCATGTGTATATTTCAAAATGGCTTTTCGGTATCTTTATCCGCTGCATGTGTATATTTCAAAATGGCTTTTCGGTATCTTTATCCGCTGCATGTGTGTATTTTAAAAGGGCCTTTTTGGCATTTTACGAACTTGGGTTATTTCGTTAAACTCTTTTTCCCAATTATTTTTCGGTACGTTTAAGTGGCGGCTTAACGTACATTTTTAGCTGTCGAGATTTGGCATTTCGCCTTGTATTTTCAAATGGTATTCTATGACGGTATTTCAGAATTATGTTTTTGAAAATATTTGAGTATTTAAAATACTACCGTCATCGGCCTTTTGGCGTTTTTAAACGTTTTTGAAATGGTTTTTAGCCTGGTGGGTTCCGGCGCGGGACCCATGGCGCTATAATATCCCGGATAGTTTTGGGGGTGTTACAGAAGAACCCTTGGACCAAACACAACTAGAGGATATAGATTTGAACACTTTTAGTGATGACCTTTCTTTTAGTTCTAAGAAAGTTCATAGTTTTGATGAACCGGAGCCTCAACCAAAACCGTTACCTAATCTTCCATCCTTGGATGAAAATTTAGGAATTGAAATAGGTCCCGATCCACCCATCAAACCATATAGTTTGGGTAGTTTTAGGATAAAGGTAGTAGACTCTAAGCCTTGTAGAGAGGAAGTCAATATAGGAGTGGAAAATGACCTTACATGCTTACATTACCCATTCATGATTGACCACAAGAAACATTATGGGTTTAAACCAGGTTTATTAGGTCAAGATGGATTCCCAACTAGGAGTCTCTCGAAATTGATAGAAGATGATCCCTTTTTAGGAGAAAACTTCAATTCACCCATTGACCCAATTGAACTCGGTAAAGTTATGATGAAAGGAGCACACCCATTTGAGCATATAATTCATCCACCACTCTTTCCTCATGCGGTATACTACCACCAAGTTGGCATGTATCGCTACTATCACCCGCACTTACCCTAAGTGTAGGGGAAACCTCCCCTTTATCGGTTAAATAAGGGTAGAGTCAGGCTCGTGACTTGAACAAAAACAAGCACTTCTTGGGAGGTAACCCAAGCTTTTTATTTGTTTGTTTGTTTGATTTTTATTTTTTTTTGTGTCATATATATGTCTTATCATCGTTGCTTATTCTTTCATGTTTTGAATAATTTTGTAAAAATGCTTTATTTTGTTTTTAACTTTGTCTTAATCACATTTAAAGGTATTTTACAAAAAGATAAGTGTAGGGAAGACCATATTTGTTTTTAAGAATAAATCGATATGAACAATAACAAATATTGATTTAGCAAATATATATATATGTGTTTGTTTGAGTCAAATGCTTGTATCGAGTCACAATGAATGTTTTACAGAATTTCCAGATTTTAAGAATCAGATATTTTTCCAGAAATTTTCCAGAAACAAAATATAAAAATTCTGTCAGATCATTTCTGACGGCGTCAGGCTTCAAAACCTGACGGCGTCAGGTACTGTATCTGCACAATTTTCCAAGTTTTGTTTCTGCTGGAAATCTTATATTTTTGAAAATTTCCAGTTTTTAAATTTCCATGAATTTGTAAACATTTATTTTGCAAGCATTATATCTTACTTTGCTTTATTAGATTTAATTTTATATGTAGATTTTACCGTCGATTTTATGCGAGGTTTTGTGTTTTGTTTTCTTTATATTTACAGGTTATATTGGACAAGAAGATGATTTATATTTCGGAAGTGAAGCTTATCATGTTCATTTTCTTGGACGAAAATTTAACTATGTTTCCACATCGTCCATGCCGAGCAAATCAGGGGAGTACTAGTTTCTTTCCTTTTCTTTTATCTCTACTTGTATACTTTTTTAGGAACATTGGGGATAATGTTCGGTTTAAGTGTAGGGAGGGTAAATTGGGATACCTTAGAAACTATAACTCCACTTGATTTTTGCTTTGTCTTAGAGTAAATGTGTAATAAAACTAAGAGAAATACTTGTTAGGGTAATTTTGACACCAAATTTAAAATTTGTTGCAACATATAGGAGTGAAATTTAATAAGCGTCTCATGGATAGGAATTATATAGCTAGCACAAAAACCATACTACTCAAAAATTTCCACCCCAAATATGTGAGGTTCGCCTTTAGATCTTTAGGAAAAAGCATTTATCTTTAATGCCTATGAGTGTACCGGTAGTATATAGATTTTAGAACTTGCGTTTGTGATGCATCCCAAGACCGCTAGTGAGACTACATTCGTGTAGTTAGGATTTACTATATGATAAGAGGCATTAGGATAACCCTTTGTTTTAAACCTGCTATATAATTATGTTGACTTCATTGGTCAAGTAATTTTCCCACACCTTTGCGATGTACTCATTTTTAGTACACGATACCCCTAGTACACCCCTCAGAGCCTATCTTTTTCATTTCTAACTTTAAGAATATAATTTAAAAGAAAAATTTGTTTGCAATCCACCCACAAATGTACACCCAAATCGCCTTAGCCTACCTTATATGCACTCATCTTTAGTGCATTATTGTTACATGTTTAAACCCTTTGTTAATTATCTAGTTGACTACATCATTGCTAAGTCGAGTCATATCTTGTACATATAGTTTTGGGATGATTGGGACTCATGGGTAAATGTACTAGTCGTTAGGAAGTGAAAGGGGAATCATTACCCTTATATATGTTAACGTTTAAAGTACTCCAAGTGTTTTGATTTTCTTGATTCGGGTCTTTAATTTAGTCAGGTAAAAGTTCAAGTGTAGGGAGGAAGCGAGCTCCCTTTGATGTATTATTTTGGATGGTAGAGTAAAAGTATATGGAAAAAAGAAAAAAAAAAGAAAAAGAAAAGTGAAAAAAGAAAAACATACGGGCTACCATCCGCATCTTTTATTTATGTTTAAAGTCAAAACATGGTCTTGAAAAATACAAAAAGAGTTGTAGTTAGTATAGTTGAGTCGAGTCTTGACTTAGCAACGCCTCTTTGTACATGTAATTGACCAAGATGATTGACTTGCCACAAGTAAAATTTCCTTTATCTAACACACCGTGTTTTCCATACCCTTACACCTAACGTTACAACCCTTTAAAAGACCTCTTTGATAGTTTATCCTAGGTGCTTACACCAAAGTGGTGGAGGTTTGATCCTTTCCCAAGTCTATGGTAATCTATGTGCTATGACAGGTAGTAAGTGTTATTTTTTCCCGTTTCCATATGTGATATATAACTTTATAACACCCGAGAGATGTGAAAATCCAAACACTTATTGTGAGGTGCTAGTATATAATTTCCGTGCTTGTTTTGACTAAGGTGGAACAATTGTATGTTGTAATTACTTTTATATTAATGTTAAATGACCCCTAACTTGTAAATTGGTTAGAATAAAAGTTCATTTGGTTGAGGACGAGCAAATCCCATGTGTAGGGATATTTGATAAGGATTTATTTGATACCTTTTTAAGGGGTCATTTAAGCCCTAAATCATGCTTTTATGATCAAATATTGCTTCAAATCGTTTCTTTTCGTATTTTAGGTACTTGGGACGAGATTTCTGGAATTTGGAGCTTTTTGGACGTTTTTGGGCGAAAAAGTGAAGAAAGCAGCAAAGTCGCGAAAAACCTGTCAGGAAAAGACACCTGACGATGTCACGCTTTATTTGGTGATGCCGTCACTCGGTAACTTGGAGCTTGGAAAATTAACACACGTCGCTTCAGAGAACTTTGGTGACTTTACACCTGACGGCGTCAGGTGCAATTATATGAAGGACATCTCTTGTTAAAGTTATAAGAGACGGCTCAGAAAGATTAACAAAAGACGGCGTCAAACATGAGATGACGGCGTCAGAAGGCCAAGAGAGACGGCGTCAGAAGGTCGACTTGCACAAGAAGAAACCCTAAACACGGCGATCTGACGACGTCAGGATCCATAACCTGACGCTGTCAGTTTTGTAAATCTATATATACTTTTCGATTTTTCATTCATTAGTGTGACACTTTGGAGACTTAAACCCTAGACGAATTTGGCAGCTCTTGTAAGGCTTTTACAGCCTCTTTTCACCCATGTTTAATTGAAGTTAAGTTTTCTTTTAATCATTCAATATGTCTATGTGTTGTTTGATCATTTGTTTATCTTTTCTTTCTTTTAACATGCTAGCTTAAGTTATTTAGTGTTTTCTTAGATCTAGTGAAACCTAGTTATTGATTATTGTTGCGTTGTCTATTGTTTAGTTGATTGCTTCACGTTAGGCTAAGAAAACTGGCTGACTTCCTTTGTGTAACTAGCTTGAACGTCTTAGAAAACGTAACCTTATGTGCAATATAGATTTTTCTCGTTGTATTTAATGCGTGAGTTGCGGTTTATGATCCTATGATTACGTAATTGACTTACGGTTGTAGGTGAAATTGATATTCATAGAGTTGGGGAAGGTAGCACACCCCCACGACTGGTATTAAGGAATACAACGCTTCAACTAAAACAACTGCACTGTGACATTCAACAATTCAATAAAAGATAACTAGGGAGTAATTAAATCTAAGTAAACACGTTTTTATCATTATAAGTAGTTCACCACTTTTACTTTTCTTGTCATTTTAATTTTTGTTTATTAAATGTAGCTTTTGGGTTAGTTGACTAGCAACTAATTCCGTCCACTCTTCTATAAACCGAGATTTTAATTTGCTTTCATAAAATATAAAAATACAAAAAGAATCATACCTCACATTTAGGCTTAAATTTTCATACACTTCAACCTAACGACACTATTCCCCTAGAGAACGATCAATCCCCCGGACATACCTATACTACACTGCAACGACCAGGTACACTGCCTGGTGGATTGCAAGCTTCTCAAGATCCCTTGAGAAGTAAAATTGATGTGTTTCAATTATAGTATATAAATATTTCTCCAAAGAAATACAAAGGAAATATGTATTTCCCGAGTCGTTTTCCCAACCAAGGTTGAATGGAACTTTCGGTTCAAATCGTGATTGTGTGAATTGAATAGAAAAAGTGAATATTTGGATTTTTAGACTAAAATTGAAAATCATAAACTAAAAATAACTTAATAAGCAAGTAAAACCATAATATGAAGCACAAATAAGCTAAAACGTAAAGAAAAAATAAAAACGCGCACTTACGGGAAAATCCCGAGCCCTAAAAGTGAAAACTATGAAATTCTAACCCTAGAAATGCAAATCTATTTTTCCTAAGTCCTATTTGATTAAAGAAAATTTTAGAAAAAAGGAAATTATTTTTTTGACTTTTATTTAATTTTCTATGAATTAAAAACTATTTAAACTAAAGTAAATGTTAAAAAATACCAAACGAATTCAGAAAATTATGAAATTTAGCAGAAAAATACTAATCCTAGGAAAAATAAAATGGTAGCTAGAACTTATTATTTAGATAAGCAGTAATTAAGCTAATAGTGAAAATAAGCTTATAAGTAAAAAATAGGTTAAATGAATTAAGGGTCCTTCCCTTGACAGGAAAGACCAAAGGGCAGAGATGGTGATGTGGTGGTGCCTCAAGGTGAGGCTTTGTTGAGGTTAGGTCCCCACTCACCCCTGACTTCGAAAGCTTCCCTTTTTGCACATTTTCTTTTTGAAAAATCTTTTATAAGATAAAGAAAAACTTTTTTGTGAAAAGAATTTTTTTGAAAATTTAAAATAAGCTTGAAAAAGTTGAGAAACTCAAACAGTTTAATAAAAACTTTGAAAAGAAAAACGAAAAGCTGATTATTGGGCACAAGCTTGTGCCAAAATTCAATAAGCTTGAAACAACTAATCCAAATCTAAATGAGCTATTTAAACTGAATAAGCAACCTATGATAAGCAGATAAGTTCTGAAATGAAAATAAGCAAAAACACAAAACTGAAACCTAACGGCCTGAGGGGAGGTTTTTAAGCTACTGAACAAGCTAAAATTTAAATAGCTAAGTCCTAAAAAAGCAGAAATATATGAAGCTTATTCTATGCCAAAATTCAGATCCTGATGATTTGTTAATAAGCCAAAAATAAGCTGAGAAGGTGACTAGTTTAGACAGTAATGAACTGCAGACTCAGAAACAGGCTGATAGAGCATGTTTAAGCTAATTTATAATCTACTAGACCAACTAGCTAAACCATAAAAACCAAACACAGATTTAAATAAGCAAACAATGAACTCATAAAAACACTTTTTTAGAAAATTGGGAAAGAAATAAGCTAGGAAAAGGACTTACTAGAAGGGCAGTTAGGCTGCTGATTTTTTTTTTTTTTTTTTTCCAAATGGACACAGACTAGAAATGGACTCAAGTGGACTTAGAACCTTTCAAAACATAACCAAAACTTAAAAATAACTCAACTAGGACTAGTTTAGACCCTAAATAAACGACCAAAGGGAATTGTTGAAAATTAAAACAGTTTGAGCTTATAAATCTAAATTAGACTGTGAACTTATGCAAATAAAAATGAAAACTGTAAGACTAACTAAATCTACTAAGAATTGATTAAAATCTGTTACTGAGACTGAATTAAAGCTAAATTAAGTTGGATCAAATACCAAATAGTTTGAAAGTTAATTTGACTATCACTAAAATTCAAAACCAAACACCCCTTATGAGGACTGTTATTGAATTAAATACTAAATAAAACCAAAGTTAAGCTAAAATTTGAAAGACATAAGCTTAACTAGCTAAATTAAGCATTAATAAGTAAAACTCAACTGAAAATAAGCACAATAGAATAAGCTACAATACTTAAGCTGTTTTCGTGTTTATATGACTTTTTAAAGCAAAACAGAATCAAGTGACTTCTAATACTACAAGTAAGCAACAAACTATAATAATGGATGACAATAAGCAAATAGAAGCAGAAATTTAAGTACTTAAGCAGTGAAATAAGCAAATAAGCAGTTTACTCTAAGAAGATTGAATTAAATGAGAACTTACACAAACCCTTGCTCAAAACAGGGTTGAATTATAAATCTACAAGCTCCAGCTTGTTTTATACAAGCTGGTAAAAGCTATAAGCCCTTCCCTTACTGGCTTATCATCCAAACTGCTTATTTGACTTTTGTTTTTGACTATTTTTGACTTTTTTGAAATTAAAACAGTTTGAACATTAATAAACTCACAATAAGCTATGAACAAGCTTATATTAGCTTATGAGACAGAAAAGTAGCTTATAGAAATTTAAACAACCATAAAGTAAAGTAATGAAAGCTTAAAAGTAAAATTTGACAAGTAATTTAAGGAAACTGAAATTGTATTAAAATAAAGGAGTTGATTACAATACTTGAGAAATAAAGAGACAGAAATTGAAAAGCTGACAACAAGCTACAATAAGCTACACAATTATTAAACTACTCCTAAGCGAAATTACTCTACACCCCTAAATTGTGTGAGAAGAGTTCTTTATATAGCAGCTCAGCTAGGGTTTAGAAGCTTCAAGATCATTTCATCTCCACCCTTGATCAAATCCCATCATCACATTTATCATTCTCGGCCCTTAGATCACTTGGTGAGTTTCATCCAATAAAAATGCTTAGAATCGCCAAGGTGTCATTCTCTGTCCGATGTTCTAGAAGAGGATAGCATCCAATGATTGGGTACTTAAGGCTGTGGAAGCGAGTAGGTAAAGGTAGAAGATGTACAGTACATTTGGGCGGGTAAAAAGGGTTTTTATTGTTTATTTTTTGTTTGACCGTTTGACCAAGGGGACGGGTAAAAGGGTGTCAGATTAAAGAGGTGTTGGATTCGGGTTTAATAAAAGAGATTGGGCTCAGGTTATAATTATTTGATTGGGCTTGGTGTTAAATAAAGTTTTGGGTTTTATGATTTGGCAGGTTTTAACAAAATTATACCAAGGACACTTTTTGCAAAGTAAAGGACTAATATTGCAAAGTTTGGACTAAAATTGCAGAAATCTCTTCAAGGACTATTTGTGACATGTAATCATTCTTGAGGACTGATTTTGATATCGTGAGCATAGATATGATCCAAGCTTGTAAATTCTTCCCCGGCCTCGGCTTTTAATCCTCTTTCCATTCTCGTACCCGTTTTGTCGGTTTTTACTTGATTTTTGTCCTTTTTCATGATATCCGTACCTGTACATGCATAAACACAAAAACACACTATATCTGGCATATTTGATCAGTTTTTGGTCTATTTGGTCCATTTTATTAGGTAAAAGGTATGTGTTGTAATATCCGCAATTTTCGATTTCTGGTAATTTCTTTTTTTCAGCGGAAGTCCATTTTGACGACTCGCTCATGACCGTTTCGTCATTCTGAAAATGATTAATTCTGCACTTTTTGACATCCGAGTTCGTTTCGGTGTCATTTTGGTGAGTTCCGTGCTTTTTAGCGACTTTTCCGCGCTTGAGTTCGATTCTTGCGAATCTCGTTGGCTATTGTTTGAGTTTCCGTAAGTCCGCTTAACTTTGTTAGACGTGTTGTGAACTTCGGTTTGGTTATTCGATCACGTATCGTGATTTTCGGGCGTTTTGGGCCATTTTGTAATTTCTTAAAAGTTACGGGTATCCGTATCTGTAATTGTTGTCTCGACCCGTTTCTTGGTCGCGTATGATTAATTATGATATTATGTTTTCATTTCGGGTCGTTGATGTTGTCCGCGAACTTTTCGTCGTGTTCGTGTTGTTGCCCAAAATATTTATCCGAAGATTAATACTGCTGGAAGACGGACAACAAACAACAATTGCGGGAGCACTTCCGAGAGAAGATAAATAACACAAGATTTGCCGGGGTTGTTAATCCCGGGCTTGAATGCTCTCGCGAGATGTTATTAATACAAATATTCGTGGATACAAGTATTAATGAGAGAAATCTAAATACAATGAGTGTAAAAAGACTCTGTTAATCCGGCTCTTGAGCGAAGCTTGGTGTTCTTCGTCCCGCCGATAATCTGCTCGAGGAGAAAAGGCCGGGAGAAGTAAGACCGAAAGAAAGCCGTTGCCAAGAGTTGGATGTTAGCCAAGTGCTTGATGTTTGCTTCTGTATAGTGTGCTTGAATCGCAATATTGCTGAAGGAGTGTCCAAGTGCAGGGCGCCTTGTTTATATAGGGGCAGCCGGGTCCTGTCCTGTAGTGGTCATTATATCCAGCGAATCAAGGTAATCTTACCTTAGAACCCTAAATTCTTGAATTTGGGGTTTTTTGCATTTTTGTCCGATTCGTTCCGTGTTGTTGATTAATTCATGATGGGTATGATTAATCTTGGTAGTATTCTTGTGTTTAACATCATTTAATCCATTGTTCTTCGTCGAATCGAAGTATTTTTCTTGATTTCCTTCGAATTGACTTTTTGGGGGATTTGTCCTCGATCTCGTTTTTCATCCGTTTTCGATGGATCGATTATGGTTAAATGATGTTGTTAAACATATTCTATGGATTGTATATCCATATTTCAACTCGGTATTCCATTTTCGTGTTTTGTCGGGACGAATCGTGTTCTTGGCCGTTTTGGGGGAAATCCTTGAACTTTCGTCATTTGTTCTTTGAATTCAGCGGCTTTGGGTCGTACTTTGGAATTCATTTTCGTTGTTATTTTTTTCGTTCGTAGTTCATTGTTGCGGATTGTCGTTCGGTGGAGTCGGCGAGTTCGTAGTCGGTACGTGCCAACCTACTTCGGCCGATTCTCCGCGTTGTGGTTATTCGAGGCAAGTACCTTGCCCATACTTTTCTTATTTTATGGATATGATGACCGGTGATCGTCTTGGTGTGTTTATTTGGTTGTTTGAAATGAAGTTTCAAAAGATTTCGGTTTGGCCTCGTTAAAGGCTCTCTTTCAAAGCGCGTGTGTGTTTTGTGAACGTTGTGTTTTGGGAATCGATTATTTTGAACGTTGAAGGCTTTGATGATATTCCTATTGTTTAAAGTTATGGAATTGTGTATTCCGTGTTTAATCTTGTTATTGTGTTTTGGAGAGTTGATAATGTTGTCGGATAAATGGCCATCTCTAGTAAGTATTCTCGATGAACTTACATTCTTAGCATATTAGTATTGCATGAGTAACGTGTGTGTGTGTGTGTATGCTCACTACGGGTTAGATCCGACGGGTCTCGGTAGGGCTCCACGAAGCTGTGGGACCGCGAGCTTGCTTTTAACCACTACGGGTTAGATCCGACGGGGTCTCGGTAGGGATCCACGAAGCTGTGGGTCCGCGGTTAATTGTGGTGCATTTTGCAAATGTGATTTGATATTGGCATTTCCGGAAATGAGTGCTTTGGAACTGTGTTTTCATGATTGCATGCATCGACTAAGTGTGTAAGAGGTAAGTGTTCGTTTGGCTTACTTGGCTAGGATGGCACTAGAGTACTTTGTTGTTTGTGTTAAATCCTTTATTTGTGGATTTTGATGTTGGGAGACGAACCTTATGGTCGTTCTTGTGTACTGTGAGTTGATGAGATTTGGGGCTAAAATCCCAATGGTTTTATAAAGGTCATTTGACGGATTTGGGGCTAAAATCCCAACGGTTTGGTAAAGGTCATTTTTCGGAAAGTAAACTTTTGGGGCAGTGACCCCTTTCGTCTTTTGGGTTTTGAAAAGTAGGATTTGATAATCCAAAATCGTTTTCTATTAAAACTCCCGATGGTATTTCAAATCATTTTATAAATTGTTTCCCTTGATATTTTGATCTTGAAATTTTGGGAAGTCTTTACTCAAACTCTTGCCTCGGGAAGTGTTCATCTTGTTGTATTTGAATCTTTGAGGATTCCTGGTTATTGTTATTCATGGAATGTGAATTGTATGGCTCGTATTTCCACTTTGTTCTTGCACTAGCAAAACAGTGGAGTTTTGCTAACCCCCGAGTATTCGGGGGCGGATGTCTGTTTTTGCATTCAGGTTTTGGAGCATAACACAGGGTCGACACGAAAGATGATGAAAGATGATCGATACTAATCACATGAGGAACCGTATATTGTTTATTGCTTCAGTTGTACTTTAGTTTCCGCTGCTATATTTTCCCCGTTGTACGGGAGTTTATTGTATTTTGACCCCTGCGTGGGTATGTGTTTGAAATTGAGTTGTATGTTATTATTGAAAGACCAAGTCGGTCTACTGAGCCATTTTAGCCTTAAAGGCGATGTTTAGATGTTTGATTTTAGTTATCAGCCTGGTAGATCCTCGAGGAGAGGGTCTACGGCGTGTAATATCCCTGAGTGGATTGGGGGTGTTACATAAATGGTATCGGAGCTTAGGTTGAGGAAACCTAGGCTGTCAGGTCAAGTCGTGTTGTTTGAGTCTTGTTTCGTCGGATTTTATCTGACTAAGTCGTGTCGCGACGTGTCGTTTGAGTTTGTTGGTCGTGATTAGTATCGTGAGGCGATCATTATCTTCGTGCGACCTGTGGAAGTAAGTCTCCCTTCTTTGTGTTGTGCCTCGTGTGACACGAGCTATTTTTATGATTATTTGTTAAGTGGTGGAATCTTTATGTGGATTTTGATTTCACGATATGTATTTAGTCGACTCTCGTATTTGATTTATACGAGGAGTGTCATCGCTTGTGATGTCTTTTTATTGTTGTTTTTGTCCGTTGTTGATGGTTTTCGAATCGATTTGCACGTTTTACAAGTTCTATTGTGGAAGCTTTGTGCTTATACGCGTTCGACTTATTCACTAGCTTGATGCGGGGAGGTCCTTCGAGGCCTCGAATGGGGTCGGTGGTTTTGTTCTGGATGTGGTATTTTCTCGTTTATTTCCGTTTAAACACATGTATTGTCTTGATTTTAAATGTTTTGATGCGTGTACTAGGAGTTGTTTTAGTGAATGTCGATACGTGTGAGTTTTGGGCGTTCTGGCCTATTGGATTTTTGAAAACCTTGAGTATCTTGGAAAAATAAATTTGAGACATACTTTTCAAATGAGTTATTTTCTTGTGGTACATCCTAGGTGCCACAATATATTTCAAAAATTTTCTACTTCGAGGACCAAAATGCTTTGAGATATTTTCAATGTTTTAGAAACACTTTTATTTAGACCCGAGGGTCGAATATTTTGAAAGTTTTCACTAATAGAAAGTGTCCTCATTTTTATCAAATGCGAAATGGTTCTCCAAAGTCTCGATAACGATGTTTCACGTTTGTACTTTTTGAAAGGTGATACTCAAGATCAACCGGTGTTCTTCTAAATTATTTTCAAAATGAGGTTTTCGTTTTTAAAACCTATCCATTCCCGTTTGAGGACTGGGTATGTATGTATGATGTTCGCGTTGTCATTTTGATATTGGCTCCCGAGTATGATCGAATTGGCAGTTTGAGCGTTGAGTCGTTTTCCACACATTTGTTGTGTTAGCCCCCTGTGAGAGGCGGGATGTTGGTGTTAAATGTTGTCGCCTCGTGGTGATTTCTGCGTTGTCGCGCATGTGCGAGCTGTTAGAGCTTGGTTTGGTATGACCGTGTGCATCAGTGATGGTTCCGTTATGTGTCGGTTGTTTAATGTCTTGTTGCTTTGCTCCCATTTTTGTGAATTTCGTGGACGAGGTCGGAGGTATGCCCGCACTATTTTGACTTCTGTATTTTCTCTTTCTCCAGTCTATCGATTCGCTCATGTTCGTTGATACTTTATGAACTTGTTCTGTATTTCGGTTTCATCGTCCGAACGAGCTGCGACCTTGTTGTGGGTCGATCTGGTTATCGTTGTGACTTTTTTTCGGGTTCGGTTCGATTCTTGTGAACCTTGTTCGGGAGTGACATCATTTGGTTCTACTAGTTCTTTTATTCAAAGTGGATCGGATTTTAAACTTCTGTATATTCTACTTTGTCGACTCATTTATGTTCGTTGACATTTTTGAGCTTGTCATGCCCCTTGTTTTTGTTTATCGAACGAGTGTGGTATCGTTTCGGAATAACTCGTTTGTCGTTGTGACTTTTCAATCGCTATTCCCTTTCCTATGGATCTTATGGGAATGCATGTCTTGTAGTTCTCACCAGATCATCGTGGGAGTTGTTGTTTGAATTTTATTATCCTTCGTGTTTCGGACATGATTGTTCGATCTTTGTTGTCTCGATCGTTTGCTTGTTCGGTTTTTGTTCTCGTTTCGTGATTGTTGAGTATTCAGGCTCCTTCCTAATTCCCTTAAGTTTGGGAAATTAGTCTCGTTTTCGATCTTCCAACCCTTGGGCGGTGGAATTCCGTATTTGTTCAGCGATTGGCTCGCGCTTTGATTGATGTACCGTTGGGTTGGTCAATCGTATTGATTTTCGTTCATTGTGTTTTGTGATTGTTCGAATAATTGACTTGATTGTATTATCCATTTGATGACGCTTGTCACTTGTTGGTTTTATTATATCCCTAACGGCGACGTTGTGTTGGTCGTCGTGGAGCGTGTTTTCACACCGTATATTCCGTTGTGTCGTTTGTAACGTTTCGCCGTTTGGCGTTAGTTACGCGTTTCTTGCGTATCTCGTTGAGTTTTCCTGGTGGGATATTGCTTCTCCCTACTTGTTTTAAGTTTCGGGACGAAACTTCTTTTAAGGAGGGTAGAATGTAATATCCGCAATTTTCGATTTCCGGTAATTTCTTTTTTTCAGCGGAAGTTCATTTTGACGACTCACTCATGACCGTTTCGTCATTCTGAGAATGATTAATTCTGCACTTTTTGACATCCGAGTTCGTTTCGGTGTCGTTTTGGTGAGTTCCGTGCTTTTTAGCGACTTTTCCGCGCTTGAGTTCGATTCTTGCGAATCTCGTTCGAAACTGCTGTTTCGAGTTTCCCTTAAGTCCGCTTAACTTTGTTAGACGTGTTGTGAACTTCGGTTTGGTTATTCGATCACGTATCGTGATTTTCGGGCGTTTTGGGCCATTTTGTAATTTCTTAAAAGTTACGGGTATCCGTATCTGTAATTGTTATCTCGACCCGTTTCTTGGTCGCGTATGATTAATTATGATATTATGTTTTCATTTCGGGTCGTTGATGTTGTCCGCGAACTTTTCGTCGTGTTCGTTCCGTACGTTTTCGGAAATCGAGTCGTCGAGCCACAGTGGTCGCATCGGCGGACGGTTGCGGGATCGCCGGACGATTGCGGGCACCGGCCGGACAGTGCGCGAGAACCGGCGCGCCTTCTGGCCGGAAGAGGCTGCGTGTGCTAACCGGCAGTGTAGCGCCTTATCGGCCGCCTAACGCCGCTTATCGGAGTGCAGGCGGTGGGGTTACGAGGTTCGGACTCGGTCGGGATCGGCGAGTAGCGCACGCCATGCTCGGTCGTAGCGCACGCTAACCGGCGGGGTAGCGCCGTCGGCCGACTAGCGTACGTTACCGTGGCGAGCCGTTTAGTCCGAGAGGCTCTTACGGGCAGTCGGCTAGCGCGCGCAGGCTTCCGGCCGTAGCGCACGCTAGCGGGAGTCGGGTCGGCTGGTTTGGTCGGCAGGTTTGGTCGGTGGTCTCGGGTCGTGCGGGCCCTGGCCGAGGGTAGTCAGCCGATACCGGCCGATAGCGCACGCTTGTCCGGGAAGTCTAGCGCACGCTAGTTCCGGCCCAGTATAAATGTGACAGAGCAGTCGCGTTTTCATTCATTTTTCACTTCCTTCCTTCTCCGTCCGCGGCTGGCGATTCATGGGTGACGAAGCCATGTTGTTTAACAACAAATCCATGAAGTTCTTCAGTTCATAACATCAATCAATCATCCGTTATCATCCTTTGATCCAGCGAATCAAGGTAATCTTACCTTAGAACCCTAAATTCTTGAATTTGGGGGTTTTTGCATTTTTGTCCGATTCGTTCCGTGTTGTTGATTAATTCATGATGGGTATGATTAATCTTGGTAGTATTCTTGTGTTTAACATCATTTAATCCATTGTTCTTCGTCGAATCGAAGTATTTTTCTTGATTTCCTTCGAATTGACTTTTTGGGGGATTTGTCCTCGATCTCGTTTTTCATCCGTTTTCGATGGATCGATTATGGTTAAATGATGTTGTTAAACATATTCTATGGATTGTATATCCATATTTCAACTCGGTATTCCATTTTCGTGTTTTGTCGGGACGAATCGTGTTCTTGGCCGTTTTGGGGGAAATCCTTGAACTTTCGTCATTTGTTCTTTGAATTCAGTGGCTTTGGGTCGTACTTTGGAATTCATTTTCGTTGTTATTTTTTTCGTTCGTAGTTCATTGTTGCGGATTGTCGTTCGGTGGAGTCGGAGAGTTCGTAGTCGGTTCGTGCCAACCTACTTCGGCCGATTCTCCGCGTTGTGGTTATTCGAGGCAAGTACCTTGCCCATACTTTTCTTATTTTATGGATATGATGATCGGTGATCGTCTTGGTGTGTTTATTTGGTTGTTTGAAACGAAGTTTCAAAAGATTTCGGTTTGGCCTCGTTAAAGGTTCTCTTTCAAAACGCGTGTGTGTTTTGTGAACGTTGTGTTTTGGGAATCGATTATTTTGAACGTTGAAGGCTTTGATGATATTCCTATTGTTTAAAGTTATGGAATTGTGTATTCCGTGTTTAATCTTGTTATTGTGTTTTGGAGAGTTGATAATGTTGTCGGATAAATGGCCATCTCTAGTAAGTATTCTCGATGAACTTACATTCTTAGCATATTAGTATTGCATGAGTAACGTGTGTGTGTGTATGCTCACTACGGGTTAGATCCGATGGGGTCTCGGTAGGGCTCCAAGAAGCTGTGGGACCGCGAGCTTGCTTTTAACCACTACGGGTTAGATCCGACGGGGTCTCGGTAGGGATCCAAGAAGCTGTGGGTCCACGGTTAATTGTGGTGCATTTTGCAAATGTGATTTGATATTGGCATTTCCGGAAATGAGTGCTTTGGAACTGTGTTTTCATGATTGCATGCATCGACTAAGTGTGTAAGAGGTAAGTGTTCGTTTGGCTTACTTGGCTAGGATGGCACTAGAGTACTTTGTTGTTTGTGTTAAATCCTTTATTTGTAGATTTTGATGTTGGGAGACGAACCTTATGGTCGTTCTTGTGTACTGTGAGTTGATGAGATTTGGGGCTAAAATCCCAATGGTTTTATAAAGGTCATTTGACGGATTTGGGGCTAAAATCCCAACGGTTTGGTAAAGGTCATTTTTCGGAAAGTAAACTTTTGGGGCAGTGACCCCTTTCGTCTTTTGGGTTTTGAAAAGTAGGATTTGATAATCCAAAATCGTTTTCTATTAAAACTCCCGATGGTATTTCAAATCATTTTATAAATTGTTTCCCTTGATATTTTGATCTTGAAATTTTGGGAAGTCTTTACTCAAACTCTCGCCTCGGGAAGTGTTCATCTTGTTGTATTTGAATCTTTGAGGATTCCTGGTTATTGTTATTCATGGAATGTGAATTGTATGGCTCGTATTTCCACTTTGTTCTTGCACTAGCAAAACAGTGGAGTTTTGCTAACCCCCGAGTATTCGGGGGGTGGATGTCTGTTTTTGCATTCAGGTTTTGGAGCATAACACAGGGTCGGCACGAAAGATGATGAAAGATGATCGATACTAATCACATGAGGAACCGTATATTGTTTATTGCTTCAGTTGTACTTTAGTTTCCGCTGCTATATTTTCCCCGTTGTACGGGAGTTTATTGTATTTTGACCCCTGCGTGGGTATGTGTTTGAAATTGAGTTGTATGTTATTATTGAAAGATCAAGTCGGTCTACTGAGCCATTTTAGCCTTAAAGGCAGTGTTTAGATGTTTGATTTTAGTTATCAGCCTGGTAGATCCTCGAGGAGAGGGTCTACGGCGTGTAATATCCCTGAGTGGATTGGGGGTGTTACATAAATGGTATCGGAGCTTAGGTTGAGGAAACCTAGGCTGTCGGGTCAAGTCGTGTTGTTTGAGTCTTGTTTCGTCGGATTTTATCTGACTAAGTCGTGTCGCGACGTGTCGTTTGAGATTGTTGGTCGTGATTAGTATCGTGGGGCGATCATTATCTTCGTGCGACCTGTGGAAGTAAGTCTCCCTTCTTTGTGTTGTGCCTCGTGTGACACGAGCTATTTTTATGATTATTTGTTAAGTGGTGGAATCTTTATGTGGATTTTGATTTCACGATATGTATTTAGTCGACTCTCGTATTTGATTTATACGAGGAGTGTCATCGCTTGTGATGTCTTTTTATTGTTGTTTTTGTCCGTTGTTGATGGTTTTCGAATCGATTTGCACGTTTTACAAGTTCTATTGTGGAAGCTTTGTGCTTATACGCGTTCGACTTATTCACTAGCCAGTGCAGGAGGGTCCTTAGAGGCCTCGAATGGGGTCGGTGGTTTTGTTCTGGATGTGGTATTTTCTCGTTTATTTCCGTTTAAACACATGTATTGTCTTGATTTTAAATGTTTTGATGCGTGTACTAGGAGTTGTTTTAGTGAATGTCGATACGTGTGAGTTTTGGGCGTTCTGGCCTATTGGATTTTTGAAAACCTTGAGTATCTTGGAAAAATAAATTTCGAGACATACTTTTCAAATGAGTTATTTTCTTGTGGTACATCCTAGGTGCCACAATATATTTCAAAAATTTTCTACTTCGAGGACCAAAATGCTTTGAGATATTTTCAATGTTTTAGAAACACTTTTATTTAGACCCGAGGGTCGAATATTTTGAAAGTTTTCACTAATAGAAAGTGTCCTCATTTTTATCAAATGCGAAATGGTTCTCCAAAGTCTCGATAACGATGTTTCACGTTTGTACTTTTTGAAAGGTGATACTCAAGATCAACCGGTGTTCTTCTAAATTATTTTCAAAATGAGGTTTTCGTTTTTAAAACCTATCCATTCCCGTTTGAGGACTGGGTATGTATGTATGATGTTCGCGTTGTCATTTTGATATTGGCTCCCGAGTATGATCGAATTGGCAGTTTGAGCGTTGAGTCGTTTTCCACACATTTGTTGTGTTAGCCCCCTGTGAGAGGCGGGATGTTGGTGTTAAATGTTGTCGCCTCGTGGTGATTTCTGCGTTGTCGCGCATGTGCGAGCTGTTAGAGCTTGGTTTGGTATGACCGTGTGCATCAGTGATGGTTCCGTTATGTGTCGGTTGTTTAATGTCTTGTTGCTTTGCTCCCATTTTTGTGAATTTCGTGGACGAGGTCGGAGGTATGCCCGTACTATTTTGACTTCTGTATTTTCTCTTTCTCCAGTCTATCGATTCGCTCATGTTCGTTGATACTTTATGAACTTGTTCTGTATTTCGGTTTCATCGTCCGAACGAGCTGCGACCTTGTTGTGGGTCGATCTGGTTATCGTTGTGACTTTTTTTCGGGTTCGGTTCGATTCTTGTGAACCTTGTTCGGGAGTGACATCATTTGGTTCTACTAGTTCTTTTATTCAAAGTGGATCGGATTTTAAACTTCTGTATATTCTACTTTGTCGACTCATTTATGTTCGTTGACATTTCTGAGCTTGTCATGCCCCTTGTTTTTGTTTATCGAACGAGTGTGGTATCGTTTCGGAATAACTCGTTTGTCGTTGTGACTTTTCAATCGCTATTCCCTTTCCTATGGATCTTATGGGAATGCATGTCTTGTAGTTCTCACCAGATCATCCTGGGAGTTGTTGTTTGAATTTTATTATCCTTCGTGTTTCGGACATGATTGTTCGATCTTTGTTGTCTCGATCGTTTGCTTGTTCGGTTTTTGTTCTCGTTTCGTGATTGTTGAGTATTCAGGCTCCTTCCTAATTCCCTTAAGTTTGGGAAATTAGTCTCGTTTTCGATCTTCCAACCCTTGGGCGGTGGAATTCCGTATTTGTTCAGCGATTGGCTCGCGCTTTGATTGATGTACCGTTGGGTTGGTCAATCGTATTGATTTTCGTTCATTGTGTTTTGTGATTGTTCGAATAATTGACTTGATTGTATTATCCATTTGATGACGCTTGTCACTTGTTGGTTTTATTATATCCCTAACGGCGACGTTGTGTTGGTCGTCGTGGAGCGTGTTTTCACACCGTATATTCTGTTGTGTCGTTTGTAACGTTTCGCCGTTTGGCGTTAGTTACGCGTTTCTTGCGTATCTCGTTGAGTTTTCCTGGTGGGATATTGCTTCTCCCTACTTGTTTTAAGTTTCGGGACGAAACTTCTTTTAAGGAGGGTAGAATGTAATATCCGCAATTTTCGATTTCCGGTAATTTCTTTTTTTCAGCGGAAGTCCATTTTGACGACTCGCTCATGACCGTTTCGTCATTCTGAGAATGATTAATTCTGCACTTTTTGACATCCGAGTTCGTTTCGGTGTCGTTTTGGTGAGTTCCGTGCTTTTTAGCGACTTTTCCGCGCTTGAGTTCGATTCTTGCGAATCTCGTTCGAAATCATTTTGAGTTTCCGTAAGTCCTCTTAACTTTGTTAGACGTGTTGTGAACTTCGGTTTGGTTATTCGATCACGTATCGTGATTTTCGGGCGTTTTGGGCCATTTTGTAATTTCTTAAAAGTTACGGGTATCCGTATCTGTAATTGTTGTCTCGACCCGTTTCTTGGTCGCGTATGATGAATTATGATATTATGTTTTCATTTCGGATCGTTGATGTTGTCCGCGAACTTTTCGTCGTGTTCGTTAAAATGCGTTTTAAATCGAGTCGTCGAGCCACAGTGGTCGGGTCTTGGCCGGACGGTTGCGGGGCGCCGGACGATTGCGGGCACCGGCCGGACAGTGCAGCGAGGCGCCGCACGCCTTCTGGCCGGAAAGGCTGCGTGCGCTTAACCGGCAGTGTAGCGCCTATCTCAGCCGCTAACGCCTTATCGGAGTGCAGGCGGTTGGGTTACGAGGTTCTGGACTCGGTCAGGATCGGAAGGTAGCGCACGCTACTGTCGGTCGTAGCGCACGCTAACCGGCAGGGGTAGCGCACGCTGTCGGCCGACTAGCGTACGTTACCAGGGCGAGCTGTTTAGTCCAGAGGCTACTGGACAGGTCGGCTAGCGCGCGCAGACTTCCGGCCGTAGCGCACGCTAGCGGGAGTCGGGTCGGCTGGTTTGGTCGGCAGGGTTGGTCGGTGGTGTCGGGTCGTGCGGGCCCTGGCCGAGGGTAGTCAGCCGATACCGGCCGATAGCGCACGCTTGTCCGGGAAGTCTAGCGCACGCTAGTTCCGGCCCAGTATAAATGTGACAGAGCAGTCGCGTTTTCATTCATTTTTCACTTCCTTCCTTCTCCGTCCGCGGCTGGCGATTCATGGGTGACGAAGCCATGTTGTTTAACAACAAATCCATGAAGTTCTTGAGTTCATAACATCAATCAATCATCCGTTATCATCCTTTGATCCAGCGAATCAAGGTAATCTTACCTTAGAACCCTAAATTCTTGAATTTGGGGGTTTTTGCATTTTTGTCCGATTCGTTCCGTGTTGTTGATTAATTCATGATGGGTATGATTAATCTTGGTAGTATTCTTGTGTTTAACATCATTTAATCCATTGTTCTTCGTCGAATCGAAGTATTTTTCTTGATTTCCTTCGAATTGACTTTTTGGGGGATTTGTCCTCGATCTCGTTTTTCATCCGTTTTCGATGGATCGATTATGGTTAAATGATGTTGTTAAACATATTCTATGGATTGTATATCCATATTTCAACTCGGTATTCCATTTTCGTGTTTTGTCGGGACGAATCGTGTTCTTGGCCGTTTTGGGGGAAATCCTTGAACTTTCGTCATTTGTTCTTTGAATTCAGCGGCTTTGGGTCGTACTTTGGAATTCATTTTCGTTGTTATTGTTTTCGTTCGTATTTCATTGTTGTGGATTGTCGTTCGGTGGAGTCAGCGAGTTCGTAGTCGGTTCGTGCCAACCTACTGTAATACCCAGTAATTATCATTCAGTGAATATCACTCAGTAATTATCATTCAGTATTTATCATTCAGTAATTGGTACTCAGTAATTTCATTATTGATCATTTATCACTCAGATTCAGTCATGGTATTCATCATTCAGAGTAATTGTATCGTGTATCAATCGTCATTCATCACTAATCTGATTGGAGTTTCGTGCCGTGTTTATCATCATTGTCATTTTCGTTGCAAGCTGTGCTTGAGGGTAGCGCACGCTACATACTCCTTTTAGCGTACGCTAATTGGGTATAGGTAGCGCACGCTACCGCTCAGCTTTAGCGCACGCTAAGGCTACCTTGGCTGCGATCCGTAAGGTACCGGACCGCAGTGAGAATAATTGTAGCGCACGCTACGAGTGGTGAGTAGCGCGCGCTAACGGGTTGTAGTAGCGCACGCTATATGTGTGGAGTAGCGCGCGCTAGGGACGGATCGAGTTGAGTCCAGTGGCTCTTGGATCGCACGGATTAATTCATAGCGCACGCTATGAGTTATATTTAGCGTCTGCAATCAATATTATAGCGCACGCTAATCGGTTGTTGTAGCGCACGCTATCGAGGTTAGATCGAGGGCGACGGTTTTACGGACTCCGATCGGGCGTCGAATATTTCGCTAGCGCACTCTAACAATGGATATTAGCGCACGCTAGTAATATGGCCGTAGCGCACGCTACAAATAGGTACGTAGCGCGCTACCGTGTTCGGACAGGGTTCTTGGACTACCCAAATTACACGTTAGCGCACGCTATGCACAAGGGCTAGCGCACGCTAACATGGGTGAGTATAAATTGGGCCAGTTTAGTCGAGTTCGTCATTTCCCATCTCATTTCATTCCTTCGGTAGTTTTGGGCGATTTCGAGGCGTTTGGAGAGGATTCTTCGAGGTGTAATCATCAATCATCATTTTCAAGCTCATCTTTCGGATTGATCATCATTTCATCATCTTCATCACATCGAATCAAAGGTATTAAACTCTTGGATCTAGAATTTCGGATTTTTGGGTTTTCCTTCCGATTTCTTCGTGTAAGCTTGGATTATCATTGGAATATGTTAGTTATGGATTATCTAACTTGGATAAATATATTCCTACGGATTTTAACGGTTATTTTCGGAATTATTCCAAGAAACCTTGGGGTTGACTTCGGTTAATTGGGGATTTTCCGATTGATGTTGTTGTAATCATGAGTTATGGATTCCTAATGGATTATTGATATCCTTGATAGTGTTTTGATGGTTTGAAATACTCATCTTGGAGTTGGTTTCGATTCATTCGAACTCGGATATCGTTGTGTCGATGTTTGAGTCGTTTATGATCATTTTTGATTTGCGTAATGATCGGATTATTGGTAATTGTGTTATTCAAGGTTGTTCGAGCGACCGATATTTCATTTAGGACGTTGTTCGTGGACGGACATTCATCATCGGTATTGTGTAAGTTAATTCTTACTCGGTTAAAAGGATATTCATTCCTTTTGTTGTTGTTCATTCATAATCATAACTCATTCATCATTGTATTAATCGTATCAAAGCTCGTCATTGTCAATTAATCACCTCAGTCATAAGGAACGACGGTTCCGATCATTTCATTGAGCTATCATTCATTTCACCATCATTCAATCTTGGTGAGTCATTATTCATTTTCATTGTCACTTTTGTCATATTGTGGCATTCCGGGTCATACTGGCGTGCCGGTTGGTATGTGTAGGATTTTCATGTCGGGCACATTATAGTCGTGTGTTGGTTGGCGGCCTCACATTGGACTGTGCACACGAGTCGATTGCTCGTGAGACTGATTAGGTACAAGACCACGCGTGTTTGATCGTTGGTGGCTTGTGCACGGACACATTTCCATCCCGGGCGTAGTGTGGCGCCATTCCTTTGAGCCGTACCGATTAGTCGATTCATATAGCATGTTTGATTGCGTATGTTTTGACAGAATAATTCATAATTTCAGATATATCATGATTGTGTATTTTCAACCCTTGAGGATTGTTGTTACGTATGGCCCGGCCCGTTGGGATCTTTTTTAGTCATGGCAAGGCTAAGGCACGGGGAGAGCATGGTGACGGCGAGAGTCAGTGATACTAGTAGGGGCCCCGATCTGTTCGATCATTTATTCGATCATTTGTGTTCCCTTTATTTATTCCGCCTGAGACATTCCGTTTGAGTGTTCATTTCATTCGGTGTTGTGTATTTTATCGTCATATAAAATACACATGTATTCTATTTTATCCAGGTGTGTTGTATAAAACTCCTCGTCGGAGTAATTGATGTTGTAATGTGGTTCGGTACTACATTTACTGTGTAATTCATTCATTTTCATTACTGGTGGGTCCCAGTCGGGGTCCACAGACCGTAATATCCGCCTAGTTTGGGGTGTTACGAGTTGGTATCGGAGCGTGGTTTTGAATACTACCCTCCAAGTCATGTCTCATTTGAAATCATCGTCATCGGACTAGTATCATTGGACTCTCGCGCCACGTGTGACTGTCTGCAAAAGCCGAGCCAATCGGACCAAGAAGCGTAAGATTTCTAATGCCATGGTATAATTTACGGCATAAATCATTCATTCATAATTCATCGATTAACAATCCTCAATCATCATTGTCATTTTGGCCGGGACGGTCGAGTTAACTCATTAATCACCAATTCATTTCATTGTTCGATTGTTGATCGGGAAGATCGGATCATTAATCTTGTTAACTCATCCAAGATAATCATTTGAGAACTTCATCGAGATAATCATGTCACGTCAATCAATCATTCATGTAATCGTTGTATTTGAGCGCGTATGCTCATTTTCATCATTTCATAATATAATCATAATGTGATACTCATGCGAGATATATAATCATCATATGACTTTCCACTTGATATGGAAAGAATTTGGCGAGAGGACGTGGAGGACGAGGCCGTGGAGCGGGCCGAATCCGAGAACTCGTGCGAATACCGTCTGAAATGCCAGAATAATGCTAACTCATCGAGCAATGGCGCGCCACTCACTCACACAGGACGCGATCATTCACCGTCGGGAGTCGTACTCGGGACACGGCTCGGTCGGAGGGTGTTCGGGTCGACCCACTCGCATTTATGCGGGGCATGATGGCCCAAATGACCGGATGGCTCGGTTGATGGAGACGATGCATAACTCCGTCAATCAAAATCGCAGGCTCCTCCGCCGCCACCTCGGAGGCAAGAGAGGTGTAAGCAATATCATCGGCGATATCTCTACTTCCGACCACCTACTTTTGAGGGCTCATCCGAGCCGGCGGATATTGTTCACCGGCTTGAGCATTTTGAGAAGTTATTTGCTATGGTGGATTGCCCCGAAGGGCATAAAGTTTCGATTGCGGCTTACTATCTCGGTAGAGCGCTCATTCATGGTGGTTATCGTTGAGGCCCACAGACGGAACATGTACTTGGGATCGATTCAAGACTCTCATGATGGAGAGGTACTATCCGGCCCCACTCGGGAAGCCAAGTTGTCGGAATTACTCACTCCCGACCTTTCGGCGGATGATGACGTTCTCGCCATCGCCGAAAAATTTCGAGAACTTCTTCCGTTCGCCTCATCTATCATTCACTCGAAGCGGACAAGATCAAGTATTTCGACAAGAGGTGAAACCCGTATGAGACTTGATTACTTAATCATAATTGTGCCACTGCCGAGTTCATTGAGAAGGCTCTTACTTACGAGCTTACGGCTAAGGAAATTGCTAGCGGCAACCTTCGCGCTAGCAAGAAGTCCAAGAACCGTGTCGGTCGGCGGGAGTCGTGCCGGTTTCAAGAAACCGCGGGCGGGCTCTACTTTACGAGCGACCTCCCAGCGTCTAAACCCGCGGAATCTCGATCGCGAGCGGCGATTCGGCCATCACTGTTTCAGCTGAGGAACAGGGTCATTTCAGCACCAAGTGTCAAGCGATGCATCACGTGCCACAAGCGTGGGATTGCTGGGCATAGGGCCGTTTTGCCGTAGGGACTCTAAACCCACTCGGCGTCATCTCAAGCCCCGTGTCATTCAGGTGCGAGAATCGAGCCACTCACTCGGCGTCGTTCAAGGCAGCGGGAGTTAAAGGCGGAGCAGAGCTATCGAGGCAGGAGCATCCGGTTCGGGGCGGCAAGCCCCGAATTTATGAGATGAAGAAGACCGATGATCCGAGGCCGGATGATCTCGGTACACTCGATATTCTATCTCAACCTTTGTGTGTACCCTTTTTGATCTTGGTGCATCTCATTCATTCATTTCCGAGTCATGTTTGAGTAGACTAAATGCAGGTAGTGCTACTAGTTGTGAGCCATATGTCATTGGCCTACCCGATGGTAGACGCATTATCGGTAACCGTGAGATTCGAATTGTCCGATTCTGTTTCATGGTCGTGTATGGCCGTGGACCTAATCGTATTAGATTTACCGAGGGTCGTCTTCTTCTTGGGTTTTGATTGGATTGATAGTATTGATTCCATGTTTATTTTCAGTAAGCGTTTGGTCACTTTCATTTCAGAGGATGGAGTTGAATATGTGTTTCAGGGAGGTAATCCCGGTTGTTACGCAAAGTCATTAATTTGATGAAAGCGGTAAGATTACTCAATCGGGGATGTGTCGGTTATTGGTGCTTTATGGCCAAAACCGAAATCATCGATAATGTTAACGGATATTCCGGTGGTGAGGGAATATGCCGATGTTTTTCAGACGAGTTACAGTTTGCCTCCACAGAGGGATGTGGAATTCACGATTGAGTTGGAGCACAGTACGTCCCCGATATCGAAGGCACCGTCTGGATGGCCCGACCGAAATGCAGAATTAAAGAACCAACTTGAGGAGTTGTTCGAGAAAGGTTATATCCGGCCAAGTGCGTCCCGTGGGAGCACCGGTGTTGTTTGTCAAGAAGAAGGATGGTTCATTCCGCTTATGTATTGATTATCGGGAGTTGAGCAGGTGACGATCAAGAATAAGTATCCCTTACCCCGTATTGATGATCTCTTAGATCAACTTGTGGAGCTTCGGTGTTTTCAAAGATCGACTTAAGGTCTGGATATCATCAGTTGCGGATCCGAGAGTCGGACATCGCGAGGACGGCGTTTCGAACACGCTATGGTCACTATGAGTTTGTGGTTATGCCGTTTGGATTGACTAATGCACCTGCGGTATTCATGGAGTTAATGAATCGGGTGTTCATCGACTTTTTGGATCAGTTTGTTGTTGTCTTCATCGACGACATTTTGATTTATTCTCGTGACCGGGAGGAACACGAGTTTCACCTTCATCAAGTACTAGACGTGTTGAGACGAGAACAACTTTATGGGAAGTTTTCCAAATGTGAGTTTTGGATGTCCGAAGTGACGTTTCTCGGACACGTAATTTCATCAGACGGAGTTCGCGTCGATCCTCAGAAGACGGAGGCTATTCGAGATTGGCTACCTCCGAAGAATGTTAAGGAAATCCGAAGTTTCCTCGGACTAGCGGGTTATTATCGGCGATTTGTAGAGGGATTTTCTCGAATCGCTCAACCCTTAACGAACCTTTTGCGGAAGGATAAGAAATACACGTGGTCCGACGCGTGTCAACGGAGTTTTGAGGAACTCAAGAGCCGGTTAATGTCAGCACCTGTACTTTCCTTGCCGCAGGGACGGAAGGATTTGTGGTCTATAGTGATGCGTCGGACGGGGTCTCGGATGTGTGCTCATGCGAGCAGGAAGGTTATTGCCTATGCTTCACGGCAATTGAGACCTTACGAGATTAATTATCCGACCCACGACACGGAGCTAGCAGTAGTGGTGTTCGCTTTGAAGATTTGGCGTCATTACCTTTATGGCGTCACATCGATATTCACCGATCATAAGAGCTTAAAGTATATATTTACTCGAAGGAGTTAAATATGCGTCGAGACGGTGGTTGGAATTAATCAAAGATTATGATATCGAGATCCTTTACCACCGGGCAAGGCGAATGTTGTCGCGACGCCTTGAGTCGTAAGTCCGTTCGGGAGCGGATGCTTGCCCGTTTAACAATTCGAAGGAGCTTGGCGGGAATTCCTTAGACCGAGATCGAGTGCGCCGGCGAGTTCGGGCGGCTTTGTATGTTAGAGATTTCATCGTCACTCGAGGAGGAAATCCGAGAGAATCGTGGTTCGGACCCAACATTGTTGCGCATCCGAGAGGATGTGGCTCGGGAAAGCCCCTGGATTTGTGGTCCACGAGGATGGACTTTTGAGGTTTAAGAATTGGTTGTGCGTATCGGCGAATGACGAGTTGAAAAACTCGATTTTGAAAGAAGCTCATGCTACCCCTTATTCTGTGCATCCGGTCTAGTAAGATGTACAAGGACTTGAAACAAAATTACCGGTGGAGTAATATGAAGCGAGAAGTTGCGTAATTTGTTTCGAGATGCTTAACTCATCAACAAGTTAAGATTGAACATCGGCCGGCGGGTATCTTTGAAACCTCTTCCTATTCCCGAGTGGAAGTGGGAAGACATTTCTATGGATTTCATCACGAGTTTGCCGACGAGTCGTCGTGGCATGAACACGATCTGGGTGATCGTGGACCGCTTAACCAAATCAGCTCATTTCCTTGAGATCAAGGATACGTGGGGTCCCGAGAGACTTGCCCGATTGTTCATTAAAGAGATAGTCGATCGCGGTACTCCTAAAAGTATCGTTTTCGATCGTGACAGACGGTTCGTGTCTCATTTTTGGAAATCGATTCATCGTGCTATGGGAACTCGGCTCAATCTCAGCACTGCTTTTCATCCTCGATCAGACGGACAATCGAGAGGACGATTCGGACATTAGAGGACATGTTGAGGGCATGCGTCCTCGATTGGAAAGACGATTGGGAAGCCCAACTACCATTGATCGAGTTCACGTATAATAATAGTTGGCATGCTTCGATCAAGATGGCACCTTACGAGGCCTTGTATGGTCGTCGTTGTCGATCTCCGTTGTGTTGGGACGACTTATCGGAATGATTCGGCACCGAGCCCGAGATGCTTGTAGCCGCCGTGAGAAGGTAGCTTTGATCGAGTCGTTTGTTGACCGCTCGAGTCGACGAAATCATATGCGGATAACCATCGTCGACCATTAGAGTTCGAGACAGTGACCACGTGTTGGTCAAGGTATCCCGAGTCGTGGTATCTTCCGTTTTGGGAAGAGGGGGAAATTGAGTCCGAGATTCATTGGACCGTTTGAGATTTTGGATCGGGTAGGCGAGTTAGCTTATCGATTGGCTTTACCTCGGCGTTGAGCCGAATTCATAATGTGTTTCATGTCTCTCGGTTGCGGAAGTATGTTGCCGACCGAGTCACATACTTCGGTTAATAATCGAGATCGCCGACGATCATTCATATGAGGAACGTCTATACGAGTTTTAGAGCGGCGAATCAAACGGTTGAGGAATAAGACGATTCCTTTGGTTAAAATTCGGTGGTCTAGACACGGAGTCGAAGAGGCTACTTGGGAACCCGAGGATAGTATGCGGGAGAGTTATCCGAGTTGTTTGACCCTTAGTTTCGGACGAAACTCTTTTAAGGGGGTGTATGTAATACCCAGTAATTATCATTCGATGAATATCACTCAAGAATTATCATTCAAGATTTATCATTCGATGGTGGTACTCGTAATTTCATTATTGATCATTTATCACTCGATTCGATCATGGTATTCATCATTCGGAGTAATTGTATCGTGTATCAATCGTCATTCATCACTAATCGATTGGAGTTTCGCCGTGTTTATCATCATTGTCATTTTCGTTGCAAGTCAGTGCTTGAGGGTAGCGCACGCTACATACTCCTTTTAGCGTCGCTAATTGGGTATAGGTAGCGCGCACGCTACCGCTCGGCTTTAGCGCACGCTAAGGCTACCTTGGTGCCGCATCCGTAAGGTACCGGATGCGGTGAGAATAATTGTAGCGCACGCTACGAGTGGTGAGTAAGCGCGCGCTAACGGGTTGTAGTAGCGCACGCTATATGTGTGGAGTAGCGCGCTAGGGACGGATCGGGTTGAGTCCGGTGGCTCGGATGCCGGATTAATTCATAGCGCACGCTATGAGTTATATTTAGCGTCTGCAATCAATATTATAGCGCACGCTAATCGGTTGTTGTAGCGCACGCTATCGAGGTTAGATCGAGGGCGACGGTTTACGGACTCCGGATCTTGGCGTCGAATATTTCGCTAGCGCACGCTAACAATGGATATTAGCGCACGCTAGTAATATGGTCGTAGCGCACGCCTACAAATAGGTACGTAGCGCGCTACCGTGTTCGGACGGGGGTTCTTGGACTACCCAAATTACACGTTAGCGCACGCTATGCACAAGGGCTAGCGCACGCTAACATGGGTAGTATAAATTGGGACAGTTTAGTCGAGTTCGTCATTTCCCATCTCATTTCATTCCTTCGGTAGTTTTGGGCGATTTCGAGCGTTTGGAGAGGATTCTTCGAGGTGTAATCATCAATCATCATTTTCAAGCTCATCTTTCGGATTGATCATCATTTCAACATCTTCATCACATCGAATCAAAGGTATTAAACTCTTGGATCTAGAATTTGGATTTTAGGTTATCCTTCCTAATTCTTCGTGTAAGCTAGGAATATCATAGGAATATGTTATTTATGGATTATCTAACTTGGATAAATATATTCCTACGGATTTTAACGGTTATTTTCGAATAATTCCAAGAAACCTTGGGGTTGACTTCGGTTAATTGGGGATTTTCCGATTGATGTTGTTGTAATCATGAGTTATGGATTCCTAATGGATTATTGATATCCTTGATAGTGTTTTGATGGTTTGAAATACTCATCTTGGAGTTGGTTTCGATTCATTCGAACTCGGATATCGTTGTGTCGATGTTTGAGTCGTTTATGATCATTTTTGATTTGCGTAATGATCGGATTATTGGTAATTGTGTTATTCAAGGTTGTTCGAGCGACCGATATTTCATTTAGGACGTTGTTCGTGGACGGACATTCATCATCGGTATTGTGTAAGTTAATTCTTACTCGGTTAAAAGGATATTCATTCCTTTTGTTGTTGTTCATTCATAATCATAACTCATTCATCATTGTATTAATCGTATCAAAGCTCGTCATTGTCAATTAATCACCTCAGTCATAAGGAGCAGCGGTTCGATCATTTCATTGAGCTATCATTCATTTCACCATCATTCAATCTTGGTGAGTCATTATTCATTTTCATTGTCACTTTTGTCATATTGTGGCATTCGGGTCATCTTGGCGTGCGGTTGGTATGTGTAGGATTTTCATGTCGGGCACATTATAGTCGTGTGTTGGTTGGCGGCCTCACATTGGGTGTGCACACGAGTCGATTGCTCGTGAGACCGATTAGGTACAAGACCACGCGTGTTTGATCGTTGGTGGCTTGTGCACGGACACATTTCCATCCGGGCGTAGTGTGGCGCCATTCCTTTGAGCCGTCGATTAGTCGATTCATATAGCATGTTTGATTGCGTATGTTTGTGAGAATAATTCATAATTTCGGATATATCATGATTGTGTATTTTCAACCCTTGAGGATTGTTGTTACGTATGGCCCGGCCCGTTGGGGATCTTGTTTTGTCATGGCAAGGCTAAGGCACGGGAGAGCATGGTGACGGCGAGGAGTCCCAGTGATACTAGTAGGGGCCCGATCTGCTCATCATTTATTCAGTCATTTGTGTTCCCTTTATTTATTCCGCTGCAGACATTCCGTTTGAGTGTTCATTTCATTCAGTGTTGTGTATTTTATCGTCATATAAAATACACATGTATTCTATTTTATCCTGGGTGTGTTGTATAAAACTCCTCGTCGGAGTAATTGATGTTGTAATGTGGTTCGGTACTACATTTACCTGTGTAATTCATTCATTTTCATTCGCCTGGTGGGTCCCAGTCGGGGGTCCACGACACTGTAATATCCGCCTAGTTTGGGGTGTTACACCTACTTCGGCCGATTCTCCGCGTTGTGGTTATTCGAGGCAAGTACCTTGCCCATACTTTTCTTATTTTATGGATATGATGATCGGTGATCGTCTTGGTGTGTTTATTTGGTTGTTTGAAATGAAGTTTCAAAAGATTTCGGTTTGGCCTCGTTAAAGGTTCTCTTTCAAAACGCGTGTGTGTTTTGTGAACGTTGTGTTTTGGGAATCGATTATTTTGAACGTTGAAGGCTTTGATGATATTCCTATTGTTTAAAGTTATGGAATTGTGTATTCCGTGTTTAATCTTGTTATTGTGTTTTGGAGAGTTGATAATGTTGTCGGATAAATGGCCATCTCTAGTAAGTATTCTCGATGAACTTACATTCTTAGCATATTAGTATTGCATGAGTAACGTGTGTGTCTGTATGCTCACTACGGGTTAGATCCGACGGGGTCTCGGTAGGGCTCCACGAAGCTGTGGGACCGCGAGCTTGCTTTTAACCACTACGGGTTAGATCCGACGGGGTCTCGGTAGGGATCCACGAAGCTGTGGGTCATGTTAATTGTGGTGCATTTTGCAAATGTGATTTGATATTGGCATTTCTGGAAATGAGTGCTTTGGAACTGTGTTTTCATGATTGCATGCATCGACTAAGTGTGTAAGAGGTAAGTGTTCGTTTGGCTTACTTGGCTAGGATGACACTAGAGTACTTTGTTGTTTGTGTTAAATCCTTTATTTGTGGATTTTGATGTTGGGAGACGAACCTTATGGTCGTTCTTGTGTACTGTGAGTTGATGAGATTTGGGGCTAAAATCCCAATGGTTTTATAAAGGTCATTTGACGGATTTGGGGCTAAAATCCCAACGATTTGGTAAAGGTCATTTTTCGGAAAGTAAACTTTTGGGGCAGTGACCCCTTTCGTCTTTTGGGTTTTGAAAAGTAGGATTTGATAATCCAAAATCGTTTTCTATTAAAACTCCCGATGGTATTTCAAATCATTTTATAAATTGTTTCCCTTGATATTTTGATCTTGAAATTTTGGGAAGTCTTTACTCAAACTCTCGCCTCGGGAAGTGTTCATCTTGTTGTATTTGAATCTTTGAGGATTCCTGGTTATTGTTATTCGTGGAATGTGAATTGTATGGCTCGTATTTCCACTTTTTTCTTGCACTAGCAAAACAGTGGAGTTTTGCTAACCCCCGAGTATTCGGGGGGTGGATGTCTGTTTTTGCATTCAGGTTTTGGAGCATAACACAGGGTCGGCACGAAAGATGATGAAAGATGATCGATACTAATCACATGAGGAACCGTATATTGTTTATTGGTTCAGTTGTACTTTAGTTTCCGCTGCTATATTTTCCTCGTTGTACGGGAGTTTATTGTATTTTGACCCCTGCGTGGGTATGTGTTTGAAATTGAGTTGTATGTTATTACTGAAAGACCAAGTCGGTCTACTGATCCATTTTAGCCTTAAAGGCGATGTTTAGATGTTTGATTTTAGTTGTCAGCCTGGTAGATCCTCGAGGAGAGGGTCTACAGCGTGTAATATCCCTGAGTGGATTGGGGGTGTTACATAAATGGTATCGGAGCTTAGGTTGAGGAAACCTAGGCTGTCGGGTCAAGTCGTGTTGTTTGAGTCTTGTTTCGTCGGATTTTATCTGACTAAGTCGTGTCGCGACGCGTCGTTTGTGTTCGTTGGTCGTGATTAGTATCGTGGGGCGATCATTATCTTCGTGCGACCTGTGGAAGTAAGTCTCCCTTCTTTGTGTTGTGCCTCGTGTGACACGAGCTATTTTTATGATTATTTGTTAAGTGGTGGAATCTTTATGTGGATTTTGATTTCACGATATGTATTTAGTCGACTCTCGTATTTGATTTATACGAGGAGTGTCATTGCTTGTGATGTCTTTTTATTGTTGTTTTTGTCCGTTGTTGATGGTTTTCGAATCGATTTGCACGTTTTACAAGTTATATTGTGGAAGCTTTGTGCTTATACGCGTTCGACTTGTTCACTAGCCAGTGCAGGAGGGTCCTTAGAGGCCTCGAATGGGGTCGGTGGTTTTGTTCTGGATGTGGTATTTTCTCGTTTATTTCCGTTTAAACACATGTATTGTCTTGATTTTAAATGTTTTGATGCGTGTACTAGGAGTTGTTTTAGTGAATGTCGATACGTGTGAGTTTTGGGCGTTCTGGCCTATTGGATTTTTGAAAACCTTGAGTATCTTGGAAAAATAAATTTCGAGACATACTTTTCAAATGAGTTATTTTCTTGTGGTACATCCTAGGTGCCACAATATATTTCAAAAAATTTCTACTTCGAGGACCAAAATGCTTTGAGATATTTTCAATGTTTTAGAAACACTTTTATTTAGACCCGAGGGTCGAATATTTTGAAAGTTTTCACTAATAGAAAGTGTCCTCATTTTTATCAAATGCGAAATGGTTCTCCAAAGTCTCGATAACGATGTTTCACGTTTGTACTTTTTGAAAGGTGATACTCAAGATCAACCGGTGTTCTTCTAAATTATTTTCAAAATGAGGTTTTCATTTTTAAGACCAATCCATTCCCGTTTGAGGACTGGGTATGTATGTATGATTTTCGCGTTGTTATTTTGATATTGGCTCCCGAGTATGATCGAATTGGCAGTTTGAGCGTTGAGTCATTTTCCACACATTTGTTGTGTTAGCCCCCTGTGAGAGGCGGGATGTTGGTGTTAAATGTTGTCGCCTCGTGGTGATTTCTGCGTTGTCGCGCATGTGCGAGCTGTTAGAGCTTGGTTTGGTATGACCGTGTGCATCGGTGATGGTTCCGTTATGTGTCGGTTATTTAATGTCTTGTTGCTTTGCTCCCATTTTTGTGAATTTCGTGGACGAGGTCGGAGGTAATGCCCGTACTATTTTGACTTATGTATTTTCTCTTTCTCCAGTCTATCGATTCGCTCATGTTCGTTGATACTTTATGAACTTGTTCTGTATTTCGGTTTCATCGTCCGAACGAGCTGCGACCTTGTTGTGGGTCGATCTGGTTATCGCTGTGACTTTTTTTCGGGTTCGGTTCGATTCTTGTGAACCTTGTTCGGGAGTGACATCATTTGGTTCTACTAGTTCTTTTATTCAAAGTGGATCGGATTTTAAACTTCTGTATATTCTACTTTTTCGACTCATTTATGTTCGTTGACATTTCTGAGCTTGTCATGCCCCTTGTTTTTGTTTATCGAACGAGTGTGGTATCGTTTCGGAATAACTCGTTTGTCGTTGTGACTTTTCAATCGCTATTCCCTTTCCTATGATCTTATGGGAATGCATGTCTTGTAGTTCTCACCAGATCATCCTGGGAGTTGTTGTTTGAATTTTATTATCCTTCGTGTTTCGGACATGATTGTTCGATCTTTGTTGTCTCGATCGTTTGCTTGTTCGGTTTTTGTTCTCGTTTTGTGATTGTTGAGCATTCAGGCTCCTTCCTAATTCCCTTAAGTTTGGGAAATTAGTCTCGTTTTCGATCTTCCAACCCTTGGGCGGTGGAATTCCGTATTTGTTCAGCGATTGGCTCGCGCTTTGATTGATGTACCGTTGGGTTGGTCAATCGTATTGATTTTCGTTCATTGTGTTTTGTGATTGTTCGAATAATTGACTTGATTGTATTATCCATTTGATGACGCTTGTCACTTGTTGGTTTTATTATATCCCTAACGGCGACGTTGTGTTGGTCGTCGTGGAGCGTGTTTTCACACCGTATATTCCGTTGTGTCGTTTGTAACGTTTCGCCGTTTGGCGTTAGTTACGCGTTTCTTGCGTATCTCGTTGAGTTTTCCTGGTGGGATATTGCTTCTCCCTACTTGTTTTAAGTTTCGGGACGAAACTTCTTTTAAGGAGGGTAGAATGTAATATCCGCAATTTTGGATTTCCGGTAATTTCTTTTTTTCAGCGGAAGTCCATTTTGACGACTCGCTCATGACCGTTTCGTCATTCTGAGAATGATTAATTCTGCACTTTTTGACATCCGAGTTCGTTTCGGTGTCGTTTTGGTGAGTTCCGTGCTTTTTAGCGACTTTTCCGCGCTTGAGTTCGATTCTTGCGAATCTCGTTCGAAACTGCTGTTTCGAGTTTCCCGTAAGTCCGCTTAACTTTGTTAGACGTGTTGTGAACTTCGGTTTGGTTATTCGATCACGTATCGTGATTTTCGGGCGTTTTGGGCCATTTTGTAATTTCTTAAAAGTTACGGGTATCCGTATCTGTAATTGTTGTCTCGACCCGTTTCTTGGTCGCGTATGATTAATTATGATATTATATTTTCATTTCGGATCGTTGATGTTGTCCGCGAACTTTTCGTCGTGTTCGTTCCGTACGTTTTCGGAAATCGAGTCGTCGAGCCCTGGTGGTCGGGTACTGGCCGGACGGTTGCGGGACTGGTCGGACGATTGCGGGCACCGGCCGGACAGGTGCGGCAGGAACCGGCAGCGCCTGCCTTCTGGCCGGAAAAGGCTGCGCTTAACCGGCAGTGTAGCGCCGCTATCGGCCTAACGCACGCTTATCGGAGTGCAGGCGGTGGGGTTACGAGGTTCGACTCGGTCGGGATCGGCAGTGGCGCACGCTCGCCGGTCGTAGTGCACGCTAACCGGGGGTAGCGCCGCCGTCGTCCGACTAGCGTGCGTTACTGGGCGAGGCTGTTTAGTCCGGAGCTCTTTGGGAGTCGGCTAGCGCGCGCAGGCTTCCGACCGTAGCGCACGCTAGCGGGAGTCGGGTCGGCTGGTTTTGTCGGTGGTGCCGGGTCGTGCGGGCCCTGGCCGAGGGTAGTCAGCCGATACCGGCCGATAGCGCACGCTTGTCCGGAAAGGCTAGCGCACGCTAGTTCGGCCCAGTATAAATGTGACAGAGCAGTCGCGTTTTCATTCATTTTTCACTTCCTTCCTTCTCCGTCCGTGGCTGGCGATTCATGGGTGACTAAGCCATGTTGTTTAACAACAAATCCATGAAGTTCTTGAGTACATAACATCAATCAATCATCCGTTATCATCCTTTGATCCAGCGAATCAAGGTAATCTTACCTTAGAACCCTAAATTCTTGAATTTGGGGGTTTTTGCATTTTTGTCCGATTCGTTCCGTGTTGTTGATTAATTCATGATGGGTATGATTAATCTTGGTAGTATTCTTGTGTTTAACATTATTTAATCTATTGTTCTTCGTCGAATCGAAGTATTTTTCTTGATTTCCTTCGAATTGACTTTTTGGGGGATTTGTCCTCGATCTTGTTTTTCATCCGTTTTCGATGGATCGATTATGGTTAAATGATGTTGTTAAACATATTCTATGGATTGTATATCCATATTTCAACTCGGTATTCCATTTTCGTGTTTTGTCGGGACGAATCGTGTTCTTGGCCGTTTTGGGGGGAAATCCTTGAACTTTCGTCATTTGTTCTTTGAATTCAGCGGCTTTGGGTCGTACTTTGGAATTCATTTTCGTTGTTATTGTTTTCGTTCGTATTTCATTGTTTTGGATTGTCGTTCGGTGGAGTCAGCGAGTTCGTAGTCGGTTCGTGCCAACCTACTTCGGCCGATTCTCCGCGTTGTGGTTATTCGAGGCAAGTACCTTGCCCATACTTTTCTTATTTTATGGATATGATGATCGGTGATCGTCTTGGTGTGTTTATTTGGTTGTTTGAAATGAAGTTTCAAAAGATTTCGGTTTGGCCTCGTTAAAGGTTCTCTTTCAAAACGCGTGTGTGTTTTGTGAACGTTGTGTTTTGGGAATCGATTATTTTGAACGTTGAAGGCTTTGATGATATTCCTATTGTTTAAAGTTATGGAATTGTGTATTCCGTGTTTAATCTTGTTATTGTGTTTTGGAGAGTTGATAATGTTGTCGGATAAATGGCCATCTCTAGTAAGTATTCTCGATGAACTTACATTCTTAGCATATTAGTATTGCATGAGTAACGTGTGTGTGTGTGTATGCTCACTACGGGTTAGATCCGATGGGGTCTCGGTAGGGCTCCACGAAGCTGTGGGACCGCGAGCTTGCTTTTAACCACTACGGGTTAGATCCGACGGGGTCTCGGTAGGGATCTAAGAAGCTGTGGGTCCACGGTTAATTGTGGTGCATTTTGCAAATGTGATTTGATATTGGCATTTCCGGAAATGAGTGCTTTGGAACTGTGTTTTCATGATTGCATGCATCGACTAAGTGTGTAAGAGGTAAGTGTTCGTTTGGCTTACTTGGCTAGGATGGTACTAGAGTACTTTGTTGTTTGTGTTAAATCCTTTATTTGTGGATTTTGATGTTGGGATACGAACCTTATGGTCGTTCTTGTGTACTGTGAGTTGATGAGATTTGGGGCTAAAATCCCAATGGTTTTATAAAGGTCATTTGACGGATTTGGGGCTAAAATCCCAACGGTTTGGTAAAGGTCATTTTTCGGAAAGTAAACTTTTGGGGCAGTGACCCCTTTCGTCTTTTGGGTTTTGTAAAGTAGGATTTGATAATCCAAAATCGTTTTCTATTAAAACTCCCGATGGTATTTCAAATCATTTTATAAATTGTTTCCCTTGATATTTTGATCTTGAAATTTTGGGAAGTCTTTACTCAAACTCTCGCCTCGGGAAGTGTTCATCTTGTTGTATTTGAATCTTTGAGGATTCCTGGTTATTGTTATTCGTGGAATGTGAATTGTATGGCTCGTATTTCCACTTTGTTCTAGCACTAGCAAAACAGTGGAGTTTTGCTAACCCCCGAATATTCGGGGGGTGGATGTCTGTTTTTGCATTCAGGTTTTGGAGCATAACACAGGGTCGGCACGAAAGATGATGAAAGATGATCGATACTAATCACATGAGGAACCGTATATTGTTTATTGGTTCAGTTGTACTTTAGTTTCCGCTGCTATATTTTCCCCGTTGTACGGGAGTTTATTGTATTTTGACCCCTGCATGGGTATGTGTTTGAAATTGAGTTGTATGTTATTATTGAAAGACCAAGTCGGTCTACTGAGCCATTTTAGCCTTAAAGGCGATGTTTAGATGTTTGATTTTAGTTATCAGCCTGGTAGATCCTCGAGTAGAGGGTCTACGGCGTGTAATATCCCTGAGTGGATTGGGGGTGTTACATGTGTAATTTAACGCATACCAAAAACCTTTTGCGTGGACGCAATCCTCGCATCATAATTCTCTTCATTTGCCATCATGGTGACTGAAGGCGTCTTTGAACCCATTGACCAAGCACACCAACCACATCAACCCCGCCAAGAGCATCCACACCAAGGCCTACCTCGAGCCCGTACTCTAGGTGAGTACTCCAAGCCAAGCCACCCAGGCTATCGAAACACCATTGAGCTCCCCCAAAGATCCAATGTGTCTCCTTTGCGATCCGACACCAACCAGTTGGTGCAAAACGGATGTGCATTCCATGGACTTCGTTCCAAAGATCCAAACCAACATCTCAAGGATTTTCTTAAAATTGTTGATTCCATTGAACTTGATGTTGCTACTCAGGAGACAACGCGATTGCATCTCTTTTAATTCTCTCTACGTAACCAAACTAGTAATTGGCTTGAGCGTTTACCCGCGAGATCTATCTCAACTTGGGATGATCTTACTTCTCATTTTCTCGCTCAATTTTTCCCACCGGGGAGAACTACCAAGCTAAGGAATGACATCTTGATGTTCCAACAACATCAAGGTGAAACTTTTTACGAAGCGTGGACTCGTTTCAAGGACTTACTCCAAAAAGTCCCTCATCATGGCATTGGTCTTTGGCTCCAAGTCCAAATTTTCTATGATCATATCAATCACTCCAAAACAAGACAAACTATTGACCAAGCGGCCGGTGGTAAGCTACGTGACAAGAATGCGGAAGAATCGTGGGGAATCATAGAAGATCTTGCTTTCTATGACAACGAATGTTGGAATGACCCCTGCGAGTTGAGAAAAACTATCAAGGCAATATCCTTGCCTTCGAATAACTCAAGCATTCCCGACCTAGGATCATGGAACTTGAAGACCAAGTCAAGTTTCTCATGAAATCCTACGAAGCTCCTAAACCTACACGTTAAGTGAACAAAATCACTTCTTCATGTGAATTATGTAGTGGTCCCCATGACACTCGTGATTGCATGGAACTCTTCGAACAAGCTTTTGCGGATTATGCATCCTCGCGTATCGACAAAGCGGGAGATAAGTGGTACACTTTCAAACCCGAGCAAAATACTCTTGGTGATTCTTATAATCCCTCTTGGAAAAAATCACCCAAACTTTAGGTGGGAACAAAACCAAAATTCTTCTCAAATTTTGTTTTTTCAAATCCACCTAATCGTTTTCTACCAAGCTGTTCATCCTCAAACTGCACCTTTAACAAAAGTCCTTCCAACAATTCCAACAATCTTGAAGGATTGGTGTCTAATTTTATGTCATCTCAAGAAGCTCGTTTGTCAAAGTTTGAAGCCGATTTCAAGCAACAACAAAGCGAGATGACAAATAAAATTGATACTCTCTTAAAGGTTCTCAATGATCGAGTAATGGGAGCACTCCCAAGTGACACCGTCAAGAACCCAAAACTAAACGTTAACTCTATCTCATCGGTTTCGTCTCCTAGTTCTTGTCCTCAATTTTACTCAATCAATGCAATAAACACGTGTTTCAAACAAACTCAAATTTTTCAAAAATACCAAAATCCTAAAGATAACACACCAACTAACGTGTCGGCCAACCAAGTTATTGAAACACCACCCAAACAAGAACCCAACCTTGATCTTAACGATGAATTCAAAGATCTTCATCTTAAACGTCCGGTTCTTTATGTCTTGACTCATGCTCCCTACTACAATGGCCTTTTGGAGAAATATAAGGAGAAAGTTAAGTTGGGTAAGAATGAGACGACTTTTGTTCAAAGTTACCCAAGAAGTTAGATGATCCGGGCATATTTGTTTTACCATGTAGGATTGGGTATTCTAAGGCCTATGATACCTTAGCCGACTTAGGATCATGTATCAATATCCTTCAGTTGTCCCTTTATAGAAGTCTTAACTTAGGAAAACTAGAAGCAACAGAATCATTGAATTGGCAGATGGAAGTGTAACTCATCCGGTTGGGATACTAAAACACATGATAGTGCACATAAATAGATTGACTATTTTGGCGAATTTCCATGTCTTAGATATTTTAAGTGACCTTAAGTACCTATTGCTTGTGGGAAGAGGACTATTAGCAACCGCTAGTGCGATAATAGATTGTAAGATATCTAAGATAGAGGTAGGAGAATGATACACTAGGTCGATCTTCGATGTCCAAAAGCAAAAGTATGATGAAGAAGGGGAAACAAGGACCGATTGGTTAGTTAGGGATAGGAAACCATCAAGATATGGCTCCCGAATCAATGAAGATTTTATAGGACCTCAACGCCCATTTTTTCTTAGAGGATGAATTTGTGAAGAATGCATTTTATATGGAACAAAAATTTGCTAGGGAAACCGAAATTGACCCATTTGAGGACCCTCTAGTATTTAGGAAGATGATTGAATTCCTAGGATTTCTACCAATTAATCTCAAAATGAGTAAATCCCCAAATCATTCTGGGACTAAGGCTTAGATGTTGTTGTTGTTGTAATCTCAAAATGAGTAAATGGAGTAAGGAGGATGAGGATAGTAAATGGGATTGGAAAAAGCCACCTAAGGAAGGGGATGGTTTGTGGCACATTAAGATGACAATAGTGGATCCCGATGGAGAGAAGTTTGAAAGGTCATACCAAACAAAGCCTACTAAGAGAATATTAAAAGAGAAATTTGATCCAAAGGATATCGTCAATGAGGAGCTTTCCTACACGTAATAGGCCATGACTTTGAGTCTAGCTACAAGACTCGTAAATAAAGAAAAGCGCTTCTTGGGAGGCAACTCAAGCTTTTTAATTGTTTGTTTGATTTTTATTTTTATTTGTGTCATATATATGCCTTGTCATCATTGTTTAATCTTTCATGTTTCGAATAGAATTTGTGAAAATGCTTTACTTTGTTTTTAACCTCGTCTTAATTGCATGTAAAGGTATTTTACAAAAAGATAAGTGTAGGGAAATTCATATTTGTTTAAAAGAACGAATTCAAACATGAAAGTTAACAATTGATGATTAGCATATATCCTATCATATTTGTGTGTTTGTTTGAGTCAAATACTTGTATCGGGTCACAATGAATATTTTACAGAATTTCCAGGTCTTAATAATTAGATTTTTCCAGAAATTTTCCAGGAAACAAAACGTAAAAATACTGTCAGGTCAATCCTGACGACGTCGGGGTTTACACTCAACGGCGTCAGGCACTGTAGCAACAGTTTTCCAGATTTTTGTTTTTCTGTCGAAACTTAATTTGTGAAAATTTTCAGGATTCTGTAAACATTTATTGTAACACCCCCAATCCGCTCAGGGATATTACACGCCGTAGAACCTTTCCTCAAGGATCTACCAGGCTGGTAACAACATTTAACAACTCAACCATGCCTTTAAGGTTAAAACGACTCAGTAGACCGATTTGGTCTTTCAATAAATATATACAACTCAAATACAACTCATGCCCACGCAGGGGTCAAAATACAACTACGCCCGTACAACGGGAAAATATAGCAATGGAAAAATAGAGTACAATCGAACGATAAGCAGTACGGTTCCTCGTGTGATTAGTATCGATCATCTTTCATCATCCTTCGTGCCGACCCTGTGTTATGCTCCAAAACCTGAATGCAAAAACAGACATCCACCCCCCGAATACTCGGGGGTTAGCAAAACTCCACTGTTTTGCTAGTGCAAATACAAAGTGCAAATACGAGCCATACAATTCACATTCCACGAATAACAATAACCAGGAATCCTCAAAGATCCAACGAAACGAAAAGTACTTCTCGAGGCAAGGGTTTGAGAAAACCTTTAAAAATCGAAATACCATAATTCAATGGAAATAATTTATAAGACGGTTTAGAATGCCATCGAGAGTTTTAATAGAAAACCATTTAGGATTATCAAATCCTACTTTTCAAAATCCACAAGACAAAAAGGGGTCACCGCCCCAAATCTTTACTTTCCGAAAAATGACATTAACCAAACCGTTGGGATTTTAGCCCCAAATCTGTAAAACGACTTTTACAAAACCATTGGGATTTTAGCCCCAAATCTCGGCAACTCACCGTACACAAGAACGACCACAAGGTTCGTCTCTCAACATCAAAATCCACAAATAAAGGATTTAACACAACAACAAAATACTGTAGAGCCATCCTAGCCAAGTAGGCCAAACGAACAACTTACCTCTTACACACTTAGTCAATGCATGCAAATGAAAACCGTTCAAAAGCACTCATTTCCGGAAATGCCGATATCAAATCACATTTGTAAAATGCACCACAATTAACCGTCGATCCACACCTCCGTGGACCCCTACCGAGACCCCGTCGGATCTAACCCGTAGTGGTTAAAAGCAAAGCTCGTCGATCCACACCTCCGTGGACCCCTACCGAGACCCCGTCGGATCTAACCCATAGTGAGCATACACACACACACGTTACTCATGCAATACTAACATGCTAAGAATGTAAGTTCATTAAGAATACTCACTAGAGATGGCCATTAACTCGACACCATTACCAAACTCTTCAAAAATACAATAACAAGATTAAATACGGAATACACGATTCCATAACTTTAAACAATAGGAGTATCATCATAAAATCCTTCAACGCTCAAAATAATCAAATCATAATCAATTCTCAAAATACCGTTCACAAAACACACGCGTTTTGAAAGAAAGCCTTTAACGAGGCCAAACCGAAATCCTTTGAAACTTCATTTCAAATAACCAAACAAACACATCAAGACGACCACCGATCATCATATCCATAAACGAGAAAAGTATGGGCAAGGTACTTGCCTCGATACCACGAGCACGGGACCACGAACGGATACGGCTCAACCGGGAAGCTTCGGAACGCCCGATGCTAACGAAAAGGAATACGACAACGAACGGAACGGAAGAATCAAGCACGACCGCGAGGAACCGGCGGAAATGAACCTAACGATTTGAATAGCACAATCACAACCACTTCTAAACGATTATGGAAATGGAATACTCCCGGGAACCCGCCTACGATTCATGTATATTCGTATACAAACAACAACGAGGGCGGACCACAACCGAACCCTCTCGATTCCGTAAAAATCACGAAATATACCATGAATCCGTAGGGAAACTAAGAATACGAACAAGAATAATCATATTCATCATGAATCCATCAACGAAACGGAAAGAATCGGACAAAACCCCAAAATCCCCAATTATCCAAAAAGGTAGGGTTTCAAGAGATATTACCTTGAGTGATTCAAGTATTAAGATCCGTAGAACACGCGTTAGATTGATTATACGAGCCTCACAACCGAAAAGAAATGATGAAAATCGACCCCCGGATGAAGAACTCTCCCCCTCTATAACTTCTCTCTCGCGGCGCAGTGGAAAAATGGGGAAGGAAATGAGCTTCACGCTCAAAACAACACATTTATAGTGTAACACAGCAGAACCTATCGGCCAGCCTATCGGCCGTTAGGCCCAACCGATAGCCATACGGAATGCCGGTAGAGTCTATCGACCCCCTATCGGCGAAAGGCTCTGGAAGTGCTCGGCAAAAATCAAACGACCATAACTCTCTCGTCCGACTCGATTGACTCACCGTTTGAACCATTGGAAAGCTAACTCGATGTTCTATAATATTGCAAAGATTTATAATTTTTGGAGTTACCAAAATTAATGGTGATCTAACAAAGACGAACTCATACTTAGAAAAGTCGTTTAGAAATCCTGAATTCAACAAAACGACACCGAAACCCGAACACGAATACGAACCGAAGATACGGTTACGAAGTACTCACAAAGACGAATCTAAGAGCTAGTAGGACACACAATTCCGACCACCCGAAGGCTCGAAATTCGACAACGGAAGGTAATTACCCCAAACTTTGGGAAATTACGAAAATGGCCCAAATGCGAAAATCACGATACGTGATCGAATAACCAAACCGAAGTTCACAACACGTCCAACAAAGATAAACGGACATGCGGGAAACTCGAAACAACAGTTTTGGATGAGATTCGCAAGAATCGAACTCAAGTGCGGAAAAGTCGCTAAAAAGCACAGATCTCAACGAAACGACACCGAAACGAACTCGGATGTCAGAAAGTGTAGAATTAATCATTCTCGGAATGACGAAGCGGTCATGAGCGAGTCGTCAAAACAGACTTCCGCGAAAAAAGAAATTCTTGGAAATCGAAAATTGCGGATATTACATTCTACCCTCCTTAAAAGAAGTTTCGTCCCGAAACTTAAAACAAGTAGGGAGAAGAAATATTCCGCCAGAAAACTCAACGAGACACACAAGAATGCGTAACTAATGCCCACGGCGAAATGTTACAAACAACGCAAAGGAATATACGGCGTGTAAACACGCTCCACGGTGACCAACACAACGTCGCCGTTAGGGATATAATAAAACCGACAAGTGACAAGCGTCATCAACGGATACTATAGTCAAGTCAATTATCCGATAATCACAAAACACAACGAACGAAAATCAATATGATTGACCAACCCAACGGTACATCAATCAAAACGCGAGTCAACCGCTGAACAAACACGGAATCCCATCGCCTAAGGGATGGAAGATTGAAAACGAAACTAATTTCCCGAACTAAAGGGAATTACGAAGGAGCCTGAACGTTCAACAATCACGAAACGAGAACAACAACCGAACAAACAAACGATCGAGACAACAAAAATCGAAGAATCATGTTCGAATCACGAAGAACAATAAAGTTCAACAATAACTCCCAGGATGATCTGGTGAGAACTACAAGACATGCATTCCCATAAGATCCACAGCAAAGGGAATAGCGATTGAAAAGTCACAACGACAAATAAGTTATTCCGAAATGATATCACACTCGTTCGATAAACAAAAACAAGGGCAGGACAAGCTCAGAAATGTCAACGAACATAAATGAGTCGACAAAGTAGAAAATACAGAAGTTCAAAATCCGATCCCTTCGAATAAAAGGACTAGTAGAACCAAATGATGTTACTCCCGAACAAAGTTCACAAGAATCGAACCGAACTCGAAAAAGTCACACCGATAACCAGATCGGCCCACAACAAGATCACAGCTCGTTCGGACGATGAAACTGAAATACCGAACAAGTTCATAAAGTACCAACGAACATGAGCGAATCGATAGATCGGGAAGAGAAAACACGAAGTCAAAATAGTACGGGCATTACCTCCGACCTCGTCCACGAAATTCACAAAAACGGAGCAAGGTAACAAGACATTAAACAATCGACGATAACGGAACCATCACCGATGCACACGGTCATACCAAATCAAGCTCTAACACTCGCACATGCGCGACAACGCGAAATTGCCATGAGGCGACAACATTCAATACCAACACTCCGCCTCTCACAGGGGCTAGCACAACCAATGTGTGGAAAGCGTCTCAACGCTCACACCGCCAATTCGGTCATACTCGGGAGAAAGTATCAAAAGGACAACGCGAACATCACACATACATACCCAGCCCTCAAACGGGAATGGATAGGTTTTAAAAACGAAAACTTCATTTTGAAAATAATTTAGAAGAACACCGATTGATCTTGAGTATCATCTTTCAAAAAAAAGTACAAACGTGAAACATCGTTATCGAGACATTGGAGAACCATTTCGCATTTGATAAAAATGAAGACACTTTCTCTTAGTGAAAACTTTCAAATTATTCGACCCTCGGGTCTAAATAAAAGTGTTGAAAATATCTCAAAACATTTTGGTCCTCGAGGTAGAAAATTTTTGAAATACATTGTGGCATCTAGGATGTACCACAAGAAAATAACTCATTTGAAAAGTATGTCTCGAAATTTATTTATTTATTTATTTATTTTTTTTTAAGATACTCAAGGTTTTCAAAAATCCAATAGGCCAGAATGCCCAAAACTCACACATACCGACGTTCAATAAAACAACTCCTAGCACACGCATCAAAACGTTTAAAATCAAGACAATACATGTCTTTAAACGAAAATAAACGATAAAATACCACATTCAGAACAAAACCACTGATAAAATACCCTCCCGCACTGGCTAGTGAACAAGTCGAACGTGTATAAGCACAAAGCTTCCACAAGAGACTTGTAAAACGTGCAAATCGATTCGAAAATCATCAACAACGGGGAAAAAAAAAACAACAATAAAAAGACATCACAAACAACGACACTCCTCGTATAAATCAAATACGAGAGTCGACTAAATACATATCGTGAAATCAAAATTCACATAAAATTCCACCACTTAACAAATAATCATAAAAATAGCTCGTGTCACACGAGGCACAACACAAAGAAGGGAGACTTACTTCCACAGGTCGCACGAAGATGATGATCGCCCCACGATACTAATCACGACCAACAAACTCAAACGACGCGTCGCGACACGACTCAGTCAGATAAAATCCGACGAAACAAGACTCAAACAACACGACTTGACCCGACAGCCTAGGTTTCCTCAACCTAAGCTCCGATACCATTTATGTAACACCCCCAATCCGCTCAGGGATATTACACGCCGTAGAACCTTTCCTCAAGGATCTACCAGGCTGGTAACAACATTTAACAACTCAACCATGCCTTTAAGGTTAAAACGACTCGATGAACCGATTTGGTCTTTCAATAAATATATACAACTCAAATACAACTCATGCCCACGCAGGTCAAAATACAACTACGCCCGTATAACGGGAAAATATAGCAATGGAAAAATAGAGTACAACCGAACTAATAAACAGAGTACGATTCCTCGTGTGATTAGTATCGATCATCTTTCATCATCCTTCGTGCCGACCCCGTGTTATGCTCCAAAACTTGAATGCAAAAACAGACATCCACCCCCGAATACTGGGGTTAGCAAAACTCCACCGTTTTGCTAGTGCAAATACGAGCCATACAATTCACATTCCACGAATAACAATAACCAGAATCCTCAAAGATCCAACGAAACGAAAAGTACTTCTCGAGGCAAGGGTTTGAGAAAACCTTTAAAAATCGAAATACCATAATTCAATGGAAATAATTTATAAGACGGTTTAGAATGCCATCGAGAGTTTTAATAGAAAACCATTTAGGATTATCAAATTCTACTTTTCAAAATCCACAAGACAAAAAGGGGTCACCGCCCCAAATCTTTACTTTCCGTAAAATGAAATTAACCAAACCGTTGGGATTTTAGCCCCAAATCTGTAAAACGACTTTTACAAAACCATTGGGATTTTAGCCCCAAATCTCGGCAACTCACCGTACACAAGAACGACCACAAGGTTCGTCTCTCAACATCAAAATCCACAAATAAAGGATTTAACACAACAACAAAATACTGTAGAGCCATCCTAGCCAAGTAGGCCAAACGAACAACTTACCTCTTACACACTTAGTCAATGCATGCAAATGAAAACCGTTCAAAAGCACTCATTTCCGGAAATGCCGATATCAAATCACATTTGTAAAATGCACCACAATTAACCGTCGATCCACACCTCCGTGGACCCCTACCGAGACCCCGTCGGATCTAACCCGTAGTGGTTAAAAGCAAAGCTCGTCGATCCACACCTCCGTGGACCCCTACCGAGACCCCGTCGGATCTAACCCATAGTGAGCATACACACACACGTTACTCATGCAATACTAACATGCTAAGAATGTAAGTTCATTAAGAATACTCACTAGAGATGGCCATTAACTCGACACCATTACCAAACTCTTCAAAAATACAATAACAAGATTAAATACGGAATACACGATTCCATAACTTTAAACAATAGGAGTATCATCATAAAATCCTTCAACGCTCAAAATAATCAAATCATAATCAATTCTCAAAATACCGTTCACAAAACACACGCGTTTTGAAAGAAAGCCTTTAACGAGGCCAAACCGAAATCCTTTGAAACTTCATTTCAAATAACCAAACAAACACATCAAGACGACCACCGATCATCATATCCATAAACGAGAAAAGTATGGGCAAGGTACTTGCCTCGATACCACGAGCACGGGACCACGAACGGATACGGCTCAACCGGGAAGCTTCGGAACGCCCGATGCTAACGAAAAGGAATACGACAACGAACGGAACGGAAGAATCAAGCACGACCGCGAGGAACCGGCGGAAATGAACCTAACGATTTGAATAGCACAATCACAACCACTTCTAAACGATTATGGAAATGGAATACTCCCGGGAACCCGCCTACGATTCATGTATATTCGTATACAAACAACAACGAGGGCGGACCACAACCGAACCCTCTCGATTCCGTAAAAATCACGAAATATACCATGAATCCGTAGGGAAACTAAGAATACCAACAAGAATAATCATATTCATCATGAATCCATCAACGAAACGGAAAGAATCGGACAAAACCCCAAAATCCCCAATTATCCAAAAAGGTAGGGTTTCAAGAGATATTACCTTGAGTGATTCAAGTATTAAGATCCGTAGAACACGCGTTAGATTGATTATACGAGCCTCACAACCGAAAAGAAATGATGAAAATCGACCCCCGGATGAAGAACTCTCCCCCTCTATAACTTCTCTCTCGCGGCGCAGTGGAAAAATGGGGAAGGAAATGAGCTTCACGCTCAAAACAACACATTTATAGTGTAACACAGCAGAACCTATCGGCCAGCCTATCGGCCGATAGGCCCAACCGATACCCATACGGAATGCCGGCAGTAGAGTCTATCGACCCCCCCTATCGGCCGAAAGGCTCCTGGAAGTGCTCGGCCAAAAACTCAAACGACCATAACTCTCTCGTCCGGACTCCGATTGACTCACCGTTTGAACCATTGGAAAGCTAACTCGATGTTCTATAATATTGCAAAGATTTATAATTTTTGGAGTTACCAAAAATTAATGGTGATCTAACAAAGACGAACTCATACTTAGAAAAGTCGTTTAGAAATCCTGAATTCAACAAAACGACACCGAAACCCGAACCTGAATACGAACCGAAGATACGGTTACGAAGTACTCACAAAGACGAATCTAAGAGCTAGTAGGACACACAATTCCGACCACCCGAAGGCTCGAAATTCGACAACGGAAGGTAATTACCCCAAACTTTGGGAAATTACGAAAATGGCCCAAATGCCCGAAAATCACGATACGTGATCGAATAACCAAACCGAAGTTCACAACACGTCCAACAAAGATAAACGGACTTGCGGGAAACTCGAAACAACAGTTTCGGATGAGATTCGCAAGAATCGAACTCAAGTGCGGAAAAGTCGCTAAAAAGCACAGATCTCAACGAAACGACACCGAAACGAACTCGGATGTCAAAAAGTGTAGAATTAATCATTCTCAGAATGACGAAACGGTCATGAGCGAGTCGTCAAAACAGACTTCCGCCGAAAAAAAAGAAATTACTGGAAATCGAAAATTGCGGATATTACATTCTACCCTCCTTAAAAGAAGTTTCGTCCCGAAACTTAAAACAAGTAGGGAGAAGAAATATTCCGCCAGGAAAAACTCAACGAGACACACAAGAATGCGTAACTAATGCCCACGGCGAAATGTTACAAACAACGCAAAGGAATATACGGCGTGTAAACACGCTCCACGGTGACCAACACAACGTCGCCATTAGGGATATAATAAAACCGACAAGTGACAAGCGTCATCAAACGGATACTATAGTCAAGTCAATTATCCGATAATCACAAAACACAACGAACGAAAATCAATATGATTGACCAACCCAACGGTACATCAATCAAAACGCGAGTCAACCGCTGAACAAACACGGAATCCCATCGCCTAAGGGATGGAAGATTGAAAACGAAACTAATTTCCCGAACTAAAGGGAATTACGAAGGAGCCTGAACGTTCAACAATCACGAAACGAGAACAACAACCGAACAAACAAACGATCGAGACAACAAAAATCGAAGAATCATGTTCGAATCACGAAGAACAATAAAGTTCAACAATAACTCCCAGGATGATCTGGTGAGAACTACAAGACATGCATTCCCATAAGATCCACAGGAAGGGAATAGCGATTGAAAAGTCACAACGACAAATAAGTTATTCCGAAATGATATCACACTCGTTCGATAAACAGAAACAAGGGCAGGACAAGCTCAGAAATGTCAACGAACATAAATGAGTCGACAAAGTAGAAAATACAGAAGTTCAAAATCCGATCCCTTCGAATAAAAGGACTAGTAGAACCAAATGATGTTACTCCCGAACAAAGTTCACAAGAATCGAACCGAACTCGAAAAAGTCACACCGATAACCAGATCGGCCCACAACAAGATCATAGCTCGTTCGGACGATGAAACTGAAATACCGAACAAGTTCATAAAGTACCAACGAACATGAGCGAATCGATAGACTGGGGAAGAGAAAACACAGAAGTCAAAATAGTACGGGCATTACCTCCGACCTCGTCCACGAAATTCACAAAAACGGAGCAAGGTAACAAGACATTAAACAATCGACGCATAACGGAACCATCACCGATGCACACGGTCATACCAAACCAAGCTCTAACGGCTCGCACATGCGCGACAACGCGAAATTGCCATGAGGCGACAACATTCAATACCAACACTCCGCCTCTCACAGGGGCTAGCACAACCAATGTGTGGAAAGCGTCTCAACGCTCACACCGCCAATTCGGTCATACTCGGGAGAAAGTATCAAAAGGACAACGCGAACATCACACATACATACCCAGCCCTCAAACGGGAATGGATAGGTTTTAAAACGAAAACTTCATTTTGAAAATAATTTAGAAGAACACCGATTGATCTTGAGTATCATCTTTCAAAAAAAAGTACAAACGTGAAACATCGTTATCGAGACATTGGAGAACCATTTCGCATTTGATAAAAATGAAGACACTTTCTCTTAGTGAAAACTTTCAAATTATTCGACCCTCGGGTCTAAATAAAAGTGTTGAAAATATCTCAAAACATTTTGGTCCTCGAGGTAGAAAATTTTTGAAATACATTGTGGCATCTAGGATGTACCACAAGAAAATAACTCATTTGAAAAGTATGTCTCGAAATTTATTTATTTATTTATTTATTTTTTTTTAAGATACTCAAGGTTTTCAAAAATCCAATAGGCCAGAATGCCCAAAACTCACACATACCGACGTTCAATAAAACAACTCCTAGCACACGCATCAAAACGTTTAAAATCAAGACAATACATCTCTTTAAACGAAAATAAACGATAAAATACCACATTCGAACAAAACCACCGATAAAATACCCTCCCATGGCAGCTAGTGAACAAGTCGAACGTGTATAAGCACAAAGCTTCCACAAGAGACTTGTAAAACGTGCAAATCGATTCGAAAATCATCAACAACGGAGAAAAAAAAAACAACAATAAAAAGACATCACAAACAACGACACTCCTCGTATAAATCAAATACGAGAGTCGACTAAATACATATCGTGAAATCAAAATTCACATAAAATTCCACCACTTAACAAATAATCATAAAAATAGCTCGTGTCACACGAGGCACAACACAAAGAAGGGAGACTTACTTCCACAGGTCGCACGAAGATGATGATCGCCCCACGATACTAATCACGACCAACAAACTCAAACGACGCGTCGCGACACTCGATCGGATAAAATCCGACGAAACAAGACTCAAACAACACGACTTGACCCGACAGCCTAGGTTTCCTCAACCTAAGCTCTGATACCATTTATGTAACACCCCCAATCCGCTCAGGGATATTACACGCCGTAGAACCTTTCCTCAAGGATCTACCAGGCTGGTAACAACATTTAACAACTCAACCATGCCTTTAAGGTTAAAACGACTCAGTAGACCGATTTGGTCTTTCAATAAATATATACAACTCAAATACAACTCATGCCCACGCAGGGGTCAAAATACAACTACGCCCGTACAACGGGAAAATATAGCAGCGGAAAAATAGAGTACAACTGAACCAATAAACAGAGTACGATTCCTCGTGTGATTAGTATCGATCATCTTTCATCATCCTTCGTGCCGACCCTGTGTTATGCTCCAAAACTTGAATGCAAAAACAGACATCCACCCCCCGAATACTCGGGGGTTAGCAAAACTCCACTGTTTTGCTAGTGCAAATACGAGCCATACAATTCACATTCCACGAATAACAATAACCAGGAATCCTCAAAGATCCAACGAAACGAAAAGTACTTCTCGAGGCAAGGGTTTGAGAAAACCTTTAAAAATCGAAATACCATAATTCAATGGAAATAATTTATAAGACGGTTTAGAATGCCATCGAGAGTTTTAATAGAAAACCATTTAGGATTATCAAATTCTACTTTTCAAAATCCACAAGACAAAAAGGGGTCACCGCCCCAAATCTTTACTTTCCGAAAAATGACATTAACCAAACCGTTGGGATTTTAGCCCCAAATCTGTAAAACGACTTTTACAAAACCATTGGGATTTTAGCCCCAAATCTCGGCAACTCACCGTACACAAGAACGACCACAAGGTTCGTCTCTCAACATCAAAATCCACAAATAAAGGATTTAACACAACAACAAAATACTGTAGAGCCATCCTAGCCAAGTAGGCCAAACGAACAACTTACCTCTTACACACTTAGTCAATGCATGCAAATGAAAACCGTTCAAAAGCACTCATTTCCGGAAATGCCGATATCAAATCACATTTGTAAAATGCACCACAATTAACCGTCGATCCACACCTCCGTGGACCCCTACCGAGACCCCGTCGGATCTAACCCGTAGTGGTTAAAAGCAAAGCTCGTCGATCCACACCTCGTGGACCCCTACCGAGACCCCGTCGGATCTAACCCATAGTGAGCATACACACACACACGTTACTCATGCAATACTAACATGCTAAGAATGTAAGTTCATTAAGAATACTCACTAGAGATGGCCATTAACTCGACACCATTACCAAACTCTTCAAAAATACAATAACAAGATTAAATACTAATACACGATTCCATAACTTTAAACAATAGGAGTATCATCATAAAATCCTTCAACGCTCAAAATAATCAAATCATAATCAATTCTCAAAATACCGTTCACAAAACACACGCGTTTTGAAAGAAAGCCTTTAACGAGGCCAAACCGAAATCCTTTGAAACTTCATTTCAAATAACCAAACAAACACATCAAGACGACCACCGATCATCATATCCATAAACGAGAAAAGTATGGGCAAGGTACTTGCCTCGATACCACGAGCACGGGACCACGAACGGATACGGCTCAACCGGGAAGCTTCGGAACGCCCGATGCTAACGAAAAGGAATACGACAACGAACGGAACGGAAGAATCAAGCACGCGACCGCGAGAACCGGCGGAAATGAACCTAACGATTTGAATAGCACAATCACAACCACTTCTAAACGATTATGGAAATGGAATACTCCAGGAACCCGCCTACGATTCATGTATATTCGTATACAAACAACAACGAGGGCGGACCACAACCGAACCCTCTCGATTCCGTAAAAATCACGAAATATACCATGAATCCGTAGGGAAACTAAGAATACCAACAAGAATAATCATATTCATCATGAATCCATCAACGAAACGGAAAGAATCGGACAAAACCCCAAAATCCCCAATTATCCAAAAAGGTAGGGTTTCAAGAGATATTACCTTGAGTGATTCAAGTATTAAGATCCGTAGAACACGCGTTAGATTGATTATCCGAGCCTCACAACCGAAAAGAAATGATGAAAATCGACCCCCGGATGAAGAACTCTCCCCCTCTATAACTTCTCTCTCGCGGCGCAGTGGAAAAATGGGGAAGGAAATGAGCTTCACGCTCAAAACAACACATTTATAGTGTAACACAGCAGAACCTATCGGCCAGCCTATCGGCCGATAGGCCCAACCGATACCCATACGGAATGCCGCGAGAGAGTCTATCGACCCCCTATCGGCCGAAAGGCTCTGGAAGTGCTCGGCCAAAATCAAACGACCATAACTCTCTCGTCCGACTCCGATTGACTCACCGTTTGAACCATTGGAAAGCTAACTCGATGTTCTATAATATTGCAAAGATTTATAATTTTTGGAGTTACCAAAAATTAATGGTGATCTAACAAAGACGAACTCATACTTAGAAAAGTCGTTTAGAAATCCAATTCAACAAAACGACACCGAAACCCGAACACGAATACGAACCGAAGATACGGTTACGAAGTACTCACAAAGACGAATCTAAGAGCTAGTAGGACACACAATTCCGACCACCCGAAGGCTCGAAATTCGACAACGGAAGGTAATTACCCCAAACTTTGGGAAATTACGAAAATGGCCCAAATGCCCGAAAATCACGATACGTGATCGAATAACCAAACCGAAGTTCACAACACGTCCAACAAAGATAAATGGACTTGCGGGAAACTCGAAACAACAGTTTCGGATGAGATTCGCAAGAATCGAACTCAAGTGCGGAAAAGTCGCTAAAAAGCACAGATCTCAACGAAACGACACCGAAACGAACTCGGATGTCAAAAAGTGTAGAATTAATCATTCTCAGAATGACGAAACGGTAATGAGCGAGTCGTCAAAACAGACTTCCGCCGAAAAAAAAGAAATTACTGGAAATCGAAAATTGCGGATATTACATTTATTATGCAAGCATTATATCTTATTTGCTTTCTACGTTTTTTATTTTATTATATATAGTGTTTACCGCCGATTTTATGCGAGGTTTCGTGTTCGTTTTCTTAGTGATTTACATGTTATATTGGACAAGAAAATGAAAGTATACATTGGAAGTGAAGCTGATGGCATCAAATAGTCCTGATATTTAAGTGCCAATTCCCCATAATATGCTCATTATTTGTATTGTTTTTAAGGATATATGCTTTGATTTCTTTACATTTCATTTCCAGGTTATAAATGAGCATAGGAGCAAAAGACACGCGGAATTGGAAAAGACTTAAAAGAATTCTATAGCAATGAAGGCTACGTCGTAACCATGGTAAGACGTTACGGCGTAGTTAAGAAACAGTACGGGATTCAAGTTTATGTCAAGATTACGGCGTAACCATGCAAGAAGATTACATCGTAATTAATAATTGTGAAGGTTACAGCGTAACTTGGTAATTTAGTTACGCCGTAGAGAAATTTAAGGAATGGATAAGTACACGCTGATGAAGACTTACTACGTAACTTGGTAATTTAGTTACGCCGTAATTAATAACTTGGGCGCGAAGGAGTTGAAGTCCAGGGGCTAAAAGCGGTCAAATGATATTAAGTTTTATCAAGTCCGAGGACTAAAACTAAAAATAACAAGTATGATGGAGGACTAAAGCTGGGCGAATTATATGAAGAATTAATTATCACAAGGACTTGTTATAAAAATAACAAGAACGATCAGGGACTAAAGGTGACAATTCAAATGAAGTTTATTGTGCCACAATGACTACATATAATTAAGTCAAGAACGATGAGGGGATGAAACCGTACTATTCATACTAAGTTTTATACTTATTATGGCACAAGGACTTGAAGTGAAACACAATGGAATCTTAGGGGCTAAACGCGGACAGGTCCATATAAGTTTCAAGTTGGAAGGCAAATAAAAGTACGAGATTTGAATTATGCCGTAACTAATATTTGAGTTACACCATAACCAAATTGAAAGTTACGGCGTAACTTTTTAGATCTGGTGAAAACTTTACTTCAATAAGCTATGGCGTAACTCACACTTATGGTTACGCCGTAGCCTTGTCGGGGCCTATAAATACAGCCCTAAATCTGCATTTTTAGTATCTCTTTTCCCCCTCTTCTATGGGTCGACTAGGGAACCACTCCAGGGCAATTTCCAGCAGTTCCAAGCCATCTTTCAAGGGAGAATCCACGTGCAATCAACGTCTTCATTAGTTCTACATCAAGTAATTTGTATCAAACAATATGTTCAATTCCATTCATGTTTTATTCATCATTGTTGGATTAATTTACTGTATGTTTGGCTAAGCACCTTTGGTGATAGCCTAGTTATGATTCTTATATTGTTTTAATTATGTTTTCGTACTTTTCTTATTGCTTCTAGTGTGTGCATGCTTAGTTTATCGTTAATCCTCTAGTTTCGGTAGTTTAAAAGAACCGATTGTACTTGGTACACTAGGAGAATTGACCACAGGACCCTAGTATAGTTAGGTTGCGAGGGTTGGTAAGAATTGACCATAGGACTACCAATTCCTTGTGTGCTAATTAACCACAGGATCACCTTCCAGGTTGGATAAACTTAAGAAGTTAGAGATGCGTGGTCTAAGTTCCGAGAGGCCAGATCACACATCAGATTGAATCTAGCATGTAGTGGCACTTAATGACTCAAACTAGTCTACCATACCTCCGCTTACTTATAGAGGGTCGTGCCTTTGGTTCCGGACAGGATTCTAGGGAGATAGGCTAGGTGAGTCGACCAAAGGAGTCTAGTGACTATCGTCGCCCCACTTGAAGCGATAGAAAGTTTGTAGAGAACATAGTTATAACAATATAGGATGACCAACTAGGCTAGTACTCTTTCTCCCCATTGCTCACAACGTCATTTTAATTTCAGTTTATTTTATTTCTGTTTATTTAGTTTAATTAATCATTTCATTTCAAATCTCTTTTAAAACGTGACATAGACTTAAATTAGGATCCATCACACATAGCTCTTGGGACGACCTTGGTTTTACCAATTACTACTCTACACACGATCGGGTACACCGCCCGTTAGTGCATTTAGGTAGACCTTAGGTAATCGAGACACATTATAAATTTAAGACCTGGTCAGTAAAACTTGCATCAGAAGCTTATTTTGTTTATCTTCTTGGAGGAGGATTTAACCACATTTCACATCGTCCATGCCGAGATAATCAGGAGAGTATTAGTTTCTTTCATCTCTATTATTCTTTCCGTTATCATAACTGTAATACCCCCAGATTTAACCGGAAATATTACAGCGCCGTGGGCCCCGAGATGGAACCCACAAGGCTAAAGGAAATTTTTGCAAATATTTACAAATGCCCAAGAGGCCGACGATGGTACTATCTTCAAAATATTCGAAGACTTAATAAAATCTATTTATCCAAATCGTCGTGAAATCTTGTTTTGAAAAGGGCAAGGCCAAACGACCGAAACTCAATAGTTTAGAAAATGATTTCCAAAGTAACTCAAATTACCAGAAACGAAAGGTCATTTAAAAATATTCACGCAGCAGAAAAGACAAACAATTAAAAATACTCTAGCAGCGGAAAACAGCGTCTGATCAGTAAACTCAATACATAATTACATGCCCTAGCGAGTATCCTCCGGGAAGCTCATCTCTCCACGACCGCTACAAGCTCGAAAATCCAAGAACCTAAAAAGAAAGCCCACGACGGGGTCAGCCATAATATCCAACAATGATGTCAATCACATCACAATTATAATTACATACCAATGAGAATACAAAAATAAGAATACGATCAAAGTAATCTTATCGTGATAACTTTACCAAAGTTCACATCTCGTATCCTCAACAACATGATAAGCCCATAACCAAACATCTGTACTGTATGTCAAACGCAACCCCAAGGTTCTCAAAGCATCATCATAAATCATTGTTACGAAATCTACTAACTTAGTCCAATCCCAATCCATCAGGTGACATCATCACATCTCGACACAATAATCGATTGTCTACTAAAGACAATTACTAAAGGAATACAGAACATACCTCAAGATGCACAATCTCATGACAATCATGTCAGTCTAATCCCAGATCAGATCAAAGCAACATACGAACACAGTCCTAACACAAGACCTACAAATGCATACTCATGTGACAACGTCAATATGCTCAAAAAGAATAACAATGTATACTCAATGGCAATCACACGATCTAGCGCCCTCAGCATAGATCCCAAGATGATCCTACAAGATCAACACGAGGTGGATAACCAATAATATATATATAACAACACATATAAAACCAACGATGCGAATCCACATGATTTCATCAACACAACACTAGGTAATCCAATGATCCAGCGCCCTCAGCATAGATCCCAAGATGATCCCGTCGGACCAACACGAGGTGGAAAAACCCGTCCAATGATCCAGCGCCCTCAGCATAGATCCCAAGATGATCCCGTCGGACCAACACGAGGTCGACATCTGATCCAGCGCCCTCAGCATAGATCACACGATCCCATCGGATCAACACAACACAAACAACATAATTATGCATACACATATGCAAATCAAAATGTTCATAAACATGAACAACATATGAATCAAACATGAACGACACTATGATGAAACAACTAGGACGACTTCATGTTCAGCAACATGAATGACAACCTGCATGATCAACATCATTAATACTAAACCGAATCAAACTAAGATACTTGTCCCGAGTCCTTCAGGAGCAATCTCGATGTCAAATCATCACCGACAATTATCCCCAATCTTCGGAGATCCAAACGTACAATGAACTATAGATACTCATATCCTCATCTTTACCATAATATAACCTCGATACCCGAACATACCAATAACTGAGATAAAGCATATACATTATGATTTACCTCCTAGAATCGTAAGAACGATATACAATCCAAATACCCAGAGTTTAGAATAATAATCATCGCTATATGCATTATAAACCAAATGAAACTAAAACCATTCATTAAATATTATGACTGAGCAAGTAATAACTTGCCTCGATACCGATACCACAAAGCTGCTACCGAACACATTGCCTTTGTCTACGAGCTCCTCAGCCCCTATCAAAAGCAACACAACGGACATACTCGAACACGACCGCAACATCCGTTTATAATCGCCGATCAATAATCTCAACCTATCGAAGTAATCAAATAACACATATCCTATAACAATCAACAACCGACAAAACTAACCAATCGAACTCAACGGTTCAACACAACCTCGAATAAATGCAGTCAGAACAAACCAAATCAAACCATCACGAATTCATAATCAAAACACAAAAATACTGCACTGTCTGCCTACTTAGCGCACGTTAAATGCATAATGTAGTGTGCGCCATGTTGCTCCTGTTAACGTGCGCTAGCTAGTAAGCTTAGCGTGCGCTAATGCTGTACAGTGGCATGCATTCCAAGCATCGTCTAACACTTCCATCATATCAATGATCAACTCATCTCGATATTAAGGGTTTCATAACATATTCGATTCCAACTTTAATCTTTAAACACGAATCAACAAGATTCCTTCTTGTTCATATTTGGTAAATTCATAGTACAATTTACCGGTTATTATCATGAATAATCATATTCCAAAATCATCCGTAACCTTTCCAATTTCCAGTTCTTATTCATAACAATCATGACATATATAATTCAATAGTTCTTCAAGAACACGAATTATCCGAATTCAAGTTCATGATCCATAAAATGACATAATCCGATGTGTTCTAACATCTAAAAATCCTTATTCATCATGTTCTTCGACATACAATTCATATAACTTCAAGAATCACAATAGCACCACCATAATCATTACCATACGAAGTAACCAACGACAAAACATCAAAAATCCGAATTGAAGAAGGGAATTACATCAACATATCTCTTGAATTCCATCCAAAACCATACGAAACATTTCAATACTCATATATTGATAACAACACTAACTTAGTTCGGTAATCCAACTCATTATCATGCTCATCAACTCGAATATATGATAATCATCAACTCAAGAACATCAATAATCAATCCAAACGAAATCCAAAAGTGAAGAACTATTACCTTGTATAGACGAACCATGAAGGAGCACAATCAACTTCATTCCAAGAATCATCAATAATTTCAAGAACAAGACTTTAATCCATGTTCCTCAGCTCAATCTTTGTTAAAGATCATCATCTCTCAGTGTTTGGGACCTCAAACTTCTCTCTAAAAACTCTCTCTCTCGGTTGCAAGGAAGGAATGGATGAAATGCTTCATAACACCTTTCTGTCCCTTTTTATAAAGTATATTACTAGCGTACGCTAAACCTTATGTTTAGCGTGCGCAACAGACTTAGCGTGCGCTAACTGACTTTGTTAGCGTGCGCTATCGCAGTCCAGAGGCTACTATCTGGCTTCGTACATGTGCTTACGTACGTAATGCCCATGTATTAGCGTACGTAACTTACACTGTCTAGCGTACGCAAGTCCTTACATTTAGCGTGCGCTAATACCAGTTGACTTGCTACAGTCTACACCTACCACGAAGATGCTCGTGACCCACATGCCGAAAGCAACCAATAAAGCCAAGATTCCCTATTGACCGATATGATTAGCATGCGCTATAAATATACATTAGCGTGCGCTAATAGTTCACAACAAACATCCGTTGACCTTGTCGGTACATGCGCCGAAAGTGACCAGGTCCACACATAGATTCCTTCTGATCTGGTCTGTACTAGCGTACGTTATCTTTTTCCTCTAGCGTGCGCTAAACCAGAACGATAGCGTGCGCTAGGCATGTATATTAGCGTGTGCTAATAATGTTACACTTAGCCATTTCCCGCAATTTCTGTCCAACGTCTCGACATACCAAAAATGAACATACGACACACTGAACACAAATAATATTCTCATATGATATACCCAATATCAAAAGTGTGATAACCTGATACACGACATTCTCAATTGTAATTGTCTACCAAATAGGACAATTATACCAATACTGACATCTCAATCCTTCATTATTTTATCTATACTGTACAGATTCCACGTTGTACAACATAACTCGGATAAAATAAGATTAAACAACAGTAGTAGAAATTCCAGATATTACATTCTACACCACTTAAAATAAGTTTCGACCTCGAAACTTGCAAGCCGTCATAAAAACAAACAAACATACCGTTCAACCCAAAATATCCCAAAACCATCACGACAATGATCAATCATCATCACTATAGAATAACCACAACAACATACTTACCAATGCGCAAAGTCGACGATATCCTGAGATACTAGCTAGTGACCTCACTGTAAAGTCTCAATACACTTTACAATCACAATTCCTTGAGTCTCAACAAAATATATCATCTTCGGATGAAACAATCTGCCCGAATCAAATTCTGTCTGCCTGATTACATAATCAGGTCTCAATTCCGATAAGACGAATAATACACAATACATCTTCGAAACAACTTCCCAAAATGACACGAATCCCGAAACACCGACACAAAATCCGAACGCTCAGATGATCACCAACAATGACCAACTAATAAGTCAACCGAATTTATCATCGACATGATAAATTCCAATATGACCGACCAGAGGTCAAAACACAATCGAGAATATCATCAACATGATAAACTCCAATATGACCAACCAGAACCACAGAAACCGATATACAAACGAATAAAGTTCTCAAAACGACACGCCAATCACATACAGTGGATCTCAATAAACACAACCGACTGTTGAACGAACCTCTCAGGCGTACGAATAACCAGTCGCAAATCGGCGAACATCCCAAATCACACATGGAGTGGGAATGACCAATCACTACTGCTCAAAATTCAAAAAGTGTTACCATCACATCAGTAGAGCCACCTAGCACATATGCTCCAGTTTCACAAAATCCAAAGTTTCAAGATTACATTCTGTAAACGAGTCTACAAAACGCAGTATTTCTCTTATCCGATAAATCAACCGATCATCCCTGGATAATCAAACTACCATATCAAAGTTCGGATCCCTATTCATCGTTCCATACTGATATATTATCCAGTTCATGAGTCACACTCACAACTTCACCATGATATGTAATATATACTAAATGCGTATGGTTATCAATCACATTTTCAAAACCAGTTTGAAATCATACAGTCTCGTCAAGAAGACAAATTTTTGAAAGTTCTTTCAAAAATTTCAAAACTCAAAACAGAAATTTTCGTAAGACCACGAAATCAATTTCCGATAAAATTAAATCGGCTCGCTGGTGCCTAGTATTCGATAACAGTTTTCCTTCGAATCCATACGATTTCGAAGTTTAAAAAATGAAAACTATGCACATGATTGACCACATCTATACCCCTGTATACCAGTCCGGCTTGTCACAAATTCCACCGACATTTAGTCGGAGACTGCACGATAGAATCTAAAATCTCAACGTATAGGCTCTGGTAAAACTCCTTTTTCCACATATGGCTCACAACGTCATCCATTTTTTTCATTTTGGATCACCTCAATTATGCTATGACAATGCATTGAAACAAATCAACACAACGAAAGACTTCCCGAGAGGTTTCATTTGAACCAATAAATCAAAACTCCGAAAGGTAGTGATAAAGTAGATAAACGATTGATAAAGTGTTTTACAATTCTCGGGAGTTTTAGAAAACAGAAAAGCTTTCTTGAAACATTAGGGTCTCAGCCCATATCTCGTTCCGCATTTCAAAAGGTAGAAAACTCCTTTCGGACCCTAAGTCCTGAGTTGTAAAACTATTTCAAATTCAATTAGGTCTCGGCCCAAAAAATCATTTTCCGTAAAACATTCGTGAAACATTCATTTTGAAAAGTATATTTTCAAATGCTCAAAAGCAGTTCATATTGTAACACCCCCAAAACCATATGGGAATATTACACGCCGTAGACCCCTTTTACGAGGATCTACCAGGCTATACCTCACAAAACGACCAACTGCTTGCCCGGCCAGGGTCAAACAATAAAATAATACAGACCGATGAGGTCACACAACTCAATCAAAAAAATTGACTTATACAACATTACCCACACAGGGGTCGAAATACAATACAGCGGAAGACCGAAATCAACTCTGACAACACAACAAAAATCAAACCAACTCTCAACTCTTGATTAGTATCGCAGCTCGTCATCCTCTTGTGACAATCCTGTGACTGCTCCCCTGAATCTGCATGTACCTGGACGCAAAACAGACATCCACCCCCCGATTACTCAGGGGTTAGTAAAACTCCACTGTTTTACTAGTGCAAGTATCAAATCATACGAAATATAACAAGCATGTATTAATCGTGAATCAAATATAAGAATCAAGTATCAAAATATCCCCGGGAGGTTTTCACAAGGAAAGATGAGCTATGAAGCATTCGAAAATAAGATTATCACCTCGAGAATTTTTTTTTGAATTTCAAAATCTTTCGAAAATCTTAGGGTCTTAACCCAAATCTCAAATTGTATTTCAACAATTTACAGTACGAAAACATTTCCATAAATCTCGTGGGGCTCAGCCCAACATTCTTTTCTTAAAACTTTCTTACAAAGAGTTTGATTTACAATACATGATTCGTGACAGCGTGATCCCCTGTCACGTGTCTCCGTAGGTTCAACAACCCGTACTGACTTAACCAATCACAACAATCAATCATGCTCATGACTCCCTAATCGCTTGCCACGAGTCTCCGTAGGTTCAACAACCCACACGGATTGAGCAAGCACAACAATCACAACAACCAGTCCCGACCCCGTGAACCTGTGTCACGTGTCACCGTAGGTTCCATCGAACCCGCACGATTGGACGTACTGTGTCCTGATTCAATGGAACTGTGCCATGATTCATGCGTTGCCGGATTCCTTCATTGACGTTCGCTCGCTCGGTAACGAACTTCATCGGTTGGGGGCTCGATTGTTTCGCTTCCCTCGTCACTTGAGAGTTCCAGGTATATATTTTATTTCTTCTTCCTTGCTTGACGATCATCTCTAGGAGGTCGCAACGTCTGAGTAGTTGTCTAACTTGTTTGTATTTCTTCTTTGACAGAGATTCACTTTCCCCTCTTTACCAAGCCACCACCAGAAATCGCCATGTCTAACCCAGGACTCATCGGTCGCCTTCACTTGGGTAAGAAGACTGGTCGTGTTCCTGCGACGACGTCTCGCCCTGTTCCGGTGGTGAGGCCCGCTGTGGTGCCGGTCGCCGAGCCAGAAACTCAAGAAGAGACACAACTCCAGCGCCGCAAAAGGCAGAGGTCGGAGGAGTCCCTGCCGACCACCGAGGCGGACGTGTCTATTCTGGAGCCTCCGGTTGCTGCGGCTCCTATCTCCGCCGTTCCGATGGTGGAGAGATCAGGCTCTAGGCCCTTGGCTTCTGGCTCCAGGTCATCGGGCAGTTCCTCGAAGAAGGTGGCGATCGCTGAGGTGGAAACTTCTCGGGGCAAGCCTTATTTTGGCCGCGATCCTAAGCTGGTCAACAGGTAAGATTGAATCGGACTTTACGTGTTAAGCATTTTGGGTGAGATATAGACTAACTCCTTTGTCTCTTTTGTTTGCGCTGCAGGGTTCGTCTTGCTGACCCGGAGGTCGCTCCTATGGTGCTGGATTTCTTGTCGAGTAAGACTCCGCAAAAGTCCCTCGAAATCCCTACTTACGTCCAGACGGCCATCACCTCACTGCCCAAGGCTTGGACGACCGATCTCGTTGCGATCGCTCGTCGGCGATCTGGAGATACCATGCAGGCGACCATTGCCCTGGCTCTCCAGACGGCGACGATGGCCGTCCAAGCTGCCAAGGATTTTGAGGGGCGGCCCTCTACTGCTCGCCTCCATAGCGACCTCGAGGCCGCCCGGAACACGAACATAGAATACGCCAACCAGATCCATTCCATGGAGAAGGAGTACGTAGAGACGGCCAAGCGAGCTAAACAGGATGTCGACCGACTGAAGCAAGAGCTGAGCCGCTCCAAGAAGGCTGCCGATCAGTTCCGTGATCAGGAGAAAGAAGCTCGCCGGAAGCATGCGGCTTCACAGGAGGAGGCGGCCGGACTGAAGGCGATGGTGGATCGGCTCAGCGGTGAGCTGGAGGCGGCGAGGAGAGAGCTGGAGAAGGCCAAAGGAGAAAATGCCGCCAAGGTGGTCGAGCTGGCGGAGGCCGAGAAGACGGCCGTGGAGGTGAGGGGGCAGCTCAAGGCGATCGAGACTGATACCTACCTCAATGTTGCGCTCGTCGGCGAGTTCGCCTATTACGTGGCCTATGCCGACGCCGTTCGAGCCGCCAAAAAGGCAGGGGTCGAGATCGATCCCTTGATGGAGAGCTTTAAAGCCTATGCACTCGAGCACCCTCTGCACCCGGAGTTCTCTTTTCCGATTCTGGACCTCGTCGACTTCGGGATCGACTTAAGTTGGTATCCTGGTAAACTCATTCATCCTGAGGCCGATGGGGGGGCGCACGCCGATCTGCCACCTGGGGGCGAAGACCAGCCGGCGGGACCCTGAGAGATGATTTTGTTTTCCTTGTATCTTGTAATTTTTCTGCTCTCTTTGTAATGCCTTCGGGCTTCATATTGTATGAACTCCTTTTGATAATGAATGAAATATTCCTTTTTTCACACTGTGTCTTTTTGTGTACGATCGCCCTTGAATGTTTGCATGCAATTTTTACAAGTATGTGTATGATTGCTTCTGAAGTCTTGTTTATCCGACCGGTTGCTTGAATGTTGAATGTATTGACATGTTTCGGATCGAAATTCTTACTTGTAAATTTTGTCGAACAATTACGATCGTCCTGCGTGTGTTTGAGCGAAGCCGATCGGGTGTGGTTCCTTCCTTTCGATCGCATTTAGGACTAGCTCCCCATCTCTGCCCCCTTGTTTTTGTTTACTTATTGTAAGTAAGGGAGCAAAAATAGCATGTTTGGTGAGCTATCCTCAATTTTGTCGACTTTGAGGAATCGTGCACGGTCGCGGAGTTCGATGGACCAACCTCCACAACCGTGTCTTTGTGTGCGAGGGACATTGTTTATCCCGCGACTCACTTTATTGTGAGGGTCCTCCGTTAGGCCGCGCCTGCCTTGTATTTAAATGAAAGACGGGCGATCTTGGTCTGGAGGAGTCCTTGCACGGGGCGTCGTCGGTTTATTCGACTCCACGTCTGTGGCTTGTTTGCTTTGCTTCCACCTCAGCCCGCCATGAAGACGGCGACCCTTGATGGTGTACGTTGAGACGGGGTAGTGGCACATTGCATTGTCCGGGTTCACCATGTTTAGATGATGAACCTTGAGGACGTGCGATCGTGTCCACTGATTGTTTTGGAGGGTCCTTTGGATACGCTGACCTCGTATTTAAACGAAGGGCGGGCGATCTCAGCCCAAAGGAACCTTGCATGGGCGAAGCTGTCGGTTCCATCGACCTCCAGGACCATGGCTGTATGGATTCTACCTCGGATCGCCATGAACGACGATCGTCGGCGGTATGCGATATGCCTGGTGGGGCGATTGCAAGAATAGATGGGATAGGAAAAATCTCATTATATTCGTTGTACATTGGGCAGTTGAAACTGAATATAAAGTTTTCAGTGGTAGTATTTCTTCAGATGCACGGCGTTCCAGTGATATTGATCCGGAGTACCATCCGGGTGTTCAAGTTCTTAGGCTCCCTTAGTTAGCCATTTAGATATCCTGAAAGGGCCTTCCCAGTTCGGACCAAAAACACCAGTGTGGGTTTGGATCTTCTTGAGGACGAGATCGCCCACTTGAAACCTTCTTTCTTTGACCTTTGAATTGAAGAACTTTTCGGCCCTCCTTTTGTGGATTGTGTTCTTCATTTCTGAGGTCAGTCGTCGTTCTTCGAGCATGTCTAGATCGATTCGTCGGGCCACATCATTGTCGGTCGTCATCTCTTGTTCGGTTCGATGGCTGAGGACGGCGATCTCCGAGGGAATCACCGCTTCTGTTCCGAAGACGAGGGCGAATGGGGTTTCACCGGTTGAATTACAGGTCGTCGTTCGATAGGACCACAAAACGTCTGGGAGCTCGCTCGCCCATCGTCCTTGCCTGGATTCGAGTCGCGCTTTAATTGTGTGTTTGAGGATCTTGTTCACAACCTCTACCTGTCCGTTCGTCTGAGGGTGATAGGGTGCTGAAAACAACCTTTTGATTTCCCACTTCTCATAGAATTGCATGACTTCTAAGCCGTCGAACTGCTTTCCGTTGTCGGAGATGATGGCCTGGGGCAGACTGAATCGGCATATAATGTTTCTCCAGATAAACTTGATCACTTGCTCTTGGCCGATCTTGTTGAGCGGTTCGGCCTCAGCCCATTTGGTGAAATAGTCGACCCCTACGATGGCGAACTTACAGCCCCCTGGAGCCGTCGGCAAGGGACCTATAAGGTCGATGCCCCATTGCGCAAATGGCCAAGGGCTATACATGGAGGTGAGCTGTTCGGGGGATAGTTTAATGTTGGGGCCCATTATTTGACATCTCTGACACGATCTGGCATAGGCGATCGCATCCTTCTGAAGCGATGGCCAGAAGAAACCTTGCCTGGTTGTCTTGTGGATGAGAGCTCGCCCGCCCGCATGGTTTCCGCAAATCCCATCATGGATCTCCGCTAAAACGAGCCGACCTTCCTCCGGTGTAATACACTTGAGGAGGGGAAGGCTGAAAGCTCGCTTGTAAAGCCGGTCGTCCAATAGGGTGTACCTGGTCGCGCGAAGCTGGAGTTGGCGAGCTTTGACGCGATCGTCGGGTACCGTTCCGTGCTTTAAGTATCTGATGATTGGAGTCATCCAATTCTCCTCGGCGATGGCAACCGTGGTAACCAGGCTTCTGTCGATCGCCGGCCTTGCTGACTTTGTGATTTGGATATTGGAGAAGTCGGCTGCCCCATCCGATGATGCTAGTTTGGAAAGGGCATCGGCCTGGGAGTTGTGCTCTCTCGGGACTTGTTCGATTAGCACTTCTTCAAATTTTGTGCACATTTCGGCGACCAGCTCTTGGTATTTGACCATCTGTTCGCCGCGCACCTCATATTCTCCCTTGACTTGGTTCACGACCAAGAGGGAGTCCATGAATATATGGAGGCGACGAACATCTAGGGCGAGGGCTAGATCGAGCCCGCCTACCAAGGCTTTGTATTCGGGTTCATTGTTGGTCGCACGAAAACTGAAACGCACAGCATTAGTGAAACTTTGTTCATCGGGACTGATGAGGACAATCCCTGCCCCTGCTCGCGAATTGGTCACCGAGCCATCCACATATAACTTCCAGGCAGGTCGGCCGATCTGGATCGGACTGTGAGGGAAAGTTAATTCCACCACGAAGTCCGCCAGGGCTTGGCCTTTGATCGCCGTGTGAGGGGTGTATGTGATACCGTATTGGGTGATCTCTAGTGACCACTTGAGGAGTCGCCCGTTGGTGTCCGGTCGGTGTAGTACTTGCCTTAGAGGTAGAGTTGTTAGGACTTCCACTTGATGTTCGAAGAAGTAAGCCCTTAGCTTACGAACACTCATGACAAGGGCATAGGCGATCTTCTCCAATGGAGTATAACGTGTTTCAGCGTCGTGGAGAGTTTGACTAACATATTAGATCGGCAAGTGGACTTGTCCCTCCGCTCGCACCAAGATGGCACTCAGCGCGACCTCCGAGGCTGCTAGGTAAAGGAATAGTTTCTCACGGGGGATCGACTTTGCCAGGATCTGGGGGTTAGATAGATATTCCTTTATTTTGGCGAACGCTATCTGACTTTCCATCGTCCATGCGAACTTCTTGTTCTTGATGGTCGTGAAGAAAGGCTTGCTTTTATCGCCGAGCCGAGATATGAAACGGTTGAGGGCGGCCAGACAACGTGTGAGGCGTTACACCTGCTTGACATTCCGCGGCTCCTGCATGTCAAGGATCGCCTGAATCTTGGTGGGGTTCGCCTCGATCCCCCTTTGGCTCACAATATGCCCCAGGAATTTCCCGGAGCCCACCCCGAAGTTGCATTTCTTGGGGTTTAGCTTCATGTTGAATTTTTCGAGGATGGCGAACGTCTCGGCGAGATCATTGAGGTGATCTTCCTTCTTGATGCTTTTGACCACGATGTCGTCAATGTAGACCTCCATGGTCTTGCCAATCTGATTGGCGAACATTCTGTTGACTAATCGCTGGTAGGTTGCCCCTGCGTTTTTCAAGCCGAACGGTATTCGGACCCAAAAGTATATGTCTTTTTCCGTGTGAAAATATGTGTGTTTTATGTCTTTCTCCGCCATTGGGATTTGATGATATCCGGCGAAGGCATCCATAAACGACATCATTTCGCAACCTGCTGTGCTATCGACCAAGTGATCAATATGAGGAATCGGAAAGTGATCTTTTGGACATGCCGCGTTGAGGTCGGTGAAGTCGATGCATAACCTCAGGAACCAGTTGGCTTCTTGACGAGTACTGCGTTGGCAACCCATTATGGTTCGTCTGTAGCTACCCCGATTAATTTGTTGTTGAGTAACTTTTGGACTTCTATGTCGAGCGCTGCGTATTTCTCGGGACCGAATTTCCTACGCTTTTGGTGAACAGGCTTCATTGCCTGGTCGATCTTCAGATAGTGGCAAGCGTGTTCTAGACTTATGCCAACCATATCTTGATGCGACCAGGCAAAGACTCCGATCTTGTTACGTAGCAAATTGATTAGATGCCCTTCTTCTAGCGCCAATTGTTGTTACCCAAAATATTATCCGGAGATAGTATTGCTGGAATGGTCGAGTAACAAACAAATGCGAGAACACTTCTGTGAGAAAAGAAACAACACAAGATTTGTCGGGGTTGTTAATCCCGGGCTTGAATGCTCTCGCGAGATGTTATTAATAAATATACTGTCGAGTACAAATATTAATGTTAGAATCTATTACAATGAGTGTAAAGACTTCTAATTATCTAAGCTGTAGAGCGTGTAGATTGCCGGAAGAACTAGATATGTGGATCTGTGAGTTCTTGCTTGGGATGTATGATAAGTGTGTATGAATATCACTGAGAATGTATCTGTAATTGCCTGCAAATTCGCGTGTATATTCACATCCCTTTGCCACTGTAATGAGTTTCCTATTTATAGGAGCCAAGGTAGTTGGGACCCTTCAGGCGATCGCGGGCGACCGCCGTTTTCTATATTATAATAAGATGGCCGATCGTCCCGTCACGTGGGCTGTTTCCTTAAAGTCTGGGGCTGCTGCTGGTGGCCAGCTGTGCGAGCCAATGGGAAGCCAGCACGCGTCCTGGGTCGCTGTCTGGGGAGGACCCACTTTGTACCTTTCGGCGGCCCTGTCGGTAGGTGAGGTAGGTGACAGGCTGGGGTCAAAGGTCCTTTCTGTCGGCGCTCTTTGTGGATCTACATGTGGGCCACCGTCCAAGATTCGGTCTTCGACGACTTTGACGGATGTTGGATCCATACGTGGCACGAGATGATCGCCTCCGGTTTGGACATCAAAGACGATCGCCAGTCTCCAAAAGACGATCGCTGGGTACCAAAAGACGATCGCCGCATGTGCCGATCTCTGGGCGTTTGCCCAGAGCATGTCTTCTATGGTTGGCTTCTCTGATCGTGATGCCGATCGCCTATCGAGGCGTTTTAATCGCCGCACAACAATGTTTAACAACATCATTTAACAACAATCTATCCATTAACAACGTATGGAAAACGAAATCAAGAACAAGTCCCCCAAAAAGTCAACTCTAGAGATTCAAGAAAAATACCTTGATTCGGTGAAGAACAATGGATTAGGTGATGTTATAATCACCTAGGATACTCCAAAACACCTTGGATGGAGTAGAAATCGGCCAGGAACTCAAGCCCTAGTCGCCCTCGTCTCAACCCGCGAAGGAAGAAGAATAAATGAAGAAAATGAAGAGTAACGACTGCTGTCTAGTTTATATACTGGACAGCTTAGCGTGCGCTAATCCTACCTGATTAGCGTGCGCTATCGAAGCATCAGAACAAAACGTTCTGCCAAAATGTACAGTTAGCGCGCGCTAGCTACAAATGTTAGCGTGCGCTAACGAGACCCCCAGACCCAGTCCAGTAGCTCCTGGACTGCCCTGAAGTACCGGATAGCGCGCGCTATCCTCCCCCCAGCGTGCGCTACCAATGCACCCTAGCGCGCGCTATGTTACTAAATAGCGTGCGCTAACCAACGTTTTAACCCAGTCCAGTAGGCTCTGGACTGTTTCTGCACCACCCGTTAGCGCGCGCTAACGGCAACACTTAGCGTGCGCTAATTTCGGAAACTTAGCGCGCGCTAGCCACAAAGCGTAGCGTGCGCTAACAACTCAAAGAGACAGCAACAGAACATCTCAGAAATGGGTATGACGACATACCCACAACTTTGGGAAATTACAAAATAGCCCCAAATGTCCGAAACATCATGATACGACAAAGAATAATCAAACCGAAGCTCACAACACGTATAAGAACGTTAAATGAACTTACGAGAAACCCCAAACGACAATTTCGAACGAGATTCGCAAGAACCGAACTCGAGCGCGGAAAAGTCACTAAAATGCACGGAACTCAACAAAACAGTACCGAAACGAACTCGGATGTCAAAAACTGCAGAATTAATCATTCTTAGAATGATGAAACGGTCATGAGCGAGTCTTCCAAATGGACTTTCGCCGAAAAAGGAAATTACCGGAAATCGAAATTACGGGTATTACATTCTACCCTCCTTAAAAGAAGTTTCGTCCCGAAACTTAAAACAAGTAGGGAGAAGCGATATCCCCGCCGGGAAAACTCGACGAGACACACAAAAACTGATAACTCGCGCCCAACGGCGAAACGCTGCAAGAAACGCAAGGAGACATACGGCATGAAAACACGCTCCACGACGACCAACACAACGCCACCGACAATGATTCAAAACAATAACGAGCAATTAACGACGCATCACATACCACATCACATGCACACATTTAATCAAAGAAACGTACGCGACAACAAGTCGCACCCGACTAAAACGGCTATGCGATAGAAACAAATAGAGTATCACGATAGAAATCATTCCGATTCTCATCAACAAGAAAATGTCAGACGTCAAAACACCAACAATTCAAGATAACGGAAAACGAGGGTACCGGATATTACATTCTATCACACAAAAAGTAAGTTTCGTCCCGAAACTTAAAATAAAACATCAGGGTAGAATACAAACAAAACCAAAAAATTCACGCAACAAATATCAATCTCTACTCGAATTGCAACACAAATACAACACGCAAGTATGCTACTGGGCACCACTGAGATATCCACGCGTAGGGGCGGGATATCGGCTCCCGAACATCTCAACCACGGTCTCGCAGTGTACCGCCTGATGTCCCACATGTCCACATTTAAAACAGTTAACTTGCGGCGAGCGACAATTCTTCCGAGTATGGCCCACACGGCTACAATTGAAACATAACTTCACACCACTTGTCTTACTCGGATCGTGAGTAGGATTCTTAGACTGATCAAACGAACGGTAAGTGCTCCCAGAAGGGCAATACAAGGTAATAGGCTCACGAATCTCACTTCTCTGGCCTCTTGAAAAGTTACTCGAGGTCTTCTGCCTCTTACCTCCTGAGCTACCCTCTGACATGGAGACAGCCATCTCGATGGCTAGAGCTCGGTCCTGATAATCTTTCAAGGTGGTACACATGAGCGGACCCATACTCTCACGGATATGGGGTTTCATGCGTATATTGAAGTATCAGACCTTGTCCGCTTCACTTCTCACTTGATCACGAACATAAGCCAGTTGTCGATTAAAATCGACTATCGCCGGGGATATCGACACATCCTAGGGCGTATCCGAGAAAAACTCAACGATCCTGCGTTCACGAACAGGCAACGGGCAATACTCTGCCTCCATGGCGGTCTTAAACTCAGCCCATGTAGGTGTACTATCTGCAGGCACTACACCGCCACCGATCTCTGACTTCTTTATCAAGCAAGTACTGAGCAATGGGTACCCTCTTTTCATCCGGACAAGCTACAGCATCAAATGTTCTGTCCAACTGGAAGAGCCAGCTTTCCCAACGTAACGAGTCAGACGAACCCACAAAACGGGGCGGCTGCATCCTCATCACATCTCGTAACCACTTACTAGCCCTATTATCCCCATCTGGATTCTCATTCCGATGTACGGCCTGATTCATCTGCACTAACTGATCAACTACCTGTAGAAGGGTGGTGGCGGCGCCAACGTCAACATTAATGCTAGTCGAATGTCCCTGATCTGTACTGAGCTGATTGGTACTCGGCAAGGAGGGAGTCGCCCTCTCACGCTCCTGATCACGACCACGACTACGACCACGTCCTCGGCCACGACCTCTCGGCATACTGAACGGACGACCAAACAGAATAACACAACCAAACAAACGTCACAATGTCAACATAGGACAATAGTAGCAGCACGATAAAGCATCAACTCCAAGTCATCAAACAAGTACACGAACTAACACTGTAATTTAAGAACTTCATTCAAAAATAATTCACACAGTCACATCAACAGAGGTGTTTGGATTTTACCAAATCAATCACAGTCAAAACCACACACGTATCGTAGGGATCAAACACTAGCAGCAAAAATAAAATATATCCGGTGTATTATTCAAATGATAAAATTTTAAAATTCTCAAGTTTGAAAAATTTGGTGAAATAAAATTTTTGAAAACACTTTTAATACCTCGATCGTTTAATCAAAACCATGTATCTCAACATTTAGAAAACACTGAAACATCCTCCGGCAAGCACAACAACACTACAAACTTATCACAACCACTTAACCCCAACACGTGGGCATAAGAAGTTCAAAATTCCGAAAACCAAAAATCGTTCTGCAAAATAAAAATTTCCCAAAATCCTTTAGTTCCTAACCAAAACGACGGTAATATTTTACATTGTCCGAAGTACTTCAAAACACATTTTTCAAACACCGTCTGATTGTGTCATTGGAAATACACGGCCCATTTGTCAAAATTTAACAAATTTTAAAAATCCACATAAACCGTGGTTTGACCGCACCACCAAAATATTTTCCAAAAATCGATTTCTACAAAAATTCTCAAACTGTAAAGTCCTACAGAAAATATTCTCAAACTGGACAAAAATTACAACATTCCAAAAACAGTCGAATTTAAAACCACATACTCAAATGGCAACCAGGGTCGCCAATTCAATCAAATGCATCTCGTGGTATCAAGTTTAAACACACAGCAAAATCATTCATCGGAGTTTCTCACAAACTCTACCGTTGATACCTTCAGAGAACCCATCAAGGTTTACATCTTTCACACCATACCACCCCACACGGTGGTTCAAAAGTAAAACAACAATATGCCCAGCTATACTTATACTATGTGCCACGAGTATTAAACACAACTACATTACACAATACTGTGTAAATAAAATCATGCACAACAATTAACTCACTAAGATAAAATCGGGATACACAGGTATTACGCATAAAGGAGGAGACTTACATCCACAGGCCGCACGGAGGTGATGGTCGCCCACGATACTAATCTCGTCTGACAACATAACCAACACATTGTGACTACGCATAACTCAACTTATCACTGACGACTCGAACGACAAGACAACACATTACTCGACAAATCACGACTTGACTCGACCTGAAAGCCTAGGTTTCCGCAACCTAAGCTCCGATACCATAATTGTAACACCCCCAAAACCATATGGGAATATTACATGCCGTAGACCCCTTTTTACGAGGATCTACCAGGCTATACCTCACAAAACGACCAACTGCTTGCCCGGCCAGGGTCAAACAATAAAATAATACAGACCGATGAGGTCACACAACTCAATCAACAAAATTGACTTATACAACATTACCCACACAGGGGTCGAAATACAATATAGCGGAAGACTGAAATCAACTCTGACAACACAACAAAAATCAAACCAACTCTCAACTCTTGATTAGTATCGCAGCTCGTCATCCTCTTGGGCCAATCCTGTGACTGCTCCCCTGAATCTGCATGTACCTGGATGCAAAACAGACATCCACCCCCCGATTACTCAGGGGTTAGTAAAACTCCACTGTTTTACTAGTGCAAGTATCAAATCATACGAAATATAACAAGCAAGTAATAATCGTGAATCAAATATAACAATCAAGTAACAAAATATCCCCGGGAGGTTTTCACAAGGAAAGATGAGCTATGAAGCATTCGAAAATGAGATTATCACCGCGGGAATTTTTTTTTGAATTTCAAAACCTTTCGAAAATCTTAGGGTCTTAACCCAAATCTCAAATTGTATTTCAACAATTTACAGTACGTAAACATTTCCATAAATCTCGTGGGGCTCGGCCCAACATTCTTTTCTTAAAACTTTCTTACGAAGAGTTTGATTTACAATACATGATTCGTGACACCGTGATCCCCTGTCACGTGTCTCCATAGGTTCAACAACCCGCACGGACATAACCAATCACAACAATCACAACAATCAATCATGTTCATGACTCCGTGATCGCTTGCCACGAGTCTCCGTAGGTTCAACAACCCACACGGATTGAGCAAGCACAACAATCACAACAACCAGTCCCGACCCCGTGAACCTGTGTCACGTGTCACCGTAGGTTCCGTCGAACCCGCACGGTTGGACGTACTGTGTCCTGATTCAATGGACCTGTGTCATGAATCATCGTAGGCCTCGTCAGACCCGCACGATTGGACCTCAGCACCACACACTAAGTTCTGATCCCATGGACCTGTGCCATGAATCCTTGTAGGCCCCGTCGAACCCGCACGAGTGAACTTAGCGTTCCAGCACATCACATTCACAATCACATTTCATACAACAATGATCACAGTTAATCAATCACGTTGATCATCACAAAATCGTACATCACACGCACATAACACAATCTCAACACTCGCAACAACTATCGCCAATCAACGACACACAACCAACATAACACACGATCGGTACACAATATATTGCACAACCAAGTGTTCAACCATCCCATATGTGCGTCGCAATCCTGCACAAATGGCACAACACCAAACACATATACCAATATAACACTATTATCACAAACCTTCAAATTGTGGAATACACAACCAATTCAAAAGGAACATATTTACGAAGGCAAGCAAAATCATTATAAATCTCATACGTGATTATTAATCGCAAGTTACAAGTCGTATAATAAGATACTTGCCTCGAATAACCACAACGCGGAGAATCGACCGAAGTAGGTTGGCACGAACCGACAACGAACCCGTCAACTCCACCGAACACCAACTCGCGATAATAAACTACGAAGGACAATAACAACAATGAATATGAATTTCATAGCACGACTTAAAGCCGTTGAATTCAAAGAACGAATGACGAAAGTTCAAGTGTTTTCCCCAAAACGGCCAAGAACACGATTCGTCCCATCAAAACGCGAAAACGAAATTACAAAACGAAATATGGATATACAATCCATAGGATATGTTTGACAACATCATTTAACAACAATCTATCCATAAAAAACATATGGAAAACGAAATCAAGAACAAATCCCCCAAAAAGTCAACTCTGGAGATTCAAGAAAAATACCTTGATTCGATGAAGAACAATGGATTAGGTGATGTTATAATCACCTAGGATACTACAAAACACCTTGGATGGAGTAGAAATCGGCCAAGAGCCCAAGCCCTAGTCGCCCTCGTCTCAACCCGCGAAGGAAGAAGAATAAATGAAGAAAATGAAGAGTAACGACTGCTGTCCAGTTTATATACTGGACAGCTTAGCGTGCGCTAATCCTACCTGATTAGCGTGCGCTATCGAAGCATCAGAACTAAGCATTCTGCCAACATGTACAATTAGCGCGCGCTAGCTACAAATGTTAGCGTGCGCTAACGAGACCCCCAGACTGTAATATCCGCAATTTGGATTTCCGGGAATTTTAATTTTTTGTTGGAGGAAGTCAATCTTAGTGACTCTATTTTTACCGTTTTGTCATTCCGAGAATGATTAATTCTACACTTTTTGTCATCCGAGTTCGTCTCGGTGTTGTTATGTTGAGTTCCGTGTTCTTAAGCGACTTTTCCACGTATGAGTTCGACTTTGTAAAATCACCATTAATTTTTAGAAACTCAAAAAATTCTGAAATCCTTTCAATATTATAGAGCATCAAGTTAGCTTTCCAATGGTTCAAGCAGTGAGTCAATCGGAGTCCGAACGAGGGAGTTATGGTCGAAATAGCTAAGACACACACATTTTCTAGTTTTGGCCGACCAGCCTGTACCGGGGGCTGTGGCTCCTGCCGGAAGGGCTGCGGCACGCTGGCGAGTCACTGTGCACATTTTCTAGCCTGTGCCGCAGCACACTCGGCCGGGCCGCGGCACACTGCCGAGCACTGGGGGCAGATTTTGGCCCTGTGCCGCGGCACACTCGGCCACAGACACGGCAAGGGCCGCACTATAACTTCGTTTTTTGAGAAGAAAAACTCATTTCTTCATCCTACTTCCGAGAGAGAGAGAGTTTGTGGGAGAAATTTTCATCATCAATCACTTGAATACTCGATTTTTCATCAATTTCATTCGGTTGTGAAGCTCGGATCGTCGATCTAACGCGTATTCATCGAATCAAAGTGTTTGGATCTTCAAAGGTAATATGCTCAAACCTCTTGGATTTCGATTTGTGTTGATATATGATGTTTTGGACGTTATAATCATGTTGTATGAAGATATATACATATGATTATGAGTATGTATGAATATTCATCGGATTATTGAAAGGTTATTCAAGAACACTTTGAATATTGAGTTGGATTTGGGGGTTTTCGATTAATTGTTGTTGAAATCACGAATTTGGATATTCATATTGGATTATTGATCGTATTGAAGATGTTTTGTTGGTTTGAAACACTTCTTGGGGACTTTATATTGGTATTAATGAGGTTTGGTTGTAAACAATCGAAGATTGGCCACAACGTGTTCGATATAATGCCCCAATGAACTTGGTTTAGTCGTATCGACGTTTTGAGTTAGTTATAATCGTGTTTGATTCATGTGTTGAACCGGATTATTGGTAATTGTGTTATTCAAGGTTGTTCGAGCGACCGACATCTCATTTAGGATGTTGTTCGTGGAAGGACATTCTTCATCGGCGTTGAGTAAGTTAATTCTTACTCGGTTAAAAGGACATTCATTCCTTTCGTTGTTGTTCATTCATAATTATAGTTCATTCATGATGTATTAACCATATTGAGACTTGTAATTGTCGATTTATCACTTCAGTCACAAGGAAAGATGGTTCCAATAATTTCATTGAGCTATCATTCATTTCACTATCATTTCATCTCGGTGAGTCATTATTGATTTCGATGTCACTTTTGTTATCTCGTGGCATTCCGGGTCATACTGGCGTGCCGGTTGGTATGTGTAGGATTTTCATGTCGGGCACATATTAAGTCGTGTGTTGGTTGTTGGCCTCACATTGGATTGTGCACACGAGAAGATCACTTCGTGAGACTGATTAGGTACAAGACCACATGTGTATTCGATCGATACTCGATGGTGGCTTGTGCACGGACACATTTCCATCCCGGGCGTAGTGTGGTGCCACCCTTTGAGCCGTACCGTTAGTTGATTCATACAGCATGTTTGATTGCGTATGTTTTAAACAGGATTTGAGTTATAATCTGACCGATTCACTTTTGATCGCATGTGTTCGACGGTTTGAGATTTTTGATCGAACTTGTGGTTTATACAGCATATATGATTGTGTTTATCCAACTCTTGAGGATTATTGTTCTGTGTAACTGACCCCGTTGGGGGATTTTGTTTTCAGGTCATGGCAAGGCAAAAGCACGGGAATAAATCGTTGGCGGCGAGAAGTCCCAGTGATACTAGTAGGGGCCCCCAATCCTTTCAGTCATTCATGTTGTTGTCATTTATTTTCCGCTGTAGATTTCCATTTGGATACTCCGTTTCGTTCAGTGTTGTGTTTTTTATCTTCATATAAAATATACATGTTTCCGTTATTATCTTGGGTGTGTTATAATGAAACTTCTCATCGGAGTAGTTGATGATATAATGTGGTTTGGTACTACATTTACCCTGTGTATTTCATTCATTTTCACTCGCCTGGTGGGTCCCAGTCGGGGGTCCACGGCACTGTAATATCCACCTAGTTTAGGGTGTTACAGAGTTGGTATCGGAGCGTGGTTTTGAATACTACCTTCCGAGTCGTGTCTCATTTGAAATCATCGTCATCAGACTAGTATCATTGGACTTTCGCGTCACGTATGACCTGTGCAAATGCCGAGCCCATCAGACCGAAAGAACTGTAAGACTTCTAACGCCATGGTATAATTTCTGGCAATAATCATTCATTCATAATTCATCGGTTAACAATCCTCAAACATCATTTTTCATTTTGATCATGTTGATCAAGTTAGCTCATTAATCACTCAGTTCATTTCATTACTCAATTGTTAATCTTGAAGATCATATCATTAATCTTGTTAACTTGTTCAAGATAATCATTTCAAGAATATCATCAGATAATCATGTCACCTCAGTTAATCATTCTTGTAATCACTGTGTTACAGCGCGTATGCTCATTTTCATCATTTCATGACGTAAATCATAATGCGGTACTCATACTAGATCTATGATTATCATGCGACCTTCCTACTTCAGTATGGAGAGAGCTGTCAAGGGATGCACGGGGAGAGGCCGCGGTGCGGGCCGAAATCCGGGAAATAATCACTCACTACCAGGAAGTCATACCCAGGACTCAGCTCGATCAGAAGATGTTCGGGTTGATCCACTCACTTTTATGCAGGTCATGATGACCCATATGCAATTGCTCAATCATCATTGCGCCACTCTAGCCGAATTAATCGAGAGAAGTCTCTCGTGTGAGCCTGCTGCTTAGGAAATTGCTGAGTAACAACCGTCATCTGTCAGTAGGAAATCAACAAAGCGTAATCAGTCTAAAGGCGGTCAGTCTACCCTCAAGAAGCCTCGTGTGGGCCCTAACGTTTCTGAGCGACCTCCTATGGTGCATAATCGTGCGGGATCTTAGTCCCGAGCGGCCAGTTCGGCCATCACCTGTTTCAACTGTGAAGAACAGGGTCATTTCAGCACTAAGTGTCTGAAACTGTCTATCACGTGCCATAATTGTGGGATTGTTGGGCATAAGGCCCGTTTTTGTCGAAAGGACTCCAAGCCGACTCCGGTAGCATCTCAGGCCCCGTAGCAATCAGCGATTCAGAATCAGACTGCTCTGTCAGCGTCGTTTAAGACGACGGAAGTGAATAAAGGCGGAGCTCATATTTATCAGACGGGAACTTTAGTTCGGGGGCCGGCAAGTCCCGAATTCATGCGATGAAGAGGACCGACAATCCGAAGGCCTGAATGATCTCAGGTATACTCATAATTTTATTTCAACTTGTGTGTACCTTTTTGATACTGGTGCACCGCATTCATTCATTTTCGAATCGTGTTTGAATAGACTTAACTTGGATAGTCTTATTAATTGTGGGCCTTATATCATTGGTCTACCTGGTGGTAGAAGAATTTTCGAAAATCATGGGGTTAAGAACTGACCGAATTAAGCTTAATGACCGCGAGTGTTTGGTGGACCTAATCGTGGTGGATTTACCTAAGGACGATGTAATATTGGGTATTAGTGGGATGAATCGTCATAATACCATTCTCAATGTTCGTAAGTGTATGGTCACTATCATTTCCGTCGTTGGAGTCAAGTGTGTATTTCAGGGGGGTGATCCCCGTTGTTCCGGAAGAATCATTAATATGATGAAAGCAGTAAAATTACTCAACCAGGGTTGTTCAATCATTCATTATATCATTGTCATCGATTGACCATTCTAAGGCAATCGAGATGATCCATCATTCTATATATCATTGTCATTGATTGACCATTCTAAGGCAATAGAGATGTTCCATCATTCTTTATATCATTGTCATCGATTGACCGTTCTAAGGCAATCGAGATGTTCCATCATTCTTTATAACATTGTCATCGATTGACCGTTTTAAGGCAATTGAGATGTTCAATCATTCATTGTATCATTGTCATTGATTGGTCGTTCTAAGGCAATCGAGGTGTTCAACCATTCGTGGTACCATTGCTATCAATTGACGATGTACTCCTAGACGAGCTACCTGTTTTACCTCCACCAAGGGATATGGAATTCACGATAGAGTTGGAGCCTGGTACATCCCCATTATCGAAGGCACCGTACCGGATGGCCCCGACCGAAATGCACGAATTGAAGGATCAATTAGAGGATTTGACCGACAAGGGTTATATCCGACCGGGGGCGTCCCCGTGGGGAGCACCAGTGTTGTTGTCAAGAAGAAGATGGTTCGTTTCGTGTGTGTATTAATTATCGGGAGTTGAACAGGGTGACGATCAAGAATAAGTATCCTCTACCCCATATTGATCATCTCTTAGATCAACTTCAGGGAGCTTCAGTATTTTCCAAGATCGACTTAAGATCTGGATATCACCAGTTGCGCATTCGATAGTCGGATATCGTGAGGGTGGCATTTCAAACACACTATGGCCATTATGAGTTCGTGGAGTTAATTAATGCATTAATGTACCTGTGGTATTCATGGAGTTAATGAATCGGGTCTTCATCGACTTTTTGGATCAGTTTGTGGTTGTCTTTATTGATGACATTTTAATTTATTCTCATGACCGGGAGGAGCACGAGTTTCGCCTTCGTCAGGTACTCGACGTGTTGAGACGAGAGCAACTTTTTGGGAAGTTTCCCAAATGTGAGTTCTGGATGTCCAATGTGACGTTTCTCGGGCATGTAATTTCATCAGACGGAGTTCGTGTCGACCCTCAGAAGACGGAGGCTATTCGAGATTGGCAACCTCCGAAGAACGTTAAGGAAATCCGAAGCTTTCTCGGAGTAGCCGGTTATTATCGGCGATTTGTGGAAGGATTTTCTAAAATCGCTCAATCAATGCCGAACCTTTTGCGAAAGGATAAGAAATACACGTGGTCCGACGCGTGTCAACAGAGTTTTGAGGAACTCAATAGCCGGTTAATTTCAGCACTTGTCCTTTCTTTACCACAAGGGACGGAAGGATTTGTGGTTTATAGTGATGCATCCGGACAGGGTCTCGGATGTGTGCTCATGCAGAATGGAAAAGTTATTGCTTATGCTTCACGGCAATTGAGACCTTACGAGGTTAATTATCCAACCCACGATCTGAAGCTAGCATCCGTGGTGTTCGCATTGAAGATTTGGCGTCATTATCTTTATGGCGTTACCTGTCAGATATTCACCGATCATAAGAGTTTAAAGTATATATTTACTCAGAAGGAGTTAAATATGCGGCAGAGACGATGGTTGGAACTGATCAAAGATTATGATATCGAGATACTTTACCACCCGGGCAAGGCAAATGTTGTCGCCGATGCCTTGAGTCGTAAGTCCGTTCAGGAGCAGATGCTTGCTCGATTAACAGTTCATAAGGAACTTCAACAGGAATTTCTGAGACCCGAGATCGAGGTCCGGTTACAGCGAGTACAAGGGCAACTTTGTACGTTGGAGATTTCATCGCCACTTGAGGAGGCGATCAGGGAGAATCAGGGTTCGGACCCATTTTTGTTACGCATTCGAGAGGATGTGACTCAGGGGAAAGCCCCCGGGTTTGTGGTCCACGAGGATGGACTTTTGCGTTTTAAGAATCGGTTGTGCGTACCGGCAAATGACGAGTTGAAAAACTCGATTTTGAGAGAAGCTCATGCTACCCCTTATTCCGTTCATCCGGGGTCTAGCAAGATGTATAAAGACTTGAAACAAAATTACTGGTGGAGTAATATGAAGCGGGAAGTCGCGGAATTTGTTTCGAGATGTTTGACCTGTCAGCAAGTCAAGATAGAAGATCAGCGACCAGCGGGTATGCTGAAACCTCTCCCTATTCCAGAATGGAAGTGGGAAGATATTTCAGTGGACTTCATCACGAGTTTGCCGACGAGTCGTCGTTGCATGAATACAATCTGGGTAATTGTGGATCGCCTAGCTAAATCAGCTCATTTCCTTGAGATTAAGGACATGTGGGGTCCCGAGAGACTTGCCCAATTGTTTATCAAAGAAATAGTGAGATTGCACGGTACTCCTAAGAGTATCATCCGTGATCGTGACGGACGATTCGTCTCTCATTTTTGGAAATCAGTTCATCGTGCCATGGGAACTCAGCTTAATTTCAGCATAGCTTTTCATCCTCAGTCCGACGGACAATCAGAGAGGACTATTCAGACATTGGAGGACATGTTGAGGACATGCGTCCTCGATTGGAAAGACGATTGGGAAGCCAAGGATAGTATGCGGAAGAGTTATCCCGAGTTGTTTGACCCTTAGTTTCGGGGACGAAACTCTTTTAAGGGGGGTGTATGTAATACCCGCTTGTAAATTCATTCATTTTTCATTCAGTAATTGTCACTCAGTGGATTTTCACTCATTAATAATCATTTATCATTCATGTTAATTCATTCGTGTTCACCGTTCGGACTAATGTTGAGTCGTGTATTGATATCGTTCATTGTTTCAACCTTGCTTGAGAATCGAGATGAGAATATTATCTTGATCGTTATAATTACTTCATTAATCGATATTGATATTGGAGTTCATGCCATTTCAAAGTTCCTTCTTGTTCGAATCATGCTATTGTTGGGTACATTTGCGGTTCATGTGTATCTCGATGAGTTTTTCTTGCGGGATATTGTTTCTCCCTACTTGTTTTAAGTTTCGGGACGAAACTTCTTTTAAGGAGGGTAGTATGTAATATCCGCAATTTGGATTTCCGGGAATTTTATTTTTTTGTTGGCAGAAGTCTATCTTAGCGACTCTATTGTTACCATTTCGTCATTCCGAGAATGATTAATTCTACACTTTTTGTCATCCGAGTTCGTCTCGGTTTCGTTCTATTGAGTTCCGTGTTCTTAAGCGACTTTTCCACGTATGAGTTCGACTTTGTAAAATCACCTTTAATTTTTGGAAACTCCAAAAATTCTGAATCTTTTCAATATTATATAGCATCAAGTTAACTTTCCAATGGTTCAAGCGTTGAGTCAATCGGAGTCCGGACGAGGGAGTTATGGTCGAAATAGCTAAGACACACATATTGTCTAGTTTTGGCCGACCAGCCTATACCGGGGGCCGTGGCTCCTGCCGGAAGGGCCGCGGCACGCTGCCGAGTCACTGTGCACATTTTCTAGCCTGTGCCGCGGCACACTCGGCCGGGCCGAGGCACACTTCCGAGCACTGGGGGCAGATTTTGGCCCTGTGCCGCGGCACACTCGGCCGGGCCGCGGCACACAGTGCAGTCTGCCCTATAACTTCGTTTTTGAGAAGAAAAACTCATTTTTTCATCCTACTTCCGAGAGAGAGGGTTTTTGGGTGAAATTTTCATCATCAATCACTTGAATACTCGATTTTTCATCAATTTCATTCGGTTGTGATGCTCGGATCGTCGATCTAACGCGTATTCATCGAATCAAAGTGTTTGGATCTTCAAAGGTAATATTTTCAAACCTCTTGGATTTCGATTTGTGTTGAGATATGATGTTTTTGACGTTATAATCATGTTGTATGAAGAGATATACGTATGATTATGAGTATGTATGAATATTCATCGGATTATTGAAAGGTTATTCAAGAACACTTTGAATATTGAGTTGGATTTGGGGGTTTTCGATTAATTGTTGTTGAAATCATGAATTTGGATATTCATATTGGATTATTGATTGTATTGAAGATGCTTTGTTGGTTTGAAATACTTCTTGGGGATTCTATATTGGTATTAATGAGGTTTGGTTGTAAACAATCGAAGATTGGCCACAACGTGTTCGATATAATGCCCCAATAAACTTGGTTATACTCGTGTTTGATTCGTGTGTTGAACTGGATTATTGGTAATTGTGTTATTCAAGGTTGTTCGAGCGACCGACATCTCATTTAGGACGTTGTTCGTGGAAGGACATTCTTCATCGGCGTTGAGTAAGTTAATTCTTACTCGGTTAAAAGGACATTCATTCCTTTCGTTGTTGTTCATTCATAATTATAGTTCATTCATGATGTATTAACCATATTGAGACTTGTAATTGTCAATTTATCACTTCAGTCACAAGGAACGACGGTTCCAATCATTTCATTGAGCTATCATTCATTTCACTGTCATTTAATCTCGGTGAGTCATTATTGATTTCGATGTCACTTTTGTTATCTCGTGGCATTCCGGGTCATACTGGCGTGCCGGTTGGTATGTGTAGGATTTTCATGTCGGGCACATATTAAGTCGTGTGTTGGTTGTTGGCCTCACATTAGACTGTGCACACGAGAAGATCACTTCGTGAGACTGATTAGGTACAAGACCACACGTGTATTCGATCGATACTCGATGGTGGCTTGTGCACGGAAACATTTCCATCCCGGGCGTAGTGTGGTGCCACCCTTTGAGCCGTACCGTTAGTTAATTCATACAGCATGTTTGATTGCGTATGTTTTCAACAGGATTTGAGTTATAATCTGACCGATTCACTTTTGATCGCATGTGTTCGACGGTTTGAGATTTTTGATCGAACTTGTGGTTTATACAGCATATATGATTGTGTTTATTCAACTCTTGAGGATTGTTGTTCTGTGTAACTGACCCCGTTGGGGGATTTTGTTTTCAGGTCATGGCAAGGCAAAAGCACGGGAATAGATCGTTGGCGGCGAGAAGTCCTAGTGATACTAGTAGGGGCCCCCAATCCTTTCAGTCATTCATGTTGTTGTCATTTATTTTCCGCTGCAGATTTCCATTTGGATACTCCGTTTCGTTCAGCATTGTGTATTTTATCTTCATATAAAATATACGTGTTTCCGTTATTATCTTGGGTGTGTTATAATGAAACTCCTCATCGGAGTAGTTGATGATATAATGTGGTTCGGTACTACATTTACCCTGTGTATTTCATTCATTTTCACTCGCCTGGTGGGTCCCAGTCAGGGGTCCACGGCACTGTAATATCCGCCTAGTTTGGGGTGTTACACAGACCCAGTCCAGTAGCTCCTGGACTGCCCTGAAGTACCGGGTAGCGCGCGCTATCCCCCCCAGCGTGCGCTACTAATGCACCCTAGCGCGCGCTATGTTACCAAATAGCGTGCGCTAACCAACGTTCTAACCCAGTCCAGTAGGCTCTGGACTGTTTCTGCACCACCCCTTAGTGCGCGCTTACGGCAACACTTAGCGTGCGCTAACTTCGGCAACTTAGCGCGCGCTAGACACAAAGCGTAGCGTGCGCTAACAACTCAGAGAGACAGCAACAGAACATCTCAGAAATGGGTATGACGACATACCCACAACTTTGGGAAATTACAAAATAGCCCCAAATGTCCGAAACATCACGATACGACAACTAACAATCAAACTAAAGCTCACAACACATATAACAACGTTAAATGAACTTACGAGAAACCCCAAACGACAGTTTCGAACGAGATTCGCAAGAACCGAACTCGAGCGCGGAAAAGTCGCTAAAAAGCACGGAACTCAACAAAACAGCACCGAAACGAACTCGGATGTCGAAAAGTGCAGAATTAATCATTCTCAGAATGATGAAACGGTCATGTGCGAGTCATCAAAACTGATTTTCGCCAAAAAAACGAAATTACCGAAAATCGAAATTACGGGTATTACACATATATCAAAATGAATTAGCATGACTACAGATTCTTCTCAACAATTCACAGTCCTTCTCCCGAATACACAATTCCGTTTCCAAATCTAACCGACATATTGATTTCCAAAATCATAGCGTCTCAAGATCATCAATCCTGTCCCAACTACTGTGTTCTGTTATCTCATAATCATAACACATAATATTCTTCCGAATCTCAAAGCATATCAATTTAGAACGGCAGTAAATCTCAATCAAATTCGAAAATACAAATACTTACAGATCGTGAAGCCGACGATTCCCCGTGATACTGGCACATGTCTCGACTCAAGAAAATACTCGACACAGGTATTTCCAAAACACAAGTTTTGCAAAATCAGTTCAACTTGAGAACACAACACATCTCTTTCAAGAGAATCACGTTAGCACCATTTGGAAAAGTTTACAACAATCTCAGTACCACACTCATAAATCACATAACCCATAAGCCCGAGTGAACAATAAAAACTCACGGCTCTAGTATTAGTAAATCGACAACTCGACTGACGCGACAAAACACGACCCAACTCGACCCAAATGCCTAGGTTTTCTCAACCTAAGCTCTGATACCATATTCTGTAACACCCCCAGATTTAACCGGAAATATTACAGCGCCGTGGGCCCTGAGATAGAACCCACAAGGCTAAAGGAATTTTTCGCAAATATTTACAAATACCCAAGAGGCCGATGACGGTACTATCTTTAAAATATTCGAAGACTTAATAAAATCTATTTATCAAATCCGTCGTGAAATCTTGTTTTGAAAAGGGCAAGGTCAAACGACTGATACTCAATAGTTTAGAAAATAATTTCCAAAGTAACTCAAATTACAAGAAACGAAAGGTCATTTAAAAATACTCACGCAGCGGAAAAGAAAAATAATTAAAAATACTCTAGCAGCGGAAAACAGCGACTGATCAGGAAACTCAATACATAATTACATGCCCTAGCCAGTATCCTCCGGGAAGCTCATCTCTCCACGACCGCTACAAGCTCGAAAATCCAAGAACCTAAAAAGAAAGCCCACGACGGGGTCAGCCATAATATCCAACAATGATGTCAATCACATCACAATTATAATTACATACCAATGAGAATACAAAAATAAGAATACGACCAAAGTAATCTTATTGTCATAACTTTACCAAAGTTCACATCTCGTATCCTCAACAACATGATAAGCCCATAACCAAACATCCGTATCAGATCTCAAACAGAACCCCAAGGTTCTCAAAGCATCATCATAAATCATTGTTACGAAATCTACTAACTTAGTCCAATCCCAATCCATCGGGTGACATCGTCACATCTCGACACAATAATCGATTGTCCACTAAAGACAATTACCAAAGGAATACAGAACATACCTCAAGATGCACAATCTCATGACAATCATGTTAGTCTAATCCCAGATCAGATCAAAGCAACATACGAACATGGTCCTAACACAAGACCTACAAATGCATACTCATGTGACAACGTCAATATGCTCAAAAAGAATAACAATGTATACTCAATGGCAATCCCATGATCTAGCGCCCTCAGCATAGATCCCAAGATGATCCTACATGATCAACACGAGGTGGATAACCAATAATATACATATAACAACACATATATAACCAACGATGCGAATCCACATGATTCCATCAACACAACACTGGGTAATCCAATGATCCAGCGCCCTCATCATAGATCCCAAGATGATACCGTCGGACCAACACGAGGTGGAAAAACCCGTCCAATGATCCAGCGCCCTCAGCATTGATCCCAAGATGATCCCGTCGGACCAACACGAGGTGGACATCTGATCCAGCGCCCTCAGCATAGATCACACCATCCCATCGGATCAACACAACACAAACAACACAATTATGCATACACATATGCAAATCAAAATGTTCATAAACATGAACAACATATGAATCAAACATGAACGATACTATGATGAAACAACTAGGACGACTTCATGTTCAGCAACATGAATGACAACCTGCATGATCAACATCATTAACACTAAACCGAATCAAACTAAGATACTTGTCCCGAGTCCTTCAGGAGCAATCTCGATGTCAAATCATCACCGACAATTATCCGCAATGCTCGGCGATCCAAGCGTACAATGAACTATAGATACTCATATCCTCGTCTTTACCATAATGTAACCTCGATACCCGAACATACCAATAACTGAGATGAAGCATATACATTATGATTTACCTCCCAGAATCAGAAGAACGATATACAATCCAAATACCCAGAGTTCACAATAATAATCATCGCTATATGCATTATAAACGAAATGAAACTGAAACCATTCATTAAATATTATGACTGAGCAAGTAATAACTTGCCTCGATACCGATACCACAAAGCTGCTACCGAACAAATTGCCTTTGTCTACGAGCCCCTCAGCCCCAATCAAAAGCAACACAACGGACATACTCGAACACGACCGCAACATCCGGTTATAATCGCCGATCAATAATCTCAACCTATCGAAGTAATCAAATAACACATGTCCGATAACAATCAACAACCGACAAAACTAACCAATCGAACTCAACAGTTCAACACAACCTCAAATAAACGCAGTCAGAACAAACCAAATCAAACCATCACGAATTTATAATCAAAACACAAATATACTGCACTGTCTGCCTACTTAGCGCACATTAAACGCATTATGTAGCGTGCGCTAAGTTGCTCCTGTTAACGTGCGCTAGCTAGTAAGCTTAGCGTGCGCTAATGCTTTACAATGGCATGCATTCCAAGCATCGTCTAACACTTCCATCATATCAATGATCAACTCATCTCGATATTAAGGATTTCATAACATATTCGATTCCAACTTTAATCTTTAAACACGAATCAACATGATTCCTTCTTGTTCATATTTGGTAAATTCATAGAACAATTTACCGGTTATTATCATGAATAATCATATTACAACATCATCCGTAACCTTTCCAATTTCCAGTTCTTATTCATAACAATAATGACATATATAATTCAATAGTTCTTCAAGAACACGAATTATCCAAATTCACGTTCATGATCCATAAAATGACATAATCCGATGTGTTCTAACATCTAAAAATCCTTATTCATCATGTTCTTCGACATACAATTCATATAACTTCAAGAATCACAATAGCACCACAATAATCGTTACCATACGAAGTAACCAACGACAAAACATCAAAAATCCGAATTGAAGAAGGGAATTACATCAACATATCTCTTGAATTCCATCCAAAACCATACGAAACATATCAATACTCATATATTGATAACAACACTAACTTAGTTCGGTAATCCAACTCGTTATCATGCTCATCAACTCGAATATATGATAATCATCGACTCAAGAACATCAATAATCAATCCAAACGAAATCCAAAAGTGAAGAACTATTACCTTGTATAGACGAACCATGAAGGAGAACAATCAACTTCATTCCAAGAATCATCAATAATTTCAAGAACAAGACTTTAATCCATGTTCCTCAGCTCAATCTTTGTTAAAGATCATCATCTCTCAGTGTTTGGGACCTCAAACTTCTCTCTAAAAACTCTCTCTCTCGGCTGCAAGGAAGGAATGGATGAAATGCTTCATAACACCCTTCTATCCCTTTTTATAAAGTATATTACTAGCGTGCGCTAAACCTTATGTTTAGCGTGCGCAACAGCCTTAGCGTGCGCTAACTGACTTTGTTAGCGTGCGCTATCGCACCCGCAGGCTCTGCGGCCGTACATGTGCTTACGTACGTAATGCCCATGCATTAGCGTACGTAACTTACACTGTCTAGCGTACGCAAGTCCTTACATTTAGCGTGCGCTAATACCAGTTGACTTGCTACAGTCTACACCTACCACGAAGATGCTCGTGACCCACATGCCGAAAGCAACCAATAAAGCCAAGATTCCCTGTTGACCGATATGATTAGCGTGCACTATAAATATACATTAGCGTGCGCTAATAGTTCACAACAAACATCCGTTGACCTTGTCGGTACATGCGCCGTGTAACACCCCCAAATCTATATGGGAATATTACATGCCGTAGACCCCTTTTTACGAGGATCTACCAGGCTATACCTCACAAAACGACCAACTGCTTGCCCGTCTAGGGTCAAATAATAAAATAATACAGACCGATGAGGTCACACAACTCGATCAACGAAGTTGACTTATACAACATTGTTAGGAGTATGCCCTCGAATGCCACTCAGAGGATGTTGAGTGAGGCCATTGTACTTGTTATTATGTAAATCATCAATATAAGGCAATGAATGTTTCTTTATTTACTGGTAGTTACTGGCATTCCCAACTCGTAAATATACATATAGAAACTAGTCCCTGTATTTGAGAGCAAAATGTTCCACTCCTTACTTGATAAGGGGGTCGGCACTAGAAAGGTTTATAGCTCAAATACTTAATCGTTCGCAAGTCGATGAAACTTGACTGGGCATTAAGTTTATGTGAAGACTTGTATGACGTGTTCTTTGACAAGGAGAGTGCCTATAGAACACTAATAGTTAGTGGGAGCACACGTTATAGGTATGCTAATTAGATTAGTATACTCGAACCGACTCACCCTCGATTCGTCACACGGATTTCACTCCGGGACAGTCAATGATGGAATCGAAAGGTTGCGATAGGTATTCGTGAACCTTCGACTTGAGGATTTAGTAGGGATGTGCTTGTGACGTCAAGATTTTCATTAGAGTAGTTCGACCCTATAAACCGGAAGGCGGGGGTCAACCTCGACGTGCATCTTGATGGTCAAGTAGCAGGTCCTACTGAATACCAAGATAGAATTCTTTCTCCTATTAGTGAACGTGTTATATGTCCTATGCGGTTAATGGCAGATGAGATCATAAGTCTTTGGCGAAAGCATTGGAGCTAGCTGTATTAGATACACGAGAGCTCGATGATCTCGATTTGCATTAACGCATGCATAGCGTCAAGTACAGATGGGGTTTGACTGACCGTGACCCCATAACTTGATCGGGAAATTTGAAAGAAGGGTTTATATGTTTACTGGTATTCACGACAGAATGGTTCTTGAATGATCCCAATCATTCGTTCTCAGTCGGGGTACAGTGTAGGCCACCAGGCTGGCTAGGTGGTGCTACTACTCTTTGGTTCCTCCCATTGCTGACTGAGACGAACCTACCGAGTCACGCAATAGGATTGATGACGGAATGAATCAAGCTAATTCTCTCATTATGAATATTAGATATTGGATATCTAAATTTGGGACATTGGATGTTTAAATCTACTTATCAGATAAATTGATTTACGACTTAATGAATTAAATATATCACTCGGTGATTAATTTAATTCATGAATATAATTATTTCTTGGAGAAATTAATTATGTTATTTTGTATTTGATATGTTTAATTAATCGATACAAATACATCAGAACGGAATCGTAGTTTATCTGTTTGGACTCACGGGAGTCCGAAACGAACTGAACACATCCGTTTCTGCATGGTAGCCGCCCCCTAAGTTCCACCCACTTTCCTCTTGTCTTGTTGTTTTTATTTTATATGAAAAAGATGACTTTGTGGGGTTTGATCTCATGTGACATGAGTTGTTCACATGAGGGTGGAATAAGAATAAAAGGAGGAAGACTTCATATCTCTCCCACATGATTCCTACGTGAAAGTGAGATAGAGAGAGAGAGAGAGAGAGAGAAAAACCATTTTCTCAATTGTCTTCTTCATCCTCTTCATTCACTTCTTCTTCATTTTTCTTGGAGAAAATTGAGAGAAATTATTGAGAGATATATTATACACTTAGAGTGTAGTAATAAAAGCTTCATCACTTGATTCTAGCCATAACCTTACAGGTTAATCAAGTGTTGTTATTCCGGTCGTTTTTCCGGCGCGTGGCAAGTAGAGACGTAGTGCTTTCGGCGTTGGATCGTTCAAGGGCTTGGAGCGGATTGAACTCGTAGAGATCAAACTAAAGCTTGGGGAATAGCTCAAGAGAAGGTTATCCATCTAATCAACGGACTACAAGGGTGAGTTTCTATATCTCTTGTTATTCATTTTGATATTCGTATATACGTAGCTCGATCGATCCTCATAGGGATTCAGATCGAATTAATTTTCGTTTTACCGCTTCCGCTGGGCCTTCGTTTTAGGCACCGAATCCCAACATTGGTATCAGAGCGTAGGTCTTGCGATCGTATATACGATATTAACATTTGGAATGCTTGATTAGATGGTGTATGATTTGGAATCATAATCGTATTAATCGTTGATCTTCTATTGTTCATCTAAAAATTAATTTTTCATGATTTTATGTTACAATATAAATCTATTTTTCTTTTGAGAAACTGATTTAAATGAGTAATAAAAAGATTAGAAAAATATTATTTTTGGAATCGGGGCGAAAAAATGAGCCAAAAACGTAAACGAACCCGGCAGCTTGGAGCTGCCAGGGCACTGCCTCGCGGTCTGCCTGTATGGACCGCGGTATGGCTGCAGGAGCGAGTCCTGGTCGGCAGGATTCCGGCCGTTCTCGGCACCCTGTGTAGGCCCTGCTCGGCAGCCTGCTGGGCAGTGTCCCGGGCTTGGCCCGGCCGTATTTTCTGACTCCGTTTTTTATATTTCGTTCGATAATAAATTTCCCACAAATTAAATTGGATTTAATTTGACTAAGATTTAATTATGGTAATTTTATTATTAGGGGAATTAATTTAATGAAATATTTTCTCGTCCGGAACAACTTAAAATTGACGGTTGTTTGAATTAATTGGATTAATTCGTTTTGGATGGATTGTTTTATATTGATTGGATCAATATTCAGATTCATTATGAATGCCATTTATTTAATGTGTTGGATGCATTATTTTTGAATGGTGATGTGGTTCATGGACCTAGTTTTTGAATCGTTCGGTTTTATTCGATTGGGTTGTAAAGGCCGTTTTGAGCCTATTTATTTTACTAGAAATATTTGTATCTAGGATGCAATTTTCAATGTAAAATTTATATGTAATGACGAAGACCGGAGGAAGATCCGTTTCGAGAAGACGGAGATTCAAGAGGAAGACTTGTAATTAGATTACGGAGTTTTTGTTTTCTAGGAACGGTCCATGAACCACATGTTGGTAGCAACTAGGTTGTGAATGGTTTTTTCTTATTGTATGAATACCACAAACGCGCTAAAATTATTAATGTACAAAGTGTAACGTTAATCGCGAAAATTCTCCCACGATAAATTATTAAGTTTATAAGGTTTCAAGTTTTTCCTTCCCTCCATCGAGTTTTCGGGAAATTGAAATCCAAACCGGATGTGCTATGCTTCCGAGTTATTGGGGTAGTCGTTCGGGGAGGACGGATAAATTACCGGGAGCGCATTGGATGCCTTCGGTTGGAGCAAATTTTATCCCTAGAAACCTGATAGATTGCCAGATAAGATTCAATTGTGAAACTGATTTGCGTCGATGGTATAAACTTAACTTGTTCACGAACCATAGAAACCGTATAGGTTGAGGGGAGTGAACAAGGGGAAAAAGAAGATCGAATCATCCATTAGATGGGTTGGTGTTGGACACCACTTTATGAAAATTAATAGACTAGAAACCTCGTTGCTTGCCCTCTATTAAAATTTATAAAGAACTCGATCACCACTATGAAGTAGAGCGACGATACTTCCGGATTTCACATGGGAGTGTGTTATTCCGATAAAAATAGTGGGAGCTGGGTAACAAGAATAGAAAAGACCTTAATTCTATACTCAGATCATAATTTAACAAGTCACTAATTAATCTGTTATACTTAATGCAGACAACTCTCAATATGACAATGAATCCACTCGCAATTCTACTCGAAAAGAACACCTTAATGGGACCTAACTTTGTGGATTGGCTCCGCAATATGATGATTGTCCTCAGTATAGAGGCACTGGGATACGTCTTGGAGACGGACATTCCAGCGCCTCCTGTGCGGACCCGAGCCAATCAGGAAGAGATTGAAAACCACGAAAAATGGGTTAAGGATGACGTGAAATTCCGTGCTTATATGATGGCTTCCATGTCTAATGAGCTTCAGAGAGCTCATGATAAAATGACTTCTGCTAGGCAGATTCTATCTCCCTTAACCGAACTTTATGGTGAGCACAGCAGAACTGCTAGATATGAGATATCCAAGCAACTGTTCGGTGCAAGGATGAAAGAAGGTGAGAAGGTTGGGGAACACGTCCTCAAAATGATATCCATGATCGAGAGATTGGAGGCTCTTGATTTTAAAATGGATACTTCTCTCCAAACCAACCTTATCCTACAATCTCTCCCTGATTCCTTCTCACAGTTTGTTATGAACTTCAACTGCAATGAGATTGCATGTAATTTAGTGGGCTAATGAACAAACTTGTGACCGCCGCCTCGATGAAGACTCATGATGAAGGAGTCTGCTCTTGTGATTTCTTCTGGACCTCGGAGGTCTAAGAACAAGAAGAAAAAGACCAAGAAGCAAACTGGACCACAAGTTGAGGACCTTAAGGGTAAGGGTAAGGCCCTGATGGTTCCGAAGAACAAGAAGAAGAAAGATGCTTGTCTCAAGTGCGGTGAGCTAGGCCACTGGGCTAGAGACTATCCGATTCTTCATGGCACTTCAGGTACAGAACTTTTAGTTTTGGAAACAAATTGTTCTGCTACTGTATTTTCTACTTCCTGGATACTGGATTGTGGTGCTAGTTCTCATATTTGTACCATGAATCAGGATCTGGAACAAAGTAGGAAGCTTGGAGCTGGAGAAGTTATGATCACAGTCGGAAGTGGGCAAAGTGTCGAGGCGACCGACATAGGATCACTTCTTTTGGGTTTAGAATCCGGCTTTGTTTTTACTTTATAAGATGTACTTGTTTTGCCCAAGGGGCACAAAAACATTGTATCCATTCCGGTCATGGACCGAAAAGGCTTTTCATTTTTCATTGGTGATGGTTCCTGCAAAATTTATTTTAGAAATAAACTAGTGGGTACTGCTACATTGTTGAATGGATTGTATCATCTAAATCTCAGCAACAAAGTAGTTGTGAATACTATGACTAGAAAACGTGGTAGGGATGAAACCAATCAAGTTTTGAAATGGCATATTAGACTTGGTCATGTTGGTCAGACCAAGGTTTACAAGATGGAAAAAGATGGACTTATGGGTCCATTGGGATCAGATCCCTTTCCTACTTGTGAATCTTGCCTTAAAGGAAAAATGACTAAGTCCCCCTTCACAGGGACATTTGAAAGAGCCGCTGATAAACTGGGATTAATCCATACCGACGTATGTGGTGATATGGAAACAGCACGTAATGGATATCAATATTTCATTACGTTTACAGATGATCATATTAGGTATGGTTATGTATACTTAATGAAACATAAATCCGAGGCCTTTGAGAAATTCCAGGAATTCAAGGCCCTAGTCGAGAAACAAACTGGTAATCATATCAAAGCACTTCGGTCGGACCGAAGTGGCGAGTATATGAGTATGGAGTTTGACGAGTTCCTTAAGGAACATGGAATAGTTTCACAACTAACACCTCCAGGTACTCCTCAGTTAAATAGTGTGTCAAAAAGAAGGAACCGGACCTTGTTGAACATGGTCCGTTCCATGTTGGGCTATACTGACTTGCCGATTTACCTGTGGGGGTATGCACTCCTGACTTCCGCTTACATCTTGAACAGATGTCCTTCCAAATCCGTTCCTAAAACTCCACATGAGATGTGGGAGGGAAGAAAACCAAGTCTTAATCATATTAGGATTTGGGGATGTCCCGCCTATGTCAAGAAGACTAAGGTGGAAAAGTTGGAAGCTAGGTCTGCGAAGGGAAGTTTCATTGGATTCCCGTCTGGGACGATGGGATATCTATTCTACATGCCCGAAGATCGAAAGATCATTGTTGCTTTACAAGCACACTTCCTGGAAGATGAGTTCATTCAAGAAGGCGGAGCAGGTAGAAGTATTTCTTTAGAAGAATACAATGAAACTCCTCGAGAGACACCTGTACAAGAAACTGGAACCGAACTTTCTGAAACACAAGTACAACCACCTCATAGGTCTAGTAGGGTGTCTCATTTACCTAAGAGGTATGGGCTTGTGCACTTGGAGGATCTGGGTCTCCATGAGGTTCCAAGTGATAGCCAAGAGACCGACCCGACGACCTATGACCAAGTGATGGTGGATGTAGGCTCCGCGAAATGGCATGAAGCTATGGAAGCTGAGATAGACTCGATGCATGTCAATCAGGTCTGGACTCTAGTAGACCGCCCCAAGGGCATAGTGCCTATTGGGAACAAGTTGATCTACAAGATAAAGACTGATGGTGATGGCAAGGTTGACGCCTATAAGGCCAGGCTTGTGGCAAAGGGTTATACCCAGAAGGAAGGGATCGATTACCACGATACCTTCTCGCCCGTAGACATGATCAAGTCTATTCGCATGATTCTTGCTATAGCTGCCTACCACGATTATGAGATATGGCAAATGGACGTAAAGACGGCTTTCCTTAATGGATTTCTCGAGGAAGAAATCTATATGGAGCAGCCTAAAGGCTTTGTGTCCGAAGTCGATATTCAGAAAGTGTGCAAGCTTCAGCGTTCCATTTATGGACTGAAGCAAGCGTCGCGTAGTTGGAACCTTCGTTTTGACGAGGCAGTCAAAGAGTTTGACTTCGTGCAAAATGAAGAGGAACCTTGTGTATACAAGAGGGTTAGTGGGAGCAAGATCGCATTCTTAGTACTATATGTGGATGATATTATGCTAATAGGAAATGATGTGGGAATGCTCAGTTCTGTAAAAGCTTGGCTTTCGAGTAATTTCTCCATGAAAGACTTGGGATAAGCAACCTATATTCTTGGAATTCGACTCTACCGAGATAGAGCGAAGAGAACAATAGGCCTTTCCCAAGCCCTCTATATAGATAAGATCTTAAAGCGATTTAAGAAGGATGATTCTAAAAGGGGGTTCCTACCGACGCAACATGGAATAAAACTCTCCTTGAATATGTGTCCGCAAAGTGAGGAACAACGAAAGGAAATGAGTAATATACCATATGCTTTAGCCGTGGGTAGCCTTATGTATGCTATGTTGTGTACAAGACCTGACATCGCGCATGCTGTAAGCGTGGTGAGTAGGTTTGTGCAAACCTGTAGGGAACATTGATCGCCAGAAAGAACGTTCTCAAGTACTTAAGAAGGACTAGAGATATGGTTCTTATGTATGGCGGTGGAGAATTAGATGTGGTGGGATTCACTGATTCGGACTTCCAAGGACTGAAGGACGATTTGATGTCTACTTCTGGCTACATATTTACTCTTAATGGAGGAGCAGTATCTTGGCGTAGCGCCAAGCAAAGCGCGATCACGATTCCACTGTCAGCCGAGTATCAAGCAGCCTCGGAGGCTTCCAAGGAAGGGTTCTGATTAAGAAGTTTCGGGAGAACTTCAAGTGATACCATGTCCGAGCCGCCTGTCTACTGCATCGCGATAATGACGGAGTCAGAGCGCAGGTCAAGGAGCCGAGGTTTCACAACAGCACCAAACATATTGAGAGGAAGTATCATCTCGTAAGAGAATTTGTTTGCAAGGGATACATTGTGCTGCACAGAGTAGACTCGGCCGACAACGTCGCCGATCCACTGACCAAGCCACTTTCTCAGACTAGCTTGGAGCGTCATCTAGAGAACATGGGTATTAGATACCATAGTGTGTGGCATTGAGTGCAAGTGGGAGATTGTTAAGAGTATGCCCTCGAATGCCACTCAGAGGATGTTGAGTGAGGGCATTGTACTTGTTATTATGTAAATCATCAATATAAGGTAATGAATGTTTCTTTATTTACTGGTAGTTACTGGCATTCCCAACTCGTAAATATACAAATAGAAACTAGTCCCTGTATTTGAGAGCAAAACGTTCAACTCCTTATTTGATAAGGGGGTCGGCACTGGAAAGGTTTATAGCTCAAATACTTAATCGTTCGCAAGTCGATGAAACTTGACTGGGCGTTAAGTTTATGTGAAGACTTGTATGACGTGTTCTTTGACAATGAGAGTGCCTGTCGAGCACACGTTATAGGTATGTTAATTAGATTAGTATACTCGAACCGACTCACCCTCGATTCGTCACACGGATTTCACTCCGGGACAGTCAATGATGGAACTGAAAGGTTGTGATAGGTATTCGTGAACCTTCGACTTGAGGATTTAGTAGGGATGTGCTTGTGACGTCAAGATTTTCATTAGAGTAGTTCGACCCTATAAACCGGAAGGCGGGGGTCAACCTCGACGTGCATCTTGATGGGCAAGTAGCAGTCCTATCAATACCAAGATAGAATTCTTTCTCCTGTTAGTGAACGGGTTATATGTCCTATGCGGTTATTGGCAGATGAGATCATAAGTCTTTGGCCAAAGCATTGGAGCTAGCTGTATTAGATACACGAGAGCTCGATGATCTCGATTTGCATTAACGCATGCATAGCGTCAAGTACAACTGGGGTTTGACTGACCGTGACCCCATAACTTGATCGGGACATTTGAAAGAAGGGTTTATACGCCATCGGTATTCACGATGTAATGGTTCTTGAATGATCCCAATCATTCATTCTCAGTCGGGGTACAGTGTAGGCCACCAGGCTGGCTAGGTGGTGCTACTACTCTTTGGTTCCTCCCATTGCTGACTGAGACGAACCTACCGAGTCACGCAATAGGATTGACGACGAAATGAATCAAGCTAATTCTCTCATTATGAATATTAGATATTGGATATCTAAATTTGGGACATTGGATGTTTAAATCGACTTATCAGATAAATTGATTTACGGCTTAATGAATTAAATATATCACTGGGTGATTAATTTAATTCATGAATATAATTATTTCTTGGAGAAATTAATTATGTTATATTGTATTTGATATGTTTAATTAATTGGATTAATTAATCGATACAAATACATCGGAACGGAATCGTATTTTATCTGTTTGGACTCACGGGAGTCCGAAACGAACCGAACTCATCCGTTTCTGCATGGTAGCCGCCTCCCTAATTTCCACCCACTTTCCTCTTGTCTTGTTGTTTTCATTTTATATGAAAAAGATGACTTTGTGGGGTTTGATCTCATGTGACATGAGTTGTTCACATGAGGGTGGAATAAGAATAAAAGGAGGAAGACTTCATATCTCTCCCACATGATTCCTACGTGAAAGTGAGATAGAGGGAGAGAGAAAAACCATTTTCTCAATTGTCTTCTTCATCTTCTTCATTCACTTCTTCTTCATTTTTCTTGGAGAAAATTGAGAGAAATTATTGAGAGATATATTATACACTTAGAGTGTAGTAATAAAAGCTTCATCACTTGATTCTAGCCGTAACATTATAGGTTAATCAAGTGTTGTTATTCCGGTCGTTTTTCCGGCGCGTGGCAAGTAGAGACGCGGTGCTTTCGGCGTTGGATCGTTCAAGGGCTTGGAGCGGATTGAACTCGTAGAGATCAAACTAAAGCTTGGGGAATAGCTCAAGCGAAGGTTATCCATCTAATCAACGGATTACAAGGGTGAGTTTCTATATCTCTTGTTATTCGTTTTGATATTCGTATATATGTAGCTCGATCGATTCTCGTAGAGATTCGGATCGAATTAATTTTCGTTTTACCGCTTCCGCTGGGCCTTCGTTTAAGGCACCAAATCCCAACAAACATTACCCACATAGGGGTCGAAATACAATACAGCGGAAGACTGAAATCAACTCTGACAACACAACAAAAATCAGAACAACTTTCAACTCTTGATTAGTATCGCATCTCGTCATCCTCTTGTGCCAATCCTGTGACTGCTCCCCTGAATCTGCATGTACCTGGATGCAAAACAGACATCCACCCCCCGATTACTCGGGGGTTAGTAAAACTCCACTGTTTTACTAGTGCAAGTATCAAATCATACGAAATGTAACAAGCAAATAACAATCGTGAATCAAATATAAAAATCAAGTATCAAGATATTCCCAGGAGGTTTTCACAAGGGAAGATAGGCTATGAAGCATTCGAAAATAAGATTATCATCTCGGGAATTCTTAGAATTTCAAAACCTTTCGAAAATCTTAGGGTCTTAACCCAAATCTCAAATTGTATTTCAACAATTTACAGTACAAAAACATTTTCATAAATCTCGTGGGGCTCGGCCCAACATTCTTTTCTTAAAACTTTCTTACAAAAAGTTTGATTTACAAAACATGATTCGTGACACCGTGATCCCCTGTCATGTGTCTCCGTAGGTTCAACAACCCGCACTCACTTAACCAATCACAACAATCACAACAATCAATCATGCTCATGACTCCGTGATCGCTTGCCACAAGTCTCCGTAGGTTCAACAACCCACACTGATTGAGCCAACACAACAATTACAACAACCAGTCCCGACCCCGTGAACCTGTGTCACGTGTCACCGTAGGTTCCGTCGAACCCGCACGGTTGGACGTACTGTGTCCTGATTCAATGGACCTGTGCCATGAATCATCGTAGGCCTCGTCAGACCCGCACGATTGGACCTCAGCACCACACACTAAGTTCTGATCCCATGTACCTGTGCCATGAATCCTCGTAGGTCCCGTAGAACCCACACGAGTGAACTTAGCGTTCTAGCACACCACATTCATATTCACATTACATACAACAATGAGCACAGTTAATCAATCACGTTGATCACCACAAATCGTACGTCACACGCACATAACATAATCTCAACACTCTCAACAACTATCATCAATCAACGACACACAACCAACATAACACACGTTCGGTACGCAATACATTGCACAACAGCTAACACGTATACCAAAATAACACTATTATCACGAAGCCTTCGAATTGCGAAATACACAACCAATTCAAACGGAACATATTTACGAAGGCAAGCAAAATCATTATAAATATCATACGTGATTATTAGTCACAAGATACAAGTCGTATAATAAGATACTTGCCTTAATAACCGATACTGAATACCCCGAAGAACACGGTTCGATTGGGAAGGTTGTACCACGACGAAGACAACGAACGGAAGGGTTCTGACTTGCGTTCTTCACAAGGAATCTGACCCTAACATCATAACATCAATAAATTAACGAACGAACGGGGAAGAATAAGCGTAGAATGCTCGGATTCTCTTTGTGACATTTTATCGAACACCTTCAAGGCGTCGATAAGATACTCAATAAAACGACAAATCCGTGGCAATACAACCGTGGAAAAACAAGGAATTTGATATAATATAGCTTAGCAATCATCAATCCATCACTATTCTGAGTTAAAACGGATTAAACGGGCAAATCGAACAAAATCCCCAAAACTAGATTTTAAGAAAACTTGCCTTGATTCGGCCGATCGGAGCAAGTTATGGAATGATTAATCAATGTTATGGACTCAGGAACTTCATTGATTTAACACCTAACAACATCCCTCCATGATCATCAAAGCTCCAGCCGCGGAAGAGGATGAAAAGAGTGAGAAAAATGATGAAAAACCCGACTGTCCTGCCATATATATACTGATGCCGGATACGGTGCAGCAAACGGCCCACACCAGCGCCGGGTGTCTCGGCCGTGTCTCGGCCGCCGGTCTGGCGACCCGGCGCGGACACGCGCTCAGCGGCGCCGTTCAGGCGTTTCACCTGTGTCCGTGGCGGCCTCGTGCACAAAATGAAGAATCACAACGACGATCCAAACGACCCCGAAACCCGAACTTGAATACGAATCGAAGATACAGTTACGAAGTACTCGCAAAGACGAATCTAATAGCTAAGAGAACACACGATTCCGACCACCCGAAGGCTCAAAATTCGACAACGGAAGGTAATTACCCCAAACTTTGGGAAATTACGAAAATGGCACAAAACGTCCGAAAATCACGATACGTGATCGAATAACTAAACCGAAGTTCACAACACGTCTAACAAAGTTAAACGGACTTACGGGAAACTCGAAACAGTAATTTCGGACGAGATTCACAAGAATCGAACTCGAGTGCGGAAAAGTCGTTAAGAAACACGAGACTCAACAAAACAATACCGAAACGAACTCGGATGACAAAAAGTGCAGAATTAATCATTCTCAAAATGATGAAACGGTCCCAAACGAGTCGTCGAAACGGACCTCCGCCGAAAAATGAAAATTACCGGAAATCCAAAATTGCGGATATTACATTCTACCCTCCTTAAAAGAAGTTTCGTCCCGAAACTTAAATCAAGTAGGGAGAAGCAATATCCCACCAGGAAAACTCAACGAGATACACAAGAACCGAAAAAAATCGCGCCCAACGGCGAAACGTTACAAGCAACGCGAAAGAATATACAGCGTGAAAACACGCCCCACGACGACCATAACAACGCCACCGGAAATGATTCAAAACAATAACGAGCAATTAACGACGCATCACATACCACATCACATGCACACATTTAATTAAAGAAACGTATGCGACAACAATTCGCACCCGACTAAAACGGCTATGCGATAGAAACAAATAGAGTATCACGATAGAAATCATTCCGATTCTCATCAACAAAAAAATGTCCGACGTCAAAACACAAACAATTCAAGATAACGGAAAATATGGGTACCGGATATTACATTCTATCACAAAAAAAATAAGTTTCGTCCCGAAACTTAAAATAAAACATCAGGGTAGAATACAAACAAAACCAAAAAGTTCACGCAACAAATATCAATCTCTACTCGAATTACAACACAAATACAACACGCAACTACGCTACTGGGCACCACTGATCTCACCACGCGTAGGGGCGGGATCTCGGCTCCCGAACATCTCAACGACGGTCTCGCAGTGTACTGCCTGATGTCCCACATGTCCACATTTGAAACAGTTAACTTGCGGCGAGCGACAATTCTTCCGAGTATGGCCCACACGGCTACAATTGAAACATAACTTCACGCCGCTTATCTTACTCGGCTCGTGAGTAGGATTCTTAGACTGATCAAACGAACGATAAGTGTTCCCATAAGGGCAATACAAGGTAATAGGCTCACGAATCTCACTTCTCTGGCCTCTTGAAAAGTTACTCGAGGTCTTCTGCCTCTTACCTCCTGAGCTTCCCTCTGACATGGAAACAGCCATCTCGATGGCTAGAGCTCGGTCCTGATAATCTTTCAAGGTGGTACACATGAGCGGAGCCATACTCTCACAGATATGGGGGTTTCATGCGCATATTGAAGTATCGGACCTTGTCCGCTTCACTTCTCACTTGATCACGAACATAAGCCAGCTGTCGATTAAAATCGACTATCACCTGGGATATCGACACATCCTGTGTAATACCCGGTTGTAATTCATTCATTATCATTCGATAATTATCAGTCAGTAATTGTCACTCAACAATTTTTTCACTCAATAATAATCATTCATCATTCATGATTCATTCATTTGCGTTCATTGTGGGCGTGTTGTAACCATGAATCAGTTATCGATCGGCATTTCATCTCCGTTTATGGATCGAGACGGGAGTATTATCATTATCATCGTGATTGGTAGTCTTGTGCTGGAAGTTTCATCTTTGGCATGTGTTGGACTTGATCACTTTCACATACGTATGGTATGTCGGATCATTCATCAATCGTAGTGAGGAATCGGAGTTGTCGGATTTTCATCTTGTCCAGCAATGAGTTACGACCGTAAGGATTTGTCGGATACTGCCGTAACAGGTGTTCGTTGGTTTCAGGCCATTTTGGACGAACTGGACTTACGGCCGTAAGGTTTCAGCATACGGCCGTAAGTTGAGCAGGTACGGCCGTAAGGCTTGGCCGGTTACGGCCGTACGTGTTGAGCAGGGTGTCCAGGCGTTTTTGGCCGAAGGCGAGTTACGACAGTAAGGCTCTGTTCTTTTGGACTGAATGAATCTGAATCGAATCGAGCCGAATCAATCAATCGAATCGAATGGATCTGAATCGAATCGAATCGAATCAGAATCGAATCGAATCGAATCGAATCGAATCGAATATATATTAAGGGTAAATAATAATAATAATAATGGTAAATAATAATAATAATAGTAATTAACAACAACAACGATAATAGTAATATTATTAGTAATAATAACAATAATAATAATTAAGATTAATAATAGTAATAAGAAGAAGAAGAAGTAAATGAATCAATCGAATCGAATGGACTCGAATCGAATCCCAATCGAATCGAATGGACATGAATCGAATCAAAATCAAAATAAGTCCAAAAGAACAGGGCCTAAGATGGGCAGGATACGGCCATAAGGAGTGTTCGTGTATTTTAGGTTTTGTCGGATGAGAGGGACTTACGGTCGTAATGGTTGCGGTATATGGCCGTAAGACGAGGAAGGTACGGCCGTAAGGCTTATCCGGATACGGCCATACGTTACAGGCAGGGTGCCTGGTCATTTTCGACGAAGGGGGCTTACGCCCGTAACTTTGGCCGGATACGGCCGTATCATCCGAGTTATGCCCGTAAGGCGTGCGGGTACGGCCGTAAGGATGTCGGCAGGTGTTTGAGTCGAGGGCGAGTTACGCCCATAAGTCAGGTAAGGATACGGCCGTAAGGCTGTCGGCAGGTGATTGGACGAAGCCGAGTTACGGCCGTATGAGTGGGCTGGTTATGGCCGTAAGGCCGTTGACCTGGGATGTTACGGCCGTAAGAAGGCCGTGTTACGGCCGTAACTTCTGGAAGTTTATAAGGATCTTGGACGGGACTTTCCTCATTTTTCTCATTTCCTTCATCTTGTCCGAGAGAGAGAGCTTGAGGAATAGATCCTTCTTCATCAATCACTTGAATACTCGGTTTTCATCATCTTCATTCGTTTGGGGAGCTTGGATAGTCGATTTAACACGTTTTCATCGGATCAAAGTGTTTGGATCTTCAAAGGTAATATTCATCAACATCTTGGATTTCGATTTTGTATTGAGATATGATGTTTTAGCCGTTAAAATCATGTTGTATGAAGTGATGTACGCATGATTATGGATATGTATGATTATTCATTGGATTATTGAAGGATTATTCAAGAACACTTTGAATATTAAGTCGGATTTGGGGGTTTTCGATTAATTGTTGTTGAAATCACGAATTTGGATATTCATTTTGGATTATTGATCGTATTGAAGATGTTTTTTTGGAATGAAACACTTCTTGGGGATTTAATGTTTGTATAATTGAGTATTGATTGTAAACAATCGGAGATTGGTCACAACGTATTTGATATAATGCTTCAATGAACTTGGTTTAGTCGTATCGACGTTTTGAGTTGGTTACCATCATGTTTGATTTGTATGTTGAACGGATTGTTCGATATTGTGTTATTCAAGGTTGTTCGAGCGACCGACATCTCATTTAGGACGTTGTTCGTGGAAGGACATTCTTCATCGGTGTTGAGTAAGTTAATTCTTACTTGGTTAAAAGGATATTCATTCCTTTTGTTGTTGTTCATTCATAATCATAACTCATTCATCATTGTATTAACCGTATTGAGACTTGTAATTGTTGAATAATCATTTCATTAACGAGGAACGACGGTTCCAATCATTTCATTGAACTATCATTCACTTCACCATTATTTTCACCTCGGTGAGTCATTCTTGACTTTGTCGGATTATTATTCATTGGTATTCATTATGGTCATTCTTGTTTATATGACCTTCTGGGTTCATATTGCGTGGCCGGGTGCGGATGTGTGGAATTTTTAGTCGAGCACACTATGGTCATGTATTGGGATCGATACATTGGACCGTGCACACGGTAACGATTACCTCCGTGAGACTAATTAGGTACAAGGACGGGTGTGTCCGGTCATTCGTCTTATACACCTGCACAGAACATTACGGGCGTACTATGATACTCATCTTCAGCGTAGTTCATAGCTAAGGATATTTCATAACTAAAGATAACTCATGATTGTGTATTTTCAACCCTTGAGGATTGTTGTTACGTATCGGCCCATTTGAGGATTTTGTTTTCAGGTCATGGCAAGGCAAAAGCACGGGAATAGAACGTTGACGGCGAGGAGTCCCAGTGATACTAGTAGGGCCCCCCGATCTTTTCAGTCATTCATGTTGTTGTCATTTATTTTCCGCTGCAGATTTTCATTTGGATACTCCGTTTCATTCAGTGTTGTGTATTTTATCTTCATATAAAATATACTAGTATTCGGTATTGTCCTGGTGTTTTGTATTTAAACTCCTCATCGGAGTATTTGGTAATATAATGTGGTTCGGTACTACAATTATATTATTTAATTCATCAGTTTCATTTGCCTGGTGGGTCCTAGTCGGGGATCCACGACATGTAACACCCCAAACTAGGCGGATATTACAGTGCCGTGGACCCCCGACTGGGACCCACCAGGCAAATGAAAACTGATGAACTAAATAATATAATTGTAGTACCGAACCACATTATATTACCAAATACTCCGATGGGGAGCTTAAGTACATTACACCAGGACAAAACAGAATACTAGTATATTTTATATGAAGATAAAATATACCACCCTAAATAAATAAACATTTCAAATGGAATTTGCAAATGAAATACAATCAGAGAAATAAGCATGATCAAATAAATGGAATGACTGGGGCCCTACTAGTATCACTCGACTCTCGCCGTCAACATGCTCTTCCCGTGCCTTTGCCTTGCCGTGACTAAAACAAAATCCCCAACGGGGTCAGTTACACAGAACAACAATCCTCAAGGGTTGAAAATACACAAACATGATATATCTGAAGTTATGAAATATCCTTAGTTATGAATTACGCTGAAGAGGAGTATCATAGTACGCCCGTAGTGTTCTGTGCAAGTGTACAAGACGGATGACCAGACACACCCGTCCTTGTACCTAATTAGTCTCACGGAGTTAATCTTTACCGTGTGCACAGACCAATGTATTACTCCCAATACATGGCCATCACGTGCCCGACTAAAAATTCCACACATCCGCACCCGGCCACGCAATATGAACCCAGAAGGTCATATGAACGAGAATGACCGCAATGAATATCAATGAATAAATAATAATCTGACAAAGTCAAGAATGACTCACCGAGATGAAAGTAATAATGAAGTGATTGATAGTTTCAATGAAATGATTGGAACCGCCGTTCCTCGTTAATGAAGTGATTGTTCGACAATTACAAGTCTCAATATGATTAATACAATGATGAATGAGTTATGATTATGAATGATCAACAACAAAAGGAATGAATATCCTTTTAACCGAGTAAGAATTAACTTACACAACACCGGTGACAATTATCCTTCCACGAACAACATCCTAATTGAGATATCGGTCGCTCGAACAACCTTGAATAAATACAATTACCAACAATCCGCTCAATACACGAATCAAACACGAATATAACGAACTCAAAACGTCGATACGATAAAACCAAGTTCATTGCGGCATTATATCGAACACTTTGTGGCCAACTTCGATTGTTTATAACCAAACTTCAAAAATACCAACAACAAATCCCCAAAAAGTGTTTCAAACCAACAAAACATCTCCAATACGATCAATAATCCATTATGAATATCCAAAATCGTGATTTCAACAACAATTAATCGAAAACCCCCAAATCCAACACAATATTCAAAGTGTTCTTGAATAGTCCTTCAATAATCCAATGAATAATCGAACATATCCATAATCATACATATATCACTTCATACAACATGATCTTAACATCCAAAACATCATATCTCAACACAAATCGAAAATCCAAGAGGTTTGATAAAGATTACCTTTGAAGATTCAAGCACTATGATCCGAAGAAATTGTGATAGATCGATGATCCGAGCTTCACAACCAAATGAAAATGATTAAAATCCACACTCAAGTGATAGGTGATGAAGATCCTCTCCCTCAAGCCTCTCTCTCTCGTATGTAGGTGAAAAAAATGGAAGGAATGAGCTGAAATGCTCAAAAAACGAAATTATAGGGGTTGACTGCCCTGTGTGCCGCGGCCCAGCCGAAGTATGCCGCGGCACAGGGCCAAAATTACGCCCAGTGGTCGGCAGTTTGCCGCGGCCCTGCCCGGCATGTCTTTGCGGCACGACTGAGAGTGTGCCGGCCTGCCGGCATGTGCCGCGGCACCCGGTACAGACGGTTCTGGCCGATAATGCAATACGAGTGTGCCGCGGCCCGGATAGGTGTGCCGCGGCAGTGACTCGGCAGTGTGCCGCGGCCCTTCCGGCATGTGCTGCGGCAGTGACTCGGCAGTGTGCCGCGGCCCTGCCGGCATGTGCCGCGGCACCCGGTACAGGCTGCTCGGCCAAAAACTGAAAAATGAGTGCCTGAGATATTTCGATCATAACTCTCTCGTCCGGACTCCGATTGACTTACCGTTTGAACCATTGGAAAGCTAACTGGATTCTCTATAATATTGCAAATATTCAAAAAATTTGGAGTTTCCAAAAATTAATGGTGATCTAACAAAGTCGAACTCATATGTGGAAAGTTGAAACAATGAACAATAACGATACACAACTCGAAGTTATTCCGAACGGTGAACACGGATGAATGAACATGATTGATGAATGATTATTAATGAGTGAATATCCACTGAGTGACAATCACCGAATGAAATTACTGAATGATAATGACTGAATTACAACCGGGTATTACACGACACTGTAATATTCGCCTAGTTTGGGGTGTTACAGAGTTGGTATCGGAGAGTGGTTTTGAATACTAACTTCCGAGTCATGTCTCATTTGAAATCATCGTCATCAGACTTGAATGATGTTATCCGGGTAGGGTCCGTCGAGGCCTCCGGAGGCGCGTGCTTGCGAGTATGGCCAGATGTTACGATTTGACCATAAGGTTATCTAATCGGGTAGGTCTGGAGAGGGCTCCGAGAATCGTCACTTGCGAGTGCGATGTCAAGATAACTTATGGGCGTGTTTGAGTTTATTCTTGATGAGCTAATCCGGGTGGGACCCTTCGGGGCCACGGAGACGTTTTGACTGTTGATTTGATATCTCTGAATTGTTTATGTTTGAATCTTGAATCCCGATTATATTGGTGAATATGGTTTTGGTCTTGAGGGTTGAGTTGAGAATAAAATCATTTGTACGATTTTGAAAGAAAACCTTTTGAAAAGGAAAAACATTCATATTTCAGGATTTTACACTGAGACCCCCGAATTCTCTAAATAATCTCTTACAGTGATTTCTGGAGTAATCCCCATGGTTTGTTTTAAAGGAATAAATTTTCAAAAGACTTTAGATTCGGGGATCGTGTTACTACCTTGTCGAAATGTTATTTTCATAACGATTGTATTCTTGATGTATAATTGTATAGCTTGGTTACTTGCTAGCGATTCCATCGCTAACCCCTCGTTGGGGATTTTGTTATTTATTCCAGGTGTTCTGACTAGAGAGTGAGCAACCACAGGATTGGCTCGGAGGATGATGCAATGCAGCGATACTAGTCACAGTTTTAGTCTGTCGTCTGTCAGTGATATGTCGGTTTGAGTTCTTGTCATCCTTAAGGGGATGGACATTTTATGTACTATGTGATCGAGTTGTATTTTAGTTTCATCAGATGTACGGTTATGCTGTGTTTTGAGAGACCTAATCGATCTACAATATTATGTTTTAGTCAAGTTGACCGCATGTGGGTTTTGATTTGTAGTCTCCCGCCTGGTAGCTCCTTGTGGAAAGGGGTCTACGGCTTGTAATATCCCTGAGTGGATTGGGGGTGTTACATAAATGGTATCAGAGCTTAGGTTTGCGAAAACCTAGGCAGTTGGGTCTAGTTGGGTCTTGCCGAATCGTGTCTTGTTGGAGTCGTGTCTTGTCGTGTCACCCGGGTGAGCAATTGTGAACAATCGTGATCATTGTGATCCGTTGTGATCAATTGTGATTCGCTGTGATTAGTATCGTAGTGCAACCATCATCTCCGTGCGGCCTGTGGACGTAAGTCTTCTCCTTTATGTGAGGTATTGGTATTTCATGATTTCCTGCATGTGCGGTGATTGTGGTTCGTAATTTTGTTTGTGTAATGATGTAAGGTGAAATCTGTGTTTGATACTTGTGTTATATCGTATGTATATTGAGCTGAATGTATTGACGGTTGGATATCGGTTGGTGCAATAAAATATGAAAACTGTGAATTTTGACGTGTTCCAGAGAATGTGTTGTCGGTAGAGTTCATGAGGAATTCAGATGGGGACTTTTGACGTATGTTTGAACTTGGTGTTCGCGAATTATATTTGGTTGAATTTATAATCTCGTTTGCCGATTGGGCAGGTAGTTTCAGGTTCGATTGCTTTTAAATAGTTGTAATTATATCCGCTGCGTGTAGGTTTGAAAACGATTTTCTTGATTGTATTTATGAGCCTGAGTATGTTTGTAAAGAACCTATTTTTGAAAATATTTCGATGGTGCGGTCAATCAATAGTTTTGCATGGATTTTGAAAACAGTTAAACTTTGACAAGTTAGTCTTGTATTTCAATTGACACCTTCAGACGGTATCTGAAGTAAGCGTTTTAAAGTGATTTGGGCATTATAAATTATTACCGTCATTTTGTTTATGATTGAAAGGACTTTGGGAAATTTTTGCTAAGATTCGAAAGTTCCGCTTCGAAACGGAATGGGATGCGGATGATTTAAAAAAAACAAAAATTTCCAGACTGAGTCCTTTCCACTCTATGAGGAACGACAAGTCTTCTAAAAATATTTTTCACACATTTTCAAAAATTTCAAAATAAGAAATCCTTGATCCGTTTCACGAAGAAGCAACAATTACAAACATTTTATTGTTTGAGAAGGAAATTTCATTTTTTTTATGTACGTTCGGCACTTATGTTTGAGAGATACGTGTGTTGACTAATATCATTTCTCATGTTGATGGTATTCGAATTTGTGGTCATTAAACCATTTTTCGTGACTCTTGTTAAAAGGTTTGAACTTTGATAAACTTCGGGAAATTCAGTGCTTTAACTCGAAAATTTTGACTTGAGAATTTCAAAAGTTTAACTGAATTGGGATGTTCTTGGTTATTGGTAAATCGATGAGCTTGGTCAACTTTAGTGTGAAGTTTTATGACTATTTTAGGAGAGTATGGTTTTGTTTCAAAAATAGTGATAACAGCTGAGAATGGTTCGAAATTTGATGATATTGTCGTGTATGCGGTGATAGCTGCGCTTGATACCTCGGGCATGTGTTGAATGTTTTGAGTGGTTTACTCATGTGCTTGATTCTAGTGTGTGATGACTTGATAAATGTTGTTGTCGGGAATATTCTTTTCCGAATATATGAGAATTATCAGATATGAGTTTATTGTGTGAACACTCTATGGTAACTCTTACTAGCAAGAATATTTATGTGCTTCGCAGTGTGTCTTGTATGGACCCTCTTTTGTGATTGATGTTATGTGTTGTTATGTATCGTTTTTAACGAACGGTTGTTCAGTTTAGTATGTCGAGGGACAGAGGACGGGGTCGTAGCAATCAGTTACGCGATCAGGATCATGCTGCCGGTGATGGTGTCAGTATTGGTGTTGCTACCATACTTCAGCAAGTGGCAGACCAGATGACTCATTTGACCCAGGCGGTTCAGCGTACACTACCGTGACCGAGAACGTCGGATGGACTCAGTGGCTTAGAGAAGTGGTTCGTTTGCGTCCTCCCCGTTTTGCGGGCGTAAGTGATACTTTGGGCTGGGATGGTTGGCTTTTCCAATTGGAAAAGATTTTCAAGGCGGTTTGTTGTCCAGAGGAACGGAGGATTCCTATCGCTCAGTTTCTTCTCGATAGTGACGCTGCTAATTGGTGGGAGGCTGTTGAGCCTCAGGATCGTGTCGTTACTTGGGATGAGTTCAAAAAGTTGATGGAAGCAGAGTTCTGTCCGGAGCCGATCTGAGAGCAGAGGATCCGAGATTTTTATCTTGCCGATCCGCAGGATGTACCCATGTCGGAGGCTATTATTGATTATAGTCGACAGCTCGCTTACGTGAAGGGGAAGGTGAGGACCGAGGAAGACAAAATCCATCATTTTGATATGCGGATGAAACCAGAGATTCGACAGTACATGTCGGGTTTCACTTGTGCTACTTTGAGAGAGTATCAGAATCGAGCTATGGCGTACGAGATGGCATCGTTATCTACTGGGCCTTTGCATGAGACGAAAAGGCAGAGGATGTCTGGAGATTTTTCGGATAGTATGGGAGTCAGAACTTCTTCTCGTCGAGTTTCGCGTAGTCCTTCGGTAAAACCTTCATTTTCTTCGTTCGGTGGAACCAAGAGTTCCAAGTCGTCTTCTTTGACTCCTAGTCAGACTGGGAGGTGTTTCAATTGCAACGTTGTGGGTCATGTGCAAGCTAATTGTCCTTCGCAACGGATTACTTGTTATAATTGTGGACTCGAGGGCCACAGAGTTCAGTATTGTGAATTATTCCATGAGGTTTCCTTAATCGTGTTTCGGCATCGATCGTGGATCGGTTCGTCGGGACCGTTGAGATTTTGTCGGCCGTGCTTTTTTGTTTGTGACTTCACTTTTTTTTAAGTTTCGGGACGAAACTTTTTTTTAGAGGGGTAGAATGTAATACCTGTGATCTTCTTTTTCGGTAATTTTTCGTTTTTCGCATTTTTCTAGTTTCTAGAACTCGCTTGCGAACGTTTTGACATTTTGATAATGTTTTGTTCTTCGTGTTTGGTCATCCGAGTTCGTTTCGATATCGTTTTGTTGAGTTTCGTGTTCTTAAGCGGCTTTTCCGCACTTGAGTTCGATTCTTGCGAATCTCGTCTAAAATTGTTGTTTCGAGTTTCTTGTAAGTTCATTTGATGTTATTATTCATGTTGGGATCTTCAGCTTAGTGTTTCGATCGTGTATCGTGTATTTCGGACATTTTGGGCCATTTTTGTAATTTCCCAAAGTTTGGGGTAACTACTTTCCGTTGTCGAATTTCGAGCCTTCGGGTGATCGGAATCATGTGTTCTCTTAGTGTTCGAATTCGTCTTTGCGAGTACTTCGTAACTGTATCTTCGATTCGTATTCAGGTTCGGGTTTCGGGGTCGTTCGGGCCGTCGGAGTGGGCCCCGGCCGAGTCATGGCCGGGCAGTCTGGGCCCAGGCCGAGTTACGGCCGGTAGTGCTCGGCAGTTACGTACGTAAGGCCGGTTACATACGTAAGTCTTGGCCGGTTACGTACGTAACGCTGCCGGCATTTCTAGGCAGTGAGTCGGCCATGGCCGGTTACGTACGCAAGCCATGGCCGGTTACGTACGTAAGGCGGCCGGCAGGCAGCCTATTTAAGGCCCTGCAGACGGGTTTTTCATCATTTTTCTCACTCGTTTCATCCTCTTCCGCGGCTGGAGCTTTGATAATCATGGAGGGATGTTGTCAGGTGTTAAATCCATGAAGTCTTGGAGTTCATATCATCAATCATCCATCCTATAACATCCTTTGATCGAGCGAATCAGGTCAGATATCCTAGAAATCTAGTTTTGGGGAATTTGGGTGTTTTGGTGGTTTTCATCCGTTTAATCCGATTTAACTTAGGATTGTGATGGATTGATGATTATTTAGATGTATTATATCATTTCTCTTGTTATTTCATGGTTGGATCGTATCGATTCGTTGTTTTGGTCGAGTTCTTAGTCAACGCCTTGAAGGTGTCCGACAAAAAGTCTTAGAGGGGGAATTGGGCGTTGAATGATTATTATCCATCGTACGATTGTTGATTTATCATTGGTATGACTTAGGGACAAAATCCTTGTGAAGAACTCGAGTCGGAACCCTCCAGTTCGTTGTCTCCTTCGGGGTCCGAGCTTCCCAGTTGAATCGTGTTCTTCGGAGTGTTTGGTAGCGGTCATTAAGTCGAGCTTTCCCGTCGCTCCGCGTGCGTTGGACTTGAGGCGAGTATCTCGTCTATATTCTTTATACTTTGAGAATGTGATGTGTCGTGAATTTGACGTGGACTCGTTAGTGACGGTATATTCAACCGTAACTTACTTTAAATGAAGATGTGATTTTATGAAGGTAATTACGAACGTAAACTTTAGTTTCAAGAAGAATGACAACTACATCTTCATGTTATTTTGTGCTTAAAATAAATACTAGAAATGAGTAGTTAACCGAAGAATTGTGGAATCGCGTAATACTTGTATTATTTGCTCGTTGGCCTTTTTCCTGAATGATGGTGTGCTGTGAATGTTGTGCCCTTGTTGAAGTTATGATGCGTTAACCTATGTGTTGCGTGGTTGCGGTTGTGGTGAATATTATACCTTTGTTATTGTGTATAGTAGAGAGTTGAGATGTTATCCGGGTAGGGGTCCCGTCGAGGCCTCCGGAGGCGCGTGCTTGCGAGTACGGCCAGACGTACGTTGTGAACATAAGGTTATCAATTCAGGTAGGTCTGGGGAGGGCTCCGAGAATCGGCACTTGCGAGTGCGATGTCATGATAACTTATGGGCGTACTTGAATGATGTTATCCGGGTAGGGTCCGTCGAGGCCTCCGGAGGCGCGTGCTTGCGAGTACGGCCAGATGTTACGATTTGACCATAAGGTTATCTAATCGGGTAGGTCTGGAGAGGGCTCCGAGAATCGTCACTTGCGAGTGCGATGTCAAGATAACTTATGGGTATCTTTGAGTGTATTCTTGATGAGCTAATCCGGGTGGGACCCTTCGGGGCCACGGAGACGTTTTGACTGTTGATTTGATATCTATGAATTGTTTATGTTTGAATCTTGAATCCCGATTATATTGGTGAATATGGTTTTGGTCTTGAGGGTTGAGTTGAGAATAAAATCATTTGTACGATTTTGAAAGAAAACCTTTTGAAAAGGAAAAACATTCATATTTCAGGATTTTACACTGAGACCCCCGAAGTCTCTAAATAATCTCTTACAGTGATCTCTGGAGTAATCCCCATGATTTGTTTTAAAGGAATAAATTTTAAAAAGACTTTAGATTCGGGGATCGTGTTACTACCTTGTCGAAATGTTATTTTCATAACGATTGTATTCTTGATGTATAATTGTATAGCTTGGTTACTTGCTAGCGATTCCATCGCTAACCCCTCATTGGGGATTTTGTTATTTATTCCAGGTGTTCTGACTGGAGAGTGAGCAACCACTCGGAGGATGATGCAATGCAGCGATACTAGTCACAGTTTTAGTCTGTCGTCTGTCAGTGATATGTCGGTTTGAGTTCTTGTCATCCTTAAGGGTATGGACATTTTATGTACTATGTGATCGAGTTGTATTTTAGTTTCATCAGATGTACGGTTATGCTGTGTTTTGAGAGACCTAATCGGTCTACGGTATTATGTTTTGGTCAAGTTGACCGCATGTGGGTTTTGATTTGTAGTCTCCCGCCTGGTAGCTCCTTGTGGAAAGGGGTCTACGGCGTGTAATATCCCTGAGTGGATTGGGGGTGTTACAGTAAGTCCTCATAGTTACGGCCGTAAAAGCCGAAAGTTACGGCCGTAACTCTTGACAGTTTTTTGATTATTTTTTAATCTTTTATACTTTTGGTCAATTATTGAGGGGATGACTGGCCTTGATCCGATCTAATGTAATAATGCTGGAGTTTTAGAGCTATTAGATGACCTTAGGTGTATAAATAGACCCATTAGACCCATCATTAATCATCATTCATCTTATTATTTTCTCACTTTGTAATACTTTTTCTTTGTGTGAAGAACACACTTGTGTTCTTGAGTGATTTATGTAATAGTGGTTTATCTTATGTTGTTGAGGAAGTTTATTGCTTCTTTCTCCTTTATCTACTAAGGGATTTAGTATCAATTCTTTCCCTTTTTCAACTAATAATGACCACTCAAGCTTGTAATATGTTGAATAAACACTTCATGGGCTAAGTTATCCTTAGTTGGGATTATAAACAAGGTTTGTCATGTTATTTAAGTTTGTATAAAGATCTATTATGGATTACTTATTATTGTGTGTGATTTTCATTGTTTTACTAATCTTTATTTATTTGGCCAATAAAATGATGATATTTATGGTCTTCATATGTTTCGAAAGAAAATATGTTTGATTAGATCAAATTATCTTCACTCTAAGTTGTTCTTGGGGATAGAAATATACCTTTAGACCTTAGATGATTCTTTGAGTTATTTTCATAAAACCTAATGCTATGTATTGAAGCCAATCAACATAGAAATATAGTGGATTGATTCAATATATAAGGGGCGTTTTGACATTCGAAAGAGGAACCGTCTCTACACAACATAATAAGTAAATTCATCTTATAGTCTCCTATACATCTTCTATAACTAATGATGAACTAAGTTTGTAATCCCAACTATTTCATTTTACCTTTTATTAATCTATTATTATGTGCAATCTTTCATTTCCTTAAATTTTAGTACTATTATTGCATTTTCCTTGCAATTGCAAACCAAACTCTTAAATTATGTGTTTCGCTCATCTAAATCTCTATAACAAATAGATAAATAGTGTATAATTCAATATATAACCTAACTTCCTCGTGGGGTCGATAAACCGAACTCAAAAAGTCCACTTCTTGATACGATATTGTGTACTTGCGATAGTTACACAAATGACGTGTTAAGTTTTTGGCGCCGTTGCCGGGGAAGTATAAGTATTATTTTTGAAATCTTACATTGTAAACTATTGTTATAGATACAATTTTTCGACATTGTAACTTAGTACTCAATTGTGTTTGTCCGTTCAAGTGGCGGATAACGGTACTCCGTGACTATTAAAGTCGGATTTTTTAGTTTCCCACAACAACTGATATTTGTAGATATTTTCTCCTTTTATTTTTATTTTATTTTATTTTTTATCAATGGAAGAAACTTTGAATAGTATTGAAAAGAGATTTCCCTTTCTTAGCAAAAAAGTCATTTTAAATATTTACAAGATAAGACTTGAAAGGATGAGGTTGTTTATGAATAAAAGGATACCTTTTGATATTAGATTCATTATTGAAGATAAAGTGAGAATAGCAGGTGAATTCACAGAAATACCTACTAGATTTTTACCAGGGCTTGGAAAAAGTTCATATGCGAAGAAACGACGAGCAAAGATAATTGTCGTTTGCTATAAATGTGGTAGATGGAACTGTTATTTAAAATGTCGATCTTTAGGAATTCCATCTACAAACAGAGAAGATAAAATTCAGTTCATTAAGGATAGTCTGAATAAAGAGAATTTAGATAATATCGAAATTTCTCTTGACACGCATCCTAGTGGACTCGTACATTACGGAATTCGATGTTTGTGGAATAAATTCAAACCATAATATGAACAACGTCTTGGGAATCTGACGTTAAAAGACACAGTTTGCCAACTTGTAAGAAAATTGGATGGGAAGCTTCTCCCCGACTCATAGAAGGCGTTTAAGCCGTTTATGAACGTAAAATCAGAGGAAGATGTGAGCCACAACCACAACTACTGTACATACGCGTAAGTATCTTTTATTTTTGTCGTATGGTGAGGTTTTTTGAATAAAAAATATGATACGCGATAAATTTTGGGATTCGGTGCCTAAAAACGAAGGCCCAGCGGAAGCGGTAAAACGAAAATTAATTCGATCCGAATCCCTACGAGGATCGATCGAGCTACGTATATACGAATATCAAAACGAATAGCAAGAGTCGTAAGAAACTAACCCTCGAAGTCCGTTGATTAAATGGTAACCTTCTCTTGAGCTATTCCCCAAGCTTTGATTGATCTTTACGAATCCAATCCGCTCCAAGCTCTAGAATGATCCAACTCCGAAAGCACCACGTCTCTACTTGCCACGCACCGGAAAAACGATCGGAACAACAACACTCGATTAACCTCTAAGGTTACGGCTAGAATCAAGTGATGAAGCTTTTATTATTACACTCTAAGTGTATAATATATCTCTCAACAATTTTTCTCTAAGAAAATGTGAATGATGAAAAACACAAGACCAAGTTTTCTCTCCCATTCTCTCCAAAATGAGGTTGCCGTGAGCTTGCAAGGTTGTGAGAATGAGAGTTTTATTTTGGTCTTAAAATCATTCACAAGATAAGATTCCACCCACAAAATCACCTTTAACCTTATAATAAGAGATATGAAATCTCATATGTCAAAAGTCTTCCAACAAGAAAACAAGACAATGATCAAGGTAGGAAATCAAGGTGGGGGCCGGCCTCTAGAAGAAATCGGACGAGTTCGGTTCGTTTCGGACTCCCGAGAGTCCAAACAGATAAACTCCAATTCCGTTCCTATGTATTTATATTGTTTAATTAATCCAATTAATTAAACATATCAAATACAAAATAACATAATTAATTTCTCCAAGAAATAATTATATTCATGAATTAAATTGATCACCCAGTAATTTATTTAATCCATTAGGCCGTAAATCAATTTATCCAATAAATCGATTTAGACATCCAATGTCTCAAATTAGATATCCAATATCTAATATTCATAATGAGAGATTAAGCTCGATTCATTCCGTCGTCAATCCTAATGCGCGACTAGGTAGGTCCGTCTCAATCAGCAATGGGAGGAACCAAAGAGTAGTAACACCACCTAGCCAGCCTGGTGGCCTACACTGTACCCCGACTGAGAACGAATGATTGGGATCATTCAAGAACCATTCTGTCGTGAATACCAGTATACGTATAAACCCTTCTTTCAAATGTCCCGATCAAGTTATAGGGTCACGGTCAGTCAAACCCCATCTGTACTTGACGCTATGCATGCGTTAATTCAAACCGAGATCATCGATCTCTCGTGTATCTAATACAGCTAGCTCCAATCTTTGGCCAAAGACTTATGATCTCATCTGCCAATAACCGCATAGGACATATAACCCGTTCACTAACAGGAGAAAGAATTCTATCTTGGTATTCAGTAGGACCTGCTACTTGCCCGTCAAGATGCACGTCGAGATTGACCCCCGCCTTCCGGTTTATAGGGTCGAACTACTCTAATGAAAATCTTGACGTCACAAGCACATCCCTACTAAATCCTCAAGTCGAAGGTTCACCAATACCTATCACAACCTTTCGATTCCATCATTGACTGTCCCGGAGTGAAATCCGTGTGACGAATCGAGGGTGAGTCGGTTCGAGTATACTAATCTAATTAGCATACCTATAACGTGTGCTCCCACTAACCATTAGTGTTCGACATGCACTCTTCTTGTCAAAGAACACGTCATACAAGTCTTCTCATAAACTTAACGCCCAGTCAAGTTTCATCGACTTGCGAACGATTAAGTATTTGAGCTATAAACCTTTCCAGTGCCGACCCCCTTATCCAATAAGGAGTGGAACGTTTTGCTCTCAAATACACGAACTAGTTTCTATATGTATATTTACGAGTTAGGAATGCCAGTAACTACCAGTAAATAAAGAAACATTCATTGCCTAATATAATTTATTTACATAATTACAAGTGCAATGCCCTCACTCAACATCCTCTGAGTGGCATTCGAGGGCATACTCCTAACAATCTCCCACTTGCACTCAATGCCACACACTATGGTATCTAATGTAACACCCCAAACTCGACGGATATTACAGTGCCGTGAATCCCCGACTGGAACTCACCAGGCGAATGAAAATGATGAATTAAATAATATAGTTGTAGTACCGAACCACATTATATTACCAAATACTCCGATGAGGAGTTTAAGTACAACACACCAGGACAATACCGAATACTAGTATATTTTATATGAAGATAAAATACACAACACTGAATGAAACGGAGTACCCAAATGAAAGTATGCAGCGGAAATTAAAGGACAACAACATGAATAACTGAAAGATCGGGCCCCCTTACTAGTATCACTGGGACTCCTCGACGTCAACATGCTATTCCCGTGCTTTTGCCTTGCCATGACCTGAAAAACAGAATCCCCAGCCGGGGTCAGTTACACAGAACAACAATCCTCAAGGGTTGAAAAATACACAATCATGATTTATCTCAATTATGATATATCCTTAGTTATGAATTACGCTGAAGAGTAGTATCATAGTACGCCCGTAGTGTTCTATGCAAGTGTACAAGACGAATGACCGGACACACCCGTCCTTGTACCTAATTAGTCTCACGGAGGTAATCTGTTACCGTGTGCACAGTCCAATGTATCACTCCCAATACATGGCCATCACGTGCCCGACTAAAAATTCCACACATCTGCACCCGGCCATGCAATATGAACCCAGAAGGTCATATGAACGAGAATGACCATAATGAATATCAATGAATAATAACAATCTGACAAAGTCAAGAACGACTCACCGAGATGAAAGTGATAATGAAATGATTGATAGTTTCAATGAAATGATTGGAACCGCCGTTCCTCGTTAATGAAGTGACTATTCGACAATTACAAGTCTTAATATTATTAATACAATGATGAATGAGTTATGATTATGAATGATCAACAGCAAAAAGGAATGAATATCCTTTTAACCGAGTAAGAATTAACTTACACAATACCGATGAAGAATGTCCTTCCACGAACAAACGTCCTAAATGAAGTGTCGGTCGCTCGAACAACCTTGAATAAAACAATTACCAACAATCCTCTCAATAAACAAATCAAACACGATTATAACGAACTCAAGGCGTCAAAACGACTAAACCAAGTTCACTGGGGCATTATATCGAATACTTTGTGGCCAACTTCGATTGTTCATAACCAAACTTCAAAAATACCAACATCAAAACCCCAAGAAGTGTTTCACACCAACAAAACATCTTCAATACGATCAATAATCCGTTATGAATATCCAAAATCGTGATTACAACGACAATTAATCGAAAACCCCCAAATCCAACTTAATATTCAAAGTGTTCTTGAATAATCCTTCAATAATCCAATGAATAATCATACATATTCATAATCATGCGTACATAACTTCATACAACATGATTTTACCGGCTAAAACAACATATCTCAATACACAATTGAAATCCAAGATGTTGAAGAATATTACCTTTGAAGATCCAAACACTTCGATCCGACGAAAACGTGTTAAATCGACTATCCAAGCTTCCCAACGAATCAAGATGATGAAATCCGAACACACAAGTGATTGATGATGAAAAAATATCTCCCTCAAGCTCTCTCTCTCGGACAAGATGAAGGAAATGAGAAAAATGAGGAAAAGTCCCGTCCAAGACATATATAAACTGCCGGAAGTTACGGCCGTAACTCGGCCTTCTTACGTCCGTAACATTCCAGGTCAACGGCCTTACGGCCGTAAGCGACCAACTCGTACGGCCGTAACTCGGCTTCGTCCAAAAACCTGCCGACAGCCTTACGGCCGTATCCGCCCTGACTTACGGGCGTAACTCGCCCTCGTCTAAAACATCTGCCGACATCCTTACGGCCGTACCCGCACACCTTACGGGCGTAAGCCCCCTTCGTCGAAAATGGCCAGGCACCCTGCCTGTAACGTACGGCCGTATCCGGCCAAGCCTTACGGCCGTACCTTCCTCGTCTTACGGCCGTATGCCGCAACCCTTACGGCCGTAAGTCCCTCTCGTCCGACACATCCTGTAAAACACGAACACTCCTTACGGCCGTATCATGCCCCTCTTACGGCCGTAACTCGCCCTTCGGCCAAAAACACCCGGACACCCTGCTCGACTCGTACGGCCGTAACCGGCCAAGCCTTACGGCCGTACCTGCTCAACTTACGGCCGTATTCCGAAACCTTACGGCCATAAGTCCCGTTCGTCCTAAATGGCCTGACATCAACGAACCCTTGTTACGGCCGTAACCCAATGCTGGACATGGTGAAAAATCAGATAACTCCGATTCCTCGCTACGATTGATGAATGATCCGACAAATCATACGAATATGAAAGTGAACAGGTCCAACACATGCCAAAAATGATACTCCCAGTACAAGACTACCAAATCCCGATGAAAATGATAATATTCCTGTCTCGATCTATAAACGGAGATGAAATGACGATCGGTAACTGATATACGATTTACATCATACCAACAGTGAACGAAATGAATGAATCATGAATGATGAGTGATTAATAATGAGTGAAGTTTACTGAATGGTAATTACTGACTGATTAATATTGAATAAAAATGAATGAAATTCAACCGGGTATTACATCTAATACCCATGTTCTCCAGATGACGCTCCAAGCTAGTCTGAGAAAGTGGCTTGGTCAGTGGATAGGCGACGTTGCGGCCGAGTCTACTCTGTGCAGCACAATGTATCCCTTGCAAACAAATTCTCTTACGAGATGATACTTCCTCTCAATATGTTTGGTGCTGTTGTGAAACCTTGGCTCTTTGGCCTGCGCTACAGCTCCGTCGTTGTCGCAGTACAGCGGAGAGAAAGTTCAACCACATGTGCCGTTTTACATCGCATAAGGTTAAGACTGGTAGGATGAAGCCACAGAAGTTTCATGATGGACTTCGTGACTGGATCCATCACAATCTGCTGGCCATGGTAGGATGTCCTACACCGAGGAAGAGAAAGAGATTGAACCCCAAACCATGTCAGGTATGCTGTCAGTTGCTAATATTCCTGCTATGCGGTTGTTCGATGCGGGTGCATCTCATTCATTCATCTCTAGGAAGCTTTATACTATGATTGGTTGTAGAAGTAGTAAAGCCCCTAGATCTCTGTTAGTTAGCATGCCTGCAGGGGGAGTAGTGCGTGTATATTCGATAACTAACAAGGTGAAGATAGAGATTAACGAACATAGCTTCTTAGTCGACTTGCACATAGTTGAACTCAGTGATTTTGATGTTATTCTGGGTATGGATTGGTTGGATAAACATAGAAGTGTAGTTGAATGCTCCGAAAGAAGGGTAACCTTATATCCGTCTATTGATGTTAAGACCATATTCGAGGGAGTAAGACACAGCAGTACCCCGAAGGTGATATCAGCCATGAAAGCTGTGAAGATGTTGAAGAAGCGTAGTTGCCAAGGATTTCTGGTGAATGTGATGGGGAAAACAACTTCGGAGAAGACGGTAGCTGATGTCTTTCCCGAAAACTTGCCCGGAGTTCCGCCGAGTCGTCAAGTTGAGTTCTCGATTAATTTAGTGCCAGGAGCGGCACCAATATAGAAAGCTCCCTATAGAATGGCGCCCAAGGAATTACAAAAGCTGAAAGTGCAACTTCAAGAACTGCTTGACTCTAGATTTATCCGACCAAGTGTTTCGCCATGGGGTGCGCCGGTGCTCTTTGTGAAGAAAAAGGACGGAAGTTTGAGGATGTGCATAGACTATCGTGAACTTAATTGACTCACGATAAAGAATAAATATCCACTTCCAAGAATAGAGGACCTATTCGATCAACTTGGAGGATCAGGAGAATTATCGAAGATAGATTTGATATCCGGATATCACCAACTGAGGATTAAGTATGATGATATCCCGAAGACAGCATTTCGAACCCGATATAGACATTATGAGTTTATAGTGATGCCATTTGGTTTGACTAATGCGCCAGCGGTATTCATGGATCTTATGAACCGTGTATTTCAACCTTATTTGGATAAGTTTGTCATTGTATTCATAGATGACATACTTGTGTATTTAAAGAGCAAGGTTGAACATTAGCAGCATCTTAGAACAGTATTGGGAATACTGCGCAAGGAGAATTTATATGCGAAGTTCAACAAGTGTGAATTCTGGCTTAACCGAGTTGCATTTTGGACATGTGGAATTGAGGTTGGCCCGATTAAGGTAGAAGCAGTCAATGATTGGAAAGTGCCGAGTAATGCAAATGAAGTTTGCAGCTTCTTGGGATTAGCCGGTTATTATCGAAGATTTATCGAGAGATTTTCAACGATAGCTGCACCTATAACTAGATAGACTAGAAAGGGAGAAGTTTTCTTATGGAATGAGAAATACGAAAAAAGTTTCCCAGAACGGAAATGAAGATTGATTGCAGTACCAGTTTTGACCATTCCCGATCCGATGAGAGAGTTCGTCATCTACAGTGATGCATCCAAGCAAGGCTTGGGATGTGTATTGATGCAAGAGGGAAAGGTAGTTGCATATGCTTCGAGATAGTTGAAACCGCACGAGCTGAACTACCCTACTCATGATTTGGAATTAGCAGCGGTAGTTCATGCCTTGAATATTTGGAGACATTACCTTTATGGAGATAAGTGTGAAATTTATACATACCACAAAAGTCTGAAATATATTTTCACATAAAAGGAATTGAATATGAGGCAGCGCAGAAGGCTAGAGTTGGTCAAAGGCTATGATTGTACAATTCATTACCACCCTGGTAAAGCAAACGTAGTTGCTGATGCACTGAGTCGTAAGGCGAGAGGAGACCTAACCTATTTGGTGACCAAAGAGGAAAGCTTGGTCAAGGAATTTGCAAGGATGAACCTTGATATGGCTACACCATCAAATCCAGTTGAGTCGTTATTGGCTAGTTTGGTGGTACAACCAAACTTGAGTGAACAGATCAAAGAAGGTCAAGGACAAGACGACTTCTTGGTCAAGATGAAAGAACATACTCTTTCAGGTGAGGATAAGGGTTTCATTATGTCCGATGATGTCACAATGTACTATGAAGGGAGGATTTGTGTGCCCAATGTTGTCAAGTTGAGAGAAGCGATATTGAAGGAGGCACACAGTACTCCATATACAGCACACCCTGGGAGTACAAAGATGTACCAAGACCTTAAGGGGACATTTTGGTGGGAAGGTTTGAAAAGAGATGTGACATACTTTGTCAGAAGGTGTATAGTTTGTCAACAAATGAAAGAAGAACACCAACGCCCCTTTGGATTACTTAAATCACTTCATATTCTGGAATGGAAATGGGAACACATTACGATGGACTTTGTGGTAAGTTTGCCTCGAACGGAAAGAGGAAACCACGCTATTTGGGTTGGTGTGGACCGACTCACAAAGTCAGCTCATTTCATCCCAGTCAAGATGAACTTTCGAAAAGATTAGTATGGTCAACTTTACATCAGAAAGATTATTAAATTGCATGGAGTGCCAGTCTCTATAGTATCCGACAGGGATACTCATTTCACATTGCGTTTTTGGGAGAGTTTGCAAGAAGCCTTGGGAATGCAGTTGAATTTTAGTATGGCCTATCATCCTCAGACTGATGGTCAGTCCGAGAGGACCATCCAAATCCTTGAGGATATGTTGCGAGCATGTGTGATAGACATGGGAAATAATTGGGAACAACTGTTGGCTTTGGTAGAATTTGCTTACAACAATAGTTATCAATCGACGATCGGTATGACACCGTATGAAGCCTTATACGGTAGGAAGTATTGATCACCACTGTATTGAGATGAAGTAGGTGAAAGGAGAATTTCGGGTCCCAAGATGATTGAACAGACAGTAGTGTGGTGGATAAGATTCATGAGAGAATCAAGATATCATAGGATCGTCAGAAGTCTTACGCCGACAAGGGTAGGAAAGATCTCGAATTCTGTGTTGGCGACAAAGTATTCCTAAAGGTATCTCCTACCAAGGGAATTGTTCGTTTTGGTCCGAGGAGCAAGTTGAGGCCGAGATACATTGGACCGTTCGAAATTCTTGAACGAATTGGAGAGTTAGCTTACCGCTTGGCTTTACCCCCGGAACTTTCTGCTGTGCACAATGTTTTCCATGTATCGTTCTTGAGGAAATATGTGCACGATCCCAGCCACGTCATCAACTAAACCGTCGTGGTAATGAACAAAGATCTTACTTATGAAGAACAACCAGAACTAATTCTCGACCGATCAGTCCGGCAGTTGAGAAACAAAGAAAATGTGTTTGTAAAGATCTAATGGCGTAACCACAGTAAAGATGAAGCCACTTGGGAGCGCGAGGAAGAGCTTTAAGCTCGTTACCTGAATTTATTCAATTGAGGTATGTCATTTATTTTCGAGGACGAATTTTTTTTAAGAGGGATAGGATGTAGTACCCGCCATTTTCATAATGCAATATTATTATTTATAATAATATTATAATGCATTTCATTTTATTTAATTTTATTTAGAGGGTCATAAATATATATATATTTCGACGTATCAAAAGTCCTAGCCCGAGTCAATTTCTCAAGTTAATTTCAGAAACATTTAATATTAGTCATTGTTATTAATATTATAATTATTAAAGGTAATATTATTAATAATAATAATATTTATAATAGGAACCATACTAATATTGACGGTATTAATATTTTTATCTTTATCATTTCAATATCATCATTTATATTACTCTCGATATTATTATTAGTATCGATATTATTAATATTATTACTACCGTCACTATTATTATTTTATCATTATTTTTTTTATTGATAATTATTATTATTATTATTATTATTATAAACTCAAAGGGTTTACAAAAAATTAGTGGGAAGCCGAGAAACCAACTGGGCCCCCACACCTCTAGCAATAGCAAAACCAATCCTATTAAAAATATGAACCGAAACACGTGCCCCAATACCTTGAGTCATAGAGAATCGTCGAATACGCTTTAGTAAGGTTACTGCATCCTTCTCAAGTTCTCCAAAAGTAGAAAATGAAAAGGGGAGAAACCCATATCCAATATCCGCACATTTAACATCGTACTTGACATGTTTACGTTGTGCGGCATCAATGACCGCACGCCCTGGCATAAAACCAGTCATCCCAGATTGCGTCAAGGGCGACGATCCCGTAAGATCAACACATACATCACGCCCACTATCCCAAGAGTAAAGTAATATATCAGCCGGTCGTAAGGATCTGTCCCTATCTCCATAAAGCCCAATATCCACCTCCTTACGAGCTGAAATTCCGGACCGAGAACATATATCAACAAGAACATCACGCACAAGGTTATGCCGATGTTTAATGCCAACAATACCCGCACACGAAACAGCGTGATCCCCATAAATATCTCCAGTAAATACCTTAGAACAGGCTGAACACGGTACCTGAACAGTGAAAAGAGAAACACCCAACCGATAGCACAACACACAACGATAAGCCCTGGCATTCATAGTTTGTCCCAGTCCAGATATCGGAGCCACCCTAAGCCAATCTGAAGTATTATTATTATTATTATTATTATTATTATTATCATTATTATTTACCATGGCCCAGACATATGGTAATGACCCAAATCAACTATTAAGCCCAGAAAAATTACCCTAACCCTAATTCTAATACAATATAAATACACAACTATACAGTAGAATAATAATTCACAGAATACAATCTTTCCCCAGCCACCGATCGTCCTACAACCTTGAAGTCTCTTCTGCAACATCGCGCCTCTTCTGCTAATTCTCACCTTCTCTATCATCCAACAAAGGTAAATTCAACCCCCAAGTTCTTCACTTTTATTTTTATGTTCATATTGGATTCTGCTGTATACAACCAAACAATTTAAAATTAGAATTTTTTATTAGAAATACATACCTTCATAACCAGAAACCCAATTACACAACCTCGATCATGAAACTGATATTCAATGTAGCCAAGATAATTCAATTTCAGTACACATATAAAACTCAAATCAAATTCATTCACTAATTAAAACCCAAAACAGTTCCAATCGGCCAAGCTTCGGCCCGAACCGAGCCCAACACCCCATCGATTCACTGACTGAACCAGAAATCGGAATTTCCCACATTCATAACCGAGTTCAATAACCCCAGCCGAATCCAAATCCGACTGGAACTAGACCTTTAATCCCAAATTTCAGTCGGCATATCAGAAGCCCGAAACACCTCAACCCAGTTTCAAAACACCTACCCGAATCTGGAAACCAGGGGCCGAGCCTATCGGCCGATTTCAGTAGCCGAGAATTTGTTTCGAGCCTGTACGCGCACCAGCGCCACTGCATTCGGCACCACTGCCGCCGTCCTTCCCTGGAGCAACCGGTCATTCGCTTCGTCTGTGTGTGTGTTTTCCAATTTTGTTCATGTGTATTTGTTCACTGGTATTTCATGAAGGAGAGGAGACGAGAGTCAATCGGTGTCAGAGAGAGAGAGAGAGAGAACCGATTTGAGAAGAAATTTAGAGATGATAGTTTCAGGGAATCGGGACAGAGGGTCGGGTGGTAGAAGGTTAGGGAGAGAGGACCGAGAGAGGGGGTGGGGCGGTAATGAGTGAGGCGAGAAGTGAAGGGGATTGTCGGCTGCTGAGGTTAGGAAGAAGGGTTTATATACCTGCGAATTTTTAGGACTTTTTATTTTAGACCCCAGACTTCTCAGGTCTGGCAACTTGACCCAAATCCATTTCTCAGTTCATTCAATTGCAGCCCTTAACATTCAATTTCACGCAAAATTTGACTCCAATCAACTTTGAAACTTCAATTCAGTCCTAATTTTTGACCAAGATATTAAAATATTGGCTTTCAATTAATATTAATAATTAATCTAAATTATGCATATATATTTTAATTTCAGTCATTATATCGTAATATTTTATAATGATTAAATTATTATTATATGTAGACTTTATCGAGGATTTACGAGCTTAGAACTGTGAGTCGAGCATCTTCATATTCAAGTCAGACATCATCATTTATTCACGTGGGAATTTTCACTATCACTTTGATTGCTTTAATTGGACTGTATATGTGATATTCAATTCATGTTTTAAAATTGACAATACATGTTGTAAATCAGGCTCACCTGTATACGTGTAAAGAGGCTATCTTAAGATATATATTGTTGCGGGGACACCTGCGCAACCTCAATATTCACATGCGTGCTCGATTCATGTTATATGTGGTATTGTGTGTATGTTTAATATTGTTGCGGGGGCACCTGCGCAACCTCAATATTCGTGTTATGCGTGCTCGATTCATGCTATACGTAATATTGTTTCTATGCATTCAGGTTGAGGAAAAGATATGATAGATTATTCATATTATGCTTTCCAAGAGATTGTATATTACTGTGATCAGTGTGATTTTCACGAGCTGAAGGAAGCTCACCCCCACCTTTATCCCGCAGGTTAAACCGAGCCGGATGGACGAAAGAGCGAGCCGAGAGGGCATATGATAATAGATATTATAAACGATATTTTTCTTTTAAGTATTATGCTTGAAATATTTATTTTATTTTGGGGAAACTTTTTATTTTCAATAATGTTTCTTAAATTTCTTCCGCCGCAATTATGATCCCTTAATTAGGACATGTCATTTTAATTATGATATGTCATTGTCTTGATTAATAAGTATATATTATAGTCAGTGTAGCGACTCGACTTTGTAGGCGAGAATTTTAATATTCTCAAAAGAAAAAAATATTTTTGTCAAAATTTACCTTTTTGTTTATTTTCCCCGATAAATACTCCTAGTAAGTCGGGCGTTACTATCATACTTTTTGTAAACGGTCCAAAAAGAAAATAAGTCACACTTTTTGTGAACGGAGGAGTACTAATTAAATTAGGTATCATAGATGATAGAGATGATATATTAGTTGGATACTCATTATTTCTCTTGTAAGGAATCAAATGTCTGGAACAAGTCATTGTAATGCATATATAAAGCTCATTTATCAATGATATCAATAAACAACTGTCTATATCTTTTACTCTTTTATTGCTTTATTTATTATTTTTTTCTAGAACACATTACCAGCACGTAAGCTCTAGAAAATAAGAAAAATAGCAGAAAATTTCGAAAGAAACTGTGCGACGACTTTTAGCACTAGGAGGCCGTGCAAAACTTGTGTTTCCCACTTCATTAGCCATCGTGGCAGCAAGTGAAATAGCTTTAACATCTTATATCGTAACACCTTGTCACCTATTGCCATCGCTCCTATCACATTCATTCAAGCTGACTTCCAAGGTCGGTGCTCGAGCCTTGATCAAGGATACTTCCAACCGGTCATTGGCATGAAGATCCTATATTTTGGATACCCATAATTAAGGCACTTCATAGCACTTCTATTTTCTACACAGGCTTGCGGGAGATTATCATGAATTTTCAACACCACCTTTCTTACAAACAGATATGCAATCTAACAGCAAAGATCCGAGTCTGGATCGTATTTATCGACAAGATAATGCTCGGACAATAGCAATTTCTTTAAGAAAACTCAGAGATCCAACCAGAATCAACTATGACTTAGGATCATGAAACAAAACTGCTCTGAGCTACCGTAAATCACTGCATCCACATCGCCTATCTCTCCGGACAAGCCGCGTCGCCAATAGTCTGCGGTCCAACAGCGCAGCATCAATCATCAAGAAACACCAGGCTGACCCGTCTCACCTAGCTAGTGATTAGATCGCCCATGTTAGCTTCCCTAGTAGAGATCCTATGATCTGATTCGATGGGCATACACTACGCCTGACCCGATCGACTTATATCCCGATCTGCTCCACCCGTGACCTGGCTAGTCCATCAAGTCCCAGCGGCTCACTCGATTGCCCTTATATGGCTCAAATCCTGCCCCTACAGCCTGCTTGCTTTTGCTTAGCCCAATCAGCCCGACCCACCGACTCATATTTATCCTGGCCCTTGTCGTACAGTTCATGTCAATCTTAGGCCAATTATCGACCCCACTAGTCCTTTTAGGGATTTTCAAACTCTCTTATTTTTCTTAATTCATGACGATATGCACGCTATGGAGAGAAACTATATTTAGCATCGCATTTAAGGATAGCTCTCGAACATTCTGCTGAGGTCTTGAAGAGCGTTTTACTTCGACTGCCTTGTATCAGGTGAAGAGAGTGGGGATTGCCACCCTTACCGCCTCTCCAAGTATTTTTCTTCTTTTTAGATGCTAGACTAGGGCATAGATTCTTAGCTAGGGCCAAAGCTGCTAAGAAAGGTTCAAGTAACCACAAGTAAGTACGTGCAAGAATGAGGAAAGTTATTGCAATGTAGAGTGCTCTTCCAGAAGGAAAGAGGGATCCCCATATGAACGATGGATAGTTAGGGCCGGGGAAGGTCCATCTCTACTACCGATGACTTATCGGCTGCCTTGTTTGAGGAATAGTTTCACGAAAATGGAAACTTTCCTTTCCAATTCCAAATTCCTTCTTTCAGCGGAAGTATCGAAACATCACTAGGCGCGTGAAGGGCAGACAGGGCTAGAATACCCACATAAGACCTTACTGTAGTTCTTGTATTTTTTCAATTCCTCTTGTTTGGGAATTCTTTTTTGGGAAATTGGATATTTGGATTCATCTCCCATGATATTTTACAGTTGATGAGATTATGAGAGGTAGTATCACCCTCATATGTCGAAGTAAACTGTGTGGCGATCCTATGAGAGTCACGTATATTGTTGAAAGTTATTATTTGTGGTTATTTCATACACCATGTATTTTGGGTGAGATTTGATGTTGTCATTAAACCAACAATTGAAAGAAATGAATATTGTCAGCAATGGTAAAGTTATAATTGATTCGTGACCTGTCATGGGTTTGTGATGTTTACATAGAACAAACATTGACTATAATGGACATTTGGTGTTTAAAATCGAGTTGAGACAGATTATTATAACTGCTTAGTTGATCTAAAAAACCATATATAAACCATCCTATTTTCTGGAATTTTTATACTGAATTCTGATAGCAAAATACAATTTTGATGAAATATCAAGACATGAGCTAAATCTATATATTTTGCAGATTATTGATGTAAATCATCTAAATTAGATGTAAAAACAAAATCAGAATTGGAAATATCGGACAAGGCAAGAGTTTCATCAAGGCGGCACTGAAACACGACGCAAATTGGACCATGTCCAACACCTTATAGTAAACGGTGGATCATCCTCGCAAGATATCATCGGGTCTTCGCACGGTGACCGAGTCAAGCATACAAGACACAAGCATCACCGTATAATCATCACCGTGTGACCAACGCCTAAGAATACGGTGTTAAATGAATTGTGTTATGCGTCGTGTTTTGTTAGACTGCATTTTTGCCCCCTTTTATTTGACTAAGTCATGAGCACCAACTACCACTTACCTTGCGACTTTTTTTGGTAGCCAATAATTTGATGTTGAATTTTTATATGGAGGCTTGAATACAAGAGTCAAGACTTTACCTCATCTTATGAGTTAAATAATCCATGAAGGTCTTGCTATAAAAGGATGTAGAAACCATGCATGAAAAAAGTACCTTTTCTCTTGGCATGACACATCTCTCTTGACAAGAATTCTCTACACAAGCCTTATACCCATTTTATTTTTTTCTAATTTTTAATTTTAAAGTTGTTCTTTAGTTTAATTTGTAACTGAAAAGTATTTGATCAATAAGCACTTATCATTTTATTTCCATCTTTCATAGTTTGTAACTTTTGGAACCAAGTTTGGAATTATATTTTAAAGATTGTTTCTTACACTTTGACACATCATAATCAAGTAAGTTCTCATCTATTGTTGTTAAGTTCTAGTTATTAAAGTTTTTAATATATATAATATATTTATCAATTATTATCACTTTATATTTAAGTATTTTTAAATCAATGAATAGCTAATCTTTCTTCCTAGGGAAAGAGGGATTTCTATTATGTTTTTTACAAGTTATTTGATTTTTTCTATTAGGTGAGATGTTTATTGTTCTAATAGGTGACTGCTGAATGTTTGAATTGAAGTAATATGTCTTGTCCATCATTAAATGCTTCAGATATTCTATTGGCCTTCATCAAATTATCGGCACATCTTAGTCTTCGAGTATATTAAATATTTTCTCCATCATTATTAAATGCTCTCAAAACTGTGAATACTTTATGAGTATAATATTATTTTACTCAACAATTTAATTTCCAAGTTCCATATTTTTGGAGTTAACTTCCGACTGTAAATATGCTGTAGCCAACTGGGCTCTTTTGCTGTAGACTGGAAAGCTTCAAAAGTTGTGGCTTCAATCCTGTTGGATGCTGTTGTATGAACCCATTGTAGGATGATTGTTGTGGTTTTGCCACACTTACCACAATTCAAATGGAATTCAAACAAGATCGTTCCAAATCTTTCATATCATGAATATTGATTATATATTTGTAGGTCACAAGTCGTCCAGAAATAAGTCTAGAGGGGGGTGAATAGACTTATTGAAACTCTTAAACTCTTTTCTTCGAAGAGTGAGTTTTTCAGCTGATAGATATGCGGAAATCAGCTGATGACGAGAACAAAACTAAACAATGGAACAGTAAAGTATGAATGCAACATTTAAGTGTGATGCTGAAAATAGTAAAACACGCAGGCAATTTATAGTGGTCTCAGAGGTGGGGTAATCCTCTACTAATCCACTTTCTCCAAACCAGTTGGAGATGAATCCACTATAATTCTCAACAAGTGATAAATATTACAGTGATTCTTTTACTTAGCTACAACAACTTCCAACCAGTGGAAATCCCGTTGTTGCAACTCCTCTTTGACTGCCTGGCACCACTTGATTATTCAAATCCTCGGATGCCTATCAGTCTCGCAACTTCAACCAGTGAAGTACCCCGAACTCAGGTTTTAAGACAAGAGTGTTTGTCTTCTCCAACTAAGAGCTTTCTTCAAATAAGAACTTCGAGTACTGCTCTTTTCACGATGCTATATGATTGCTTCGATAACTTTGATCGCTTGAGAGTTTTGTTCGCATCGTACTGCTCAACTTCAAATCTTCGGATATATATAAGTGTCGATCCTTGAGCATACTTCATAGCTATTGCAAATCTTGTAACAAATCCGTCCGTTGGAGAGAGAGACTTCATTGTTTTTTGTTTCTGAACGTTGCAAGGCTGGATTCCCATATTTTAATCCATCTTTCGACCATTGTGAAGACTTGCATATAAGGCGCCGAATCTTTTGAATATAATAAGATTAAATTATTCAGTGGTAGGTCTGGATGAATTATTTGATTCATATCTTTTGCGGGAATCTCTCCAATTTGTCTCTTCACGCTTGCATGTGACTTTCCGTAAATATTGACTATTCAACGCATGCTGACGTAGACTTGGAGTACTTGGCTGATCTCTTATAAGTCAAGCTGTCTGATGTCCAGTCAACTTCTCTGCAGTTAGGACTTCTCTGATGTCCTATTGAGACTTGCCTGATCAGATGACTTGTTTGAAGTCTTCTGTCTTGATGAATTTTAACTTATCTGTTGGTCAGAATTCAGATGTCTTGGTCTGATGATCATTTGACTGCAGTCTGGTCTACCATTGTAACACCCCGAGATATTCGGAATAATTACAGTGCCGTAAACCCTTTAAGTAAGGATTTACAAGGCTAATTAAAAGAAATGCAAATATACTCCAACAATACCACAGAAATTCAAATTACAAAATCGGTTCCAACTGATCCAATACAACCATATCGAAATGATATTAATAAGACACGCGTACTCGAGTACTGAAAATGAACCAAGAAGACAAATCACAAAAACAACAAACATCACTGAGCCCCATCGTCATCACGTCGGTACTGTGGCTGTTTCCCCGCTCCTCGGCTACCTGAACATCAAAACAAATGTCCACCCCCGAAGGGGTTAGCAAAACGATGCTAGTACAAGTATCATATTAAACAAATCGAATATGCATCAACAATACATAACAAGATACACCACACGGACTTCCGCTACCGGAATCCGACAATGCGAATCCACAAGATTCCATTAGCACAGCATGGGTATTCCAATGATCCAGCGCCCTCAGCATAGATCCTAAGATGATCCCGTCGGACCAACACGAGGTGGAAAAACCCGTCCAATGATCCAGCGCCCTCAGCATAGATCCCAAGATGATCCCGTCGGATCAACACGAGGTAGACATCCGATCCAGCGCCCTCAGCATAGACCGTACAACATACACAAACACAACTCATGCATATATACATGCAAAATTGCTATGTCCATCAACAAGAACATACAAACACTAGATAACGAATATCATGACAATTCAACGAAATAAATCCCATGTTCAACAACATGAATAAACAACATGTATGCTCAAAATATCAATATTAACAAATTACGATACTTGCCTCAAAGCTGGCAAGAACAAATCACTCCAACGATCTCAACCCACTCGAAGGCCGTCTCCTTCGATCAACTTAGCAAGCTCGAACCTTAACAAAAGAAATAATACAAAATTTATCTCATGTCGTACAAATGTCTAACAATCCGGTCTACGGTCGAAAGCTCTAAAAATGAATTCTGCCTGAACTACTTAGCGTACGCTACGTATTCTGCGTAACGTGCGCTAAGCCGGCTCGTTAGCGTACGTAAACGACGAAGTCTAGCGTACGCTAATTATATGCTGACAGTACTCTCTGATCAGCCGACTGGCTCGCCTGATGACATAACGTACGTTACGTACCAAACGTAGCATACGTTACTCATTCCCGATAGCGCACGTTAATATGCATATCTTAGCGTGCGCTAACCGTGCATGGCAGTTTACTACTGCGCAGTAGACTGGATCTAACGGTGACAAAACTCATGAAATCTTCAGTCTTAATACATGTCATCTCCGTGCATATCATGCTCATACGGTTTGTGAAAGATCTTGGCGGATTTAACGACTACGAGATACAAGGATACGTATAATCATCACAACACCATAATTCATCTTGATCTTCAAGAAAGTATCCTAAGTTCCATTCATTCTATGTCCGAAAACGAATTATTCCATTATGGAAAAACATAAGAACTTGATAATCGCCATAAACTGGTCATAATCGGTTTCAAGCTTCATGAATATGCTAGGAGTTCAAATACTAAAAGGTTCAATGGTTTATACGATGAAGAAGTACCGAAAGATCGAAAATATCCTTCTAACACATGATGTTCGACTACTTACGTATATAACCGACTAGATAATCCCAAATCATGATCAACACATTCTTCAAAATCTTACTTAATATTGGTGAAGAATCACCTACCTCAAGGAAGTGAAGAACAAGGAGGAACTTGAAGAAATCCAACGCCGAGGGTTTGAACACCAATCTCCAATGATCTACAACCTTCAAACTCGTGCTAGGATGATGATATGAGAGGTTGAGGATGGAGGAAGTAACTTCCTAAGTCTAATAATTCGGATTAGGGAAGTGAAAAGATCTGAAAAATGAAAAAGTGTGATGTCCTATATATAGAAAAGGGTTATTAGCGCGCGCTAGTCCATATCCATAGCGTGCGCTATCGTCCATACGAAACTTACTGACTTCACTGTACTCAGCATTTAGCGTGCGCTATCCTCATATCAGTAGCATGCGCTACCGCGTTAACTTGGCTTTTCCCGAAAGTCGTCCAGGTTCATCCCGACATGATCAGACCAAGATCCGCGGCTGATCTCACCTACCACCCTGTCTTAATCATGCTGACTACGTATAGCTTGCGGTAAGGTTCATACATAGCGTGCGATACGAACCCAACTTAGCGTACGCTACGCTAAGTCGTTAGCGTGCGCTACATGTACAAAATCACCACTAAAAACACATTCATGCAATCATGCGCTCAACAACACCGGATCATGAAATACGGAGAATAATACTCAGATCAAAATACAACAAATACAATATCACAAGGTTCAAATACATATGAGAAATCTCGGGTATTACATCCTCTCTCCCTAAAAAGAAGTTTCGTCCCAAAACTTAAAATGAAAACAACTCTGGATATCTAGTCTTTATATTGTCCTCCGTTTCCCAAGTGGCCTCTTCAACACCGTGTCGTGACCATTGTACTTTAACCAAGGGTATTGGTTTATTCCTTAATTGTTTGATCCGACTCTCAAGTATCTTGATTGGTCTCTCCTCGAAGGTGCCGTCATTAGCTATCTCGATCTCATCGAACTCAATGATATGACTGGGATTCGGTACATACTTTCGCAATTGGGATACGTGAAACACATTGTGAACTTGACTCAGCGATGGCGGTAAGGCCAACCTGTATGCTAAATCCCCAACTCTCTCGAGGATCTCAAATGGTCCGATATATCTCGGACTTAGCATACCTTTCCTCCCAAAACGGAAAATTCCTCGTGTAGGAGACACCTTCAATAGTACGTGGTCCCCAATATCGAACTCTAGCGGGCGACGACGCACGTCTGCATAAGACTTCTGTCGACTCTGGGCAGTCAACAGTCTTTCCCGAATCAAAGCTATCTTCTCTTGAGTCTGAACTATCAATTCCGGTTCCGTTCCGATCAAGTCCGAAGAATCATCCAAGCATAGGGGTGATCGGCATCTTCTCCCGTACAAAGCTTCAAATGGTGCCATCTTAATAGAAGCATGCCAGCTATTGTTGTAGGTGAATTAAATCAACAGCAAGTGAACTTCCCAATCAGTTGACCAATCCAAAGCACAAGCTCTAAGCATGTCTTCTACTGTTTGTATAGTCCTTTCGGACTGACCGTCCGTTTGAGGATGATAAGCCGTGCTAAATTTTAGCTCGGTCCCCAAAGCCCTGTGAACTGCCTTCCAGAAGTGCGAGACGAAGCGACCATCTCGATCTGAAATAATGGTCTTCGGCGTCCCATGCAATCTGACTATCTCTGCAATAAATACTCGTGCCAATTTCTCGAGTCCCCATATGTCCTTAATTCCTAGGAAATGAGCCGACTTGGTTAGTCGATAAACTATAACCCAAATCATGTTCATTCCCATCTTGGTCCTTGGCATATTGGTGATGAAATCCATCGAGATATCCTCCCACTTCCACTCAGGGTTCGGAAGCGGTTTTAACATTCCGGCAGGTCGCTGATGTTTAATCTTAACCTGCTGACAAGTCAAACACTTCGAAACGTACTCTGCTACGTCCTTCTTCATATTCCCCCACCAGAAGTTGTGTTTTAGATCCTTATACATCTTACTGCTGCCCGGGTGAATAGAATAGGGCGCGCTGTGAGCTTCCTTCAGAATTGTCCGTCTCAAATCATCATCATCGGGAACGCAAAGTCGACTCTGAAATCTCAGAACTCCATCATCTTGTATCACGAATCCTGGGGCCTTTCCTTTCTTTACTTCGTCACATAACTGAAGGATCAGAGAATCGTTCAACTGCTTAGATTTGATTTCCTCGACTAGTGACGAAGTCAGTTCCATCACATATAGTTGCCCTTGGATTCTTGGTGACCATACTTCAATCCCTTCGCGGATCAGTTCTCGTTGAATGCTGGTTTGGGACGTAAGTGCTTTCAACACTCGAAGAGAAACAGGTTTACGGATCAATGCATCAGCTACTACGTTTGCTTTACCGGGATGATATAGAATTTCCAAGTCATAATCCTTGATCAATTCTAGCCACCTTCTCTGCCTCATGTTTAATTCTTTCTGACTGAAAATGTACTTGAGGCTTTTATGATCTGTAAAGATCTGACAATGAGTGCCGTATAAATAATGTCGCCAAATTTTCAAGGCAAAGACCACAGCTGCTAACTCCAGATCATGAGTCGGGTAATTAACTTCGTACGGTTTCAACTGCTGAGAAGCATAGGCAATCACCTTATCCTTTTGCATCAACACACATCCCAGACCCTGATTTGAATCATCGCTGTATACCATGAATCCATCAGCTCCATCTGGTAACGCTAATATAGGTGTTGTCGTCAGTCTCTTCTTAAGTTCATCAAAACTAGCCCGGCATTTCTCATCCCACATGAACTTTTGAGTTTTCTGTAACAGCTAAGTGAGCGGAGGAGCAATTTTGGAAAATCCCTCTAAAAACGGCGATAATATCCAGCAAGTCCTAAGAAGCTTCGGACTTCTTTAACGTTACTAGGAGCTTCCCATTCCAAGATTGCTTCGACTTTCTTCGGTTCCACCTGAACTCCGTCAGTTGATATCACATGCCCAAGGAAGGTTACTTCCCTAAGCCAGAACTCGCACTTGGAAAGCTTCGCATAAAGCTGTTCGTTCCTTAAGGTGCTCAAAACCACACGCAAATGCTCGGCATGCTCCTCTGTGTATTTCGAATAGATAAAGATGTCATCAATGAAAACGACCACAAACTTATCTAGGTATTCTAAGAATACCCGATTCATCAATTGCATAAATACCGCAGGAGCATTGGTAAGTCCGAATGGCATCACCACGAATTCATAGTGCCCGTACCGGGATCTGAAAGCAGATTTCGGTATATCTAATTCCTTAATTCTCAACTGATGATATCCTGATCGCAAGTCAATCTTCGAGAATACCCTTCCCCTTGCAGTTGATCAAACAAGTCGTCGATCCGAGGTATAGGATACTTGTTCTTGATCGTCACCTTATTTAGCTCCCTGTAATCAATACATAATCGGAGGGATCCATATTTGTTCCGAACAAAGAGAACGGGTGCTCCCCAAGGAGAAACGCTAGGTTGAATATAACCCTTCTGCAATAATTCCTCCAGTTGCTTCTTTATTTCATACATCTCGGTTGGCGCCATGCGGTATGGTGCTCTGGAAATAGGAGCGGCTCCAGGCTCTAATTCGATAGTGAACTCCACTTCTCTCTGCGGAGGTAACCCAGGTAGTTCGTCAGGGAATACATCTGAGAATTCATTCACAACTGGAATAGACGAGAGCTCTACTCCTTCTTCTTTCTTCATGGCGTAGCACCAAAATCCGTGACAACCCTGCTTCAGTATTTTTACGGCTTTCATCGCTTCGATCAATTTTCCCGAGCTTCCCAGTCTCCATCCTCTAAATAAGTGTTCAGATCCGTCATCAGCAATGATAGAAATGACTCTCTTTCGGTAATTCAGAATAGCTCCATAACGGTTGAGCTAATCGTCTCCGAGAATTAAATCGTCACCATGAATGTCAACTACAATAAGATTCGATGGCCAATCTCTCCCTCCTATAGTCACTGGAAAATCTCTAGTTTCTAGGGTTCCCACAATTCTCTCTCCGCTCGGCAAACCCACAACATATGGTTCACAATCAAATAAACACGAGATTTTCAAACGATTAACACAGTTCAATGATATGAAAGAATGTGTAACTCCGGAATAGAATAAGACACTAACTGGTTGCAAAAGGATCTGAATAGTACCTGATGCAACAACAGTGTTCTGATCGTCAAATTTCCTCATCTCGTACAAGCGCGGAGGAACGGACCCAGCACTGGATGTCTCTCTCTTCCCAACATTTTGCTGCTGAAATCCACTCTGCTGCGTCTGGTTTACACTTATCTCCTTCGGAACTGGTGCTGGAGTGCGAGTACCAAATGATCTAGTCACAACTCCACAGAAAGCCGTACGGTGCCCTTCTTGCCCATAATCGAAACAAGTCACAGAAGATGCGGGGCAATCACGTCTAATATGCCCTGCTCGACCACAATTATAGCACTTCTTTGATGCGTCCAAAACTGCTGATGTTGTTCGGAACTTCTTTCCACCTCGAGAAGGATGTGGAGGTTTCCTAGTTGAATAAAATGAAGGCTGGCCCTTGCGGGGCCCACCACTCTTGTTTTCCGAGAAATTTCCGGTCACTTTATGCTTCTTTGCCTCCATCGATTTCTCCACCACCGCCTCTTTCATGTCGTAGGCCAGCGCTTTGTCTTGATACTGCCGCAACGTAGTACACTCGAATCCGGACATGTACTGTTGAATCTCCGGCTTCATCCGCATATCGAAATGAAAAATCTTTTCCGCCTTCGTTCTGACCAAGTGTCGCACACAAGTCAGCTGATAGTTAAAAGTCTTGATTATGTCTGTCACAGATGCTTCCGAACTCTGTGGTGAGAAAAACTCTCGGATTTTTGCCTCTCTAACTGGACGAGGACAATATTGTGCTTCCATCATTAGTTTGAATTCCGTCTAGTCAGCATTATGATTCTCAGGTCGAATAGCTTCCCACCAGTCAAAAGCCTCCCCAGTCAGAAAATATTGGGCAATAAGAACTATCCGGTCTTCGGGACAGTTAATACCCGCAAATATCTTCTCCAACTCCTTTATCCAATGATCCCAAGTAAGTGCCTCAGCAGATCCGTCAAATTTCGGCGGGTGTAATTTGACTATCTCAGCAAGCCATCTGTCTCCCCGGTTATCCTCGTGGTGCTGCTGTCCCATCACCGTCTGCATGCGGTCAACCACCTGAGCGAACTGGTTTATCTGAGCCACCACCTGTTGAAGCACTCCCGGCATGTTAGGATTCGCATCGTCATTCGCTGATCCCTGTCCTCCAAAATGGGAATCGGTTCGACTAGCCGATAATTCTGGGGTAGTTGCGGAATCCTCCTGTCTCACATTACCACGTCCGCGTCCACGACTGCGTCCGCATCCACGTCCTCCTCTCATCATACTGTAAACACAATTTCTCAATATCTAGGACAAAATTTTCAAAAATAAAGCCCGTCAATAGTCACAAAATAGAAATTAAGTAAAATGGTAGTATAAGAGATTAGGAGACTTACAACCACGGTCCACATGACGACTTTGGCTGAACAGTGATGTTACGAACGACCCGTAAATCAAATAACGTAAACAAACCCAACTAAAAACCCAACTGCTCAGATATCCATGAATCTTAGCTCTGATACCATATTCTGTAACACCCCGAGATATTCGGAATAATTACAGCACCGTAAACTCTTTAAGTAAGGATTTACAGGGCTAATTAAAAGAAATGTAAATATACTCCAACAATACCACAGAAATTCAAATTACAAAACCGGTTCCAACTGATCCAATACAACCATATCGAAATGATATTAATAAGACACGCGTACTCGAGTACTGAAAATAAACCAAGAAGACAAATCACAAAAACAACAAACATCACTGAGCCCCATCGTCATCACGCCGGTACTATAGTTGTTTCCCCGCTCCTCGGCTACCTGAACATCAAAACAAATGTCCACCCCCGAAGGGGTTAGCAAAACGATGCTAGTACAAGTATCATATTAAACAAATCGAATATGCATCAAAAATACATAACAAGATACACCACGCGGACTTCCGCTACCGGAATCCGACAATACGAATCCACAAGATTCCATTAGCACAGCATGGGTATTCCAATGATCCAGCGCCCTCAGCATAGATCCCAAGATGATCCCGTCGGACCAACACGAGGTGGAAAAAACCCGTCCAATGATCCAGCGCCCTCAGCCTAGATCCCAAGATGATCTCGTCGGATCAACACGAGGTGGACATCCGATCCAGCACCCTCAGCATAGACTGTACAGCATACACAAACACAACTCATGCATATATACATGCAAAATCGCTATGTCCATCAACATGAACATACAAACACTAGATAACGAATATCATGACAATTCAACGAAATAAATCCCATGTTCAACAACATGAATAAACCACATGTATGCTCAAAATACCAATATTAACAAATTACGATACTTGCCTCAAAGATGGCAAGAACAAATCACTCCAACGATCTCAACCCACTCGAAGGCCGTCTCCTTCGATCAACGTAGCAAGCTCGAACCTTAACAAAAGAAATAATACAAAATTCATCTCATGTCGTACGAATGTCTAACAATCCGGTCTACGGTCGAAAGCTCTAAAAATGAATTCTGCCTGAACTACTTAGCGTACGCTACGTATTCTGCGGAACGTGCGCTAAGCCGGATTGTTAGCGTACGTAAACGACGAAGTCTAGCGTACGCTAACTATATGCTGACAGTCCTCTCTGATCAGCCGACTGGCTCGCCTGATGACATAACGTACGTTACGTACCAAACGTAGCGTACGTTACTCATTCCCGATAGCGCACGTTAATATGCATATCTTAGCGTGCGCTAACCGTGCATGGCAGTTTACTACTGGGCAGTAGACTGGATCTAAGGGTGACAAAACTCATGAAATCTTCAGTGTTAATACATGTCATCTCTGTGCATATCATGCTCATACGGTTTGTGAAAGATCTTGACGGATTCAACGACTACGAGACACAAGGATACGTATAATCATCACAACACCATAATTCATCTTGATCTTCAAGAAAGTATCCTAAGTTCCATTCATTCTATGTCCCAAAACGAATGATTCCATTATGAAAAAACATAAGAACTTGATAATCTCCATAAACTGGTCATAATCGGTTTCAAGCTTCATGAATATGCTAGGAGTTCAAACACTAAAAGGTTCAATGGTTTATACGATGAAGAAGTACCGAAACATCGAAAATATCCTTCTAACACATGATGTTAGACTACTTACGTATATAACCGACTAGATAATCCCAAATCATGATCAACACGTTCTTCAGAATCTTACTTAATATTGGTGAAGAATCACCTATCTCAAAGAAGTGAAGAACAAGGAGGAACTTGAAGAAATCCAACGCCGAGGGTTTGAACACCAATCTCCAATGATCTACAACCTTCAAACTCGTGCTAGGATGATGATATGAGAGGTTGAGGATGGAGAAAGTAACTTCCTAAGTCTAATAATTCGGATTAGGGAAGTGAAAAGATCTGAAAAATGAAAAAGTGTGCTGTCCTTTATATAGAAAAGGGTTATTAGCGCGCGCTAGTCCATATCCATAGCGTGCGCTATCGTCCATACGAAACTTACTGACTTCATTGTACTCAGCATTTAGCGTGCGCTATCCTCATATCAGTAGTGTGTGCTACCGCAATGACTTGTCTTTTCCCGAAAGCCGTCGAGGTTCATCCCGACATGATCAGACCAAGATCCCCGGCTGATCTCACCTACCACCCTATCTTAATCATGCTGACTACGTATAGCGTGCGCTAAGGTTCATATATAGCGTGCGCTATGAACCCAACTTAGCGTACGCTACGCTAAGTCGTTAGCGTGCGCTACATGTGCAAAATCACCACTTAGAACACATTCATGCAATCATGCGCTCAACAACACCGGGTCATGAAATATGGAGAATAATACTGAGATCAAAATGCAACAAATACAATATCACAAGGTTCAAATACATATCAGAAATCTCGGGTATTACAACCATCACAGATGAATTTTTGTTTCTCTGATTTCGACTTGACTGTGACTTCGGCTTTACTGTAGTGTTTGGTTTACACTTCTCTGAAGTACTTATCTGTACTTTTGTACATAGCCGATTTTGAGCCTAAATTAAATGGCCTATAGAAGATACTCATTTGGTTCTTCTTTATATTTTACCAAGTATTTAACTTAACATAATTTGGCCTATGGAAGATACTCATCTGGTTCTTCCTTACATTTTTGCCAAGTAATAAACATTTGAATTACAATAATAACATCATCAAAATCTAACAAGTATTCCTAACAATTCCTCCTATTTTGATGATGGCAAAACTAAAGCAAATTATTCAAATGAACAGGTCTGCACTTGAGTGCTAGACACAAACTAAAATCGGTCTAGTTTTGAGACAACTGGGGATTGTTGTTCAAAAGACTGTTATATTAATTTTTTTGTATTGTTTTACAAGTACATGGCTTTCAATTATCAAAACAAATATAGGAAAATTACAAGTACAAAATTTACATAAAAAATATGAGTACAAACAAATCATCTGCCTCTGCGGATAGGCTGATTGGCAGGTCTGAGAAGCTTAGCTCCAATTGACCTTTTCTTGATGGGGGCTAGGCTGTATTTTCTCCTGACAACGAGGGCAGCAAAGTCTTGTTCTTCTTGGGAAGAGAACTTATGCTCGTCACACAGATTCTTTATCTTCCTTTGCAGTGCTAAATCATCCAATTCATTATTTTCCAAAGTGGGGGGGATCTTTAGGCCTGAAGGGAGGAATCATGGGGTATGCACTACATCCCTTTGCATGTTTTAGTAGGATGGCCCAGAGCTTTGGATGTGCTGATTCCATAAAGCTAATAAAAGTCTGCTGTGGGGAGCAATTTTTATCCTGGAGTAACTCCCAGATGTAAAAGTCTTTAATGAACTTTTTCTTTGCAGATCCCCACATTGGTGCAGCTTCGATAGGAAGGAAATCTTCAACAAACCACAACTCTTTGCCTTCCCATTCTAGTGTAGGCTCGTCCCCAATTCTGGTCCTCCTTCTTTTGGCTGCAGGCTGATCATCAGTCTGCTTTTGGTCAGCTTCTTCCTTCCTCTTTGCAGATGATGTCCCAGCTGTAATTAATTGGACATCTTGCTTCCTCTTCATCCTTAGCTCCTGAACTCCTCTTACTTCCCTCTGCCTGCTACCTTCCCCCTGTAACCTCTCTTCCCCCTTTTTGTCAGCATCAACCAGGATGGTCAATTGCTGCTCCACTCTATGGATCCAGTCAGACATGCCAAGGGGCATTCTGTTGTTTGTAGAAGGAGGTGGTTGAGGGATATTCCGCTGCAGCAAGGTATCTATCTTGGCATTAATGGACTGCAGGTCAGGAGTGATTTGTGAGGTAAGCAACTCTCCAACAGTGTCTTTTACAATTTGTCGGATCAGCTCAGTCATCATTGGTGAAATGTGTGATGTTTGCGGAGAGTGCTCTCCTGAGCCTTCGACGCCTGCAGGTGGGTGTGCAGATGACCCACCTGTCTGCAGACTCCTGTCTGCAGGTGGCCTACCAGATGGGGTATGCTCTGGGGTTCCCGATCTGTCATCCTCAGCTAGGTCTGCATCTAGGCTGGTATAGCGGGCAAGTGCCCCAGCCTTGTCTGATTCAGCTACTTTTTCTGCTTCTTTTCCCTTCTTTTTTCTCCTTCCTTCTTTTCTTCTTCCTTTTCTTCCTCTTCATCATGCTCCTTTTCTTTTTCTTTCTCAGCCTCCTTTTCTCCACCATCATCCTTACCATCATCATCATCATTTTTGTCATCATCATCATCATCCTTTTTATCATCATCATCCTTTTTATCATTATTTTTATCATCATCTTCTTTTTACTCTTCTTCTTCCTCCTGATCAACTTCCTCTCCTTCTTCTTATCCTTCATCCTCCAATTGCACAATTTTTTCGACTCCTTCTCCAGATTGTTTTTCCACTAAGATATTTTCTTCTTCTCTTTCTTCCTGTCTCTCCTCTTCATTCTCAACAATAAATTCTTGTTTTTCAACTTCTTCCTCCACTAACTCTTCTATCCTTATCTCTTTTTCTTCAACTACTCCTTCTTCATCAATAGATCCTTCAAAAATACTGTACATAATAGTATGGATAAATTGGTCTATTTGGGTTTTAAAATTGGACATGAACCAATTTTCCTGAAGCAACAAAATCGCGTCTGACTCGTTGCAAAAATGCATCAGCGCTTCTTCAGTAGCCTGGGGATACTCCCAGCTACTCACCTCAACTTAAGATTGCAGTTGAGTGAATGAAAGTGATTTTAAAATTTTCCATTCCTCATAAATATATACAAAGGAATGTTTTAAAGCATGAGGTTTTACCGATTTGAGCTGCTCTATGGATAGGTTGAAGGTATTGTTGTCAAGCAGGTTGAAGGTGTAGTTTTCTTCGGGTATGAGAATGATCAACCCTACTTCTTCTTACATGAATTGGGGAGTGAGAAGAGGGACAATCTGGGTCTCCAGGCTGGCAGGAGCAGGCTGGTCTTCCATATGAATAGGTTCAGGAGTGAATAAGGACTCAGGCTGCTCTTCTTCTTCAAATTACAATCGCCTGGGCCTCTTGGGAGAGGGTTCTGGTGAGGAGTGAATGATTGATGGTTCTCCAGGGGCAGGTCCCCTTCTTTTGAAATGGAGGGCGATAGGGGTGTTGTCTGACTCAGTTTTAGACTGGGCTGCAGGTGAGTTGCGGGCTGCAACTTGGTGATTCTCTGACTCGTCTGAGCTCACAGGGTATCTGTAGGTATACGGCTCCTCAGGCATTTCTCTTAATAGCTGAGCCGCTTTCCGCTCTCCACCCAATCGCCTTAGGGTTTCTTGGTCCAAATGACCAAATCTCTTATTGATGTGGAAAGGGTCTGCACTTCCCTTTGCCACACCGAGCTTCTCCAGAATCCAACTTATTTGCGTCCCGAATGCAAGCTTTGATTTGAACTTCTTCTCCTCGACTAGCCACTCGGCCTTATTTACCTCCCGCACCAATTGACGAAAAATGTAGTTAGCCCAGTCAATTGGCTCAACTTGAATTAGTGCTCCCAGCACCATGAACTTGGCTGATGATAATTGATCATAGCTGCCCGCCATCCCCATCACTATTTTGTTGGTGATGTCTAACGCATAGCGATATTCCTTTTTCAATTGGGTCCTTTTGGCAGTCAGCTTCAATTTAGAGGGCTGTTCGACGGTTTTGATTCTCATCTACGTGTCGGCTGCATTTTATTTCAAGGCTTCGATAGCCATGCTGCGGGATCTCATCCCGAAGATTTTTACGATTGTCTCCGGCGTGATATCCACTTGTCTTCCAAAAATTGTGCTCCGAATGCCCGATTCGAGCACTATGGCTTCCCTATAGAAAGCGATAACAGCCTCCTTGTAGAGATGTTGGGGGCTGATATCTAGGAATGGGTAGATCCCTTTCGTCTTCATCGCTCGGATAAGGTAACACACGTCATTCTCCAAATTGGCTTCAAGAAGTCCTTCAAAGTCGACGACCAGTGAAAAGATGATCTGGTCCTTCACTGCCTTGAGGTTCACTCCGTCAAAGTAAGATTCCATTTCTGCACAGTAAAAGATTTCTGAGTGTATGTAGAGTTCGTACGAATTTCTGCTCTGAAGAATTAGGGTTTTGTGAGGTTGAAGAAGGTAAAGTGAAAAGGCTTTTTCCCATCTTTAAAAAGAAAATGAAACGATGTTTGCAATTAAATATTCATTTATCTTAAACGGTGGTCCACCTTTTGAGGCTTTTAAAATTCAAATTAGTAATCGGTGGTCCAGTTTTTGAAAATTTGAAAATGGACAGTTGTAATTGGTCATAGTGGGGGTCCATTGAACGCGTAGTTGCCACGTGTATTTTAAACATATAGTATTATTCCACTTGTGATCCAAATAGTAATATGATATTATACAAATAGCAGATAATAATATAATATTCAGAAGTCGGTCAGGTTTAGAAAACTTAGCTGGTTGACTGTTTGACTCTTGACTGCTCTGCATCAGGTGAGTTGACTCCTTTGACTTCTCGCATGTGGTTTGATCAGCTAAGTTCCTTCATCTGTCCTTCGTCTTCTTGTCTGCATTAGGTAGGGTCTGATTCCTGTGATCATCTTAGTCCGTCCTTCGTCTGATCTGCTTCAGCTAGCTTTTTCATCTGTACTAGATTCCCAATCTAGTAATCCAAGTTCGCTGCTCAGCTCCAAAAACCTTCCTTCTGGCAAAGGTTTGGTGAAAATGTCAGCAATTTGGTAGTCTGTGCTGACTCTTTCAACTCTGATTCTCTTGTTAAGCATGTGATCTCTTATGAAGTGATGCTTAACATCAATATGCTTTGTCCTTGAATGTAATACCGGGTTGTTAGTTATTGCAATAGCACTATTGTTGTCACACCAAATTAGAACTTCATTAGCAATAATGTTGTAGTCCCTTAGCTGTTGTCTGATCCATAAAATCTGGGCACAACAACTACCTGCAGCTAGGTATTCTGAATCTGTTGTGGAGATAGAGTTTGAAACCTTCTTCTTGCTAAACCAGGATATCAGTCTGGTTCCTAGGAATTGGCACGTTCCACTTGTGCTTTTCCTATTTATTTTGCATCATGCGAAATCTTCATCTGAGTATCCTGATAGCTCGAAGTTATCATCCTTAGGGTACCATAGTCCAACATTGACTGTAGACTTAAGGTATTTGATTATTCTCTTGGCTGCATCTTGGTGAGACTGCTTTGGCTTGGATTGAAATCGTGCACATACTCCTACGGCATAAGATATATCTGGTCTGCTTGCAGTGAGGTATAACAATGATCCAATGAGCCCTCTGTAGTGGGTTGAGCCCACTGATATGCCTCCCTCATCTGCATCTAGATGATTGCTTGTACTCATAGGAATTCTTGCCGGTTTGTCTGATTCCATTCCAAATCTCTTGATTAGATCTCGGGTATATTTGGCTTGATTGATGAAATTTCCATTTTCCATCTGCTTGACTTGTAATCCAAGAAAGAAGTTAAGCTTTCCCATCATACTCATCTCAACTTCTCCTTGCATGAGATTTGAGAATTTCTGACACAGCTCTGGGTTGGTTGAGCCAAATATGATGTCATCTACATATATCTGAACTAGTAATATGTGGCCTTCGTGCTCCACTCTGAATAGGGTCTTGTCCACTTTCCCTTTGCAGAAACCGTTCTTCTCAAGGAATACAGATAAGGTTTCATACCAATCTCTTGGTGCCTGCTTGAGTCCATATAGAGCTTTCAATAACTTGTAGACTTTGTCTCATTTGACAAATCCTGGGGGTTGCTCCACATAGACTTCTTCTTCTAGGATTCCATTAAGAAAGGCACTCTTTACATCCATTTGATAGACTTCGAAGTCCTTGAATGCAGCATATGCGAGGAATAGTCTGATGGATTCTAATCTTGCAATAGGTGCATATGTTTCATCAAAATCTATTCCTTCACACTGTGCATAGCCTTTAGCAACAAGTCTGGCTTTATTCCTAACAACATCTCCATCTTCATTGCATTTGTTTTTGTACACCTATTTGGTGCTAATAACCTTATCTGGTCTGTCTGTCAGTTCCCAAACATTGTTCCTTTCCATCTGATTGGTCTCTTCTTACATTGAATTGATCCAAGAGTAGTCTTCCAGGGCTTGCTCTGTTGTCTTGGGTTCTATCTGAGACATAAAGCATGAAAACATTGCCATCCCTACGGGTAGAGTAGACTGTCTTGTCTTGACTCCATCAGTTATCTTTCCAATGATCTGTTGAATATGGTGATCTTTGAGCCACTTATGAATGTCTTCTTCTTCAGGGTCTGTTCCCCTTGTAGATTTGCTTTGGTGGATTTCCTCTCTCTCTGCATCAGCTTGGATCTGATCTCCTTGGTCTGCAACTGGATCAGCTACCATCTTGTCATCTGCAGGTTGGGATATGGTCTGGTCTGCTGATGAGTCTTTATCAGCTACAGTCTGATCTTTATCAGCAGCAACTGGATCAGGTAGGTTTGGTGGTCCTGTCTGATTTGCAGTTGGGTCTTCATCAGCTACAGATAGGTCTTCAGGCTGATCTGCAGGTGAGTCCACCATCCCTGTGTCATGGACAATGACTTCTTCTAGGGTTGCGGATTTGAGCTTATCCTCATTTAGTTCCACTTGTTTCCTGTACTCAACGGTAGATTCATCAAATACAACATGAGGTGTTTCCTCCACAACTAAGGTTCTTTTGTTAAAAACTCTATATGCCTTGCTTATTTGTGAATATTCCATAAAGAGACCATCATCGGTTTTAGCATCAAAGGCATTTAGTTGGGTTTTACCATTGTTGTGGATGAAACACTTACAACAAAAAATATGAAGTTTTGCCATGTCTCCCTACTATCATACTGTAGGTGTTCTGCCATTCCAAACCTCATATGGAGTTTTGCCATGTCTCCCTACTATCATACTTCTGTTCTGAGTGTGGCATGCTGTGTTGACAGCTTCAGCCCAGAACCTCTTGGGCAGGTCTGCTTCTGCAATCATGGACTTGGCTGCTTCCTTTAAGGTTCTGTTTCTTCTTCCGGCAACACCATTCTGCTGGGGGGTCCTGGCTGCAGATAGCTCATGCTGGATTCCATTCTGATCGCTGTAATCAGTGATCGCCTTGTTGAGAAATTCACCTCCTCTATCTGATCTGATCTTGATGATTGAGAGGGATTTCGCATTTTGAATCCTTCTCAGCAGCTCAGGTAACTTCGTCAAGGTTTCACTCTTCTTATATAGAAAGATAATCCATGTGAACCTTGAGTAGTCATGTATTACTACTAGAGCATGCTTTCTGCCACTTAGAGTCCTTGGCTTGATAGGTCCAAATAGATCCATATGAAGTAGATCTAAGATCCTTGATGTGAGAGTTGTAGGCTGGACTGGCTTGAATGATGCTCTGGTCTACTTTCCTTTATGACATACATCACAAAGAGCTTCCTTCTTGAATGCTTCTTCTGGAAGTCCTCTGACCAGCTTCTGATAACTAATCTTGTTGATGGCTTTGAAATTTAGATGACATAATCTTTTGTGCCACAGCCATCCATTCCCATCTATTGTCTTAGATAGAAAAAAGGTATTATAGATTCTTGTGTTCCAATCTATCATGTAGACGTCTCTCCTTCTGAATCCTTGTAGCTTCACCTCTCCAGATTGGATATCGATCACCATAAATTTCCAAATGGTGAAGACCACTAGGCTTATCTCATCACAGAACTGACTTATGCTGAGGAGATTATACTTGAGCCCTTTGACATAATGAACTTTAGATATAGTGATATTTCCTCGGTGCAACTCTCCAAAGCCTTTTGTTTGTCCTCTAGAGCTATCTCCAAAGGTTACGTCTGGACCTCTTTCTTTGACAAAATTTAACAGCACCTTCTTGTTCCCGGTCATGTGCCTTGAGCATCCGGAATCTACAAACCATTCTTCACCTCCAATGTTTGAATTTGTGGAGATGTGGTAGTAGTCCTTCCACCTTTTCTGCAATCAGACAAGCAGAGATTTAGGTACCCAAATCTGTGTGGGTCCTCTGGGGTTAGATGGTTTCATGGAGAATTGATTTCTCGTTCGATTGTGAAAACTAGATTGATTATAAGGTGTGTAAGGTCTAGGCCTATATCCTCTGTTAGGATTGTGTACCGGATATGCCTCACAAAACTGGTGGTGTGCGCCATGCCTAAATCTTGGCTGAGACCATTTGTTAAATCTTTGAGGTCTCCACACCTGTTCGTTTTGGAAATTAGGATAACCTTGAGGTTTCCATTTGCCCCTCCCATTTTGAAATCTATTTTTGGGGAGTCTTTGATAATAGTGGGCATGTTGTCTGGGCTGCTGCTTCTACCTTGGCCATTGCCTAGTCTCATGTCTAGGTGGCTGCCTTGTATACCTTAGCTGCAGCCTAGACTTGTGACTTGGCTGTTGCCTATTTTGAAATACAGGTTTTTATATTGGCTCATCAGTCGAGACAATTGTTTCTCCCTTGATGAAAGTGGTTTTAGAACTAGAGGGAGTGTGTGGGTCATATCCAAGGCCTGATCTGGAATATAATGGCCTTTTATTTGTACACAATTCGTCCAGGTTTAGAGATGCATTCAGGGAGGTTATTTCCTTCGCCTGATTTTTACTTAGCTGAGTCAGTTTAGTAAACTCAGCTTTTACATGAGCAAGTGCAGCTGATTTTTCACTATTTAAAACAGTTAATCGTTTAATCTCAGCTGTGGTATTATGTTAGGCGTATTTTTATACGTTTATTTATCATTATTTTGTATTCTTTTTGTGAGTAAATTTGCATAAATGAGCTTTTAATGCCCTATTCATTTATGTTTTGCAATAAATTGGAGTCCGGAAGCTAAAACGATGAAAAACGGGCGAAAACGGCGAATTTTGGCCTGAGGCCGCGGCACAAGGAAAGCGGGCCGCGGCACAAGAAGGCACCCAGCGACCCCCCGAGTAATCTGTACTCTGAGCCGCGGCACAGATATAGTGAGCCGCGGCCCAGAGGATAATTATAGCGCCCAGTTTTTAATCTGCGCCCCGTGAGCCGCGGCACAGATTAAGTGAGCCGCGGCACACGGGGCGGTTTTGGTGTGCTCCGCGTGGGTTTGGGCCGTTTTGAAGCCAGTTCTCGACCTAATCACACGGACGCGTTTTGGAGGCTACTGAGGATTATAAATAAGGGGTTTAAGGTCATAATTAGTAATCTGGGAATCTTCGAATCAGAGGATAAATCGCGGAAGAGAGAAGCAGAAGACACCAAGAGCAGAGGGCGGAAGCCAGAAGAACGGAGGAATCCGAGCTCTTCATTTGCGTTTGATTTTCATGCTTTCATTTATTAATTCTGTATTTTTATCTTTTAGCATGTCAGGCTAAAACCCTTGTTCTAGGATTTTGATGAAACCTAAGTTTTGACGGATTTGCTTTAGATTATCTATATAATTCCATTTTCTATTGAGTTTTCCCAATCGATTTTAATGCTTTCAATTGTCTGGCCAATAATTGGATTGTTTTAATTACGCAACTCGAATCGGGAGAGGAGAGTTGGTGAGGAACTATTGGTGAGAACCGTTTTATCTTGTAAGATAGGAATATACTCATAGGAACTACGTGGCCTTTTGGAGATTTTATGCTTTTTGCCTATTGACGAATTAATTCACCTAGGGATAGAGTGCTTTATTCGCCTTTAGAAAAATCTATTGACCTCGGGAGAGGCGGTAGAGTATTTTAGCAATCTTCGCCTTCAATAATTTGGGGAAATCATTAATTTCAGATAATCGAGAGTAAATTCGGATAAACCAAGGTGGATTTAGAATCCTAGACTTATTCATCATTTGATTCTCTTTCTTCAAGCGATCGTTTTTACTGTTAGTTCTTTTATTGATTTTATTTAGTTATTAATTGCAACCCAAATTTCGACTGTTCAAATAAAATTAGAATACATAAAAATCGGTACTTAGTAATTCAGTCCTCGTGGGAACGATACTCACTCATCACTTTATTACTTGTCTACGATAACGTGCACTTGCGTTAACGAAATATCGCAACAAGTTTTTGGCGCCGTTGCCGGGGACTGAAATTTTTACTAATATCGATTTCAGTATTTCTAGTCTTAGTTTGAACTTTTTGTTATATTTATTTTCGTGTATTTTATTTTATTTTATTTGTTCTTCCTTTCAGGATCTTTCGGGTAGTGCATGAGAAAATTCAGTAACAAAGGCCTACTACCTTTGAACACCGAACTCGAGCGCACTCTTAGGAGAAGTAAGAAGGAGAAACGACAGTTACCAGCGAAAGTCAACATGGCCGATAATATCGAAAATCACGGAGGTGATAATATTGTGCAGCAAGCTCAACCGGCAATGGCACTTCGAGATTATTCTATGCCGCAAATTAACGCAAATTTTTCGGGGATTCGGCGTCCCACCATCCAGGTAAACAACTTCGAAATCAAGCCTGCTATTATTCAGATGGTACAAGCGAGCCAGTTCTGTGGATTGCCGAACGACGACTCCAACGCACATATTGCGTCTTTTCTCGAGATTTGTGACACGTTCAAGAACAATGGTGTCATCGACGATGCTATCCGTTTAAGGCTTTTCCCTTTCTCTTTGAGGGACAAAGCCAAATTTTGGCTGAATTCTTTACCACCGGGCTCGATCACAACATGGGCAGAATTAGCGCAAGCCTTCCTTGCTAAATTCTTCCCACCTTCCAACACGGCGAGACTAATAAATGAGATCACCACTTTTGGTCAATATGATATGGAGTCGCTCCACGAGGCGTGGGAGCGATACAAAGATTTGCTAAGGAGATGCCCACATCACGGCCTATCGGATTGGATCCAGATTTAGACGTTCTATAATGGTTTGAGTGCTTCTACACGCACTCTCGTAGATGCAGCCGCTGGAGGAGCCTTAATGGGAAAAACAATGGCTGAAGCACACTCGTTGTTGGAAGTTATGGCCGCAAATGCGTAACATTGGCCGTCCGAACGAGTAAATCGGAAGCGAGTCATGGAAATTTCGAATAATGATCCGATCTCTACATTGTCGGCCCAAGTCACAGCGCTAACTCAGCAGCTTCAGGCATTTTCGCATGCTCCTTCCCCCGTTACCATAGAATCTTGTAATTGGTGTAGTGGGTCTCATCCTAGCGCGGAGTGCCAAGTCGGGAACCCTTTCGAGCAGCCTCAAATTGAACAAGCTCAGTTCGTGGGAAATGGAAGCCGGAAAAACAATTCGTACTCCAACACGTATAATCCGGGATGGCGTAATCATCCTAACTTCTCATGGAGAAACGGACAAAACCCGAACCAGCCTCCGTTAGCTCAAAACTAGCAGCAACCTTCTCCCACTCCAAAAGTTTCTCTAGAGGAAGCAATTGCGAAATTGGCAGCGAATACGAGTCAGTTCATGACCCGTACGGAAGCAACCTTGCAAAATCATTCCGCTTCCATTCGCAACTTGGAAGTCCAACTGGGCCAGATAGCAAGTGTGTTGACAGCCCGCCCGGAGGGTGCCTTGCCAAGTACGACCGAGACAAATCCTAGAGAAAATATAAATGCCATCTGTTTGAGAAGAGGGAAAGAGGTGTGCGACCAGCCCGAGAGGAGCGAAAATAGAAGTGAGAAGGAGGAGAAGAAAAATTCAGCTAATGAAGAATCACAAGATTGGAGACCCTCGATACTGTTTCGGGATAATCCGAAGGCATATGTGCCACCCGTCCCGTTTCCGCAGCGACTACAACAGAAAAAGGTGGACAAGCAGTTCTCCAAGTTTCTCGACATTTTCAAGAAGCTTCATATAAATATCCCATTTGCCGACACCTTGGAGAAAATGCCGAGCTATGTCAAGTTCATGAAGGAGATCTTATCAAAGAAAAGAAAGCTCTAGGAGTTTGAGACAGTCGCATTGACGGAGGAGTGCAGCGCGATCCTTCAGAAAAAACTTCCACCAGAATTTAAGGATCCGGGAAGCTTCAATATACTGTGCACCATAGGGAACCTCTCTTTCGATAAGGCGTTGTGCGATCTCGGTGCTAGTATTAACCTCATGCCTCTGTCTATTTTCAAAAATCTGGGAGTTGGAGAAGCGAAGCCGACGACAGTCTCCTTGCAATTAGCAGATCGATCTATTAAGTATCTGAGGGGAGTGATAGAGTACATTTTAGTAAATGCTGATAAGTTCATATTTTCAGCTGATTTTATTGTGCTCGACATGGAGGAGGATCAAGATATCCCAATTATTTTGGGAAGACCATTCTTAGCGACCTGCCGAACCCTCATAGATGTGGAAAAAGGGGAAATAACTCTAAGGGTTCAAGACGAGCATGTCACGTTCCAAGTGTTTAAATCTTTTCCATGTCCAGGTGGTGTTAAGAAGAACTCGCCAATTGAAAGCGTAGATGCCGTTGCGAAAGAAAGACACCGGAAAAATCGTCGGTCGAAAAACTCAGAATCCGTTTCAGATGGTCCGATTGCTAAAAATAATAAAGAGCAAGTCGCGTATATTAGGCAGTTGAATATGTCGCCATCCGTTCAGCCACAATCGAAAAAATCTCACTCTGTCCTAAGTTCGTTCGTGAAGGAGAAAAATAAGCCAGAAGTCAAACGGAGGCCAAATCATGAGAAAAATGGGTGTTTCGGAAAGTGGTTTTTGTCAAAACCTTTTCGCAAACAACATTGGGAGTCTGAACCAAAAATCGGATCGTTAATGACCAATGATCAAAATTTTAAAACACAAATTAACAGTTCGATGGACGGGGCGGAGTTCAAATGGAGTTTGCGAAAAGCGAACTGATTTTTTTCAATAGGTCCGGCTGAAGACTATAAACTTAGAACTTCTCGGGAGGCAACCCGAGTTTTAGTAGTAGATTTTAGTGTTTCAGTTTTTTCTTGCATTTTTGAATTTTTATTTTTCATCATTTTTGCTTTGATTTGCTTATCCCTCTCGTTCTTGACGTGTTCCTTTGAAAATTCTGTGCAGGAATCACCCCAGGGGAAGAAATCATTGACGAGCCGCGGCACGTTGCTGCTGAGCCGCGGCACACCAAACGGCAGAGTTACACCCAGGTCCCTGTAGTCTATGCCGCGGCACGGACAAGATGAGCCGCGGCACCCATATGCTGAGCCGCGGCACAAAGCGAAACAAAAACCAACACCCAGGAGGCTGTACTCTGGGCCGCGGCTCACTTATGTTGTGCCGCGGCCCCCGTCGCAACATGAGAATGCCCAGGTATACTTCATACATTCGATCGGCCAGCACACATCTGGTAAGGTCCCTCTCCTTCCTTCGCACAATGAGGTCGGTCGATACCATTCTCTTAGTCTTCTTCTCAAATTCTTCAGGTAATTCTCAATCTCGCATTCATAATTGATGCATGATTTGAAAAGTAAGTTTTTGTTATCTGTTGTTAGTTGTTCTTCACAATTCTCTCAAAAATGGAATTGGAATATGGTGAATATGATATGTGATTGTGATAGTATTTGTGATCACGAACAAAGTGGGGATGTGAGTTGTCGTTTATCATGGCTATTTATCTATGTTGTTATTTTTGGGGATTGGGATTCAGCCATTAAAACTCTTGTTCTTCATTTAAACTTGTGCATACCAAGTGTTTGATAAATTGCAGCAATGAAAAATTGGTAAGCCAAGCATTTTCAAATTATATGCAACGAATCATTTTATCGTATTACATTGTCCCCAACCCTTACATCATGTTAAATTTAAGAGCTCGTACTTAACTTCTTCTTTGATGATGCAAGCTCATTTATTCACGCTCTGCATGATGTAGTCGAGAAGCGTGCAGGCTCGCCGGACGACGCCGGCACCAGTTCGTGAGCTGACTGTAGGGGAGTACTTGACCTTTCACTTTTATTGCATATTATATTTTGTCCATGGAGGTCAATGTACGTCCTAAGTTTGGGGGGGATTTACTTTCTGTTGCTATACTTATTGCTGTACTGATTTCGTTTGCACTTTCGTTATTTTTAGTTATCTTTTTGTTGCTAGCCTTGCTTGTCATGATTTTACTCTTATTCGTGAATTTTTCGTGTTTCTTTGTGTGTGAAACTGATGTTACGACACTGTTTTCTCTCTGAAAAAAAAATGGTTGAGTTTTAGTCGAGTTATAGTCAGTAATATCTGTTTTTGTTGAGTATTCATCTAGGTCCGAAATTTTTTTGTTTTTGTAGAAATCTTAGCAGATAAGAAAGGAAACATACATATTTTCAAATCGTCGTCTATACATTTGGTTACATTTTTTCGGTTAGCTAGTTGTCCAGTAACATGAGTCGTATTGGCATTTGATTTGAGTTTAGAGTCGGATAGTTTTTCTCAAAATTCGAGATATTAATTTTTTCTATGATGGGAAGTCTAGTAACCGGGGGTATTCACATGACTCGTTGTTTACTCTCGCATAAAACGACGACCCTGATTAGACTAGTGATTTAGAAATTTCGCATGTGCCGATGATAGGGAGCCTAGTAACCGGCGGTATTCGCGTGACCCGTTGTTTACTCTCGCGTAAAACAGCAACCTTGAATCGGACATGCGAGAATAGCTATTCGAGTTGTTTCTCCGTTGTGGAGGGGAACTTAGTAACTAGAAGCGTCCATGTGCCCCATGAGTGTCTTTTATGTCAAACGGTTTCCTAATACATGAGAATGGAATTTCCACCCTAGGATTATCCCGATGAAACATCCCGAGATTCAAACCTAGTGGTCAACTCGAATCATCTTCTTGAGCATATATAAGGGAATACTATCCGCGGGTTATTTTTGATGAAACTCGTGAAAATGTTTGCCAGTAGACTGTGGAACTGGGCGAGTTAGCTTGTTTATTTTAACCTTTCATATTGACGGTCGATTAAATTCTCCGTTTGTTAATCTTTGAGCTGGATTTTCTTCATGAACGAGTGATTAGGACTGAAATTGGTTACTTTGTGGAATCAGTGTTCTGGGTGTAACTCGCTATTACGATACTTGTATTATTCAGAGAGAATTTCAGGGTAGTATTGATTAGGTTGAGCACTATGAGTTGCACGATTATTCACGAAATTCTTTTGTTGAAATTAATTCTTTTTGCTTGAGGACAAGCAAAGGCTCAAGTTTGGGGGTATTTGTTAGGCGTATTTTTATACGTTTATTTATCATTATTTTGTATTCTTTTTGTGAGTAAATTTGCATAAATGAGCTTTTAATGCCCTATTCTTTTATGTTTTGCAAGAAATTGGAGTCCGGAAGCTAAAACGATGAAAAACGGGCGAAAACGGCGAATTTTGGCCTGGGGCCGCGGCACAAGGAAAGCGGGCCGCGGCACAGGAAGGCACCCAGCGACCCCCCGAGTAATCTGTACTCTGAGCGGCGGCACAGATATAGTGAGCCGCGGCCCAGAGGATAATTATAGCGCCCAGTTTTTAATCTGCGCCCCGTGAGCCGCGGCACAGATTAAGTGAGCCGCGGCACACGGGGCGGTTTTGGTGTGCTCCGCGCGGGTTTGGGCCGTTTTGAAGCCAGTTCTCGACCTAATCACACGGACACGTTTTGGAGGCTACTGAGGATTATAAATAAGGGGTTTAAGGTCATAATTAGTAATCTGGGAATCTTGGAATCAGAGGATAAATCGCGGAAGAGAGAAGCAGAAGACACCAAGAGTAGAGGGCGGAAGCGAGAAGAACGGAGGAATCCGATCTCTTCATCTGCGTTTGATTTTCATGCTTTCATTTATTAATTCTGTATTTTTATCTTTTAGCATGTCAGGCTAAAACCCTTGTTCTAGGATTTTGATGAAACCTAAGTTTTGACGGATTTGCTTTAGATTATCTATATAATTCCCTTTTCTATTGAGTTTTCCCAATTGATTTTAATGCTTTCAATTGTCTGGCCAATAATTGGATTGTTTTAATTACGCAACTCGAATCGGGAGAGGAGAGTTGGTAAGGAACTATTGGTGAGAACCGTTTTATCTTGTAAGATAAGAATATACTCATAGGAACTACGTGGCCTTTTGGAGATTTTATGCTTTTTGCCTATTGACGAATTAATTCACCTAGGGATAGAGTGTGTTATTCGCCTTTAGAAAAATCTATTGACCTCGGGAGAGGCGGTAGAGTATTTTAGCAATCTTCATTCAATAAATTGGGGAAATCATTAATTTCAGATAATCGAGAGTAAATTCGGATAAACCAAGGTGGATTCAGAATCCCAGACTTATTCATCATTTGATTCTCTTTCTTCAAGCGATCGTTTTTACTGTTAGTTCTTTTATTGATTTTATTTAGTTATTAATTGCAACCCAAATTTCGACTGTTCAAATAAAATTAGAATACATAAAAATTGGTACTTAGTAATTCTGTCCTTGTGGGAACGATACTCACTCATCACTTTATTACTTGTCTACGATAACGTGCACTTGCGTTAACGAAATATCGCAACATTTATCAGCCTGGTTTGTAGAGTTATCTGGAACCTGTTTTTCAAGATCAGCTTTGGTTTTATTAAATTTTAGGCTGAGTTTTTCGAAGTCATTTTTCAGCTGCCCATTCTCATCTTGCAGCTGGGTCCTCTCGGCTGATACAGTTTGGTGTGCAGTTTTTAATCTCTCAAAATCTTTGAGAAGCTGATTTACAGACTCGTGTAAGTCCATGTCTTGTGACATGTCTGAGCTTTTATTATTTGAAGCTGAGGGTTTAGATGTTACCTCTTCATCAGCTAGGTTGGCCATCAGATAATCATATTCTTCATCATCATCAGAGAAGAATCCGCTTCTTGATTCTACTCGCTCTTGATCTTCTCCAATGAAGGCCTTCCTTTTGTCTTCTTTTCTGCTCACCTCCTTCTTGCTCTCGTCCTTCTTGAGATCAGGACAGTCAATTTGAATGTGTCCTGTCTTGTGGCAATTATAACATTCCACCTTCCAGCTTCCAGCTTTTTGATTTCTCCTGGGGTTCTCTTTATAATTCTTTTTGTATTTGGAGTAATTCTTTCTGAAGTTGCTGAACTTTTGCATTATGAACACCATTTCTTCCTCAAAATCAAGTGGATTTGGAGGTTTTACATCAAGTAGGATCTTGGCGGGGGACTCGGCTGCAAAGGTTATTCCCTTCTCTGCAGGCTCGGTAGATGATGAACTTGGAAGCTCAAACACATAAGCCTTTAGACCAGAGAACAGCTCTTGGATCTTTATTTTGTTAAGATCCTTAGATTCTCTCATGGCCAATGCCTTCATACTCCATTCATGATTGAGAGATCTTAAGACCTTCAGCGCCATCTCCCTGTTCCCATATGACTTTCCCAGGGAGTTAATCTCATTGATGATTTCAGTGAACCTTGTGTCTGTAATACCCGTACTTTTTGTAAATCTTCTACTCTTGTGATTTTTAATTTTTACACTCGTGTAAGTGTTTAGTAAGCTTATATTAATCTTGGAACTCTTGTCAATTGGATTTACCCCCCCTTTTCTTGTTCGGATCGTCGCTTTTTTCGGATCCTTGATGAGATTATACTACCTTTGTGTAAAGGGTAGCGCACGCTACGCACACCTTGTAGCGCACGCTAATTTAGTGAGGGTAGCGCACGCTATCCGTTATAATTAGCGCACACTACTAATGTATTGGAGGCAGACAGTCCAGTAGCTACTAGACTGGAAAAGGGAATTCCTAGCGTACGCTATGTGTGACTGGTAGCATACGCTAGATTTTGGTGGTAGAGCACGCTACGTTACTAGAGTAACGTGCGCTAAAGAGAGCAGAGCTGGGGACAGTAGGTTATGGACTGGGCACTGACTACCAGGTAGCGCACGCTATTAGAAATAATTAGCGCACGCTAATTGAAGTCACTAGCGCACGCTATGAGCAGGTGTTAGTGTATGCTAACGGAGCTGGCAGAGGCTACTGGATTGCCTGGTGAGTCCGATAGCGCACGCTATTTTTCATGGCTAGCGCACGCTAGTCCCTATTTAGTATAAATAGGACATCTCCATTCCCAAATCGTCATTTCTTCCTTCCTTCACCTCCTTAGACGATTTTAGGCGATTCCGGGCGATTTGTGAGGAGTTCTTCGAGCTGCAATTATCTAGCAACATCTTTAAGTTTCTAGTTCGGATTTATCAACATTTAATCCTCTCCACCGCTCCAAATCAAGGTAAACTTCTCACAACCCTAGATTTTCGAGATTTGGGGATTTTCCATCTGATTTCTTTGATCCAGCTTGTTGATTATGTTAGAATATGTCGATTACGAGTTATCTACCTTGGATACATGTTTTCCTACGGATTTATTGGTATATTTCCGGAGTTCTTGAGTGTTTGGGATATTTGACTTGCGATTCACTATCCAAGAGAATTATTCCCGGAACACATGTATCGGGGTAGTAAATTCGGGTGATTCCAACTTATTTTCATACCGATGGGGTTTTGATAATTTAATTACGAACTTGTCTAGGTTCGGAGTTGTCGAATCCTTCAATCTTGGTACCTTGTCGTTCGTACCCTTTCCTCTCGATTCCAGGCAAGTGATTCTTGTGAAAGTTATGTTCTTAAATGTGAAAAGTAATGCATGTGATTGTGAGAGTTGCTTTCGTTCACTCCGAGAGGACCCGACGGGGTCGAGGAGGGTTCCGCTTATGTCGGTTCCGTGAACATTTGGGTTAGCCACTCCGAGATGATTCGACGGGGTCGAGGAGGGATTCGCGCATTGTCGAGTCCACGGTTAATCAAGAGATATCATCATTTCTAAATATGTTTGGATAATTGCATTTTCCGGAAAATCATTATCATGGCTTTGAATTGGTGCATATGCTTTTATGTATAAGACTTGACATTTCACTTGTAATACTTGCCCTAACCCCTCTCGTTTGGGGAAAATTACTTTTGTGTTTTTCAGGTCCTAAGGAACCATACGAGCGAGCACCGGGACGATACGATGAGGATGGCGAGGCGTGATACTGTGGCTAGTTGTGTTCCGTTTTGTTTGGCCGTTGTTCTATTCGGTCTATTTTATCCTTGTATAAATAAATGGTACTCGAGTACTTTAGGAAAGTCCTTTTCCATTGTCGTACAACTTCTTGTATTTCTTCATGGTATTGTTTGTCCGTGGTTGAACTTCCTTGTTTGTATCGAATTTATTGATTCCCAAGTGGATTTTGTCAAATTTTGATACGTTGTGAGTGAGATGAGCCTAGTGGGTCCCAGGTCGGGATTTATGGCACTGTGATATTCTCCGAATATCTCGAGGGGTGTTACAGAATTTGGTATCAGAGCTTAGGTTTATGGATACCTAGGCTGTCGGATTGCTGGGTCTAAATGTACTATTCCAAGAACACAGTATCATTGCGCTGCCGTCATCTCATACGACCGGTACTCGTAAGTTCCCTATCTTATTTACCCTCTTTATTCACTCACTATCATTCGATTATGGGACATGAGAAGTCCATATTCTAGATGGGATTGCTTCGAGCTATGCTTATGATTTTACTTACATTTTTCTTTAGAATGTCAACTGGTAGAGGACGTGGACGCAGCCGTGGTCGTGGCCGAGGGCGTGGCGCAGCCGGTGGAGCGGCCATGTCCCTCAGCTCGGTAGAAGGCTCAGCTACGCCTAGCTTGTCGGACTCTATTCAACCTAGCATCGGTAGTCATCAGGAGCCATCAGCGAGTCTGAGAACTTCTACAGGGAGCCAACCGGATGTGGGTGTTGCCACCATACTGCAGCAAGTGGCGAACTAAATGGCTCTTTTAACCCATGCGGTACAGCTTAACCAACCACCTCCTGTTACTGACACTGGGGCTGAGAAGTGGTTACAAGATGTTATTCATATGCGCCCTCCCCAATTTATTGGTGCAAATGATCCGACCGGCTCGGAAGATTGGATTAATGTGATGAATAAAGTTTTCATGGTCGTGAATTGTCCAGAGACACGTAAGGTGCCAGTTGCCCAGTACTTCCTATCAAGGGATGCGGCTAGCTGGTGGCAAGCTGTTGCACCTCAGGATCATGAGGTTTCATGGGACGAGTTTAAGGAATTGATGGAGGCCGAGTTCTGCCCGTGGCCTATTCAAGAGGACAGGATTCGAGCCTTTTATGAAGCTAAACCCCAGGATGTCCCTGTATCTCAGGCAATCATTGAATACAACCGTCAACTCAACCATGTGAAAAATCAAGTGAAGGAAGAGAAAGATAGAATTCGTCACTTTGACATGCGAATGAAGCCAAAAGTTCGGCACTATATGTCGGGCTTCGCTTGCACCACATTGAAGGAGTACCAAGATAGGGCACTAGCCTATGATATGTCCTTCACTACTACCGAAACGACAAGTGAGAGTAAGAAGCAGAAGACCACTGGAAAGTTTTCTAGCGGTAGAGGTGGCAACCAGCGGGGATCGCAGTCGGCAAGCTATACAACCAAAGGGTCTTCCCGTGCATCCGTAGGTAAACGGAATTTCAGATCTGGTGCTAATGTGTCCAACCGGGTTGTGACATGTTTTAATTGTGGCCAACAGAGCCATCTTAGTCGTGATTGTGGTCTACCCCCATTGAAGTGTTTTAATTGCGGCCAGGAAGGCCACAGAGCCATGTACTGTACGGAAGAAGAAACTCCACTTGGAACTCAGGCATCAGCCCCTACGCCTGGAGAACCGAGTGTTAATCAGAAGTCATCTACGGGTCAGCCATTCCAGAGTTACGGTCGAGGCAGAGGCCGTGGTCAGTCTGTTAGAGGGGGAGTCCCTAGTGCTGGTTCGATGCAACCTCGTGTCTATGAGATGAGGAAAGCTGGAGATCCAGAGGCTACCGTGGCGACAGGTATCATTTCTCTTTTGTCTCATCCAGTTAGAGTGCTTTTTGATTCTGGTGCTTCTCATTCGTTCATCTCTTTGGATTGTGTGCGTCGATTGAATATTGAGGGCTTGTCTCCTTGTGAGTCCTTTGTGGTTAAGTTGCCCAGTGGTGATAGAATCGTGGGAGACAAGGAAGTTAGAGATTGTCCGGTGTTAATCGCTGAGAGAGTGTGGTTTTCGAATTTGATAGTCGTAGACATTGTTGATGAAGATCTAATCCTCGGTGACGATTGGCTCGATAGACACGGTGCGGTAATGAATTATCGCACGAAGATCATATCAATGTTAGCCAAAGACGCATCAACACCATTTTGCGGGGTACAAGAGGGGATATCAGGAATTTTTGATTAGTGCCTTGAAGGTGACAAAACTTATTAGAAAGGGCTGTGTTGGGTATTGGTGTTATGCCATGAAAGTCGAAGATGGGAAAGTTGAACTTCCCTCGATTCCTATTGTAAGTGATTTTCCGGATGTTTTCCTAGACGAATTACCGGGACTACCACCGGGGCGGGAAGTTGAATTTACAATTGATTTGGAGTCAGGAGCAACCCCGATTTCTAAGGCACCGTATCCTATGGCACCTTCAGAAATGCAAGAGTTGAAGAAACAGCTGGGAGAATTGTTGGATAAAGGGTATATTAGACCCAGTGCCTCGCCATGGGGTGCACCGGTCTTGTTCGTAAGGAAGAAAGATGGTTCACTACGTTTGTGTATTGATTATCGGGAACTGAACAAAGTGACCATTAAGAATAAATACCCTTTGCCGCGTATCGATGATTTGTTTGATCAATTGCAGGGAGCCGCGGTGTTCTCGAAAATTGATTTGAGGTCCGGTTACTATCAACTTCACATTAAGGAATCCGACGTTCCTAAAACTGCTTTCCGTACGAGGTATGGACACTATGAGTTTGTGGTTATGCCTTTTGGGTTAACCAACGCACCGGCGATATTTATGCAATTGATGAATAAAATATTTATTGAGCATCTTGATAATTGTGTAGTCGATATTTTGGTCTACTCTCGAGATGAAGAGGAACACGCTCGGCATTTGCGATTGGTGTTGGAGATTTTGAGGACTCAACACCTCTATGCAAAGTTTTCTAAGTGTGAATTCTGGCTGAAGGAAGTCATGTTTCTCGGACATGTGATTTCAGCGGAAGGGGTTCGGGTAGATCCCCAGAAAATTGAGGCAGTGTTAGATTGGGCCCCACCCAGGAACGTGAAGGAAGTTCGTAGCTTTTTGGGTCTGTCCGGATACTACCGGAGGTTCGTCGAGGGGTTCTCCAAACTTGCTCGACCACTTACTCAATTACTCCAGAAGTCCGAAAGGTTCGAATGGAATGAAGAGAGACAACGGAGTTTCGAAGAGCTGAAAAGGCGTCTGACTACCGCGCCGGTTTTAGCCCTACCTCAGGGAGTCGGTGGGTATTCGGTTTATTGTGACGCATCAGGACAATGACTTGGATGCGTACTCTTGCAGCATGATAAGACGATTGCCTATGCTTCACGGCAACTTAAACCGTATGAGCTGAATTATCCTACCCATGATTTGGAATTAGCTGCTGTAGTGTTTGCACTGAAGATCTGGCGTCACTATTTGTACGGTTCTTCATGTCGAATTTATACCGACCACAAGAGCCTAAAGTATATTTTTAGCCAGAAAGAGCTGAATATGAGACAACGACGTTGGTTAGAGCTGATAAAGGATTATGATCTGGAAATCCTTTACCATCCAGGAAAGGCTAACGTTGTAGCTGATGCGTTGAGCCGGAAGTCGATATCTCTTCAGATGCTTGAGGCCCTTACGCCTCAAGTTAAGATCAGACGGGAGTTAATTGAGCAGGGAGTCGAAGTACGGATCCAATGGGTTCAGGGTCAGATGTGTACTCTGGAGGCTATTCCGTCCTTGATCGACGACGTTGGGGAAAAACAGGAGAGTGACCCAATGCTTGTCCAACTGAAGGCGGACGTGGAAAAAGGGAAAGCCCCTGGGTTTATGATCCAAGAGGATGGCATTTTGAAATTTCAAGGTAGGCTTTGTGTTCCGAATGACTCAGAGCTGAGACAGAGAATACTCCGAGAAGCCCATGCTACACCTTACTCGATCCATCCTGGGACGAGTAAGATGTACAAGGATATTAAAAGGAGATTTTGGTGGAATAATATGAAGAGAGATGTCACCAAGTTTGTGTCAAGGTGTTTGACATGTCAACAAGTCAAAATTGAGCATCAACGGCCAGCCGGGCTGTTGAAACCTCTCCCTATTCCCTAATGGAAATGGGAGGATATTACCATGGATTTCATCACCGGGATGCCGAGGACTAAATCGGGGATGAATATGATTTGGGTTATTGTTGACCAATTGACTTAGTCGGCACATTTTCTTGGCATTAAGGACACGTGGGGACCGGAGCGATTGTCCCGAATTTTTATATCAGAGATTGTGAGATTACACGGTATGCCAAAGTCTATTGTTTCCGATCGTGATGGCCATTTCGTGTCGCATTTTTGGAAGGAGGTCCATCAAGCCTTGGGCACCGAATTGAGGTTGAGTACTTCCTTCCACCCACAGTCTGACGGTCAGACTGCGCGGATGATCCAGACATTGGAAGATATGCTGAGGGCATGTGCCCTGGATTGGAGTACCGATTGGGAAATACACCTACCTTTGATCGAGTTCACTTACAATAATAGCTGGCACGCATCGATCAAGATGGCACCTTTTGAGGCATTGTATGGTAGGCGGTGTAGATCTCCACTTTGTTGGGATGAAGCTTCAGATTTAGTCGGGACGGAACCCGATATGTTAATGGAAAGCAAAGAGAAGATTTCCATCATCCGAGACCGATTGTTAACCGCTCAGAGTCGACAAAAATCCTATGCCGACAATCGTCGTCGGCCCTTGGAATTTGATGTGGGAGATCATGTCCTACTCAAAGTATCACCGATTAGAGGAGTCTTCAGGTTCCGAAAAAAGGGCAAACTTAGTCCGAGATATATTGGACCATTTGAGATTCTCGATAGAATTGGGGAACTGGCCTATCGATTGGCTTTACCTCCAGCCCTTAGCCATGTTCACAGTGTGTTCCATGTTTCCCAACTGAGGAGGTATGTCCCTGACCCGAGTCATATCATTGACTACGGGGACATCGAGATCGCAGAGGATGTCACATTTGAAGAGAAACCAGTGAAAGTACTAGAGCATCGAGTAAAACAACTCCGGCATAAAACCATACCGTTGGTTAAAGTTAAGTGGTCACGACACGGAGTTGAGGAAGCGACGTGGGAAACCGAGGAGAGCATGCGCACTAAATACCCAGAGTTATTCATTTCTTAAGTTTCGGGACGAAACTTCATTTTAGAGGGGGAGGATGTAATACCCATACTTTTTGTAAATCTTCTACTCTTGTGCTTTGTAATTTTTACACTCGTGTAAGTGTTTAGTAAGCTTATATTATTCTTGAAACTCTTGTCAATTGGATTTACCCCCCTTTTCTTGTTCGGATCGTCGCTGTTTTCGGATCCTTGATGCGATTATACTACCTTTGTGTAAAGGGTAGCGCACGCTACGCACACCTTGTAGCCCATGCTAATTTAGTGAGGGTAGCGCACGCTATCCGTTATAATTAGCGCACGCTACTAATGTATTGAGGCGCATACCCAGAGCTACTGGAATGGAAAAGGGAATTCCTAGCGTACGCTAGGTGTGACTGGTAGCGTACGCTAGATTTTGGTGGTAGCGCACGCTACGTTACTAGAGTAACGTGCGCTAAAGAGAGCAGAGCTGGGGACAGTAGGTTCTGGACTGGGCACTGACTACCAGGTAGCGCACGCTATTAGAAATAATTAGCGCACGCTAATTGAAGTCACTAGCGCACGCTATGAGCAGGTGTTAGCATACGCTAACGGAGCTAGTAGAGGCTACAGGATTGCCTGGTGAGTCCGATAGCCACTACACCATATATGGGCTTCAGCAACGTTTATTTTGATGTTACAAGTAAAAGTGTTGCCTTATATGCCTTAAAATTGGTCTATGGTAACATTTTGTTTTGGCGTTACAGTTTATAGTAACCGGTGTTACCATAGACATAATTCGGTATCTATGGTAACACCAAAATGGGTGTTGCCATTGATCTTTAAAAAAAGTGTTACTAAGAATGAAAAAAAAGGTGGGCCAAGGAAAAAACTAAAAATAAAAGGCGGGCTTGATGAGCGGGCTTAATTTTGTCCAAAAACAAATTGAACTGTCCAAATAATTTATTCTAACTATTTTGTCAAAAAAATCTCACTCTCTCTCACTGCTCTCTCACTCAACTCAACTCTGTATCTCTCACTGCTCTCTCAAGGCGACAATAAATTTGGATTCTTTCAAGGTGATATATTAGGGTTCTTCACGGTCTCTATGGGTATTTAATCAACTATTAATTGCTTCTATAGAAGCAATTAGGTTCATGATCATAAGCAAAAGATATTTCAAAACCCCCTCAATTTATCATAACCAGGAACTACGATAAAAATGTATATTCCACTAAAATTATTCGAATAATATTATCACTAAGTAATACTCAAATATAGAGATAATTAATAATTTTAATTATACTAAATTCATCTAATATTTTTGTTAGTACTTTTTAGCTCATAAAGTTCATTTAATACTTTATTTATACTTTAAATCATTAAATTTTATTTATTTATAGGTAAATTGAGTTAAATTGATAATGCTTAAACGTATTAAAGATTACTCTTTTTTATTAATATATATAAAAAATGAAAATATTATCTCTTTATTTCTTGTTTAGTTTTTTGAGTACTCATTCCGACTCTAATTATTCGAGTACTTTTTAATTATCCAAAATGTTTTATTATTTAAAATCAAACTATTAAGATCGAATATCGATTTTTACAAAATTGCTCTCGGTTTATCATCTTTTCTTGATGTGTAATTATGGAACTTATTGACGAAAGTCGACAATGCGTCACATATTGTTACCATCTGTATGTGTTACTGATAGTTTTTTACCTTTCTCACCCTCTGACTCATTTCTAACATAAAAAAGTACAGAAAATAATTACGCTTCATCTCCTCCCTTCAACATTGACGCCCTAATTTTATTGTGTCATTCTACTCCAACGCAACTCACTTTGTATCTACTTTATCGGTCTTCATCTTTTTCGGCGCTGCAGTTTCATTCGCCGGCGGTCCAGACCATCCCTGGTTCCTCTCTATTCTCGGTCGGGAGGCGTCTCTAAAATATTCATACTTTACAGGTGATTAGTTGTTGAGTTTTGCAATTTATGCAGGAAATAATAATTATGTTCTTTTGAGTTAGAAATGCAGAGAAAAGTCCCCTGACAGATATTGTGGTATTATTTATTCGTATAATAGAATGTTCAATCTATATAATATTAGGTTGAATTTCTCTGTTAGGTACTAAGTGGCGATTTCGTAGATTTAGGGAGTTTATTTGGAATTCCGAGAGCATGACTCATGATTCGAGCTGGAATTATAAAGGATAGTATTTTTGGATGCTTATCAAGTCTAAAAGAGATATGAATGAAATCCTTCTTTAACTGGATGGATAGTCGTCGCAAGTAAAATTATGCTTGTCATTCAATATTCTTGATTTTTTCCTACTAATTAATTTTTCAGTAGGATTTAATGATGTATTAGTTGTGCTGTTATATATTCAATCTGATTAATGCCTTTTTATCGAACTTTTTTTACTTGTTTTCTGTGAGCAGAGTTCTGGGAAATCTTCGGTCTTGGAGAACATAGTCGGGAGGGACTTTCTTCCTAGAGGATCTATTTAGGATTCTTATATTTTGAGTTTATTAAGCTCTACTCGTTTACCATAATGCTACACTTATCTAGGGTTCTCCGCTCTTTTATTTCTGATCATGTAACGGGTCTATGCAGGGATTTCACCAGGATACCTTTAGTATTACAACTGCAACAAACAGATAAAGAACAGCAGGAGTATGCAAAGTTTGGTCATATGCCTCGACGAAAGTTCACTGATTTTGGTATCCAATTCTGTACCGAATTTTATATATAACATGAGTGGCATAATTCCATGTTGAAGATCATTCGGCTGTTGTCATTCAGCATATATACTTAATTGAGTTTTATAAAAGAAATTTTCTTGATATAAATGATTTATGAATAATTTGAGGAGCCTCTTCAATGCTATACGTTTTAGCAGGTTTTTGACATTAACACATGGCACATATTAAGAACAGAGGACCTGATTCGCTTATTCTTGATCTTCTTTTGCTGTTAACTAATCTACCTCCTCTAGTTATCAAGGCAAGGATCTCATTAAATTGTAATTATTTTAAACTTGATCTTCCTATTTATTTAGGCATTCTCTTCCTTAGATATCTTATCATGTATAGAAGGTTGTATCTTGGAATAGACTGTAACCTCTACTGTTCACTATTATCTAAGCTACAATTTATAGGAATGAGATATTCTATCATAGAAATTTTGTAGACAGTCTTGTTGTAATCTGATCATGAAGTATAATATCATGAGATATTATATATGTAATATAATTACATATGTATATATGTTTCTATTCTATAATTGGTTTTCTGTTTAATGATCAAAGAGAATTGGCGGCGGAATCTATTTATAGAGAGAGGTGCATTGTTGTGGAAGATGGATCAAGTTGGGCCAAGTACATGTCAATATCCGGTTCTCCAGATGATGAATATGATATCATCAGTTTGCAATACACTGAAGAGTGTCTATTAACTGTAAATCAAAATCTATAAGGTCATGCAGCTGCTTTTGGTGACGACATTGCCATTGAGTGTCTTCCAACCGAGTTCAAAAGGGAAATTTATATGGTAAGATGATATTCCCTCTTTTCTATGTATATGCGGCTATGCTGTAGTGTTACCTTATAACTTACTATATCTAAGTAATGAACCTGTTATTGAAAATTTGTTTTGTCAGTCGTTTAGAGGCGGAGAGCAAATGATTTAAAAGTTTACACTACTTTCAGGAGCTGGAATGATTGTATAGTAGTACCATCATATATCATAAGGGTTAATAAAAGTTTGTATGATAAATTTGCTTTAAACAAATAATTATTCTTATTTGTATCTTACTCTACTCTGCAACTCGTGTATAATTCCGCAAATATTACTCGTTTATGAATTTATGGCATTTCACTGTTTAGAATTTCTTCATTGCCTGGATTTGAGCCTATTTAATCTGTATATTGTTGATTCAGTTTTGCGTAGAAGTTATATATATTGTTTGTGCTTCCTATATGTAACTTGTCGATATTTGATAAGGAGAAGCCTCGTCCAAAGATGCAAGTGACCACTGAGTGGAATCGTGGTTCTATATCTATCGATTCCCCGCACCTCAGAATATCGGGCTTTGGTAAGCTATTTACTGTAACCACTTATTGTAGGTAACTGAATATCGATATCTATGATTTTTATGGTCTACAATACATTGGTTAAGTCTTCTACAAGTCCTTTTTGCGAGTATATTGTGCTTAATGCATTTTACGTAATATTTTATGATGAAGACATGTTGAAATTTCCCACGCTGGTCCTTCTTGGATATTGAGTTGTTGGAAAGTCATGATGGTCTGTTTGACGAATTTTTGAGTTGATTTGGATATTATTCACTTTTGAGAACTTTTTTTTTCAACTATGTAAGCACTAATATGGCTTTTATTTCATGTACTGGAACATGAAGGGGTCAACTTGCACTTTTGCAGAATCTATTCTGCGCAATTGTGGGTTCCGTACTGGACTTTTCACATCTCCTCACCTCATTGATATTCGAGAAAGATTTAGGTTGGACGGGTATGTGCTTACAAATGGCAAAGAGTAGAATGTCTCTCAACCTATTAGAGAGACTGTTCGCTGTTTATATCTGTTGCCATATTCTTCTAGGCGGTATCAAGTATGAAAGTATGCAATCTTGATCTTGCTATTTATTTATTACTCTCTCTTTACTTGGATATTTCAGTTTAGAAATTTCTGAGGAGAAGTTTTTGGCATACTTCTGGTGGTGTTGGGATCGACTGCAGGCATGTTCAGTGCTTTTCTCTACAATTATATTCTGTCATCGTGGTTCGTATAAATGTTTTGTTCTTCAAACTCTATTATCCGAGCTTTAAAATCGTAGATTTATGTTATTTTTGTTTTGTCATGGTTTATTGGAGGGAGAGAAGCTTCTTACCGAAGTTTGAGAAATAACACGCCATATATGTTTTCATGAATTGCTTTTATGTTGACATATAAAACACATTAATCTTTTATTAAGATGCTTGTAGGCTTGTAGCCTTAATTGTAAGTATTTACATATCTACTAAATGATAGGTGCTTATAACTATGTTCTTTTTTTCTTTTTTTTTCTTGAAGATTGGGTATAATCGAAGTGCCGATTTTCATCAATCTTTTAAGTGCCATTACCGCCATTGCCGCCATTTAATCGAAGTGTTGATATTATGTATAATCGAAGTGTGATATTAGGGATTTTTCATCAATCGCTCCCGTTGTTTTTCTCGTTATGCATGCTTTTTTCTTTTTTTTTTCTTGAAGATTGGGTAAAATTAGTCAGTATATTATAACTACTTATGAAACAGAAATTAAAGATAATTTTCCATTATTGTTATTGTTTGTATTTTATGTTTCGTTAATTATTTGAGGGAAATACTTGATACTTTTATTTACAGGTGATGTTAAGAAAGCTCTTGAAACGGAAGGTGTTGAGGTCGCTAATAAATTGATTCATGATGGCAAAGAACACCGACCATCTTATCTAATTGGGAGACTTATTCGAAAAAGGAACCAAAATCGAAGTCTTCAAAGATCACCATCCGCTCAAGTTGCTGATCAAGACGTATGACCTAGTGCTAAGATCGTGGCCCAACTTCAACAAGAGATGGATGAAAAACTTGACCAAAAAGTTCGAGAAATGATGAAAATGTTGGCCGAGAAGAATCCCGATTTGAACTTAAAGATTGATGACTCTCAAAAATCGAGGAGTCCTATGGCGGTGACAATGTCACTCCTTGACCGATTTCATCATTTTATATTATGCTAGCTAAGTGACTCAAGTAGTTTTGTTATATTTGTGGATTGCGATCGTAACTTGTTCTTAGCTATTATGGATTGAATATTAGCAGTCATGTATTTTGGATGTTGCTATGGTTGACATTGTTTTAATGGTATTGACTGTTTTATGGTAATATTTATTTTCTAATAAAATATTTTACTTTTTAGTATGAAAAATGTTGGTAAAAACCTGCAAAAATGTTGTCATAGACTATAATTTATAATTCTTTCTGTTGGCAAAATATGAAAATTGTGTTGGCAAAGAGTAGAAGTGTGTTGGCAAAAGTTAGAATTGTTCATATATAAGTGTAGCCATAGTGTTAAAATTTTTGGTAAAGATGTCACAGTGTTTCAGAATTTAATATTACATTAGACCTCATGAGTGTTGGCATAGGTCTACGGCTACACAAATCTTTATGTCACTAAATATATAAAAGTGTGGCCTTAAGTCTACAGCAACACAAAATCTAGTGTAGCCACAGACAATAAAAGTGTTGGCATAGGGGTCTATTGCTACACTTTTTTAAAATGTTACCAAAAAAAAGAAAAGTGTTACCTTAGACTCCTATGGTTGCGGCCGTTTTTGTAACACTTTCAAATTTGGTCAAAGTGTAGCCATAGCTTGTTTTTATACCTTCAGCAACACTTTTTGGACTTTTGAGCACAGTTTTTCAGGTGTTGCTGAAACCCATATATACTGCACGGAAGAAGAAACTCCACTTGGAACTCAGGCATCAGCCCCTACGCCTGGAGAACCGAGTGCTAATCAGAAGTCATCTACGGGTCAGCCATTCCAGAGTTACGGTCGAGGCAGAGGCCGTGGTCAGTCTGTTAGAGGGGGAGTCCCTAGTGCTGGTTCGATGCAACCTCGTGTCTATGAGATGAGGAAAGCTGGAGATCCAGAGGCTACCGTGGCGACAGGTATCATTTCTCTTTTGTCTCATCCAGTTAGAGTGCTTTTTGATTCTGGTGCTTCTCATTCGTTCATCTCTTTGGATTGTGTGCGTCGATTGAATATTGAGAGCTTGTCTCCTTGTGAGTCCTTTGTGGTTAAGTTGCCCAGTGGTGATAGAATCGTGGGAGACAAGGAAGTTAGAGATTGTCCGGTGTTAATCGCTGAGAGAGTGTGGTTTTCGAATTTGATAGTCGTAGACATTGTTGATGAAGATCTAATCCTCGGTGACGATTGGCTCGATAGACACGGTGCGGTAATGAATTATCGCACGATGATCATATCAATGTTAGCCAAAGACGGTACCGAACACCATTTTGCGGGGTACAAGAGGGTATGTCAGGAATTTTTGATTAGTGCCTTGAAGGTGACAAAACTTATTAGAAAGGGTTGTGTTGGGTATTGGTGTTATGCCATGAAAGTCGAAGATGGGAAAGTTGAACTTCCCTCGATTCCTATTGTAAGTGATTTTCCGGATGTTTTCCTAGACGAATTACCGGGACTACCACCGGGGCGGGAAGTTGAATTTACAATTGATTTGGAGTCAGGAGCAACCCCGATTTCTAAGGCACCGTATCATATGGCACCTTCAGAAATGCAAGAGTTGAAGAAACAGCTGGGAGAATTGTTGGATAAAGGGTATATTAGACCCAGTGCCTCGCCATGGGGTGCACCGGTCTTGTTCGTAAGGAAGAAAGATGGTTCACTACGTTTGTGTATTGATTATCGGGAACTGAACAAAGTGACCATTAAGAATAAATACCCTTTGCCGCGTATCGATGATTTGTTTGATCAATTGCAGGAGCCGCAGTTGTTCTCGAAAATTGATTTGAGGTCCTTACTATCAACTTCGCATTAAGGAATCCGACGTTCCTAAAACTGCTTTCCGTACGAGGTATGGACACTATGAGTTTGTGGTTATGCCTTTTGGGTTAACCAACGCACCGGCGATATTTATGCAATTGATGAATAAAATATTTATTGAGCATCTTGATAATTGTGTAGTCGATATTTTGGTCTACTCTCGAGATGAAGAGGAACACGCTCGGCATTTGCGATTGGTGTTGGAGATTTTGAGGACTCAGCACCTCTATGCAAAGTTTTCTAAGTGTGAATTCTGGCTGAAGGAAGTCATGTTTCTCGGACATGTGATTTCAGCGGAAGGGGTTCGGGTAGATCCCCAGAAAATTGGGGCAGTGTTAGATTGGGCCCCACCCAGGAACATGAAGGAAGTTCGTAGCTTTTTGGGTCTGGCCGGATACTACCGGAGGTTCGTCGAGGGGTTCTCCAAACTTGCTCTAACACTTACTCAATTACTCCAGAAGTCCGAAAGGTTCGAATGGAATGAAGAGAGACAACGGAGTTTCGAAGAGCTGAAAAGGCGTCTGACTACCGCTACGGCTTTTAGCCCTACCTCGTGAGTCGGTGGGTATTCGGTTTATTGTGACGCATCGTGACAAGGACTTGGGTGCGTACTCTTGCAAAGATGATAAGACGATTGTCTATGCTTCACGGCAACTTAAACCGTATGAGCCGAATTATCCTACCCATGATTTGGAATTAGCCGTAGTGTTTGCATCAAGATCTCAAGGCCACTATTTGTACGGTTCTTCATGTCGAATTTATACCGACCACAAGAGCCTAAAGTATATTTTTAGCCAGAAAGAGCTGAATATGAGACAACGACGTTGGTTAGAGCTGATAAAGGATTATGATCTGGAAATCCTTTACCATCCAGGAAAGGCTAACGTTGTAGCTGATGCGTTCAGCCGGAAGTACGGATCCAATGGGTTCAGGGTCAGATGTGTACTCTGGAGGCTATTCCGTCCTTGATCGACGACGTCGGGGAAAAACAGGAGAGTGACCCAATGCTTGTCCAACTGAAGGCGGACGTGGAAAAAGGGAAAGCCCCTGGGTTTATGATCCAAGAGGATGGCATTTTGAAATTTCAAGGTAGGCTTTGTGTTCCGAATGACTCAGAGCTGAGACAGAGAATACTCCGAGAAGCCCATGCTACACCTTACTCGATCCATCCTGGGACGAGTAAGATGTACAAGGATATTAAAAGGAGTTTTTGGTGGAATAATATGAAGAGAGATGTCACCAAGTTTGTGTCAAGGTGTTTGACATGTCAACAAGTCAAAATTGAGCATCAACGGCCAGCCGGGCTGTTGAAACCTCTCCCTATTCCCTAATGGAAATGGGAGGATATTACCATGGATTTCATCACCGGGATGCCGAGGACTAAATCGGGGATGAATATGATTTGGGTTATTGTTGACCAATTGACTAAGTCGGCACATTTTCTTGGCATTAAGGACACGTGGGGACCGGAGCGATTGTCCCGAATTTTTATATCGGAGATTGTGAGATTACACGGTATGCCAAAGTCTATTGTTTCCGATCGTGATGGCCATTTCGTGTCGCATTTTTGGAAGGAGGTCCATCAAGCCTTGGGCACCGAATTGAGGTTGAGTACTTCCTTCCACCCACACCGATCGGCCGATCACATGACGATCCAGACATTGGAAGATATGCTGAGGGCATGTGCCCTGGATTGGAGTACCGATTGGGAAATACACCTACCTTTGATCGAGTTCACTTACAATAATAGCTGGCACGCATCGATCAAGATGGCACCTTTTGAGGCATTGTATGGTAGGCGGTGTAGATCTCCACTTTGTTGGGATGAAGCTTCAGATTTAGTCAGGACGGAACCCGATATGTTAATGGAAAGCAAAGAGAAGATTTCCATCATCCGAGACCGATTGTTAACCGCTCAGAGTCGACAAAAATCCTATGCCGACAATCGTCGTCGGCCCTTGGAATTTGATGTGGGAGATCATGTCCTACTCAAAGTATCACCGATTAGAGAAGTCTTCAGGTTCGGAAAAAAGGGCAAACTTAGTCCGAGATATATTGGACCATTTGAGATTCTCGACAGAATTGGGGAACTGGCCTATCGATTGGCTTTACCTCCAGCCCTTAGCCATGTTCACAGTGTGTTCCATGTTTCCCAACTGAGGAGGTATGTCCCCGACCCGAGTCATATCATTGACTACGGGGACATCGAGATCGCAGAGGATGTCACATTTGAAGAGAAACCAGTGAAAGTACTAGAGCATCGACTAAAACAACTCCGGAACAAAACCATACCGTTGGTTAAAGTTCAGTGGTCACGACACGGAGTTGAGGAAGCGACGTGGGAAACCGAGGAGAGCATGCGCACTAAATACCCAGAGTTATTCATTTCTTAAGTTTCGGGACGAAACTTCATTTTAGAGGGGGAGGATGTAATACCCATACTTTTTGTAAATCTTCTACTCTTGTGCTTTGTAATTTTTACACTCGTGTAAGTGTTTAGTAAGCTTATATTAATCTTGAAACTCTTGTCAATTGGATTTACCCCCCTTTTCTTGTTCGGATCGTCGCTGTTTTCGGATCCTTGATGCGATTATACTACCTTTGTGTAAAGGGTAGCGCACGCTACGCACACCTTGTAGCCCATGCTAATTTAGTGAGGGTAGCGCACGCTATCCGTTATAATTAGCGCACGCTACTAATGTATTGGAGGCAGACAGTCCAGTAGCTACTGGAATGGAAAAGGGAATTCCTAGCGTACGCTAGGTGTGACTGGTAGCGTACGCTAGATTTTGGTGGTAGCGCACGCTACGTTACTAGAGTAACGTGCGCTAAAGAGAGCAGAGCTGGGGACAGTAGGTTCTGGACTGGGCACTGACTACCAGGTAGCGCACGCTATTAGAAATAATTAGCGCACGCTAATTGAAGTCACTAGCGCACGCTATGAGCAGGTGTTAGCGTACGCTAACGGAGCTGGCAGAGGCTACTGGATTTCCTGGTGAGTCCGATAGCGCGCTATTTTTCATGGCTAGCGCACGCTAGTCCCTATTTAGTATAAATAGGACATCTCCATTCCCAAATCGTCATTTCTTCCTTCATTCACCTCCTTGGACGATTTTAGGCGATTCCGGGCGATTTGTGAGGAGTTCTTCGAGCTGCAATTATCTAGCAACATCTTTGAGTTTCTAGTTCGGATTTATCAACGTTTAATCCTCTCCACCGCTCCAAATCAAGGTAAACTTCTCACAACCCTAGATTTTCGAGATTTGGGGATTTTCCATCCAATTTCTTCGATCCAGCTTGTTGATTATGTTAGAATATGTCGATTACGAGTTATCTACCTTGGATACATGTTTTCCTACGGATTTATTGGTATATTTCCGGAGTTCTTGAGTGTTTGGGATATTTGACTTGCGATTCACTATCCAAGAGAATTATTCCCGGAACACATGTATCGGGGTAGTAAATTCGGGTGATTCCAACTTATTTTCATACCGATGGGGTTTTGATAATTGAATTACAAACTTGTCTAGGTTCGGAGTTTTCGAATCCTTCAATCTTGGTACCTTGTCGTTCGTACCCTTTCCTCTCGATTCCAGGCAAGTGATTCTTGTGAAAGTTATGTTCTTAAATGTGAAAAGTAATGCATGTGATTGTGAGAGTTGCTTTCGTTCACTCCGAGAGGACCCGACGGGGTCGAGGAGGGTTCCGTTTATGTCGGTTCCGTGAACATTTGGGTTAGCCACTCCGAGATGATCCGACGGGGTCGAGGAGGGATTCCCGCATTGTCGAGTCCACGGTTAATCAAGAGATATCATCATTTCTAAATATGTTTGGATAATTGCATTTTCCGGAAAATCATTATCATGGCTTTGAATTGGTGCATATGCTTTTATGTATAAGACTTGACATTTCACTTGTAATACTTGCCCTAACCCCTCTCGTTTGGGGAAAATTACTTTTGTGTTTTTCAGGTCCTAAGGAACCATACGAGCGAGCACCGGGACGATACGATGAGGATGGCGAGGCGTGATACTGTGGCTAGTTGTGTTCCGTTTTATTTGGTCGTTGTTCTATTCGGTCTATTTTATCCTTGTATTAATAAATGGTACTCGAGTACTTTAGGAAAGTCCTTTTCCATTGTCGTACAACTTCTTGTATTTCTTCATGGTATTGTTTGTCCGTGGTTGAACTTCCTTGTTTGTATCGAATTTATTGATTCCCAAGTGGATTTTGTCAAATTTTGATACGTTGTGAGTGAGATGAGCCTAGTGGGTCCCAGGTCGGGATTTATGGCGCTGTGATATTCTCCGAATATCTCGGGGGGTGTTACAGTGTCCACTTGGTCTATGGATTCGCCATTCTTCATTTTGAAGTTATCAAATTTTTGAGTAGAAATTTACAACTTGTTTTCTTTTATCAGCTCGGTTCCCTCACACATTAAGGCTAATGTGTCCAAGATTTCTTTGGCGTTTTTGCAGTTCTTGATCTTGACCATTGTTGATTTGTCAAGGGTTTGGTACAGCACGTCTCTGGCCCGGTTGTCAAGGTTGGCCAGCTTTCTTTCTTCAATGGTCAGCTCCGTCCTCTTCTTTGGGATCTTCTCTGGCTTCCCGGCTGCAATCTCCTCATGAGTGTTTTCCTTCTCGAAGGTGAAGGGACCGTCCTCTATGATGCACCACATGTCATCATGGATTGAAGATAGGTGTGCCTGCATCCTTATCTTCCAATGATCATACTCTTCAACTGAAAAAACAGGTAATCTAGAGTGCATGTGTTCCATTTCTAAAATGAGCTTAAAATATATCCTCGATATATGGATCTGGTTCTTGAAATATTGAACCAACCTCTCTGATACCACTTGTAGGTCACAAGTCGTCCAGGAATAAGTCTAGGGGGGTGAATAGACTTATTGAAACTCTTAAACTCTTTTCTTCGAAGAGTGAGTTTCAGAGCTGATAGATATGCGGAAATCAGCTGATGACGAGAACAAAACTAAACAATGGAATAGTAAAGTATGAATGCAACAGTTAAGTGTGATGTTGAAAACAGTAAACCACGCAGGCAATTTATAGTGGTCTTAGAGGTGGGGTAATCCTCTACTAATCCACTTTCTCCAAACCAGTTGGAGATGAATCCACTATAATTCCCAACCAGTGATAAATATTACAGTGATTCTTTTACTTAGCTACAACAACTTCAACCAGTGGAAATCCCGTCGTTGCAACTCCTCTTTGACTGCCTAGCACCACTTGATTCTTCAAATACTCGGATGCCTATCAGTCTCGCAACTTCAACCAGTGAAGTACCCCGAACTCGGGTTTTAAGACAAGAGTGTTTGTCTTCTCCAACTAAGAGCTTTCTTCAAATAAGAACTTCGAGTACTGCTCTTTTCACGATGCTATACGATTGCTTTGATTGCTTTGATAACTTTGATCACTTGAGAGTTTTGTTCGCATCGTACTGCTCAACTTCAAATCTTCGGATATATATAAATGTCGACCTTGAGAATACTTCATAACCGTTGCAAATCTTGTAACAAATCCGTCTGTTGGAGAGAGAGACTTCATTGTTTTTTCTTTCTGAACGTTGCAAGGCTGGATTCCCATATTTTAATCCATCTTTCGACTGTTGTGAACACTTGTATGTGAGGCTCCGAATCTTTTGAATATAATAAGATTAAAGTCTTCAGTGGTAGGTCTGGATGAATGATTTAATTCATATATTTTGCGGGAATCTCTCCAATTTGTCTCTTCACGCTTGCATGTGACTTTCCGTAAATATTAACTATTCAACGCATGCTGATGTGGACTTGGAGTATTTGGCTGATCTCTTATAAGTCAAGTTGTCTGATGTCCAGTCAACTTCTCTGCAGTTTGTACTTCTCTGCTGATGACTTCTATGATGTCCTGTTGAGACTTGCCTGATCAGATGACTTGTCTGAAGTCTTCTGTCTCGATGAATTTTGACTTATCTGTTGGTCAGACTTCAGATGTCTTGGTCTGCTGATCATTTGACTGCTATCTGGTCTACCATCACTGATGAATTTTTGTTTCTCTGATTTAGACTTGACTGTGACTTCGGCTTTACTGCAGTGTTTGGTTTACACTTCCCTGAAGTACTTATCTGTACTTTTGCACTTAGCCGATTTTGAGCCTAACTTAAATGGCCTATAGAAGATACTCATTTGGTTCTTCTTTACATTTTGCCAAGTATTTAACTTAACATAATTTGGCCTATGGAAGATACTCATCTGGTTCTTCCTTACATTTTTTGCCAAGTAATAAACATTTGAATTACAATAATGACATCATCAAAATCTAACAAGTATTCCTAACAGTATTAACCTTTTAATCAGATATCCCGATCAAGTGTTAGAGGGTCACGATAAAGTCAAAATCCTATTTCAACTTGACTCTATGCATGTGTTAGTGCAAATCAAGATCACTGAACTCTCGTGTGTCAAGTATAACTACCTCACCTGTTTTGGCTAAAGACTTGTGATTTTATTGTCCACTACCTGTTAGAACATCCACCTTTTCACTTACATAAGAAAATTTTTTATCTTGGTATTCAGCAGAGACTGCTACTTGCCCATCAAGTTTTACTTTGAGGTTGACCCCATGGACATGTGATTGGATCAAACTCCTCAAATAACTAACTTAATGTCACAAGCACATCTCCTACTGAAACCTCAAGTCAAAGATTCGTGTATACTTATCATAACCTTACGATTAAGTCATTGACTATCCGAGAGTGAAATACATGTGAACGATTCCAGGTAAGGCATATCCGAGTATACTAATCCCATCAATATACCAATAGTGAATGCTCCCGCTACTCCTGAGTGAAGACATGCACATGTCCAAGCATATGATGTACACGTATTGACTAAACTTAATATTCAATTAAGTTTTATCGACTTGCAAACAAGTTAAGCAACTGAGTTCTAAACATTTTTAGTGCCAGAATCCGTATATCATAAGGAGTGGAATATTTTTTCTCATTTACAAGGATATTTTTTTTATATATTTACCAAATCAAGAATGTCAATGACATACAACAAATTAAGAAATAACAATTGTATTTTATTTATAAAACATAAGTTTATAATTACAAATCAATGACCTAACTTTCTCATCCCCAGAGTGGCATTCTTGGGTATAATCCTAATATAAGGCTCATTTTTTCTTTCACACTATTTGACTATATAGAGTCAAATTGGTACAGTCATGGTTTGTTTCCACGTGTAGGTTCAGTTTAATTAACTATGAGTATAATTCACAGTTGGACTCAGCGGATTAAAAGTAGTTTCGAACTAAATATTTCAATCACTCATTAATAATTGAATTGATCCTTTAAATTATTGTTTTAGAAATAAAAAATTGATTGAATTACACCATTCCAAAAGGTCAAAATACTGAGGATCGTCAAAACTGTAATATCCACAATTTTTGATTTTCGGTAAATTTCTTTTTTCGGCCGGAGTCCGTTTTGATGACTCGTTCATGACCATTTCATCATTATGAGAATGATTAATTCTACACTTTGCAATATTATAGAGCATCAAGTTAGCTTCCAAATGGTTCAAACGGTGAGTTAATCGGAGTCCGGACGAAGGAGTTATGGTCGAAATAGCTAAGACTGCACGATGTGCCTTTTTGGTGTTGGAGTGGGTATCAGACTGTGCCGCGCACACTTCGGCCGGGCCGCGGCACTAAGCTTGCCGGGCGCTTTTTTGGCCGTGGGCCGCGGCACACTTGTACTGTGCCGCGGCACACAGGGCAGATTAGCCTATTTACGCGGATTTTGTGAGATGAATGCTCATTTCATCTCTTCCTTCATTCCTCCTCCTCTTGGGCGATCTTGTGGGCGATTTTTGGGCGTTTTTGCATCATCAATCCCAGAGAACTTCATATTCTTCAAGTTCTTGGTGTGGATTAATAACACCAACAATTGTTCTTCATCATTAATCCAAGGTAAATTCCTACTTTTGGGTGAATTGGGGGTTTTTGTTTGTTTTGTCCGATTTAACCGTAATAACTTAGATTTGTGATGTATTGATGATTAATTAGATGTATTCTATCATTTCCCTTGTTATTCCATGGTTGTATCGTATCGATTCGTTGTTTTGGTCGAGTTCTTGACCGACGCCTTGAAGGTGTCCGGTAAAATGTCATAGAGGGGTTTTCGGGCGTTCTACGATTATTCTTCCTCGTATGATCGATGATTTATTGATTATATGTTGTTAGGGTCGAGTTTCTTGCTCAGAAACCAAGTTGAACCCTTCCGTTCGTTGTCGTTTTCCTTTTCGAAAGCATCGGGCATTTCGAAGCTTTCCAGTTGAGCCGTGTTCGTCGGGATACTTGCGTGCCAATTTCGAGGCAAGTACCTTGTCCATACAATTATTGTTTTGTGGATATGATAATTAGTGATCGTCTAAATGTGTTTGTTTGGTCGTTTGAATTGAACTTTCAAAAGATTCGATTTAGCCTTGTTAAAGGCTTGCTTTCAAAACGCGTGTGTTTTGTAAATTGTGTGGGTTGTAAGTGACTATGTGAATCCTATGGATATGTTTGGTGTTGATGATGCACTTGGTATTTGCGTGTGGACATGTATTGTTTCATTTCGGTGCATTGTGGTTTGACGAGGTGTCTTGCTAAGTGTTTGATACCTCTGAATGAATTGTTTGGATATATTTGATGCATTGTGCTATGTGTGTGATTTGTTTAGCTAGCCAGCTCGGGAGGGTCCTTCGAGGCCTCGGGCGGGATCAATGGTATTACCCGGTTCCCAAGGCGATGCATGTGTTGTGATTTGTTTAGCTAGCCAGCTCGAGAGGGTCCTTCGAGGCCTCGGGCGGGATCAATGGTATTACCCTGTTCCCAAGGCGATGCTTGGTGTGATGTGTTTATTTAGTGAACGTATTTTTCTCACCTCGGGGGGTCCGACGGGATCACGGAGGGAATTCCAATGGGTTGAGTCCGGGATTCACGAGTAAAAACTTCACAGGTTGGTATTTATTTAGTGAACGTGTTTTTCTCACCTCGGGGGGTCCGACGGGATCACGGAGGGAATTCCAATGGGTTGAGTCCGGGATTCACGAGTAAAACCTTCACAAGTTGGTGTTTATTTAGTGAACGTATTTTACTCACCTTGGGTAGGTTCGATGGGGCCTCGAAGGGAATTCTAATGGGTTGAGTCCGGAATTCACGAGTGAAAACTTCACGAGTTGGTATTGATTTTATGTCCGTCGAGGACACGTGACTTGGGTTTTGGCCCTGCGAATTGTTGTCGGTTTTCTATTTGCGAAAACAAAACTTTTGGGCTGTGACCCCTGTTGATTTTGGAAATATAAGGATTTGATAATCCTAATTTGTTTCTATTAAAACTCTCGATGGCATTTTAAATTGTTTCATAAATTGTTTCCCCTTAATTGTGGTCTTTCGGTTTCGGAATGTTTTACCCAAACTCTTGCCTCGGGAAGTATTTTTCGTTACTTTTGGATTTTTTAGGATTCCTGGTTATTGCTATTCGTGGAATGTGAATTGTATGGCTCGTATTTGCACTTTGTTCTTGCACTAGCAAAACAGTGGAGTTTTGCTAACCCCCGAGTATTCGGGGGGTGGATGTCTGTTTTTGCATTCAGGTTAGGGAGCATAACATAGGGTCGGCACGAAGGATGATGAAAGATGAACGATACTAATCACACGAGGACCCATTGATGTCGTATTGGTTTAGTTGTATTTTCTTTTCCGCTGCAGTATCTTTTCCCGCATGACGGGAGTTTATCAGATTTCGACTGCTGCAATGGGTATTGTAATCGAGTTGTATGCTTTATTGAAAGGCCAAATCGGTCTACCGAGTCATTTTAGCCTTAAAAGGCATTGTCGATATGTTTAATGATGTTACTAGCCTGGTAGATCCTTGAGGAAAGGTTCTACGGCGTGTAATATCCCTGAGCGGATTGGGGGTGTTACGAAAACAATAATTTTGAATGTGGAGATTGTGGCAAGAAATCTTTTATACCATTTCTATTAGGGTTGTATACTGCAAAGCATACTTTATGCTTGTATTACCTTATTTCCCTGTAATTACCTATGAGAATATTAATTACATTTAATCACATGTTTTGCAAATTTATTCACGTTATGACTATGCAAATGAAATGTCCAATTATTTTATATTGTAGATAATGTGGTGTGTTGATGTCACACGGAATATCACATTATCGGTGCTTTATAAAATAATGAGTAAATTACAAAAATCGTCCCTAAAGTTTGGCCAAATTGAATGTTTCGTCCCAAACGTTTAGAAAGTGCAAGGATCGTCCCTATGGGAATCTTTTGGGGTAAATATCGTCCTTGACCACCATCAAATGACTAAAATACCCTTGTCTTCTTCTTTTTCTGTATTTTTTTTCAGTTTCTTGCACAAATGGTCCTCGTGTTTCGCCAGGTTTTACAAATTTAGTCCTGATTTTTTTAAAAATTATTTATTTAACTATTATTAGTATTATTTTTTATATGTTTTCAACCATTTTTCTTACGTTTTTGTCCGTTTTTCTTATGTTTTTTTTCCATTTTCATATGTTTTATATGTTTTCAACCATTTTTCTTACGCTTTTGTCTGTTTTTCTTACGTTTTTTCCCGTTTCTCTTACATTTTTCTGTTTACATACGTTTTTGTCCGTTTTTATACGTTTTCGTCCGTTTTTATATGTTTTCGCCCGTTTTCTTACATTTTCATCTGTTTTTATACGTTTACGTCCGCTTTTCTCAAGTTTTTATCCCTTTTATCGGTTTTTGTCAGTTTTTGTTCATTTTTCATACGTTTTTGTCCGTTTTTCTTACGTTTTTTCCGTTTTTATACGTTTTCGCCCGTTTTCTAACGCTTTCATCTGTTTTTATACGTTTTCGCTTGTGTTTATTACGTTTTTGTCCGTTTTTATCCGTTTTTGTCCATTTTTCTTACGTTTTTGTCAGTTTTTCTTATGTTTTTTTTTCGTTTTCATACGTTTTTGTCCGTGTTTATATGTTTTTTCCCATTTTCTTACGTTTTCATCCATTTTTATATATTTTCATCTGTTTTTCTTAAGTTGTTGTCCGTTTTTATCGTTTTTTGTCAGTTTTTGTCCATTTTTTTTACGTTTGTGTCTGTTTTCTTGAGTTTTTGTCCGTTTTTATTCGTTTTTTGTCCATTTTCTTACATTTTTGTCCTTTTTTATATGTTTTCATGCGTTTTTATCCTTTTTTAAACGTTTTCACCCATTTTCTGATGCTTTCATCCATTTTTATACGTTTTCGTCCGTTTTTGTCCCTTTTATACTTGTTGTCTATTTTACTCGTTTTGGTATGTATTAAAACATAAGAAAAACAGACGAAAACATATAAAAACGGATGAAAACGTAAGAAAATGGGCGAAAACGTATAAAAACGGACAAAAACGTATGAAAGTGGAAAAAACGTAAGAAAAACAGACAAAAACGTAAGAAAACGGATGAAAACATAAAAAAACGGGCGAAAACGAATAAAAACGGACGAAAACGTATAAAAACGGACAAAAACGCATGTAAACTGAAAAAACGTTAGAAAAACGGGCAAAAACGTAAGAAAAACAGACAAAAACGTATGAAAACGGAAAAAACATAAGAAAAACAGATAAAAACGTATGAAAACGGAAAAAACGTAAGAAAAACAGACAAAAACGTAAGAAAAATGGACGAAAATGTATAAAAATATAATACTAATATTAATAGTTAAATAAATAATTTAAAAAAAATCAGGACTAAATTTGTAAAACCTGGTGAAACACAAGGACCATTTGTGTAAGAAACTGAAAAGAAATATAGAAAAAGAAGAAGACAATGGTATTTTAGTCATTTGATGGTGGTTAGGGACGATATTTGCCCCAAAATTTTCCCACAGGGATGATCGTTGCACTTTCTAAACGTTTGGGACGAAACATGCAATTTGGCCAAACTTTAGGGATGATTTTTGCAATTTACTCTAAAAATAATATAATAGTTCACAACCTATATAATCCTAGACAAATTTTGTGAAAGGTTGTAATGTATGCTTGAGATTAGTTGGTCTTGACTATTAGCATGCATTAGCGAATTTGTATACGTTGAACTGGATCGCAGTGAGATAGTGTCTTTTGTACTGACTGTAAGAAGAATGTAAATCTCGGATAATTATTATTTCTTAATTCTAAGTATATAATATTAAATTATGTATTTATAATACTTATTGCTTTGATTTACCATGGGTGAGAGTCACAATGATTGACTCAATAAACTTTGTACCTTGGGCAATCATATTATTTATATGACAACTATTATTATAACTAAAAATCGTGTCCCGACTAGTGCGGGTTGATGATGTCCCCTTGAGGAGCTCGATAATGATTATTATATTAAACCCCGTAGGTGGATTTAATTCTAATATACTAATAAGGTTCGAGTGGTACTACTCTTGGATAAGAAACTAACTAATTAAAGCTGCCAGCAACTTAAATTAATTAATGGACATTCGATATCTTAAACACGAGAAGTAATATATTTAAATAAGGAGCTCGATTTCGTAATTGAGATTTGGGTTGGAAGTGTAATATTAATTTATTTAGTGGATTTAATTGATATTAGTGAACTCAACCATATTAGGAAGGGCATAATATGGAAAGTTGGGTTGCACTAGGGATCATCCTAACCCTAATCCTCCTTAAGATCCGTAGAATAGTCCAAAAAGCCTATAAATAAAACTTACGGGGTTCGGCCGTGAGGTATTCTTCATGCTTGAGAGTTTAGTTTTTTTTGTGTGTTTAATTATAGATCTTGACTTGTGTCTTTGATTCTACAATTTAGATAACGCATCAATTTTGTAAGAATGTTTACATAATACTAGAAAATAAATAAAAATCGAGTGACCCCAAGTAAGAACATATTTGGCCGATCTCTCATTGAAGTCCAAACAATATTTGGTAGCTCGTTGACCATACAACTTCCGGATTAAGGCGGGATCATACTCAAGAAGATTTTAAGGAAGAGATCAAGAAACCAATCACTACGCTTGAAAAGGTAAAATATCCTATGATCTTCGATCTGGATTAGGATATTGAACCAACAAGTTTATTTATTAAATAATAAATAATAATTAAATTGCTTATTAATCTTAATAGTTAATTAATTAGCATGTCTAAATAGGTTTTGTGCTCATGGATGCATAAAAATCTTTTATCAAATTTTACCAAATTCATTTCTGCTGCGTTTTATTTCCATCATTTTCGTATACCACAATATGTACCACTGTATACCATGCCCCAAGTATTGTAGGTCCACCCTATTATACATTAGTGGTACACATTGTGGTAAACAGGGGATCTTTTTTTTTACGCGAAAACGTACTCGTTATATTAATTGAGAAGAAATGGATCCAACAACATCCTCATGAGTTACAGAATTACAAAGCTCCGGGACATGGCCTTGCCAAACATTAGGACCCAACAATTTGGACATTCCTACAAGTGCATGAGCTGCATGATTACAAATTCTACTAACGGAGGAAACACTAGAATAAGACAGAGAATTCAACAACAGTTTACAATCTAAGACAATAGGATAAAAGGAGGTGTCTACAAGCAGTCCATCCAAGCACTTGACTACACATTCAGCATCTGTTTCAAAGCAAACATCATGTAACTCTTAATATTTTGCCCAATTGATAGCCCATCTAAGACACATAGCTTAAGCTACTGAAGGAAGAACACAGATATGCAGCAAATTCGTAACAGAAAACAGAATACTGCCCGCATGGTCCCTAGGATTTGGCACCCAACATATATGATAATTAGCACGCGGAGGGTTATGGGACTTGTGATTTGCATCGTTGAAATCTTCCACAAACTCCACACTCTTGGAAGCAATAGATATAGGATTGAACTGAGAATTGTTGAAGATAATATCATTTCTAGCTTTCCATATCTTCCACAAGGTTATGCAGAAAATATGTTTAGCCAAAGAGCTATCCATAGAGAGCCAATGCAAAAACCAGTCCAGAAACTCAGTTTGATCAGGAACCCGAATACCAAGAACAGAAGAGAACCATAGTTGTTTCACTAAAAGTCAAAGCAAAAACAGATGACTGGAGTCCTCCTCAGCAGAGTAGCAGATGGGGCAAGATGTATCAACGAGCAGGCCCTTCATTTCAAGTCTCCCCCTAGTAGGCAAGATGTCCTTAGCTACCCTCCACAAAAAGTTCTTGACACAGTTGGGCACATTTGATTTCCACACAACTTTCTACAGTGTATCATTTGAGGAGGAAGATGATTCAGGCACATTGATCCTGCCAACATTATACAGGAAATGATAGGCAGACTTAACAGAATATTTCCCATGCCTTTCCCAATGCCATAACAGATTGTCTTCAGGCATCCTCCAAGTGTAATATCCAGATTAATTATTGAGTATTTCATCTGTAATTGAGCTCTGTATTATTCGAATTTGTGATATCAATAATCGAATTATGATATTTCTCGTATTTGTATCATTGTGCATGATTATAGCAACATGTAAATTTGCCCATGCAAGTATGTGATAACGTACGCTAAGAAGGAAGCTTAACGTACGCTATCAGCCAAAGATAGCGTACACTACGAATGAAGCGTAGCGTATGTAAAGAGGCCAATAATTGAGCTGGGCGGCTAGCACATGCGCCAGACGGATGATGGGTCCGTAAGATTCCCGCGGATGAACCTAGATAGTTTTGAAGTCAACGAGTGTTAATGTACGCTAAGGTGTGTGTCTAGCGTACGCTAATTGGTGTTGCTTACGTACGTAACCTGATGGTGTAGCGTACGTAATCGAGTACAGAATGAGGACAGTTAACTATCAGTGGTGATAGCGTACACTAAGTATACTGGGTAGTGTACGCTAAGCGACTAACGTACGCTATGCATGAAGACTAACGTACGTTAAGGTTAGAAAGTTATAAATGGGACATCACCTCATTTCATTTCATTCGTTTCTTTCACTTAGCTTTCAACACACTTCATCCCCAGAGAGTTCCCTGCACCTTTAGATCACTTAATACTTGGTCACTGAAGATTGGAGATTACTTATACTTGATCATGAAAGTGGAGAATCATCTTTAGTTGGCATACAAGTAACCGGAGTTGGATTGTACCTATTGTCTTGGTGTTTTCTTCATCTTAAGGTATGTTAATACTATCTACAACCTTGGATTCGTATCCTTAAGAATATTATGATCATGCTATCAAGATATTAAGTTCCATGGATGAATTATTCAACCAACATCATGTCTAGGAAGTTGAGATGATTATGCTTTAAGTACCTCGGTTAAGAGCATCATAATTTGAATCTTGTTACAAGTAAAGGAAGTTTTCTGAGATTGATAATCTAAATTTGTAATGTGTCTTCGTAGTAATCACAGGCTTGGTATTAACATCATTGTTGTTAGACGAACCTAAGGATTTGTTGTATCTTGTAAAGGTGGACTGTTAACAATCTTCAAGATGATAGTTTGAATGATAGAATGATATTGACATCAACCTTAGACCTTCTGAATTACGTATGAGAATTTGTGATCAAAGATTGGAGTATGACATCATGATAATATATTTATCCTTGAAGTTGTAAGACATTGAACACCATTAGATCATTCAAGTTTTCATGAGTGTATCATGCATGGAGTTAACACACATTAACACTGATAATTTCGTGCGGCGAGTCAGTTGTCTGATCAGGGAGGAGACTGTCGGGTGCATGTTTAGGATATGCTAGTCTCTGCAGCTTACGTACACTAACGAGCAGAATTAACGTACACTACGTTGTGTACATAACGTACGTTATATCATCAGACGAGTCAGTTGACTGATCAGAGAGGAACTGTCAATACATGGTTAGCGTACGCTAGACTTCGTAGCTTACGTACACTGACGAGTCGGTTTAACGTACGCTACAAAGGGTATGTAACGTACGTTATGCATGTCAGACAGGATACATTTTATGAATTTTCGACCGTAATTTGGATTTTTAGATGTTCGTATGAAGTGAGATGAATTCTATATTATTTCTTTTGTTTAAGGTTCGAGTTTTGCAACGTGATTAATCGAAGGGGCGACCTTCGAGTGTTTTCATATTCGTGGAAGTGTTATTCTTGTCATCGAATCGAGGAAAGTACTTTAGTTGTTCTATGTATTGATGTTATAGATATTGTTGTGCATATATGTCGTTGTTGTATGTCCATCTCGTGTTGGTCCGACGGGATCATCGGGGGATCTATGCTAGCGTGCGCTGGATCATCAGACGGGTTTTTCCGCCATGGCTTAGTCTTACGGGATCATCGTGGGTTCTATCCGGTGAATGCTGGATCATCGGAATCACCATGTGTATGTTCTGATATCATGTTGTGATTATCATTTGTGTATGTTATTTATGAGTTTCTCGTAGGAAGAGACTCGTTGGTATTTTTGTCATTTATGTTATAATTATTCTTCGTAAGATGTTGAACAATATGTTGTGGTACTTGTACTAGCATCGTTGTGCTAACCCCTTCGGGGGTGAACATTTGTTTATGTTCAGTATCCAGGAGAGCAGGGAAACAACCACTGGAGCTGCATGACGATGAGGGTGCAGAGTGATGTTCCGACCGGGTTTAATTGTCTGTTGTTCGTGTTGTTTTTATTAAGTACTCGAGTACGTCGTCGTTTGTGATGATTGGATTTGGTGATGTATTAATATTCTTCCTGTGGATATTTGTATTCTCGGTATTAGTCCAGAACTGTTGTATTTTATTCCAGTTACTTTCATATGTTGGTATCTGTTATTGTCTTTTCATTTCTTCAGCCTTGTAAATTCTTATGTACAGGATTTACGGCGCTGTAATATTCCTGAATATATCGGGGGTCTTACAAAATATGGTATCGGAGCTAAGATTATGGATATCTTGGCCATTGGGTTAAAATAGGGGTCATATACGTCTTTTGAGGTAACCGGTCGTGAATAACATCACTGTACTGCCTACGTCTTCGTGCGAACAATGGTTGTAAGTTCCTAAGCTCTATATCGTCCTTTACATGTTATACTCTTTATACTTGAACATTTGAATGATATTGTTTCCTGTATATTGAGTATTTATGCTTACAGTATGTTGAGAGGTGGACGTGGACGTGGTCGCGGTCGCGTACGCGGACGAACGAATGCTGAAAGAGAAGCTTTGCCTTCTAATCAGGGCAGCCACAGCTCAGGCGAGCCATAAAGATCTATTAACAATGAACCAGAACCTGCTGTGCCTGAAATCCATCGTCAGGTGGTTAACCAGATGACTCAGTTTGCCCAGGTCGTGGACCGAATGCAGGTGGCAGTAGGATTACAACAGGGAGATAGACAGCAAGGTATCCCAGACATGTGAAATCGAGGCGACCGATGGCTGCAAAAGGTGGCGAAGATGCAACCACCCAAATTCGACGGCTTTTCTGAGACACCGACGTGGGATCATTGGTTAAAAGAACTGGAGAAAATTTTTGCCGGCATTAATTGCCCAGACGACCGGAGAGCCTCTATTGCTCAGTACTTTCTGATGGGGGAAACGTCCGAGTGGTGGGAAGCCATTCGGCCTGTAGATCATGATGCCGATTGGGGAGAATTTAGATTGATGATGGAAGCTCAGTATTGCCCTCGTCCGGTGAGGGAAGCCAAAGTTCGGGAGTTTTTCTCCGCGCAGCCTTCGGATGTGCCACTATCTCAAGCTATTAAGACGTTTAGCCAGCAGCTGGCATTTGTTCGACATCTGGTCAGAACCAGATGCAGAAGTGATAATCCATTTTGATATGAGAATGAAACCAGAGATTTATAGGTACATGTCCGGTTTTGAATGTACCACTCTCCGCCAATATCAGGATAAAGCATTGGCGTATGAAATCAAGGAAGCAACGATGGAAAAGTTTGTAGAATCCAAAAAGCAGAAAGTTTCTGGTAGTTTCACACAGCACAACAGCAGCGGGCCCCACAAGGCCCAGTCATCCTTTCATTCGTTCAAGAAACCTCCGCACCCATCCAAGAACGGAAAGAACTTCGGAGCAGTATCAGCCACGACAGATGTTACAAGGAAGTGCTTTAACTGTAGTCAGACGGGACACTATCGGCGAAATTGCCCCCTTCCTGCCGTGACTTGTTTTGATTATGGTCGAGAGGGACATCGTGCGGTGTTCTGTGAAGAAGTTGCAAAATCTTTTAGAGCCTGTACGTCACAACCAGCTCAGAAGGAAGCAAGTATTCAGCAGAGTGTTCAGCTGCCCCAAAATTTTGGTCACGGCCGAGGCAGAGGGAAGTTGGACTGAAAGGGGACATCGAGTGCCGGATCCATTCCCCCACGTCTATACGAGATGAGGAGGGCAGACGACCAGGATGCTGCTGTCGCATCAGGTACCGTTCAGATCCTTTCACAGCCAGTTAGCGTTTTATTCGATACAGGAGCTACGCATTCATTTATATCCTTGTCTTGTGTAAATCGTTTGAATATTTCTGGTTTTCATAATTGTGAGCCTTATGTTGTGGGTTTACCGAGTGGAGAGAGGATTGTGCGAAACTTAAAAACTAGAGATTTCCCTGTATCATTTGGAGGCAGAGAGTGGCCCTCAAATCTGATTGTGATAGACCTGATACTCGGAGAGGATTGGCTTAATCAATATGGAGCTATTGTAAACTACCGAAAGAGGAATATCTCGGTGATAGCAGACGATGGTTCCGAAATACTGTTTGAAGGATGGAAACCAGAAAGCTCAGGAAAGATGATCAAGGCAATGAAAGCTGTCAAATGATTGAAATAGGGTTGTACCGGATACTGGTGCTACGCAATGAAGAAAGAAGACGGAAAAGTAGAACTCTCATCCATTCCTGTTGTGAACGAATTTCCGGATGTGTTTCCTGAATAATTACCTGGACTACCTCCACGACGGGATGTAGAATTTACCATCGAGATGGAACCAGGAGCTATACCAATTTATAAGGTGCCGTATCGTATGACATCTACTGAGATGTATGAATTCAAGAAGCAACTGGAAGAGTTACTGGACAAAGGCTATATCCAGCCAAGCGTTTCGCCCTGGGGTGAACCAGTTCTTTTTACCCGGAAGAAGGATGGATCGCTTCGATTGTGTATTGACTATCAAGAGCTGAACAAGATGACGGTCAAGAACAAGTATCCGTTGCCACAGATTGATGATTTGTTTGACCAGTTACAAGGAGCAACAATGTTTTCTAAGATCGATCTGAGGTCGGGATATCATCAGTTGAGAATTAAGGAATCCGATGTTCCAAAATCAGCATTCAGAACTCGCTACGGACACTATGAGTTTGTAGTGATGCCGTTTGGTCTCACTAATTCACCTACTGTATTCATGTAATTGATGAACCGAGTGTTCATAGAGTATTTGGACAATTTTGTAGTCGTATTTATTGATGACATTCTAGTTTATTCCAAGAGCCCGAAAGAGCATGCACATCATTTGCGGATTGTTTTAGATCTTTTGAGAAACGAGCAATTGTACGCCAAGCTTTCTAAAAGTGAATTCTGGCTAAAGGAAGTAATGTTCCTCGGTCATGTGGTATCAGCAGGAGGAGTCCGAGTAGATCCCAAAAAAATCGAAGCAGTTATGGATTGGAAGTCTCCTAAGAACATGAAAGAAGTCCGGAGTTTCTTAGGACTTGCTGGGTATTATCGTCGGTTCGTGGAAGGGTTTTCCAAAATTACCCGCCCACTTACTCGAATACTGCAGAAAACTCAAAAGTTTGAGTGGAATGAGATGTGCCAGACTAGCTTTGATGAATTGAAGAAGAGATTTACGATGGCACCGATTTTAGCACTCCCACAGGGAACTGGAGGATTCATAGTTTACAGTGACGCTTCGAACCAAGGTCTGGGGTGTGTATTGATGCAAAATGAGAAAGTGATCGCCTATGCGTCACGATAGCTGAGACCTTATGAAGTAAATTACCCAACGCATGATTTGGAGCTGGCAGCGGTAGTTTTTGCCTTGAAAATCTGGAGACATTACCTGTACGGGACTCACTGTCAAATCTTTACGGATCACAAGAGTCTCAAATACATCTTCAGTCAGAAAGAGTTGAAGATGCGGCAAAGAAGATGGCCGGAACTGATTAAGGACTACGACTTGGAGATTCTTTACAATCCAGTCAAAGAAAATGTAGTGGCCGATTCACTTAGATGCAAGCCTGTTTCTATTCAGATGCTGGAGACTCTGACCTCCCATCCCAGTATTCAACGAGAATTGATTCGCGAAGGAATTGAAGTATGGTTGCAAAGAGTCCAAGGACAACTGTGTATGATGGAATTAACTTCATCGTTAACCAAAGAAATCAAATCTAACCAAGTAGATGATCCTATGATGATTCAGTTACATGATGAAGTGATCAAGGGAAAAGCCCCAGGATTCGTAATTCATGATGATGGAGTTTTGAGATTTCAGAACCAACTTTGCGTTCCCGATGTCGATGTTCTGAAGCAAACAATTATGAAGGAAGCTCATAGCACGCCCTATTCTATCCACCCGGGCACCAGTAAGATGTATAAGGACCTGAAGCAGAACTTCTGGTGGGGCAACATGAAGAAAGATGTAGCGAATTATGTCTCGAAATTTTTGACTTGTCAGCAGGTTAAGATCGAACATCAACGACCTGCCGGAATGCTGAAGCTGATCCCGATTCCTGAATGGAAGTGGGAGGACATATCGATGGACTTTATCACTAATATACCAAGAACCAAGACAGAAATGAACATGATTTGGTTGATAGTTGACCGTTTAACCAAATCGGCTCATTTTCTAGGCATTAAGGACACTTGGGGACCCGGGAAGTTGGCACAAGTATTTATTTCAGAGATAGTCCGATTGCATGGTACGCCGAATACCATTATTTTTTACTGAGACCGTCGCTTTGTGTCTCATTTTTGGAAAGCAGTTTATAAAGCCTTGGGAACCGAATTGAACTTCAGCACAACTTATCATCCGCAGATGGACGGACAATCCGAGAGGACTATTCAAACATTGGAAGATATGTTGAGGGCTTGCGCCTTTGATTGGTCAACTGATTGGGAAGTTCATCTGCCGTTGATTGAATTCACCTACAATAATATTTGGCATGCTTCCATTAAGATGGCACCGTTAGAGGCATTATACGGGAGGAGATGCAGATCGCCCCTATGTTGGGACGATTCATCAGACTTGATCTGGACAGAACCGGAATTGATTGTGCAGACACGAGAGCAGATATCCTTGATTCACGAGAGACTGTTGACCACCCAGAGTCGACAGAAATCTTACGCAGACGTGCGATGTCATCCATTAGAGTTCAGTATTGAAGATCACGTGCTTTTAAAAGTTTCTCCTACTCGGGGAATCTTTCGTTTTGGGAGGAAAGGAAAGCTAAGTCCGAGATATGTCGGACCATTCGAGATTCTTGAGAGAGTTGGAGAGTTGGCATACAGGTTGGCATTACCGCCGTCATTGAGCCATGTTCATAACGTATTCCACGTATCCCAGTTACGGAAGTATATATCAGATCCTAGTCATATCATTGATTTCAGCGAGATCGAAGCCGCTCAGGATGGCACGTTTGAAGAGAGACCGATCAGGATACTCGATAGTCGAGTTAAGCAATTGAGAAACAAACCGCTCGCTTTGGTTAAAGTTCAGTGGTCGCGCCACGGAGTGGAAGAAGCCACTTGGGAAACGGAAGATAGCATGAAGTCTAGATATCCAGAGTTATTTTCGTCATGAGTTTCGGGACAAACTCCTTTTTAGAAGGAGAGTATGTAATATCCGGATTAATTATTGAGTATTTCATCTATAATTGAGCTCTATATTATTCGGATTTGTGATATCAATAATCAAAGTATGATATTTCTCGTATTTGTATCCTTGTGCATGATTATAGCAACATGTAAATTTGCCCATGCAAGTACATGATAACATACGCTAAGAAGGAAGCTTAACGTACGTTATCAGCCAAACATAGCGTAAGCTACGAATGAAGCGTAGCGTATGTAAAGTGGCCAATAATTGAGCTGGGCAGCTAGCACATGCACCAACCAGACGATGGGTACGGATAAGATTCCCGCGGATGAATCTGGACAGTTTTGAAGTCAACGAGTGTTAACGTACGCTAAGGTGTGTGTCTAGCGTACGCTAATTGGTGTTGCTTACGTACGTAACCGGATGGTGTAGCATACGTAATCGAGTACAGAAGGAGGACGGTTAACTATCAGTGACGATAGCATACGCTAAGTATACTGGGTAGCATATGCTAAGAGACTAACGTACGTTATGCATGAAGGCTAACCTACGTTAAGGTTAGAAAGTTATAAATGGGACATCACCCCATTTCATTTCATTCGTTTCTTTCACTTGGCTTTCAACACACTTCATCCCCAGAGAGTTCCCTGCACCTTTAGATCACTTAATACTTGGTTATTGAAGATTGGAGATTACTTATACTTGATAATTGAAGTGGAGAATCATCTTTAATTGGCATACAAGCAACCAGAGTTGGATTCTACCTATTGTCTTGGTGTTTTCTTCATCTCAAGGTATGTTAATACTATCTACAACCTTGGATTCGTATCCTTAAGAATATTATGATCATGCTATCAAGATATTAAGTTCCATGGATGAATTATTCAACCAACATCATGTCTAGGAAGTTGAGATGATTATGCTTTAAGTACCTCGGTTAAGAGCATCATAATTTGAATCTTGTTACAAGTAAAGGAAGTTTTCTGAGATTGATAATCCAAATTTGGAATGTGTCTTCGTAGTAATCACGGACTTGGTATTAACATCATTGTTGTTAGACGAACCTAGGAGGTTGATCATGGATGGATTTGTTGTATCTTGTAAAGGTGGACTATTAACAATCTTCAAGATGATAGTTTGAATGATAGAATGATATTGACATCAACCTTAAACCTTCCGAATTACGTATGAGAATTTGTGATCAAAGATTGGAGTATGACATCATGATAATATGTTTATCCTTGAAGTTGTAAGATATTGAACACCATTAGATCATTCAAGTTTTCATGAGTGTATCATGCATGGAGTTAACGTACGTTAACACTGATAATTTCGTGCGGCGAGTCAGTTGTCTGATCAGGGAAGAGGCTGTCGTGTGCATGTTTAGCGTACGCTAGTCTTTGCAGCTTACATACGCTAATGGGCAGAATTAACGTACGCTGCGTTGTGTACGTAACGTACGTTATATCAGACGAGTCAGTCGACTGATCAGAGAGGAACTGTCAATACATAGTTAGCGTACGCTAGACTTTGTAGCTTACGTACGCTAACAAGTAGGTTTAACGTACGCTACAAAGGGTATGTAACGTATGTTATGCATGTCAGACAAGATACATTTTATGAAATTTCGACCGTAATTTAGATTGTTAGATGTTCGTACGACGTGAGATGAATTCTATATTATTTCTTTTGTTTAAGGTTCGAGTTTTGCAACATGATTAATCGAAGGGGCGACCTTCGAGCGTTTTGATATTCGTGGAAGTGTTATTCTTGTCATTGAATCGAGGCAAGTACTTTAGTTGTTCTATGTATTGATGTTATATATATTGTTGTGCATATAAGTCGTTGTTTTATGTCCACCTAAAGTACATATCGGGGGTGTTACACCAAGAAATTGGAATATTCAGGATCTGTAAGGCCTCAAACCTGCTAAAAACACTGAAAATCAATTACCTATTCCATTGTTTTGTATCACTATCAATCAACTCACTAACAGTAGCCTCAACATCCAGAATATTAACAGGGTCGCACACTTTGAAAGAAGCTTGATCAGGCAGCCAATTATCTTTCCAAATTTTTATTTTCAAACCATTACCAACGGCCCATCTAGATCCATTTAGAACCAGTTCTCTAGCATTAAAAATACTTCTCCAAGCATAGCTTGGTTGGAAGCCAATGGTAGCTTGAGAAAGAATAGTTCGAGGATAGTACCTTGCATTGAAAACTCTGGCCATGAGAGATTGATCATCAGACAGGAGCCTCCACACTTGTTTGCCAAGAAGGGCAAAGTTGAAATCACTGAAGCCTCTGAAACCCATTCTCCCTTTTCTTTTAGAAGCACCCATTTTGTCCCAGCTAAGCCAGTGAATTTTCCTTTGGTTCTCAGTAGATCCCCACCAAAATTTTGCAACCATAGACTTCACTCCTTTATAAATGCCAAGAGGAATTCTGAATCAGATCATGACATAATTTGGAATTGCTTGAGCTATAGATTTGATAAGTGTCTCCTTCCCTGCTCTAGATAAGGACTTCTCATTCCAACCCTTGAGTTTCTTCCAAATTCTCTCCTTCACAAGAGAGAACACCATATTTTTAGACCTTCCACATACCACAGGAAGACCGATATATCTATCATGATGAGTCACATCCTTTTATTCCAATCTTGTTACATAGGATATTTTTCTCATTGACATGCACATTTCGGCTATAAGACATCTCAGATTTATTAAAGATAACCAACCCGAAGCCATTTGGCAGGAGTGGAGTATCTGAATTATGGAATCAACCTCACTTTCATTTGCATGGGCAAAGAGAAGACTGTCGTCAGCAAAAAATAACTGAGTAATTGGAGCGGCAGTTCTTGCAATTTGAATGCCATGTAAGTTCCTGCTTTGACTTTGATTATGGAACATCCCAGAAAGCACATTAGCACACAAAATGAAGTAGGGGGAGAGAGGGTCCCCTTGCCGGATTCCCTTTTCTGGAATAAAGCTCCTGCTGGGTTGACCATTAATAAGCACTTGGTAAGACACTGAATTGATGCATGAAAGAATCAGAGAAGTAATCTTAAGGGGAAAACCAGTAGCCTCCAGAGTTGCGTTGATAAAAGGCCATTCAAGCCTATCATAAGATTTTGCCATATCCAACTTGAGAGCTATCATCCCTTTCTTTCCTTTAGTCTTCTTTTTTAGCTAATGGAAACACTCCACAGCTATGAGAGCATTGTCAGTAATCAACCTACCCGGCATAAATGCAATTTGTTCTTCATCAATCACAGAAGGGAGGAGACTCCTGATCCTGTTGGCAATAGTTTTGGTGACTATTTTCAGGACAACGTTGCACAAACTAATTGGCCTGAATTACTTTGGGGAAGATGGACTTTTACATTTTGGGATTAAAGTAATAAAAGTCTTATCGATACTAACTGGATGTTTCCCATGGTTGAGAATATCAAGGGCCAGCTTTTGAATATCAGGCCCAATAACATGCCAGTATTTCCGATAGAATAGTGCAGGAAGCCCATCAGGGCCAGGAGCTTTAAGGGGATGCATTTGATCAATAGCAGCTTTAATCTCATTACGTGAAAAAACCTGGTCACACCAGCCTTGCTGTTCAACTGAGAGTTTTTTTGAATTCCTTTACACACCGTTTCACTGTCAATAGAGCCACAAGAGGAGAAAATATCAGAAAAATAGTCCAGAATGATCCTTTCAACATGTTCTTCCCCATACCACCACACACCATCATCATCACAAAGTTTCTTAATAGCGTTGATTGTATTTCTCTGACTTGCTTTTTTGTGGAAAATATTTGAATTTTTGTCACCTTCCTTAAGCCAAATAGCCCTACTTCTATGGCGCCAAGCAGTTTCCTGCTTTTGGACAAGGTCAACATAAGTTCTCTCAAGATTTCTATAGTTAGCAAGGCTCTCAGCTTCACTATACCAAAGATTCTCATCTTTAAGGTGGCCCTCCACCCTAGCAATTTCCTTTTTAAGCTCACTAATTCTAAATTCTTTGAATTCAGCATCAACTGCCTTAACACATCTCAACTTCTCCTCACAAGTCCTACCTGAGCTAGCCCAACTTCTTTTCACAAGATCCTCACACTTAGGATATCTAGTCCAGCATTCTTCAAATCTGAAAACCTGGAATCTCTTTTTCACTCTTACATGATCATGATCCTCTAAGTTAATTCTCACAACAGAATGATCAAAGCCATATCTTGCGAGGTGAGTGACTCTAATAGGATCAAACCTGTTGCAAAAACTCTCAGTGGCCATATCTCTGTCAAGTCTGCACTGTATGTTGTCCAACCCTTCTCTACCATTAGACCAAGTGAAAGATAACCGAGAAACCCCAAGTCATTGAGACCACACAATTCAACAACATCTCTACCCACATTCAGTTGATCAAAGGTTTTGACATTACCCCCAATCTTCTCATCAGAACAAATGGTATCATTGAGATCACCAAAGCAAACCCAATCAGGAATTTGGGGATTGAGCAGGCTCTGGATTAATAACCAAGTGTCTTTCTTATGAACTTCATCTGGGAAACCATAAATACCAGTAACCAACCAAGGAACATCCGACTCATTAACCATAGCATACCCATGGATGTGATTATGAGAGTAGGAGATCACAGAGAATTGAACCATATCAGACCACATCAAAGACAGATACCATCCCTGTCTCTACCAGTGCCACGACAACCTACAACTAAACCAGAACTAAAACCACACTGAACTCTAACTCTATTCATATCAACTTATGACAATTTAGTCTCCATAAGGAAGAGCAGCTCAGGATTTTCAAGGTTTTTGAGCCTTAACAAGGCTTGAATTGCCCGAGGGTTCCCCAACCCCCTGCAATTCCAACTAGTGATTTTCATTGATTCAGGAGGTGTTGGTCTTACAACACCCCCTCTGGTCTGCAATCGTCAAAATACATCTGCACAGCTTGCTTCTTACGAACACTTCCTTGTAATTCACCAGTAGATCCATCAGAAATTACCACATCAAACAGTTGCCTCTTGCCCCTCTCAATAGATTTTTCACCAGTCTTTTCCTCAATGTTAGCCTTTCTATCCTTCTTTCTAACCCACTTTCTTTTAGCCTTGGGTTGAGCGGACGTGCCAGCAGTAACTTCAGGATTTTCACAGGAGCTTTAGGGGATAAACCAATGGTGCCAAGTGACTCTGCTACTTCCTCAACCACCTTAGAAGCCTCAATAGCTTTTATCAAAGTAGCCCCACATTGGACAGGTACTTCCTTTTCTTTCTCAGTCTCAGTAATATGTATAGGATCAGAAGGTTCCTTTTGAATAGATTTAGCAGTTTGCAAGACCTCCATATCTTCCTTAGACTTGACACTAACTTCACCTTTACTGCTATTAGTGGAAACAAACAGACTTTTACTCCATGTACTTTGCCTTTCTTTTCTAGTAGAAGAGTTTATTTTTGGGAGAGGTGAAGCTCTAAGCCATGGGCCAAAAGGCATATCATCTTCCTCCAAGTCCTCAATCCCTTCATCCTCAGGATCTTCATTCTCATCACATTCATTCATTTGATGACCCAACTTCCCACAAATGAAACAAAATGAAGGGAATCGTTCATACCCGAAGAACACTTTTAAGTCCTTTCCTTGAAATCTGATAGTAGTGTCCCTTTGCAAAGGCTTCTTTAGATCAATCTGAACTTTCAGGTGCATAAATTTCCCCAATCGGTTCTGATCTCTAATATCTGCTTCTTCATACACGCCCATCATATTACCCAATCTGGTTACCATGGCCACGGAGCGAAGGAGCAGGGGTAGGTCATAAACCCTTTCCCACAGAGAAGTTGAATCAAGCGCCATTTCAGATGGTTGCTCCACTCCCATGATCTTCTTTAGCAAAATAATGTTTCTATCAAAACTCCAAGGACCTGAAGTGAAGATATTGTCTAGATCCCGTTTCGTTGAAAAGATGAACAGAAAAAGGTTTTTTCCAAGCTCTTGAACCTCCACCGGTTTCTTTAAGCACCACGCTTCCACCATGGTTTGCTTGAAAGCTCGAGCATTGAAAGGATTTTCTGTCCAGAGTTTCCCTGCAAGCGATCTATGGAATGGTTCCTCACCAACATCTTCTTCTCCTTCGTCAACCACAACCAAGCCCTCCTCCACTGTGAAATCCTTATCCTTCCTTCTCGACATCGTAACGCACACCCAAGAGAACCAGAGAAAAAATAGAGAAAACAAAACCACCAAAGTGGAGGCAAAGCCCTAAAGAAAGGGAGACAAACCACAAAAGAGTGGGGAGAACCAGCAAGCAAGCTGGAGAAAAAATGCCACCACGGAATTAGGGTTCTGGGCGGGGGATGACGGCATGCTTTTTTAGAGAGAAGGTGGACACTCTCTCTCTAGAAGACATGGACCGTGGAACAGGGGATCCTTACCGGGAGACTGTGGGTATCTGCCAAAACCATTCAAAAAGAAAGGAGATAAAAATTGATAACCTGTCACCATATCTGCATATACATAACTAGTTTTAGTACACCGTGCAACGCATAATGCCAATGATGTGGATAGTTATTAGAAAATTTGATATTGTTAAATTGTTTCTAAACGTCGTTGATTTTAATTATAAGAATCCTTGAAAAGTTTGTGAAGTTAATTAAGATGGAATCATGGAAGTCAAGTAAAAAAATGAAGCTATAAGATAATCCTAGTAGGTTGATGGACAAAACTTACACATGATCCTCAGGTGTGAATGGCGTGATACTTTGCTTCGACTACCATTACTTTCATGCTTTTTTGAAGGTCAATTTTTTCATGTTGTTTGTGACAGTACATAAATATTGATCAAATCAATATACACTACCAAAAAAGTATTTTGCCGGCTATTAAAGTCTAAAAATCATTGGCTAAAATAAAAATCATCGGCTAAAGTCCGGTCGACTAAGATTCGTCGACTAAACTTTAGCCGATGCCAAAAGGAGAAAATATCTGCTAAATATGAACTTTAGCCGACGAAAAGGATCTCGTCAGCCAAAGTTAAGCCGACGATCCATCGGCTAAAGTGTATTATTTAAACAATAAAAAAATACTTTAGCCGAGGATTCAAGAACTATCGCAGTTAAAGTGTATTATTTTAATAATAAAAAATTACTTTTGCCGACATCAAGAATTATCGTCGTCTAAAGTTTATTTTTGAAATAATAAAAAATTACTTTTCCCGACGGATTAAAGACATACTGTGGGAAAATTACAATTCTTATTAATAAAAAAAATTTACTTTAGGCGATGGTATGTGTAAAAGTGGTCGGCTAAAGTCTTTTTTTTTTTAATAAAAATAAATTTCAGATTTCATTTTACCAAAACCTGTTTCCGAATATACAGCATCATCAACCAAACATCAACACAACATTAACAATACATAATTCCAAATGCACAATAAGTCAATTAAATATAATATATACCAACATCTTCACAAACACATTAAGATATACCAACATTAAAAAATACAATATTCGCAATCATAAAATTTCAAATATGTGTACATCATTACATCATTATATATGAAAAAGATAACTAAATACTCCCCAAACCACGAAGAATATAATCAGTACCATTATGCGAGTTATCATCATGGTGCTGAGAAGATGAAGGTGGAGTCTGTAAAGGGATAAGCGGAGGTGGTGGTGACGGAAATCCTGCCTGAGTCATAGTCGAGCTGAGTGAGTTTATATACACTAACACCATCCGCATCTGCTGAGCCATCGCCTGTTGCTGCCTATCCATCGACGACTAGTGCTGGACCGCCATCGCTTGTTGTTGTTGAGCCATCAATTACTGTTGCTCTTTCTGGAATTTAGCAAACTTCTCTTCAGCCCATTTTTCTGACTCATGTTGGAGCTCATTTGCTATCATTAATTGGTCTTCTATAAAGGCCTTCTATGTGTCGCCCCGATGATGTTGGAAGCCCGTCACATCCTTCAACAATCTATTACCCTCTGTTCCCATCATCGGCGTGCGAAAGTGGCTCCATTTAGGATGGTAAAGGGTACCCCACACCCTAGCTCTGACATAAGGATCTGTATGATCGACCTGGTCGATAGTTGTAGCGGGATCCATATCGGCTAACTCGGGATTCTTCTCGAACTCCATCCTGATCCTCGCCTCATTCACATTAAAAATAAATAATTGGATATGGATAAAGGTCTTAAAAGACATGATGCTATATGATAAAAACAGTAATTAATTATGTTTTTTTCTTACATGTTCTTCAACATGTCTGGATATGCCTTCTCAAACATGTACACAAGTTGATTGTCCATTTGTTTAGAAGTAGAAGCCTCATGTGAGCTATAGTGCTCCGTGAGACGACCACGATTGGCCGCATTGGTCTTACTGGTGGACTACAAAGGATTCATGTCAAATCAATAATAAGCTAATCAATTAAAACTATTTCGGTGTTGATTATAAAATATATTTGATAATAATAATACTAACATATTCATAATATGCAATACTACAAAATTAATAATAATGTAATTTCTAATACTTATACCATATAGTTCGGGTGGTTGAAATGAACGCACAACCACTTCCACTCATGTACCCAGTACTTAAACTCTAAGGGAGTTCTAAGCCCACTCAAGCCTCCCAAAATAGCTGCAGCTCGTATTTCCAAGACTTGTACCTATGCAAGCAACACAAAATCATAATGATTTACGATTTACTTATTCATGCACATAAATAACTCAAACACATAAAATAAAATTACTTACTTCGAGGCCTGCTCCTCATCACACCAAGTGTGTAATAGGGAGGAAGGGATGTCAAACCAAACCTATAAATTAATCAAATATAGACAACAAAATTTTTTCAACAATATTCCCAATAAAAAATACTACTACTCACAATATGAGAATTATGGGAGATCGTGGAATATTGGTTGCATCTGGCTCTTGATATTCCTCATATTCATTATTATCTCCTATTTGTCCCAATATAGCAGCATTATATATATTCCTCGTAGCCACATGGTTGACTATCTTCCATGGCCCTTTTTTGACCAAGTCATCCAGATAATACACTAGTTTTGCCGATGTTGCAAAAATAAATGGATCACATTCATACCAAGTTGTAGAAGTGCCAACGGAAAAAAGCCTATAGTCATATTCTAATTGAATTCCAAGGCTAGTACCAAATCGAGACAAATACTATCATGCCCTCTCCAGAAACTAGTTTTACCACTCCGAGAAGAACACCATAATATCCACCATTAATCATCACCCACGAATTTCGATATCTTCTTTTTTGGTCTTTTTCCAGACAAACAAATGTCACACCATTTACTTTAGCCATTGAATAAACCCTTGACATAACAGGTTTCATCGATAGGAACATGAGTTCGCGGGACTAGTTAGGGTGATTATCTACTCTTGTATATGTAACACCCCAATTCTCTTACGGGTAATTACACGTCGTAGGGCCCACCAGGGCCTACCAGGCTGACATTAGAAACATACACAATAACTCAATAATACGAAGACGTAACCAAAAATAAAGTGGGGTCGTGGCCTCGGCCAAAATGTGCAAATTCAGTACAATTCATAATATAATCCAAAGACATCAATGGACCGACAAACTCGAAATCCAGTACATATTAAAATAAAACGAAAACAGACACATTCCAAAACACTGACTCGAGCTCTTTAACATCTCGGCTTCCCGTCAACTCCATGTGGACCACGTGTATGCTCCTGATTCTCGGTACCACCTGAAATGCATAAACATTCCACCCCAACGATGGGTTAGCAACAACAGCTAGTGCAAGTACAATATTACATTATTTTAATACACAGGTATTTCCAAAAACCATTATAAAACATTAGATAATCATGATATTCCAGAATGTCCATCGTCATTCATCAATCAACAACATCACTCAAGGTAATTCTCGTGCAAGGCCACTCGGCCAAGTCCCTATGGGCCCCATCGAGCCAATCCCCAGGTGAGAATACCCCCTCGAAGTTAGCCCTCGCGCAAGACCACACGGCCAAGTCCCTGTGTGCCCCGTCGAGCAACCCCATGTGAGAGTACCCCGAGAACATACTTACAATACTCCAATCATCACAATTTCCTTACCGAAATGCATGTCATAATATAAAACAATAAAGTACTTGCCTTGGTTCCTAAAGTACGAAGCGGACGATGAATGACAAAGGCTTCGATCCGAAACACTCCAATTCCCGATCCTAACAACAATAGAGACCCAATCAACTACAATCCCGCTGAAAAATCACGAATCATACGACGTTCTACCCTTAGGGACAATACACCAAACACTATGAAGGCATAAGGGCCAAATTCGATCAAGGGAAAAGCTTGGAATTAATCCACTAAAGTTCTAGGAAAACATAAAACCACAATTACCGAACTATAATCCATCATCGATCGAAGCAAAAATGAAAGGAAAACGAATTATAGCCAAGAACCCTAAAGTTAGGTATAATGTCAAAATACCTCAATTCAACGATGGAATGGTGGAAGGAAGTTGATTGATTCGAGCTATAATCTCCAATTCCGAGTTATATGATGATAGAATGAAATATCCGAATGAAATCGCCCAAAATTGCTAAGAAGGAGTGAAGAGCCGAGAGGAGGAGAGAAAATGGGGTTAAAACCCGTGTCTGTCCTATTTATACTCGGACGAAACACGGCGCAACAAACGGCCCATCCAGCGCCATGTTTACCGCCGTATTGCAAGTCAACGAGTGCACCTATGCGACCCGGCGGATAGACACGGCGCAGAATGCTACTGGTCTTGCGCCGTTTCACGAGGGAGTGAGCACCCCTGTGCGACACGGCACAGAATGCCGCGGGTCTTGCGCCATTTTGCATAGGTCATGCCAGACAGCTTCCTGCCGCATGACGATGCTACTAAAACTGGAAAAGATGGTAAGATCACAACACGACAAGCCGATCCAATGGTCCGAGAAGAATACAAGCAACGAAGAAATAATATCCAATAAACCGGAACGGTCCGAGGTAAACAACCACAAACGAACAATAACAAATAAATCGGGAAATAAAGGTACGAATATTACAGTATATGGGTCATCTGGAGAATATGAATTCGACTAAGTAGGTACCACATATTATAATATGAAATCAAATTGTCTATTTAACAACTAAGCAAACGTACCCATTCTCAAAATTATTCTGCAAAAGTCTCATTGTGGAATTTAATATCACCATGCACCCCGTCATAGTGAAGATGTATGTTCTTTCAGTATTGTACTTCTGGACAATTGAGCAATATGTACCAGTGTGCAATTCTAAGCTCGTAGGCATCTAATTCACCAGGCAACCTCCCATGAACTTCAACTTCTGTGGAGATTATAGAAAGATTGGATTGCAGGTCAACTGGCATATGTTGGGTAGGGTACTCTGTCACGCCCAAATACATATTGGTATAAGTTACACACTCTGACGCAAGGTAAGCTTCAGTTATAAATTCTTCAGATGCAGAGTTATTGATCACACATGCTTTGTATTCACCTAGTTTTCTGTCAGCATGCACTGGTACTTAGTAGAAAAATTGTTTGGAAAGCTACATCATATAATAGAATATTAATGTCAAACTCATATTTAATATACCTTTCCATCAAAACCATCTGTGTATTAGACTGGAAAATATACAGCCTTGTTTTCTTAATTTTCACCATACATTATAAGGTCTTCAAATTCAGCATTTCGCTCTAAGTAGGTAAGCTGTTAGGAAACTTCATACATCTTGTCCATACAGCGAGAGATATTCCTGCATAGTCCATAACTACAACATTTACATTATTATACAACAGAGATGAAGAAAGTTGGATACAACAATCATGCTGTAGGTGTTTTACTTAGGAAAAGTAAAACACATATCCTACAGGACTGAAGAAAAGCTTTAAACCATTGTAAAATAAATATTATTTATTCATAAATTATTCATGGTTAAATTAGCATTTAATGCTGATAGGACTTCATTTAATGTGTCCGAAAGAGACAACAGTCTGAATGTACTGAAGAGCATTTAATGCAAAGTAAAAAATAATGTCTGAAGCATTAAATACGGATCGCCTTTAATTCAAACATTCTGCAGCCGCCAATCAGAGCTGTCTCAATCTCACCAAATCGGCCAATGGCTGCATTTATAACGGGTCTATTTTCAAGATTATAAATAGCCCCAAGCAAGAGGACATTGCTAACTAGTTCATTATCTCACGCAGTACATCTAACAATTAGCTCTGACAATCAAAATATCAAGCTAACAAAGAGAAATATATTTCTTGAGCATATAACATCATCAAAGGAAAGAAATATACAGTCCTCAACGCAAACAGCACACTATAGCGAATGCTCGTCAAAGCACATAACTACTGTTTGAACTTGTTCTACCCAATCCTTACATTGTGATCAACTTAGCCCTGTGTGGACTAAGCCCTTACTAGTTCCGACCTGTGTGGGAAGAATAGCATTGAGGACGAAGCTTCGATTTGTGTGAGAAGTGAGTGAAAGACCCAAATCTAATCTATGTGAACGGCCCAAGTTGTTGTTGGTTGTACCAATTTGTGTGAACGATATAGCCACAGGTTTAGTTAAAGTCATGTATTTGTGTATGCAGTGATTTTAATAAACTTCTTACTACTTTGTGGAGGACCAGTGGACGCTGAGGAGCTTATCTCGAACCACTTATATCTGTGTGTATTTACATTCTGCCATTTATAGTTTTCATATCTGCCTTTGTGATTTATAGTATACATATTGCAAAAACCCTGTACGCACCAAGCAAACAGGACAACACTTTTTTTTTTACCAAAATTGGGTGAATTGTTTAATATTGGAAAGAAGAGGCTCCAGCCCGGTCATATTCTCACACAAACAACTAGCATCACTCAATCAATTATGTGACAGAAAATTCTACAATCTTCCCATCAAACTTAGAAGTATTTGATGTGGAAATTAAACCTTTGTGAAACTTCAGTTCACAAAAATCCGTATGGAAGAAGGTAAAATGTACGAGCACATATCATTTTACAACATTAGAATACTCAGCTTCTACAGGTATGCAATCCAACGAGTACGGTTGCTGGAGGCGGGCTATAATCCGATCAGGTATTCCCTAGAATAGGGGTGCTCATCATCAAGCACGAGGTATTCATTCTCGGCTCAAAGATAAAAAAGCCCTAAAACTCCCATGGCTAAGAACGGCGATTCCCATGGCTCTCTTACTAAGAGTGATTATCAGCGGCGGATTCCAATTCAATCGCCCAACTGCAAAGACGACGACGAGCGCTAGGGCAAAATAGAATTAAGGAATGCAAACAGGATAACACTTAGTTGTTGTATTTACAGAAACTTAATATTAGTCTTACGCTACCCAAATAACTTCGAACATGATTCTACTTATACACCCCCATTTCTAAGCTTTTACTGTATACTCTGTGGCCAACAAGTGGTATCGGAGCGGTTGATTCTAAAAAGAATCACCAAACATTATTTCTTTCGAAACCATTGAGCTCTTATTCCATAGAGGTGATCGAGTGAGAGTTGTAGTGATCCACAGAGTACAGCTCGTTGTATACTCTGTATTTTTATTCGGGTGGATACACCCGCATCTATATCTCCAGTTATTAGCTCCTAGGTGTGATCTCTTAACACTAGAACAAAAAGTAGATTTGGCTACACCAAAAAAGTGTGACGATATACATATAGTCATACATGCGTTTTCGAATGTGTGTGACAAAAGGTCGCGCGACCGTAGGGTGTTTATGGTCACATATTGGAGTTAGTGTCCATATCCATTAAAAACCAGTGACCAAAAGTGTTAATAAGTGTGACCGTAAACACTGTACAAGCACACAATGCATGTTTTTTTGTACATTTAGTTACATACAATTTAGCATAAAGTGGCCAAAAGTGTTAATAAGTGTGACCATATGGTGTTTAAAGTGATGTAAAAGTGTATTTTGTGTGACTATTGTTCATCCAATGGCCACATGTATATTTTGTTTGTGTGGCCTTTTGTAATATATAGTCACACAAAGCATGTTGGTTTTGGGTATTTAGTCACATACAATTAAGCATAAAGTGGCCAAAAGTGTTAATAAGTGTGACCATATGCTGTTTAATATGAAGAAATGTGTATTTTGTGTGACTATTGTTCATTTAATGGCCACTTGAATTTTATGTTTGTGTGGCCTTTCGTAATATTTAGTCACACAAAGCATGTTTGTTTTGGGTATTTAGTCACATACAATTAAGCAAAAAGTGGCCAAAAGTGCTAATAAGTGTGACCATATGCTGTTTAAAGTGAAGAAATGTGTATTTCGTGTGACTATTGATCATCCAATGGCCACATGAATTTTATATTCGTGTGACCTTTTGTAATATTTAGTCACACAAAGCATGTTTTTTTTGGGTATTTAGTCACATATAATTAAGCATAAAGTGGCCAAAAGTGTTAATAAGTGTGACCATATGCTGTTTAAAGTGAAGAAATGTGTATTTTGTGTGACTATTGATCATCTAATGGCCATATAAATTTTATGTTTGTGTGGCCTTTTGTAATATTTAGTCACACAAAGCATGTTTGTTTTGGGTATTTAGTCACATACAATTAAGCATAAAGTGGCCAAAAGTGTTAATAAGTGTGGCCATATGCTGTTTAAAGTGAAGAAATGTGTATTTTGTGTGACTATTCATCATCCAATGACCACATGAATTTTCTTTTGTGTGGCCTTTTGTAATATTTAATCACACAAAGCATGTTATTTGGGTGTATTTAGTTACATACAATTAAGCATAAAGTGACCAAAAGTGTTAATAAATGTGACCATATGCTGTTTAAAGTGAAGAAATGTGTATTTTGTGTGACTATTGATCATCCAATGGCCACATGAATTTTATGTTTGTGTGGCATTTTGAAATATTTAGTCACACAACGAATTAAGCAAACAGTGACCAAAAGTGTTGATAAGTGTGACTATATGCATCTTTTTGTCACATTTAAAAAATCAATATATATCAAAGAAAATTCAAATATATATCAAAATAAATTCAAATACAATAAAATTGGAATGTATATAACTGAACCAAATATAAAACTGGACCTCCTTTTATACACCAAGGAGTCCTAATCGGCTTACAATACTTTCCTAAGTATCTATAATTTTTTTTCCATAAACAACTAATACATATCATATAAGCAGTACTAGCTATATGAACCAACAGTACTAACTTATAACTAACAGTTGTAACTAATACACTAGCAGTATTAACTTCGAGCAGTCTTAATCTCCGAGCAGTCTTAACTTTATACTAGCAGTACTAACTTTCACTAGCAGTAGTAACTTTTGTACTTGCAGTAGTTGTATCACCCCCAAAACCGTATGGGAATATTACACGCCGTAGACCCTTTCCACAAGGATCTACCAGGCTAAACATCCATTAACAACCAAATGCTTGCCTGGACAGGGTCAAACAATATAATAATATAAACCGTTAAGGTCACTTACACATGAATACACAGACCGATGAGGTCACACAACTCCATCAACAGAACCGACTAAAACAACATTACCCACACAGGGGTCGAAGTACAATACAACGGAAGACTGAAATCAACTCTGACAACACAACAAAAATCTAAACAACTCTCGACTCTTGATTAGTATCGCAGCTCGTCATCCTCTTGTGCCAATCCTGTGACTGCTCCCCTGAATCTGCATGTACCTGGACGCAAAACAGACATCCACCCCCCGATTATTCGGGGGTTAGTAAAACTCCACTGTTTTACTAGTGCAAGTATCAAATCATACGAAAAGTAACGAGCAAACATTAATCAAGAATCAAACACAATATTCAAGTATCAATTTATTTCCGGGGGTTTTAATAAGGGAATTTAAGCTATGAAGCATTTCGAAAATAAGTTCATCACCTCGGGAATTTTGGAATTTCAAAACCTTTAAAACTCTGAGTCCTGGTTCACCATGCCTTTCAAAAGAAGGGTTGAGGGCTTTAACCCAAATCTTGTTTCATAAATCAACAGTTCACAATACGGAAAACATTTACTCAAGCTTAGGACTCGGTCCAACATTCATTTTCATAAAACTTTTCCTTTCAAAGCTTTGATTGTCAAAACATATTCATGACACTGTGATCCACTGTCACGTGTCTCCGTAGGTTCACAACCCACACGGACTACAACACGCACAAATAAACAATCATAATCAATTCCGACACCGTGATCCACTGTCACGTGTCTCCGTAGGTTCAACAACACACACGGACTATTCCACATACAGATAACCAAACATAACCAATTCCGACACCGTGATCCACTGTCACGTGTCTCCGTAGGTTCAACAACCCACACGGACTATATAGATCACAACAATCACACACACAGTCCTAACACCGTAGTCCACTGCCACGTGTCACCGTAAGCCCCGTCGAGCTCACCCGGTTGGACGCATTGTGTCCGAAACTCATGGTCCATTGCCATGTGTTATCGTAGACCTCGTCAGACCAGCACGATTGGACCTCAGTACCTCACTAAGTTCTGACCCCGTAGTCCAATGCCACGAGTCCTCGAAGGTCCCGTCGAACCATCACGAGTGAACCTAGCGGTCACACACATATTCACATTCACAATCACATTTCATACAACAATGAGCACAGTTAATCAATCACGTTGATCACCACAACATCATACATCACACGGACATAACACAATCTCAACACTCACAACAATTGTCATCAATCAACGGTACATAACCAACATAAAACACGATCGGTACACAATACATTGCACGAGCAAGTGTACAATCATCCCATATGTACGTCGCAATCCTGCACAATTGGCACAACACCTAATACGTATATCAATATAACATTATTATCACAAAGCCTTCACATTACGGAATACACAACCAACTCAAACGGAACATATTTACGAAGGCAAGCAAAATCATCATAACCTAATACGTGATTTCAAGTCGTATAATAAGATACTTGCCTTAATAACCGCTACCGAACGCTCCGAAGAACACGGTTCGACCGGGAAGCTCGGACCCCAAGGAAGGCAACGAACGGAAGGGTTCCGACTCGAGTTCTTTGCGAGGAATCTGACCCTAACATCATACCATCAATAAATTAACGAACGAACGAAGAAGAATAATCGTAGAACGCTCAAATCCTCTCTGTGACATTTTATCGAACACCTTCAAGGCGTCGATAAGATACACAATAAAACGACAAATCCACGGCAATCCAACCACGGAACAACACGGAATTCGACATAATATATCTTAAACAATCCTCAATCCATCACTATTCTGAGTTAAAACGGATTAAACGGACAAATCGAACAAAATCCCCAAAACTAGATTTTAAGAAAACTTACCCTGATTCGGCCGATCGGAGCAAGTTATGTAATGATTAATCAATGTTATGGACTCAGGAACTTCATGGATTTACAGTGGAACAACATCTCCTCGTGCCACCCAAGTCCCAGCCGCGGAAAGGAAGTGAAGAAATGGGGAAAATGGGTGTAAACCCGACTGTCATACCATATATATACTCCTGCCGAACACGGCGCAGCAAACGGCCCACACCAGCACCGTGTCTACCGCTGGGTTGCGGGTCAGTGCGCGACCTGACCGACATGGCGCAACACCCGGCGCAAGGTGCCCGCGCGTATGACTCGGCCGTATCCGACACGGCGCAGCACCTGGCGTAAATCTTGCGCGGGTTCTCGGCCGTGTCTCGGCAGACTTGCTGGTCCTAGCCGACCCGGCGCAAGACACGGCGCTCGGCAGCGCCGTTTTGCACAGGTCCGGACAGCAACCTCCAGTTGCAAAATGATTCCGACACAAACCGAAAATTACGATAGAACCACAACGACGATCTGAACGACCCCGAAACCCTAACCTGAATACGAATCGAAGATACGGTTACGAAGTACTCGCAAAGACGAATCTAAGAGCTAATAGAACACACGATTCCGACCACCCGAAGTGTCGGAATTCGACAACGGAAGTAATTACCCCAAACTTTGGGAAATTACGAAAATGGCCCAAAACGTCCGAAATACACGATACACGATCGAAACACCAAACCAAAGATCGCAACATGAATAATAACATTAAATGAACTTACGAGAAACTCGAAACAACAGTTTCGGACGAGATTCGCAAGAATCGAACTCAAGTGCGGAAAAGCCGCTTAAGAACGCGGAACTCAACAAAACGACACCGAAACGAACTCGAATGACAAAAAGTGCAGAATTAATCATTCTCAGAATGACGATATGGTCATGAGCGAGTCGTAAAAACGGACTTCCGCCGAAAAAAAAGAAATTACCGGAAATCGAAATTGCGGATATTACATACTACCCTCCTTAAAAGAAGTTTCGTCCCGAAACTTAAAATAAGTAGGGAGATGCAATATCCCACCAGGAAAACTCAACGAGATACACAAGAAACGTGTAACTTACGCCCAACGGCGAAACGTTACAAGCAACGCAAAGGGATATACGGTGTGAAAACACACTCCACAACGACCAACACAACGCCACCGGTAGAGACATAATAAAACCAACAAGTGACAAGTGTCATCAAATAGATAATACAATCAAGTCGATTATCCGAACAATCACAAAACACCACGAACGAAAATCAATACGATTGACCAACCCAATGGTACATCAATCAAAACGCGAGCCAATCGATGAACAAATACGGAATTCCACCACCCAAGGGTTGGAAGATCGAAAACGAGACTAATTTCCCGAACTTAAGGGAATTACGAAGGAGTCTGAATGTTCAACAATCACGAAACGAGATCAACAAAAACCGAATAATCAAACGATCGAACCACAATGATCGAGACAACAAAAATCGAACAGTCATGTTCGAATCACGAAGAACAATAAAATTCAAACAACAACTCCAAGGTTTACATCTCGACTCGAGACAATATATGATCCAGTGAAAACAACAAGATGTGCATTCACATAAGATCCACAGGAAAGGGAATAGCAATTGAAAAGTCACAACGACAAACGAGTTATTCCGAAACAATACCACACTCGTTCAATCAACAAAAGCAAGGGGCAGGACAAGCTCAGAAAATGTCAACGAACATAAACGAGTCGATAGAGTCGAAAATACAGAAGTTCAAAATCCGATCCACATCGAATAAAAGAACTAGTAGAACCAAAAGATGTTACTTCTGAATAAGGTTCACAAGAATCGAACCGAACTCGAAAAAGTCACAGCGATAACCAGATCGACCCAAAACAAGATCACAGCTCGTTCGAACGATGAAACTGAAACACAGAACAAGTTCAGAAAGTATCAATGAACACGAGCGAGTCGATAGACATGAGAAAGAGGAAATGCAGAAGTCCAAAAATAATACGGGTATTACATTCGATCTCTTATAAAAGAAGGTCGTCCCCGCAACTCACAATAACGGAAACAAGGCAACAACACAAAAGCAGTCGATGACAACATTTCCCGTGGGCCTCTTAGAGCTGATCCTGATATCTGTACTGAAGTTCGTGCCCCGAAAGACTCGGAACCCAACTCGCAAAACTGGATCCTGTGTCTCTCGGGTCCACACTTGAAATGCGTTACTGACGAGAAGGACAATTGGTACGTGCATGCCCCCGGCACACCACGGTTGAAACACCTCGGCTCGGCATACCGAATATACAAATGTGAGATATAATGGGACGTAACATCACAAAGCAACAAACCAGAGATGCCAATTTGGCATAACATATCAACACATACTAAAATCACAAATGTACACAGTCATATAAACCCAAGCTCTAACAGCTCACACAGGTGCGATAGCATGCAAATCACCACGAAACGACAACATTAAAATCAACATCACACCTCTCACAGAGGGCTAACGTAACAAATGCGTGGCAACGACTCAACGCTCATGCCACCAATTCAATTACAATTCGGAGGGATAACATCCTAACAACAATACCAACATCATACACACCTTCTCCGACCACAAGCAGAAAATGATGGGTTTCAAAAACGAAAACCACCTTTTAAAAACAGTTTGGAAACACCAGTTGATCTTGAGTATCACTTTACAAAAAGTTGAACAAACATCATTGTCGAGACTTTGAAAACCACCTTGTGTTTGAACAAAAATGAGGACACTTTTCTTTTAGTGAAAAACATTCAGAAATATTCGACCCTAGGGTCCAAGTAAAAGTGTTTCTAAAACATTGAAAATATCTCAAAACATTTTGATCCTCGAGGTAGAAGAATTTTGAAACATATTGTGGCACCTTGGATGTACCACGAGAAAATAATTCATTTTAAAAGTATGTCTCGAAATTTATTTTCTAAGATACTCAAGGTTTTCAAAGATAATTCAATGGGCTAGAATGCCCAAAAATTTCAGGTAATTACACGGAACATTATAGCGTCGTGGGTCCCACGCCGGAACCCACCAGGCTAAAAACCATTTACAAAAACGCCAAAAAGGCCGATGATGGTAATATTTCAAAAACTCACAAAAGCCATTTACAAAATACTAAATACCGTCATAAGAATTTTGCCAAAACGATCAAGGCCACAATGCCAAAAACTCGGTTAAGGGAATCGGTTTTTGAAATAAAACTCAGTCGGTAAAATACCGAAAGCCATTACAAAAGAACTCATGCAGCGGATAAAAGAAATACAGTCCAACATGCACAATCCAGCAACACTACTCCTCATATGAACGAAATATGAGAGTCAAATAACCACATATCACCAAATCAAAATCCATAAGAGGATTCCGTCAATTAACTCATAATCATACCTGTAACTCGCATCAGACGAGGCACAAACACAAAGAAGGGAGACTTACATCCGCAGGTCGCACGAAGGTGACGGTCGCCCACGATACCAATCTCGTCCGACAACATAACCGACACGTTGTGACTACGCACAACTCAACTAGTCACCTGATGACTCGAACGACAAGACAACACATTACTCGACAAATCACGACTTGACTCGACCCGACAGCCTAGGTTTCCGCAACCTAAGCTCCGATACCATAAATGTAACACCCCCAAAACCGTATGGGAATATTACACGCCGTAGACCCTTTCCACAAGGATCTACCAGGCTAAACATCCATAAACAACCAAATGCTTGCCCGGCCAGGGTCAAACAATATAATAATACAGACCGTTAAGGTCACTTACACATGAATACACAGACCGATGAGGTCACATAACTCCATCAACAGAACCGACTAAAACAACATTACCCATACAGGGGTCGAAGTACAATACAGCGTAAGACTGAAATCAACTCTGACAACACAACAAAAATCTAAACAACTCTCGACTCTTCATTAGTATCGCAGCTCGTCATCCTCTTGTGCCAATCCTGTGACTGCTCCCCTGAACCTGCATGTACCTGGACGCAAAACAAACATCCACCCCCCGATTACTCGGGGGTTAGTAAAACCCCACTATTTTACTAGTGCAAGTATCAAATCATACGAAAAGTAACGAGCAAAAACTAATCAAGAATCAAACACAATATTCAAGTATCAAATTATTCCCGGGGGTTTTAATAAGGGAATTTAAGCTATGAAGCATTTCGAAAATAAGTTCATCACCTTGGGAATTTTGGAATTTCAAAACCTTTAAAACTCTGAGTCCTGGTTCACCATGCCTTTCAAAAGAAGGGTTGAGGGATTTAACCCAAATCTTGTTTCATAAATCAACAGTTCACAATACGGAAAACATTTACTCAAGCTTAGGACTCGGTCCAACATTCATTTTCATAAAACTTTTCCTTTCAAAGCTTTGATTGTCAAAACATATTCATGACACTGTGATCCACTGTCACGTGTCTCCGTAGGTTCACAACCCACACGGACTATACCACACACAAATAAACAATCATAATCAATTCCGACACCGTGATCCACTGTCACGTGTCTCCGTAGGTTCAACAACCCACACGGACTATTCCACATACAGATAACCAAACATAACCAATTCCGACACCGTGATCCACTCTCACGTGTCTCCGTAGGTTCAACAACCTACACGGACTATATCGATCACAACAATCACACACACAGTCCTAACACCGTAGTCCAATGCTATGTGTCACTGTAAGCCCCGTCGAGCTCACCCGGTTGGACGCACTGTGTCCGAAACTCATGGTCCACTGCCATGTGTTATCATAGGCCACGTCAGACCAGCACGATTGGACCTCAGTACCTCACTAAGTTCTGACCCCGTAGTCCACTGCCACGAGTCCTCGTTGGTCCCGTCGAACCATCACGAGTGAACCTAGCGGTCACACATATATTCATATTCACAATCACATTTCATACAACAATGAGCACAATTAATCAATCACGTTGATCACCACAACATCGTACATCACACGCACATAACACAATCTCAACACTCACAACAACTATTATCAATCAATAGTACACAACCAACATAACACACGATCGGTACACAATACATTGCACGAGCAAGTGTACAACCATCCCATATGTACGTGGCAATCCTGCACAATTGGCACAACACCTAATACGTATATCAATGTAACACTATTATCACAAAGCCTTCACATTACGGAATACACAACCAACTCAAACGGAACATATTTATGAAGGCAAGCAAAATCATCATAACCTAATACGTGATTTCAAGTCGCAAGATACAAGTCGTATAATAAGATACTTGCCTTAATAACCGCTACCGAACGCTCCGAAGAACACGGTTCGACCGGGAAGCTCGGACCCCAAGAAAGGCAACGAACGGAAGGGTTCCGACTCGAGTTCTTTGCGAGGAATCTGACCCTAACATCATACCGTCAATAAATTAATGAACGAACTAGGAAGAATAATCGTAGAACGCTCGAATCCTCTCTGTGACATTTTATCGAACACCTTCAAGGCGTCGATAAGATACTCAATAAAATGACAAATCCACGGCAATCCAACCATGGAACAACACGGAATTCGACATAATATAGCTTAACGATCCTCAATCCATCACTATTCTGAGTTAAAACGGATTAAACGGACAAATCGAACAAAATCCCCAAAACTAGATTTTAAGAAAACTTACCCTGATTCGGCCGATCGGAGCAAGTTATGGAATGATTAATCGATGTTATGGACTCAGGAACTTCATGGATTTACAGTGGAACAACATCTCCTCGTTCCCCCCAAGTCCAAGCCACGGAAAGGAAGTGAAGAAATGGGAAAAATGGGTGTAAACCCGACTGTCCTGCCATATATATACTCCTGCCAAACACGGCGCAGCAAACGGCCCACACCAGCGCCATGTCTACCGCCGGGTTGCGGGACAGTGCGCGACCTGACCGACACGGCGCAACACCCGGCGCAAGGTGCCCGCGCGTATGACTCGGCCGTATCCAACACGGCGCAAATCTTGCGTGGGTTCCCGGACGTGTCTCGGCAGACTTGCTGGTCCGAGCCGACCCGGCGCAAGACACGGCACTCGGCAGTGCCGTTTCGCACAGGTCTGTCTAGCAACCTCCAGTTGCAAAATAATTCCGAAACAAACCAAAAATTACGACAGAACCACAACGACGATCCGAACGACCCCGAAAACCGAACCTAAATACGAATGGAAGATACGGTTACGAAGTACTCGAAAAGACGAATCTAAGAGCTAAGAGAACACATGATTCCGACCACCCGAAGTGTCGGAATTCAACAACGGAAGTATTACCCCACACTTTGGGAAATTACGAAAACGGCCCAAAATGTCCGAAATACACGATACACGATCGAAACACCAAACCAAAGCTCACAACATGAATAATAACATTAAATGAACTTACGAGAAACTCGAAACAACAGTTTCGGACGAGATTTGCAAGAATCGAACTCAAGTGCGGAAAAGCCGCGTAAGAACGCGGAACTCAACAAAACAATACCGAAACGAACTCAAATGACAAAAAGTGCAGAATTAATCATTCCCAGAATGACGATACGGTCATGAGAGAGTCATCAAAATAGACTTCCGCCGAAAAAAAGAAATTACCGGAAATCGAAATTGCGGATATTATAGTAGTAAATACTTGGCACATTTTCTTTGAAGTTCATGAGCAGCACTAAATCCATCTAAGCAGTATTGACACAAACATGAGGAGCAGTAATTCAAACATCATGAAGACTTTTAATCCCAACAATGAACATAATAATAAAATTTGCAGTCAAACTTAGAAGTTTTTCTCCCACTGATCTAATCTCATCATCTGGATATAAGCCTTGAAAATGTAGGCTGTTGCATATCAACAATAACCACATCAGGATGAGAGCAGAACCAAAACATGTCAAAGCACATAACATAACAGAACTATATGGGCATACATCATAAACTTTTGGTAACTTCGGTGTAGAGGGAACAGCTGCGCTGACACTTGTAGTTGTCCTGGTGGCAAAATTATAAGGAACATCAGATGAGATGATTTACAACACGGAGAAATCAAGAAAATAACAATGCGTGACTATTAAAATATATGCCAAAATGTAATGCCAGCATTGCTTAACAGGAAAGTGTTTATAAATGCAAATTATTTGGCATGCGGAAAGATCGGGGCATTCTCGTAGCTCTAAGATAGATAGAGGTCACTTTACAATACAATAAAAAAGATCTGCAACGTCAATAAATTTTCAGCATCATACTTGAACGCCAATTGATAAAACAAATTTTATTTTAAGATTAAATACTTTGCTTTATAGTACACAAGAAACTTATCAGTTTGAATAACAAGTAAAAAAAGCATTTTGAGATAATACTGATGACTGACCCACTACTAGAAGATACTACAAGTGTGGATGATGTTTGAGCTGTTGTGGTTGTAACAGTCGATGACGTTGTTGTTGCAGGGCTTGCAATAAAAATTTAGACACAAAAATATTGAGGTTAGAAGTATAGATGGTCCCAAATCGATCAAAATTTTAAAGATTGTGAATGTGAATTACAATCAACCAAATAGGAAGTTTAGTATCATCAATAAGGAGCGACCAACAGTACTCTGCATGAAGACAGCAAATCTCCTCACACACCCCATAAAATGTTAAAAGATATGAGATACTCTACTATGTATGCTAGGAACACAAGGATAATATTGGAAGCTCGTGAATGAGCCAACACAAGAAAGTCCACTGCAAATACCCTATACAAAGCCAACTAGTGTTGTTTAGTTGCTATTAAAAGATTTTTGTTTGCCACAATTCATAGCAGCCCTGTATTCCTGCTCAAATGACTAGAGTCACATCGCAGAAACTTACCAGTCAGGTTTGTGCTCTACCATCTAGACTCTAGTGATAGAAAAATTACAAAAGGTTATGCTCTGTGAAATCCATAATAATCATCTAAGTGAATAACTGATGTTCACTTTATGCAGCTACAATTGAGTTTCAGAAATGCGAAAACAATTCAAATATATATGCTGCGGTATAAATAAGAACTATAATTTGTAACAACAGTGCTTGTTTTTGTAAAGAAAAATGCAAAGGAGAAACGTGAGATCAATCAAAATTTTACACGGAAAAGTTAAAAGACGTCAACTAGCAGGAAACGACATGAAGCCAAACCACTAGTCACAGCAGCAGTAGTTACACCAGTAGGACTCGCATGAAGACAGAGTCATAGAGCATTCCGAAAAATAGAAGAGAAGCACGAAAAGCACCAAGACAGTTAGAAGGCAGGGAAAAGGCATAATATAAGACACATAGTACAAATGATCAGTTCGGAATTTAGTCTGCTGACTTTTACCAACTCCTACACGGCTACACATACTATAAATTGAAGTTTATAAAAAGCAGAACTTGTCTTATATTTTCAACAAATGGTACCTATGGGGATATAAAAGAGAAGTGGGACATACTAATACAAAAAGAGGCATAAAGCAAAAATTAAACGAGTAACTTCAAGTACTGAAGTTTTAAATGGTTTCTATCAACACTATAATGTCTTTGGTTTGCAGGATATTTTCCAACAAGTATAGCTTGGTACAAAAGGGCACTAACACTTCTTAATTTTTCATATTTAAATAATAAATGACAAAAACAAGTTCGGAATGAATATTCACATACTAAACATGGCAAGCAAAAAGCAAGGTAAAAGTCGTCTTCGTAACTATCATAAGAGTCGAAAAACAAACATATCGATGTTATACAGAATTACTTACCAGCCTATACTCATGTGCCGAAATTGGGATGGGACCACCCGAGATATCAGAAGTGGCATGAGTATCAGGAAACCTGTTGAAGTATATATTTAAAAAAATAACAGCTTGCACATTCAAACAAAGGATGCGAAATTAAATTCCAATTATAAAGATTAAAAGAAGTGAAAAAATAGAACAAGGGCGTGATTAAACTCCTGCGGCATACAATGGAGCTGATATTTTTCAACCTGCAATCCTGCGGTAGCACATTGCAAAGATCCCTCCTATTGTTACTTTAAAAATGAAACATAGGCAAAGTGGATTTGATTAACTATGAGACACATTACATTACGCCACAGTAAGAACATGAACTCCTAAAACAGACCTCAGTAAAGAAAATAGCCAGCTTGAAGTTGAGCCATGTTTTCATTGCACGACACCGTCGTCTTGTAAGCTGAATCATAAGTAGCATCAATCAGTCAGCAAAACTCGTTCAGTGGCATGTTCTGAGCAATTTATATATCAAAACAAAAACAACTATAGAAATGCAAGACCCTTGGAATTAACTTCATAATATTACACATAAGAACGAATGAACATAAAAAAAAGTAGAAATAATTAATGTGCAATAAGAACCAAAGAAGTGAGTCCGCAGTGAAAGTGGAATCACATTACATGAAGTTCACACTATAGTCAGCAGACTGCACTAACAAGAAAATTAAAATACTCAATATTAAAGCAAAATCAGTCACCAGTCTTCTCAAATGACGGTGAGGTGACCCATTTCACAACTCCACCGATTTTCCCTGTAATCGTTACATTGGAAGGCCTGCAAAAAAAAAGATAGGAATTCAATCATTAAATGTAGACGAAAAAAGAGCTGATGTTAAAAAAAATAAAAAATCGGAACTTGATATTCTTGAGATAGTTATGGCCGAGGAAATTGGAAGTGGATGAGGAGAACATACTCAAACATGCCTTCATATTTTCGGTCAACCCTAGGTCTAGCATTTTTACCGATCAATTTTACGTTTCTTCGATTATTATGCATATACATGCTTCGATCTACAACATATATCATATCTAACTTCATCCAACAACACCCTAAAACTTAACATTCTTAGATTTCGAATTTAAAACTATAGGAAGGGAGAGGGTATCGATTATTACATTTTTGTGGTCTTGAATCATCGATTTGATGGTCCGATGTGAAGTCTTTGGAGCTTGGACCTTGAAGCTTTAATGGAGGAAGCTTAATGAAGAAGGAGATGGAGGGGGAGAGAGAGAGTGAGGTGGCTGTCGTGTATAATGAGGGTGGGTGAGGGAGGAGTTTGTTTTATTTTAAAGTCACATGAGGATTTAATCAAAGTGGGCAAAGATTAAAATTCCTTTCATATTTACTTAAGGAGAAATTTATTTTGGCCTTTTATATATAACATTATTTTTTTTTGTCTCAAGTTTAAATCAATTTTTTTGATACTTAAATTGTTATAATTAATCTTTACTTGAATACATTCGAGTCATATATTGTATTTTCGAGTAACATAATCTCGAGTCAACTTCAAAAAATATACAATATTGCGGAAGGTTGGCAATCGGGTAACACGGATTAGACAATCGAGTAACACGATTTTTCATCGAGTAACAAGAAGTGTGACTCGAGTAACTCGAGTCGAGTAACTCGAGTATATACCGAGTAACTCGAATTGTTACCCGGGTTACACAATTAGGGTCGAGTAACTCGAGTACAAATGTCGAGTTTTTAAATAAATACCATGCTCAACAAGCCACAACATCCATTGAACTATCTCTCATCAATATTTTTACCTTTCTTTTCTGATGAATTATCTCACATCAGGAGCTCTCTCACCTCGAAAAACAAGGCTTATTTCGACTATAAAAAATAAAAGTTATATTTGTAGCTCAATTTCGGATGGAAATTGGGGATTATTTCGTTGGTTATATATATCTTGATCTTGTTGCTGTAATTAGCTAGTGTAATTATTTTCAATCATATTGAAGTGTTGTTTGCTAAGTTTTCTTGGTTGTTAAGAGGTTATAAGTTTTTACCTAGGATTATTTTGACTAGACTGTTGCTAGACTTATATAAGCAGATGAAATACAGATTGTTTTCTGGACGGTGCAACAAAATTTAGATTGTTTTTTGCGAGTTACTATTTCCCTTTTAAAAATTAATTAAAAATGATGCTAATCATTTCTCGTATACTGAATTTTCTGTATCTACAAAATATCAGTGCAATAAGAACTTGCTGGAATCGAAGCAACGAAATTGCAACGGAATAGATACCAAAAATAAATTTGTAGTAAATTTTGTTGGTATGTTGTTGCTATTGACACAAGGAAAAGATATGGAAAAAATGTTGGTATTTCGTAGATAATTTGTCACTACTAGCTACGAAATAAATTTTGTTGGAATGTCATTGTCACAGTTGCCTGTTTTGTAACAAAAAATTAAGTTTGTGGGTAATTTGTTGTTAAGTTATCACTAATATCATAAACTATATCTATATAAAAAAAATTGTTGGTATTTATTAGGTAATCTGTCGCTACTAGCGACGACTTCAAATTTTGTTGCAATTTCATCGTCACAGATGTCCTGTTTTTTTGTAGTGCCACATGAATACTTCACGATGTGACTGTTATGAATATATTGGTCACATATAATCACCTTAAATGTGGCCATAAACGTAATTTAGTCACACATTTATGATATGATGTGGCTATTGTAAAGGCATATAGTCACATGATCGTGCCAGAAGTAAATGTGACTATACACATTAGCTTTTGGCAAGCTAACACAAACTAAACTTTAAACACACATATTAAGTTACGTGACCATATGTACTGGATTTTGGCTACACTTAAATAATGTGTAACAAAACGTTTAGTGTGACCATATATGGCATTTGGTCAAAGTGTTAGAAGTAAATGTGACTATACACATTAGCTTTTGGCAAGCTAACACAAACTGAACTTTAAACACACATATTAAGTTACGTGACCATATGTACTGGATTTTGGCTACACTTAAATAATGTGTGACAAAACGTTTAGTGTGACCATATATGGCATATGGTCACAATGTTCAAGTGTGTGACATATATTTGTCACTATTTATATGTATATCGTGCCTAATGATTCAACCTTACATTTTATTTGTCACGCGTCCCAAATTCATATGTGGCTAAATAATTAGCAAAAGATAGCAGTCACCCTTAAATAATGTGTGACAAAACTTGACTGTATGATTTAGACACATAAAAAATTACTTCATGTGACCATATATGCCAATTTGGTCACATTGTTCAAGTGTGTGACATATATTTGTCACTATTTATATGTATATCGTGACTAATGCTTCAAGCTTACTTGTATTTGTCACACATTCCAAATTTATATGTGGCTAAATAATATTACCAGTTACCTTTAGCCACATAATGTTCGAATGTGTAGCAATACAATTCTAATGGTCACACAATCGAAATTTTCATGTGTAGCTAATTAGTAAATGTTGTCTATTTTGGTACTTTTAGCCACATAAATATGTGAATGTGTGGCCGTTCCATTTTGCCCATGTGTGACCAAATCCACTCTTTGTACTAGTGTAACCACATTCTGTTGGGTTCTAGTTCGGCATCCCGTGTCGTGTCCTGATGGGATGTAGTCTTAGCTTCAGCTTCTACAGCATCAACTTCGACTATTTCTGTTCTTACAATGGCTGGATTATTTTCTAGGTTCACAACAGGTTCAATTAGAGTATGGGGGATTTCTTCAATGGATAGCGTCTAGACACCTTGGGTTAGGTTTCCTATTCCTGTAAGGTCGCAATGGGGTTCATCAAAGACTACATTGACTGATTCCTCTATTTTCATCTTACTTTTGTTGAATATACTGAATGCCTTGCTGACAGAGGAATATCCAACAAAAATACCCTCATCTAACTTTTCATCGAAGGTCATTAGTTGATACTTCCCATTGTTGATAATAGCACACCTGCATGTAAATATATGAAAGTACGCAACCATTGGAGTTCTATTGTCCCATACCTCATATGCAGTTTTGTTGTGCTGCTTGTTGATGATACAACGGTTATATGTATAGCATGCTGTATTTGTTGCTTCTCCCCAGAAATGCTGTGGCAACTTGCTCAGCATGGTTGTTGTTGCTTCCTTCAGCGTCCTGTTCTTTTGCTCGGCAACAACATTCTGTTGTGGAGTACGAGCTGATGAGTATTCATGTTGTATGCCATTGTCCACACAGTATTTCTCTATAAAGTGATTTATGAATTATGTGCCTCTGTCGGAACGAATGGATACAATACTCAACCCTTTCTCATTTTGTAGTTTTTTCAGGCACTCTGGTATCTTTGTGGTTGTCTCTTTCTTCTTATTCAGGAAGATGGTCCAAGAATACCTAGAAAGATCAACAACAATGACAAGATAATATTCTTACCTCCCAAGCTGATAGGGTGTACAGGATCATATATATATATATATATATATATATGTAGCAAATCCAGGACCCTGTGGGTGAAAATATATGATTTGCTCTTCGGAGAGGTCTTGACCTGCTTGCCTTTTTGACAGGGTTCAAAGACACTGTTTTATGAAATGAGACATCGGGCAAGCCTCTAACCATTCCTTGCCGAGCTAGCTTGTTGATGGTCTTGAAATTGATGTGCGAAATCCTCTTGTGCCATAGCCGACTTTGATCTGCAGTGCCTTTGGCAACAAAATAACGAATTACGGTACTAGTAGGTTTCTAGTCAGCAATATACATGTTACCTGACCGGATTACTGTAAGAACAATTTACTTGGTATTAGTGTCCTTCACCCTACAATGATCTATATGGAATTTGACCGAGAAGTGTGTGTCACAGAACTGGCTAATGTTAAGTAAATTGTAATGTAGTCCTTCTATATAGGTAACGTCGGTGACTTTGAAATTTCGTACAAGCAAGGTTCCTTTACCTCTTGTTCCTCATTTGGATTTGTCACCGAATCGCACCTTCGGACTACATATTTCTACATAATGTGATAGCTTGATGATATCTCGTGTCATGTGGCGAGCACATCCACTATCAAAATACCAGATGTGCTTCTTATTGATATCCTGTAATCAAAATGTTTATGTAGATTTAGGTCCCCTTTGATTTTCGGGTCCTTTGTTATTAGTGCTTCTAGGTACCCGAATTTTCTTGACAGCAATGGGTTTGTTGTATGTTGCATTTGGTCCTGCTTTTTGAAATTTACGTGGGGCACGCACATAATCATTGTAAGCATGGTTATTATGCATGTTAAATTTGGAATTTTGGCTCCAGTATGGTTGCTGTCTTGGAGAAGGAATCATATTCTTCTGCCTTGTTGCCTGCCTTCTGGGTTTCCAATTGGATTCCCAGATTTGCTATTGATAGAACTGCACGGCAGCTTGCTTACGGGATAAATACTTGGTTTCATGTACCTAGTATCTAGGAGCACTGTACTGTTGGTAGTGCTGAGGTTAATATTGTTGATACTTAGGTACAACCTTCCTTCTAGCCGGCTGCTAATGCTGTTGGTGTGCTCAAGGAGAATACTGTTGATGTCTGGTATTGCATCTTACAGGTCTGTGAGACTAAGGTTTCCACTGCTTATGATATCAGCTGGTTGGCGGAATGGCAGCCTTTGCTATTCGAGAAGGAGCAGCTGTAACACCGCCAGAGCCATCCAGGAATATTACAGCACTGTGGGCCCCGAGATGTGTAACACCCCAATTCTAAAATGGGACATTACACGCCGTAAAACCCTCGTGAGGTCTACCAGGCTAACACATGACACATATTCAGTACAAGAAAAATCCCAAAGACACAATCATTAATGTAAAAATGGAGCTGCGGCCTCGGCCAAAACGTTTTAATAGAAGTACGTGAAAGTATAAGTCAATACCATGTCATTGCCCACGTAGGGGACTTTAACCGAATACAATAAAACCATTCAAATTCCGATACTCAAACAATATAAATGACCTAACATAATTAAAGACTTGAGCCTCATAATCATGCCAACCCATCCTTTGCGTGCATGTCCCGTGCCTGCTCCTCAACTCTCCCGGTACCTGAAATGCATAAGAAGCATTTCCCCCATTTAAGGGGTTAGCATTCGAATGGCTAGTGCAAGTACACAATTACACAACATTATATACAAATACGATTTTTACACAATCATCTCAATCAGAAATCATTTGCCATAAATATTCCGGAATACTACATTGGCAATCAAGTCAGATATCAATTCATCACGATATCACAAAGTCACAACTGGTATCCCATGGCCGTACCCCTTAGTATCGACCCCCAGACATCCCGTCGAACGCTCCGGGTGGGATACCACTTCTGTGGCCGTACCCCTTAGTATCGACCCCCAGACATCCCGTCGAACGCTCCGGGTGGAAGTTCAATCACACACACACCCAAGTCCACTTTCGCGGCCGTACCCCTTAGTATCGACCCCCAGACATCCCGTCGAATGCTCCGGGTGGAAGGAACACAACTCACGCACCCGAAAACCACAATTCATCATTCATTTCGAAAACGTAACATACATAACGAAATGTAATACATGTACTTGCCTTGGTTAACACGACGTGAAGGAAAACGGTGAACGGAACGGGTTTGGCCCGAATAATCTTCACAAATTCGATCCTAACATAATAATGATATGCAATCAATCTCAAAATTACGATAACGTAGGAATACATCCTAGTTCTACCCGCTGGAACAATTCGTCGAACATTCCTAAGGTATTGTCGGGTATAAGTGATGAACAATGGAAAAATAGGGGTTTAAAACCACAAATCATCAAGAAAACGAAGGATTACAAGTATACGATTGAAGTCTAGCAATAATCCATGATAATTCGGATTAAAAGAGTCAAATCACAAGAATTCCCCAAAATTTCCCCAAAATCTCAAAACAAGGGTTTCAGGAATTCTTACCTCGATTCGGATGGCGGAAAATGTTAAGAACTTGCAGAATTCGCGCAAGAAGTGCAAGGATGATAGTGGATGATGATATTTGGTTGAAATCGGCCCTAACCCTCGTCTGGAATCGCCCAAAGCCTAAGAGAAGAAGTAATGATGGAAAATGACGAAGTTGGGCTGTTGCTCTCTTTATTTATATCAGACAGGCTTAGCGCACGCTACGCCCAAGAATTAGCGTGCGCTAATAGGGTGTGGAATGCAGTCAGACTTCTGTCCTCCCATTAGCGTACGCATGCTAACAAGATTAGTGTGCGCTAACGTTAGATATTAGCATGCGTTAATGCTCAATTAGCGTACGCTATCTGGTCCAGTACCGAAATACTGAACCTTCTGCCCAGTACGCTAATCACATAGCGATAGCGCACGTAAGGAAACCAGGACTAGCGTGCGCTACTCAGCGATCGATCTTGCAAGATCGCCAAGACACCGCAGCATGACAGAAATCGAAATGCAAAGCAAGGCGAGAACCCAGAAATATAAACACGGAATATTCAAGACGACGGAGTTAAGCGTTGAAAGAAAATACAATTCCGACCATCGGAGAGTTCGTAATGCGACAAAGAAAGTGAAATTCCCTAAACTTATAGGAAATTACAAAAATGGCCCAAGTGCCCGAAAATCACGATACGACGTCGGATTAACAAACCGAAAGTCTCAACACGACTAACTCAACCATACGAACTTATGCCAACCAAGAAACAACGAAAATGAACGAGTTTTACGAGAATCTAATGTACATGCAACAAGATATATTTCAAGATAAAATTATGCAAAATCATCCTCGAAAGTCATCCAAACGGAAAAACTCCAAGAACAAAATAGGTTCAGAATTTCAAAACAATAACAAGCGAGTCGACCGAAATGAACATACAACAAAAATAGAAATTACCAAAAGTAGAAAGTACGGATATTACATTCTCTTCCCCTAAAAATAAGTTTTGTCCCGAAACTTACAACGCGAATAATTCGGGGTATCTCGACTGCATACTCTCTTCCGTCTCCCATGTGGCTTCCTCAGATCCATGCCTCGACCATTGAAATTTAACCAAAGGAATGGTTTTGTGCCGAAGTTGCTTCACCTGGCGCTCTAAAATCTGAAGCGGCCTCTCCTCGATGGTAACGTCGGGTCCCAACTCGATCTCTCCAAAATCAATAATATGGCTAGGGTCCGGTACGTACTTCCTAAGCTGGGAAACATGAAATACATTTTGCATGTGACTCAGGGACGGCGGCAAGCCTAATCGATAGGCAAGCTCTCCAACTCTCTCTAAAATCTCGAATGGTCCAATATATCTCGGACTAAGTTTACCCTTCTGGCCGAAGCGGTAAACTCCCCGTGTCGGCAACACCTTAAGCAAGACATGATCTCCCACCTCAAACTCCAATGGCCGGCGATGCGTATCGGCATACGACTTCTGCCGACTCTGGGCCGTCAACAACCTATCGCGAATCAGAGCAATCTTCTCTCTCGTCTCAACTACTATATCGGTCTCGGTACCAATCAACTCGGACGCATCGTCCCAACACAACGGTGATCTGCACCTCCTCCCATACAATGCCTCAAATGGTGCCATTTTGATCGAGGCGTGCCAACTATTGTTGTACGTGAACTCGATCAACGACAAGTGCGACTCCCAATCATCCTTCCAATCTAAGGCACAGGCTCTCAACATATCCTCCAGCGTCTGGATCGTCCGCTCTGACTGCGCGTCAGTCTGAGGGTGGTAAGACATACTGAGTCTCAACTCAGTCCCCAAAGCTCGATGAATAGCCTGTCAAAAATGTGATACAAACCTGCCATCTCGATCTGAAACAATACTCCTAGGAGTCCCATGCAATCTCACGATCTCTGCAATAAATACTCGTGACAGCCTCTCCAGCCCCCAAGTGTCCTTAATACCCAGGAAATGAGCTGATTTGGTTAGTCGATCGATAATAACCCAAATCATGTTCATTCCAATCCGAGTCCTATGCATCCCGGTAATGAAATCCATAGAGATGTCTTCCCACTTCCATTCCGGAATGGGAAGTGGTCGTAGCAACCCCGCGGGCCGCTGATGCTCAATCTTAACCTGCTGAAAGGTCAAACACTTCACCACAAACTCGCCAACACCCGTCTTCAAATTGCTCCACCAGTAGTTACTCCACACATCCTTGTACATTTTGCTCGTACCAGGATGTATGGAGTAAGGCGTAGTATGAGCCTCACTCAAAATCTTCTGCCTCAACTTAATGTCATTCGGTACACATAATCTGCCACGATATCTCAAAACTCCGTCATCCTGAATCACAAACCCAGGGGCTTTCCCCTTTCTCACATCCTCCATTAACTGGACCAAAAATGGATCATCATACTGTTTTGCCTTGATATCATCAGTCAAGGACGAAGTGATCTCCAACGCACATAACTGACCCTGAAATCTCTGAACCCAAACCTCGATATTCTGACAAATCAAATCCCGTTGGATCCTGCTCTGTGGTATAAGTACCTCTAACATATATAACGCCATGAGTTTCCGGCTCAACGCATCACCCACTACGTTAGCCTTACCCGGATGATAAAGTATCTCGAGGTCGTAATCTTTAATTAGCTCCAACCACCTACGCTGCCTCATATTCAACTCTTTCTGACTGAAGATATACTTCAGACTCTTGTGATCCGTAAAAATCTTACACGACGACCCATAGAGATAATGCCTCCATATCTTTAAGGCGAAAACGACCGCAGCTAACTCCAAATCATGGGTGGGATAATTTACCTCGTAAGGTTTCAACTGGCGGGACGCATAAGCAATCACCCTATCTCGCTACATCAAAACACATCTGAGCCCAAGGCCCGAAGCATCACTATACACCACGAAATCCTCGTTCCCCTGAGGAAATGCTAAAACGGGTGCTGTAGTCAATCGTCTCTTCAACTCATCAAAACTATCCTGTCTATCTGTGGTCCACTCGAACTTCTGAGTTTTCTGGAGTAACTGAGTGAGCGGTCTAGCGATCTTAGAAAATCCCTCAACGAACCTACGATAATAGCCTGCACGTCCCAGAAAACTTCTCACTTCCTTCACATTCTTGGGCGGTTACCATGCCATCACCGCCTCTATCTTCTGTGGATCTACCCGAACTCCCTCCGCTGAGAACACGTGACCGAGTAACATCACTTCCTTGAGCCAAAACTCACACTTAGAGAACTTCGCGTACAACTGCTCAGTTCTCAAAGTGTCCAACACAATCCGGAGATCTAAAGCATGCTCCTCTCGACTCCGGGAATAGATAAGGATGTCGTCGATAAAGACGACTACGAATTTGTCCAGATACTCGATAAAAACTTTGTTCAATAACTACATGAACACTGTTGGGTCATTGGTTAGCCCGAAAGGCATAACCACAAACTCGTAATGGCCATATCTCGTCCGAAAGGCAGCTTTCGGTATATCGCTGTCCCGAATCCTCAACTGGTAGTAGCCCAATCGTAAATCAATCTTCGAAAAGACTGTCGATCCCTAAAGCTGATCAAACAAGTCGTCGATCCTGGGCGAAGGGTACTTGTTTTTGATGGTCAATTTGTTTAATTCTCGGTAGTCAATGCATAAACGAAGCGATCCATCCTTCTTCTTAACAAAAAGTACGGGCGCACCCCAAGGCGATGCGCTCGGTCGAATATACTCTTTATATAATAATTCCCCCAATTGTTTCTTCAATTCTAACATCTCTGACGGTGCCATACAGTATGGCGCTCGAGAAATGGGGGCCGCATTCGGCTCAAGATCAATAGGAAACTCAACCTCTCGCTGTGGTGGTAATCCCGGCAAGTCATCTGGAAATATGTTGGGGTACTCGCTGACAACTGGAATCGATGACATGTCGACTCCGCCATCCTCCGCCTGCAAAGCGTAACACCAATAGCCGACACAACCCTGATTCAGAAGTTTCATCGCCTTCAAGGCACTAATCACACTTCCCGATCTACCCGGTTTACAACCGACGAGAGTATGCTCGGTGCCGTCCTCAACCATTATCGAGATGGTGCGAGTCCGATAATTCATGATAGCACCGTGACGATCCAACCAATCGTCCCCGAGGATCAAATCCTCACACTTAAGATCTATAACAATAAGGTTCGAGGACCAATCTCGGCTACCGATCCTCACTGGACAATCCCTAACTTCCCAGTCTCCAACCATACGATCACCGCTAGGCGTAGACACTACGAATGGTTCGCACTCAGAAAAGCAGTCAATACCAATACGACACACACAATCCGAAGCAATAAAAGAATGTGTAGCACCCGAATCGAAAAACACCGAAACTGGATAAGAAAGGATATGAGTGGTACCTAACGCCACTGGAACGTCTGTCTCCTCCGTGCGCCTCATCTGATATAACCGAGGGTGGAATGATCCCGAACTAGATGTAGCTCGGCGGTCCGGCTGACCCCGGCCCGAACTCTGAGGGATATGAGGAACTGGAGTCTTCTGATCAATACTGTGCTCTCTATGTACGGCGGTGGTAGTCGAGCTCGCGCCACAGTGGCTCTCTCACAATGTCTTTGCTCGGTGCCTTGGCCCGCCACAAGTAAAGCAAGTAATCGGAGGAAGGGCAATCCTTCATCTTATGGTCATATTGGTTTCAGTTAAAACTAACCCTGCCACTAGAAGCAATTTGGATCGATCAACGACACCGAGATCCCCACTGATGAAATGGCCTCTTCCCAGGTGTAGGGGCAGACTGTGCTCTCGAAAATCGGCCACTCTTCCAGGCTGAAAAACTGCCAACCGTTTTCTGTTTCTTGGCCTCGGTACCTAACTCTGATTCTGGTGCGGCCATATCGATCGATAGAGCGCGATCCTGATACTCCTTCAAAGTGACACACATGAGTGGTGCCATACTCTGCCTGATATGCGGTTTCATGCGCATATTGAAATAACGGATCTTGTCGGCCACAGTCCTCACCTGATCTTTCACGAATCTTAATTGTTGATTATAAGTGATGATGGCCTGAGAAATAGGCACATCCTGAGGTGTAGCGGTGAAGAACTCCACAATTCTGCGCTCCTTGACTGGCGGTGGACAATATTCTGCTTCCATAGCGGCCTTAAATTCCTCCCAAGTGGCCTGGCGGTCTCTGGGCGGCACAACCTTCCACCATTCTGCAGCTTCCTTATCCAGGAGGTACTGGGCAATATGTACCCTCCTGTCATCGGGACAAGCTACGGCATCAAAAGTCCTGCCCAACTGAAAGAGCCAATTCTCCCGACCAAGGGAGTCAGAAGAACCAGTGAAACGGGGGGGGGGGTGCATCTTAGTTACTATCTGAAGCCATTTACTAGCTTCATCTTCTGGAGTCGGGGGCGGATTTTGGCGTCCACCCTGGGCTATCTGAGTGAGCTGGGATACCAACTGCTGAAGTATGGAAGTAGCCCCGGCGTCGGCGTTATTACCTGATGGCACTGAATGAGAAGCCGAATCCGCAGAGGACTGAGAAAGTGAGCCTTCCTCGTTATTAGCACCACGATCACGGCCTCGGCCGCGCCCCCTAGCTGGTCTACCGCGACCTCTCAATATACTGAAGAAAATATGAAAAGGACAAGATCAGAAAGATTCATAATTTACAAAGTTGGTATCACAATTCACAATTCCGAACAACGCAAGAAAACGAATTACAGAAGTATAAGAGTTTGAGGAGACTTACACCCACGGGTTGCACAAAAAGACGGTAGCATGATGATATTAGTCTCAACGACTGACTCAAACGACTTAACTGACAGACCCAAAATTAACCGACAGCCTAGACATTCAAAACCTAGACTCCGATACCATAAATGTAACACCCCAATTCTCAAATGGGACATTACACGCCGTAGAACCCTCGTGAGGTCTACCAGGCTAACACATGACACATATTCAATACAAGAAAAATCCCAAAGACACAATCATTAATGTAAAAATGGGGCCGCGGCCTCGGCCAAAATGTTTTAATAGAAATACGTGAAAGTATAAGTCAATACCATGTCATTGCCCATGCAGGGGACTTTAATCGAATACAATAAAACCATTCAAATTCCGATACTCAAACAATATAAATGACCCAACATAATTAAAGACTCGAGCCTCATAATCATGCCAACCCATTATTTGCGTGCATGTCCCGTGCCTGCTCCTCAACTCTCCCAGTACCTGAAATGCATAAGACGCATTTCCCCCATTTAAGGGGTTAGCATTCGAATAGCTAGTGCAAGTACACAATTACACAACATTATATACAAATACGATTTTTACACAATCATCTCAATCAGAAATCATTTGCCATAAATATTCCAGAATACTACATTGGCAATCAAATGAGATATAGATTCATCACGATATCACAAAATCACAAATGGTATCCCGTGGTCGTACCCCTTAGTATCGACCCCCAGACATCCCGTCGAACGCTCCGGGTGGGATACCACTTCCGTGGCCGTACCCCTTAGTATCGACCCCCAAACATCCCGTCAAACGCTCTGGGTGGAAGTTCAATCACACACGCACCCAAGTCCACTTCCGCGGCCGTACCCCTTAGTATCGACCCCCAGACATCCCGTCGAACGCTCCGGGTGGAAGGAACACAACTCACGCACCCGAAAACCACAATTCATCATTCATTTCGAAAACGTAACATACATAACGAAATGTAATACATGGACTTGCCTTGGTTAACACGACGTGAAGGAAAATGGTGAACGAAACGGTTTTGGCCCGAATACTCTTCACAAATCCGATCCTAACACAATAATGATATGCAATCAATCTCAAAATTACGACAACGTAGGAATACATCCTAGTTCTACCCGCTGGAACAATTCGTCGAACATTCCTAGGGTATTGTCGGGTATAAGTGATGAACAATGGAAAAATCGGGGTTTAAAACCACAAATCCTCAAGAAAACGAAGGATTACAAGTATACGATTGAAGTCTAGAAATAATCCATGATAATTCGGATTAAAAGAGTCAAATCACAAGAATTCCCCAAAATTTCCCCAAAATCTCAAAACAAGGGTTTCAGGGATTCTTACCTCGATTCGGATGGCGGAAAATGTTAAGAACTTGAAGAATTCGCGCAAGAAGTGCAAGGATGATAGTGGATGATGATATTTGGTTGAAATCAGCCCTAACCCTCGTCTGGAATCGCCCAAAGCCGAAGAGAAGAAGTAATGATGGAAAATGACGAAGTTGGGCTGTTGCTGTCTTTATTTATATCAGACAGGCTTAGCGCACGCTACGCCCAAGAATTAGTGTGCGCTAACAGGGTGTGGAATGCAGTCAGACTTCTGTCCTCCCGTTAGCGTACGCAGGCCAACAAGATTAGCGTGCGCTAACTTTAGATATTAGCGTGCGTTAGCGCTCAATTAGCGTATGCTATCTGGTCCAGTACCAAAATACTGAACCTTCTGCCCAGTCCGCTGAAATCGTTAGCGCACGCTACGAACTCCAAGTTAGCGTACGCTAATCACACAACGATAGCGCACACAAGGAAACCAGGAGTAGCGTGCGCTACTCAGGCAGCAGTCCAGTACTGCTCAGTACACTGCTTCAGACAGCATAAAAATCGAAATGCAAAGCAAGGCGAGAACCCAGAAATATAAACACAGAATATTCAAGACGACGGAGTTAAGCGTTGAAAGAAAATACATTTCCGACCATCGGAGAGTTCGTAATGCGACAAAGAAAGTGAAATTCCCTAAACTTACAGGAAATTACAAAAATGGCCCAAGTGCCCGAAAATCACGATACGGCGTCGGATTAACAAACCGAAAGTCTCAACACGACTAACTCAACCATACGAACTTATGCCAACCAAGAAACAACGAAAACGAACGAGTTTTACGAGAATCAAATGTACATGCGACAAGATATAATTCAAGATGAAATTATGCAAAAAGATCCTCGAAACTCGTCCAAACGGAAAAACTCCAAGAACAAAATAGGTTCAGAATTTCAAAACAGTAACAAGCGAGTCGACCGAAATGAACATACAACAAAAATAGAAATTACGAAAAGTAGAAAGTACGGATATTACAAGATGGAACCCACAAGGCTAAAAGACATTTTCGCAAACATTTACCAACGCCCAAGAGGCTAACGACGGTACTATCTTTTAAAAACATTAGAAGACTCAATAAAATCCGTTTATCAAAACCGTCGTAAAATCTCAGTTGAAAGGACAAGGCCAAACAGCCGAAACTCAATAGTTTAGAAAACGATATTTCCGAGTAACATAAATTACCATATACCAAAGGGCCATAAAAAAAATACTCACGCAGCGGAAAAGACAAACAATTAAAATACTCTAGCAGCGGAATACAAGAACTGATCAGGAAACTCAATACACAAATACATGCCCTAGCCAGTATCCTCCGCGAAGCTCATCTCTTCACGATTGCTACAAGCTCGATATACAAAGAACCTAAAAAAGAAAGCCCACGATGGGGTCAGCCATAATATCCAACAATGATAACAATCACATCACGTCAATAATTACATACCAATGAAATTACTAAGTAAGAATACGACCAATATAATCTTACCGCCGTAACTTTACTTACTCGAATAATCCTCATCAAAATAACCATTATCATATTGTACATCTCGTAATCTCGATTAACCAATAAACTCAAACATAACATTTGTATTGTTACTTAAACAATACTCAAGATTATCAGAGTATCATCACTAACTTATGATACGGAAAAATACCAGCTCTGACCAATTCGATCCGTCGGATAACATCATCAAATCCCAACACGATATTCTATTGTCCATAAAAAGATAAATACCAAAGGAAATATGGAACATACATCAAGATATGAAATGCCACGACGAAATCACGTCAGTCTAATCCAAGATCAGATCAACACAATATACAGACATGGTCCTAACATAAGACCTACAAATGCATACTCATATAACAACGTCAATATGCTCACATCAATAACAACAATGTATACTTATAGAAATCCGATGATCCAGCGCACACAGCATAGATCTCAAGATGATCCTGAAAGACCAACACGAGGTGGATAACCCAGAAAGACCAACACGAGGTGGATAACCCATAATATACATATGCACAACAACAACACATGGTAATCCAACGATCCAGCGCACACAGCATAGATATCCCATGATGATCCCGTCGGACCAACCCATGGTGGAAATACCTGTCCAACGATCCAGCGCACACAGCTATAGATATCCCATCATGATCCCGTCGGACCAACGCATGGTGGACATACGACAACAATGCACAAATACATATTAACAACAATACACAAATGCATGACAACAATAATACACAATGTATCGCAATATGATCGACACAAAATGACAAAAATGATTAGAGTACTTGCCCCATGTCCTTCGAGAGCAATCTCGATGTCTAAACCATCCCCAACCATTATTCTCAATACTCGACGATCCAAAATGTCACGGACTGTAGATAATTCATATCTTCGTCTTTATCACAATGTATCTTCGATACTCAAGTATACCAATAACAAAAGTAAATCATATACATTATGATTTAAATTCATAAAATCCGAAAACAACTTATAATCCCAAATCTCATGTGTTCACAATTATAATCGTTGCTATACGAATTATAAACGAATGAAATCGAAACCATTCATCAAATATTATCAACTGTGCAAGTAATAACTTGCCTCGATTCCAACACGATGATGATGAAGCTGCTACAAAATTCCATTGCCTTCGTCTACGAGCTCCTCAGACCCGACCAAAGCAATCTATGAACATTCTCGATCATGACCGCAAAGCAAGGTTCTAAGCACTGATTAATAATCTCAACCTATTACAATAATCGATTAACACACATTCGATAATAATCAATTCCCGATATAACCAATCCACAAGTTCAGCGGTTTCATGATATCTCGATTAACTATAAGTCCAAACAATCCAACTTAAACGATCACGAATTCATAACCACAACACGATATACTACACTGTCTGTTGACTTAGCGCACATTAATCACTTAATGTAGTGTGCGCTAAGTCGCTTCAGTTAGCGTGCGCTAGCCAGTAATTCTAGCATGCGTTAATGACATGCAGTTGCATGCATTACAGGTACCGATCAACATATGGTGATTACAAACACGAATGTAAAGGAAATCATACTCCAAGATCAATCATAATCTATCCAAATTCAACCTCATCATCATCATCCGTATCTTATCAAGAACACTAAGTGATTCGAAACCATGTTCATAGCTATCAAAATAACAAAATCTGATATCCTGTAACATATAAACAATCATCCAACTCATAATCCAAGTCATATATTCATGTATCATCTTCTTCCTCGATATTAACATCATCAACACCAAGAACCATAACAACACTTCCATAATCTATCATTACAGGTAGTAATCATCAATAATAACATCAACATCCAACAAATGAGGAGAAGGATTAACCAACTTATCTCTATAAGACGAACAACATAATTCAAACCACAAGAATCATATCCATATCCATATATCAACAACAATATCATCATAATTCGGTAATCCATCTCATAATCATGCTCATCAACTTGTTTATATGATAATCATCAATTCAAGAACATCAACATTCTATCCAAAACGAAATCCAAAGGTGAAGAGTAATTACCTCTTTGAAGGAATGAATTGAATCCCAAGGTTGAATCCGTTCTCAATCACTTCCAAGCTTAGAATTGTTAAAGACAATCAACTCCATAATCACTCAAGTGTTTGGAACCTCAAAGTATCCTCAAGAACTCTCTCTATCGGATGAGAGAAAGAAATGGCCGAAATGAACAACATTACTCAACTGCATATATATATATACTGACTATTATTAGCGTGCGCTAACATCTTCATTTAGCATACGTTACATGCGTTAGCGTGCGCTAACTTACTTCGTTAGCATGCGCTATCGAAGTCCAGAGGCTACTGCCTTACTTCGTACAATGATTTACGTACGCAATGCCCATGCAATAGCGTATGTAATTGCCTCTATTTAGCGTACGCAAGTGTCCGACCATAGCGTGCGCTACTCATAGTTGACTCGCTTCTCTGTATGCTCCGAAGACGGGTCCACACGCCGAAAGCATCTGACAAGGATAAGATTCCCTTTGGACCGACCTAATATTAGTGTGCGCTAACAATATGCATTAGCATACGCTAAATACAGATAATAATCAGCCTGGGCCTACCTGTCGGCCACCTTCCGAACCTTATCCCGAATGCCTTACGTACGTTAGGGGTCCTCCTTAGCGTACGTAACTCAACTCTCCTAGCGTGCGCTAAGTAAACATCGTAGTGTGCGCTAATGTGGATGTAATTAGCCATTTTCAGCTATTCTTGTCCAACGTCTTGACATACAGAATACGAACATACGGCATACTGAATACATATACTCCTTCCAACAATATTCTCAAATATAATTGTCGACCAAGTACGACATGCGGATGTCTCAGTCCTTCAATTATTTTATCCATACTGTACAGATTCCACGCTGTACAACATAACTCGGATAAAATAACATTAAATAATAGTAGTACAAATTCCGGATATTACAGCAGCTACAGCCATTACAGGAACATCTTTTAGGACTTCTTTAGGATCTGGAATGGGTTCCACTCCTTTAACAAACACCGTACTAGTTTTGCCTTTGTGGGAGAACTAGTTGTATCTCAAGCCACGTGTGTCGTAGGCGTGCTGCCCAGTGCTTCGGATGTCTTCCATCCTCCTCGATGATTTCTCAAAGGACTTGTGGATGGTCTTGAGCTCTCCTTCTCTTTTCTCGAGAAGCTGTATTTTAGCCTATAATAAAGCATAATCATTTGTCTTGCATTTACAAATAGTTTTTACCTTATTTAGTTCGGTTGCAAGTTGATGATTGTTTCCATGAGTTTTTCATGAATGATCGTGCTATTTTCACAATCCAGAGAATTATTTTCATAGTTATTTTTCAGCAGATCATTTTCATCCTTCAGCTCTAAATTTGAACGAGAGAGTTGTAGGTTTTCTTGTTTAAGCATCTCATGGCCTTTTGAATAGTTCTGAACTCATTCATCATGTTTTAAAATGTATGTGATGCCTTAGTAGGAGTAGCTGAGGTTGATCTTAACTCATCCTCACTGTCATCATCATCATTTTTTTCTTGGGCCATAAAGCACACGTAGGCCATATCCTCAATTTCATCATCGGAGGAGTCACTGTCAATGATTGCCTGTAGGCACTCTTACATTTTGGTTGGTGTGGGCGAGGATTCTGATTCTCCAATTAGGGTCGTTAGCTTTTTTCTCCAGACATGCCTTTTCTCGTCCTTTTATTGTTGCTCGGCTTTGGGCAACTTCTGCACTTTAGGATGGGGATATCTATTTGCATAGTGTCCCCTTTTCCTGCAGTTATAATACATGTTAGAATCTGCAGGCGATGGTGATTCCGAACTCACTTTGTTAGACGGGGCCCTTTTCAGATGTCTTAATGAACTTTTGGAATTTGTGCATAGCAAGGCCATTTCATCTTGTGACGGGATGTCATCATCACTGTCAGCTACCCTAGATACGGCTTTGGATGTGCTGGGTGCAGAGTTGTGTCTCCTATCAGATACAGCAGCGAGTGTTGTAGTCTTAGTAGGTGACTTTTCGGCCTTCACTCTCCTGTGAATATCGTACTCGAAGGCTTTGAGGTCAGAGAAAATATCGAAAATAGATATATCATAAATTACAAGACACACGCATAGTTGTGGCCTTAATGACCCATTGGGCATGGAGTGATTTAAAGATTTTTAGATTTTTCTCCTTTTCGATATACACTTTACCCAATGCTTCATGTTCACCGACAATGCCAGTAAATTTGAGGTCATGTTCCTCAAATGTTTTGGAAGATTTTATTTTAAAGGATTCAAATTGCTGAGTTAGTTTTAAAATTTTGTTTTCTTCTGAGAGCTCAGTTCTCTCGCAAATCAACTTGAGTTTCTCGTAGATTTCCTTGGTTTTCCTGCAGATCTTTACCTTGGAGAATGTGCCTTTGTCAAGAGTGACAAATAACACATTCTTGGCGATGTTGTCAAGATTTGCAAGCTTGCGATCATCAGCTATCCACTATTCTCGTTCTTTCTCAAGCATTTCTGCATGAGGTTGTACTTATATTCTTGCTAATTGATTGACCATCATGATCTTGATAGGTCCTTCTTGGATGACAAAGATCATCTCTTCGTGGATCGCGGCAAGATGGGCTTCCATCCTGATTCCCCAGTCATCAAATTCGTTAACGGAAAACATGGGACTTTGTTGATCATAGATGTATCCATGGCAGAATTATAATGAATGATAAAGATAAAGAAATAAAGTTTTCAAAAGCTAGTGATTTTGTGGATCTGATTCAGGTTAAAAAATTAACTGATTCTTTGTATAATTAACCCCTCTGATACCGCTTGTTGGCCACAGTATACAATATAAATAGCTAAGAAGGGAGGTTGAATAAGCTGTATACTTTTCGGAGTTGTTTGCCTAGAGGAACTCTAAAACTAAGTTGCTGTAAATACAGCAACTGAATAGTCTCCTGTTAGCTTGGTGCTTACAGGGTTTTTAGGATAAGTATACTAAAATCACATAGACAGTAAGAAAATAGTAAAGACAGTAAGTAAAGATACATTGTTTAAAGTGGTTTGAGGTAAACCCCTCTACATCCACTGGTCCTCCACACAGGAGTAAATAGTTTATTAAAACCACGGTTGTACAACTATATGATTTTAACTAAGGTTGTCGTTGTATCATTCACATAGATTGATACATCCAAGAGTAGCTTTGGCCATTCACATCGATTGGCTTGGGCTTCTCCGACTTGCTTCTTCCCACACAGATTGAAGCTTCGCCCTTAACACTATTGGTCCCACTCAACATAAAGAATGTGTTATCACGAGTTCGAACAGCAACTGTAGGCTTGATGACTTTTTGCTATGTGTTGTTCGTGTTGAGGATTTGTATATTTCTTCACTTCAGATGTCACTGTATGCTTGAAGAAATATAATGCTCTTATAAGCTTGATGTCCAGATTGTTGTTCGTATGTAAATTCTGTAAATCGTCAGATTAGCTGTCCTCTTGCTTGGGGCTATTTATAACTTTGGAAATAGATCCATTATAAATGTAGCCATTGGTCGATTGGTGAGATCAAGACAGCTCTTATTGGCGGCTCCGGAATGTTTGAATTAAAGTTGATTCGCATTTAGTGCTTCAAACATTCCCTTTGACTCACATTAAATGCTCTTCTGTCTGTAGTCTCTTCGGCCGCATTAAATGTTGTCGTATCAGTATTAAATGCTAATTTAACCATGGATACTTTATGAATAAAAAATGTTTGTTTCACAACGGTTTCAAGTTTATTTTCAGTCCTGTTGGTCTTGTGTTTTACTTTTCCTAAGTAAAACACCTACAACATTGTTTATTGTAGCCAACGTCTTATCTTGTTGTACCTTGAAGGCTTAGCTGTATTATTTAACTCTTGGCTCGCTATATGATCTTGTGCTGTATGGACAAGCTGTACGGACCAACTGGATGTGGCATTTATCATTTTTCCAACAGGGTCCATACTTGGCTGATATTTTGACTTGATGATACTTGGCTGTATGAGGCATTTATGAAAACAGGATTCTTTTCCCAACAAGACCTTTCAAGCCATATATGCTTGCAAGATGGTTGAGGGGACATCTGCTCATGCTCACGTAACTACTACAAAATAGGCCTTTGACATCGGCATTTCAACAGCGGTTCTAAAAGAACTGATGTTAAAATGATGTGGTGGCATAAATCGTAATTTTCAGAATATTTTAACAGCGGTTCCATGAAAAACCGATGTTAAAATTCCCATTTAACATCGGTTCTTTTAGAAACGATGTTAAATGGTACAGTTTAACAGCAGTTATAAAAGAACCGATGTTAAAATTCCCATTTAATAGTGGTTCTAAAAGAACCAACGTTAAAGTTCCCATTTAACAGCGGTTCCAAAAGAACCAATGTTAAAGTTCCCATTTAGCAGCGGTTCTTTTAGAACCGATGTTAAAATCATACCATTTAACAGCGGTTCCAGAAGAACCAATGTTAAAGTTCACATTTAACAGCGGTTCTAAAAGAACTGATGTTAAAATTGTACCATTAGCAACTGTTCTAAAACAACTGATGTTAATGTTCCCATTTAACATCGGTTCTAAAAGAACCGATGTTAGAATTCTAAAATAACATTATTTTTTGTATGTCTTTTCTTCTTTATTTTATCTTGCGATTTTCGAATATATAATATATATGATATATATTATAAAATTTATAATATATATAATATTATTCTACAAATACATTATATACAATGTAATATAACCCTAGATTCAGCCGATCTAAGAATTTCAGAAAAATAAAGAGAAAACTCGAATTCAATAATCCCCCAAAATAATTGTCTTACAAGCATATATATACCCTAGAGAAGCTAGGGTTAAAATTTCGGAATTAAATAACAAGCAAACAAACTTTTCAAAATTTACACTTAGGTCCCTAAAAACAGGAAAACACAAAATTGAGGGCCTAAACGTCATTTTTTTGGAAAAAAACGACGGACTTCACCGATTGCTCGGTAGACCAATTCCGATAAGAAACAAGTGGGCTCATCCCAAAAATCGCCAACAGATATTTTTAAAGTTCTTTAAAAAAGCCCTTTCTCCAGAACCGCTGTTAAATTTACAATTTAACAAATTGTAAGAGTGGTTGTCTAGAACCGCTGTTAAATAGTGACTTTAACATCAGTTATTTGTAACTGGTGTTATAACATCGGTACATTTAACAGCACTTCTAGAACCGCTGTTAAAATGGGCGGGTGGGGCGGGCAGGTGGGGCAGAACGAGTGTTGATGGGTGTTAGCTTTTTATTCCAGCAACTTTAACAGCGGTTGTCCAGAACCGCTGTTAAACTTTCAATTTAACAAATTTAACAGCGGTTGTCTAGAACCGCTGTTATATGGTGACTTTAACATCGATTGTTTGTAACCGCTGTTAAATTAACATCGGTACATTTAACAGCGGTTCCAGAACCACTGTTAAAATGGCTCCAGAACCGCTGTTAAAGACCTCTGTAGTAGTGTGTACTTAAGATGAAAGGATATATTGATCACTTTTATAGGCTTGGTTTTCCACTTTATAATGATCACTCCACGGATGTGATCCTAAACTCATCACTGGATAGTTTCGATCGGCTTATTATGAACTATAACATAAATGAGACAGAGAAGTCCATTGCCGAGCGGCATAGGATGCTTAAAACAGCTGAGCAAAATATTAAGAAAAAACCAAGCCACATGCTGATGGTCAGCAAAGGGAAGTCCGTCGAGAAGAAAGGCAAGGATAAAGGTGAAGCAAAAATTGCCAGAAGTAAAGAACTAGCTAAGTCGATTTTCAAGGCAGAAACTCCCAAAGATGGAAATTTCCATCACTTCAATAAACAAGGACACTAGAGAAGAAATTACAAGGTTTACTTGGAATATCTAAAGCGTACGAAGAGTAGTGAGGCTACCACATATATATTCATTATAATTTATCTACTTCTAACTCCTTGGTATTGGATATTGGATGTGGATCTCACATTTGTACAAATGTGCACGGGTTGTGAAGTAGTAGAGAGCTGAAAAGGGGAAGTAGATCTAAGAGTCAGCAATGGAGCAAGAGTTGCTGCATTAGCTGTTGGAGCTTATGATCTAGTTTTACCCAATGGACTTTTATTAGTATTAACCAATTGCTATTATATTTATGAGATGAATATGAATATTATTTCAGTTTCTACAATAGATTGTGAAGAATACAGTTCTCTTATTAAGAATAATATGATTCGTATTTACTTTTATGCCTTGTTTTATGGTACTGCAAAGTTATATACTAGCCTTTACATTGATTTAGATGAGTCTAATATTTTGGAAGTCTATAACACTGCAAAAGAAACCTAAACTCAATGATTCTAATCTGACTCACATATGGTACTATCGGCTTGGCCACATAAATGAAAATTGATTTCTAAACTCCATCATGATAGACTTTTAGAATCTTTTGACTATGAGTCATTTGGGACATGTGAATCTTGTTTATTAGGCAAGATGACGAAGAATCTTTTCAATGTTCATGAAGAAAAGGCTAGTGATCTATTAGACCTAGTACATACTAATGAATACGGACCTCTTACCACTCATGCCAGGTGGATATCAATACTTCATCACTTTTAACGATGATTTTAGTCAGTATGGATATGTTTATCTTATGAAGCATAAAACATGAATCTTTTGAAGTGTTTAAAGTATTCCAGAATGAAGTACATAATCAACTTGCCAAGATGATTAGAGCCCTTCGACCAGATCGAGGTGGCGAATACTTGAGCCAAGAATTTTATGATCATCTTGGAAATTGTGGAATTATTTCACAACTTGCGCCTCCTAGAACACCTCAACATAACAACGTATCTGAAAGGAGGAATCAAATTTTATTAGATATGGTTCGATCCATGATGATTTTAATGGAGTTTCCCTTATCATTTTGGGGCCATGCCTTGGAAACAATTTATTCACCCTTAATTGTGTTCCATTTACAGCAGTTGAAAAGACTTCATTTGAGAAATAGACTGGTAAGAGACCAAACATGTCTTTTATAAAGATATAGGGTTGTGAAGCATTCATAAGACGCCAAGTGTCTGATAAATTGGCGCCTAGATATGAAAAATATTTATTTATGGGATATATTAAGGAAACTAAAGGATAATACTTTATAATCCCGTAGAGAACAAAGTGTTTGTTGCTTGAAATGCTGTCTTCTTAGAAAGGGAATTGGTACCAAAATAGATAGCGGGAGAAAAGTAATTCTAGAGGAAACTCGAGAAGCATAAGAAGACATTACTTCACTGATGGAAAGTGAACAGGCTCAATAATTAGTTAAAGAGCCGTTGGAACATTTTATTTCACACATTCATATTAAAGATTTTGATGATAAGTTGATGAACAATTAAAAGCAATAATTAATCAAAAGCATAGCTAATGTACGCTAAGCGTTAGGGCTAACGTACATAACATCATGCCCAGCTGAACCAGACATGTTATAATGTTTAACATACGTGACCGAAGCGAAGCAACGAACGCTAAGTATATGACATAACGTATGCAACATATGCTTCATAACGTACACTAAATGTTTGAAGCAGAACTAAAAATTAGACCGTTGATGTTCCACTATTGTAATCTAGTAGGTCATCATATCTAACGGCTATATGAGGATACTATAACATATGTTACGAACTAGAGTTAACCTACGCAAGGGAAGAAGCAAAAGCTATTGGACTGATTTGAACATGTAACGTACGTAACAGGAAAGGTTAACATACGCTAAAGAGCATAACGTGCGCTACGGTAACTGTATAGTGTACACTAACTATGAAAGAACATGGAGTACCGTCTAGTTAGGCTCTGTTCTTTTGAGCTGAATGAATCTGAACTGAACTGAACTGTAATATATAATAAAGGTAAATAATAATAATAAAATAATAAATATAATAAAATAATAATAAAAATAATAATATATTAAAATATAAATAATAAGTTGAGATCTATTTGATAAGGTAATTATAATAATATTAATGATATTAATAACAATAACGATAATAACTATAATAATAATAACAATAATAATAACACTGATAATAATGGTAAATAATAATAATACTAATCAACAATATTGATAATAATAAATATTATTAATAATAATAACAATAACACTGATAATAATGGTAAATAATAATAATAGTAATCAACAACAACGATAATAGTAAATATTATTAGTAATAATAACAATAATAATAATTAAGATTATTAATAATAATAAGAACTGAATTGAACTGAATTGAACTAAACTGAATGGACCTGAACTGAATTGAACTAAACTGAACTGAACTGAAAAACTGAAAAATAAGTCCAAAATAACAGGGCCTTAGGCTCTCAAGCCTATAAATACGAATACATTTCGTATTGATCAGTACAACAACTTCAAGCAAATTGCTATACATCTGATATACGTTATAAACATTATTATTGTTGTAATCGAGCTTAATTTATAAGAGTTCAGATGTTTTTCCATGTTTGAAGTACCATTTGTACAAATAAGAATCCTCTTTTCTCAACCATACATGAGAGAAAAGAAAGGATTGTAGATTTGATTCAGTGTTATTAGGATTGTGGTTAGAATCATAATCTAAATACAAGTGAGATTTTTTAGTACCGTTAGAAAGCTAGAAAGGTTGTTTCCTTGTCTGATAGAAAAGGAAAAATGATTTATCTTGGACTGACAAAAAGATAAGATTGTAATGGTTTATATTGGACCGATAGAAGACAAGATGGTAACGGGTTACCTCGGACCGATCGAAGACATGGCGGAAAGATTTATCTTGAACCTATAGAAAAAGATAATGAAGGAGAGAGGATGTAGGCGTATTGTCCGAACCTATATAAATCTTTGTGTTATTTTATTTCCGCACTTATCTACGCTTCTGCAATCGCAAAAGAGTTCAATACTCTTAACCGCACTATTTAAAACCCCTTCAAGTGGCGGTACCAAATTAAACAATTGGTATTGGAGTAGTTCTCTTATATTAGTCGGATTAATATCTAAAGGAAAACAAATTAGATGGCATTTACTTTTGCTCAAGTTGAAGGCCTCGCCTTAAACCGACCTCCATTCTTTGACGGATCAAACTTCATGACATGGATGAAGGAGATGCCAATATTTATTCGAGCTTATGATATCGAACTTTGGAAGGTAATTTGCCTTGGTCCAAAAATTCCTTCAAAATCCAACGGCTCTCTCAAAAAATTCGAAGAGTATAGTGATGAGGATTGGAAAAATGATCATCACAATTGTAAAGCCACATAATTGATTTGTTGTGCTCTTAATCCGGAAGATCATAATTGTATTTCCTCGTGTGATAGTGCCAAAGAAATTTGGAAAATGCTAAAGGTGACTCACGAAGGAACGAATCAAGTCAAGGAGAGGAAGATCAATATGCTTCTTCACGACTATGAATTATTCATGATCAAAGATGAAGAGTCCATAACAAATATGCTCGATCGATTTTCGGTCATCACAAATGGACTAGCTTGTTTTGGGGAACCATTATCGAGTAGTGAAAAAGTCAAGAAAATATTACGATCACTACCTCATGAATGGGATGGGACAGTCACGGCTGTCATGGAGTCGAAATATCTCAACACACTAGATTTTAGCACTCTTGTCAATAAACTACGAGATCGTGCTTAAATCACAAAATGCCAAGCCAATACCCAAGGAAAAATCCATAGCTTTAAAAGCTAAAAGGATGACGGATAATGATGAAGCTATCCCGGTTGAGGATAAGGATGAAGAATCGGCAATTTATGCTAAAAACATCAATAAATATCAAAACTTATTAAACCGGAGAAGAAAATATATCAACCCGCAAGCCCCGAACGAGTAAAAAAGGTTCAACAATAACTGTCAAAATTGTGGAAAACTCGACCACTTTGTAAAGAACTGTCTAGCTTCGACTTCCAAAAAGGAAGTGTTAATATCCACCTGGAGTGACGAAGTCGAAGAAGAAGAATATATTCAAAATAATCTCATGGAAAGGAGTTCGTATGACGATATCGACAATGAAAGCCAGGTAAGTACCTCGTCTCATGACAAATTCTTTAATGCTTTCCAACAATTACATACAGATTTTCAAATTCATTAGAAGATAATAAATCCTCAAGATGAAAAATAAATTATTGGAATATGAAATCTTCAAAATTCGAGAAAAAGAGAAATTTATTTAAAATGATATTTCTCATTGTTTAGTAAGAGAGAATAAATTAAAAGACGATTTATTAAAAATTTAAAATGAACTTAAAATTTTAACGAACAAATTTTCTTGTGGAGATGACAAATTTGAAAAATTATTGTCGATTCAAAAATTTTCGTTAAATAAACAAGGATTAGAAATCAAACTAAGTGATAAAAATGAATCAAATAAACTCTTAAATTTGAAAATACCCAATTGTGGTAAATGTTTGAAAATCGGGCATCATATTTTTGATCGTAAAAGCCCAAGATGAACTATCAGGATAAAGAAAATATGGATTCCAAAAGGAACCATAATACCACATATCGTCTATATGCCAAATGAAAAACGGCCAAGAGTCGGTTGGACCCCCAAAATTCAAAACTAATTTTATAATAAATTGGTATTTAACTGAGGGAGAGTTACTATTTTCATGGGGAGATATTATTTTTAGGGGGAGTTTACCTAATTTTGTCAAAATGTTTTTTTTATATGTACTTTTTGCTTATGACAAAAAGGGGGAGAAGAAGTAATGGGAGATATAATAATGAGAAGATGAGGAGAATGAATGATGGGGAGAAGAAAACTAATAAAATAGACAAAGCCGAAAAGTTTGATCTCTATATTGTTTGCTATAATTTTACATGTATAAATCCCATCAAGGATTGTTGTTTTGTCATCATAAAAAAGGGCGAGATTGCTGGAACATTTTATTCCACGCATTCATATTTAAGATTTTGATGATAAGTTGACGAACAATGAAAACAACAATTAATCAACACTAGTCGAAGACGCACGAGCTGGACAGAAAATTAAAGAAGTAAAGCAAAATCATAGCTAACGTACGCTAAGCATTACAGCTAACGTAAATAACATAGTACCCAGCTGAACCAGATATGTTATCATGTTTAACGTTCACGAGCGAAGCGAAGCAACGAATGCTAAGTATATGACATAACATAAGCAACATATGATTCATGACATACGCAAAGCGTTTGAAGCAGAATTCAAAATTAGACCCTTGATGTGCCACTTATGTTATCCAGTAGGTCATCATATCTAATGGCTATCTGAGGATACTATAACATACGCTACAGACTAGAGTTAACATACGCAAGGGAAGAGGCAAAATCTATTGGACTGATTTGAACAACATGTAATGTACGTAACTTGAAAGGTTAACTAAAGAGCATAACGTACGCTACGGTAACTGTATAGTGTACACTATGAAAGAACATGGAATAACGTCAAGTTAGTCTCTCAAGCCTATAAACACCAATGCATTTGGTACTGATCATTACAACAACTTCAAGCAAATTACTATACATCTGATATACGTTATAAACATTATTGTTGTTGTAATCGAGCTTAACTGATAAGAGTTCGAGAGTTTCATTCACTCAACCATACATGAGAGAAAAGAAAGGATTGTAAATTTGGTTCGCTGTATTTAGGATTGTGGATCCGTCATTGTTAGAATCATAATCTAAATCCAAGTGAGGTTTTTCTAGTACTGATAGAAAGCTAAAAAAGTTGTTTCCTTGTCTGATAGAAAAAAGAAAAACATTTATCTTGGACCGACAAAAAGACAAGATTGTAATGATTTATCTGTAACACCCCAATTCTCTTACGGGTAATTACACGCCGTAGGACCCACCAGGGACTACCAGGCTGACATCACAAACACACACAATAACTCAATAATACGAAAACGTAACTAAAAATAAAGTGGGGCCGTGGTCTCGGCCAAAATTTGCAAGTTCGGTACAATTTAAAATATAATCCAAGGACATCACCCGACGAACAACATCGTACTCTAGTACATTATTAAAAGTCGAATACAGACACATTCCGAAATACTGACTCGATCTATTTAACATATTAGCTGCCCGTCAACTCCATATGAACCACGTGTAGGCTCCTGATTCTCGATACCACCTGAAATACATAAACATTCCACCCCAACGAGGGGTTAGCAACAACAGCTAGTGCAAGTACAATATTACATTATTTTAATACACAGGCATTTCCAAAAATCATTAATAAAACATTTCATAGTCATGATATTCCGGAATATCCATCATCATTCATCAATCAAAAACATCACTCAAGGTAATTCTCGCGCAAAACCACTCGGCCAAGTCCCTGTGGGCCCCGTCGAGCCAATCCCCATGTGAGAATACCTCCCCTCGAAGGTAAACCTCGCGCAAGACCACACGGCTAAGTCCCTGTGTGGCCCGTCGAGAAACCCCAGGTGAGAGTATCCCGCGAACATCCTTACAACACTCCAACATCACAATTTCATTACCGAAATGCATGCCATAATATAAAGCAATAAAGTACTTGCCTTGGTTCCTAAAATACGAAGTGGACGACAATCGAAAAAGGCTTCAGTACGGATTATCTCCAAATTCCGATCCTAACAACAATAGAGACTCAATCAACTACAATCCCACTGAAAAACCACGAATCATACGAAGTTCTACCCTCAGGGGAAATATACCAAACACTATGAAGGCATAAGGGTTAAACTTAATTAACGAAGGGAAAAACTCAGAATTAATCCACAAAACTTCTAGAAAAACCTAAAACCATGATTTCACAACTATAATCCACCATCAGTCGAAGTAGAAACAAAAAGGAAAAAGAATTATAGCCAAGAACCCTAACATTAGGTATAATGTCAAAATACTTCAATTCGACGATGAAATGGTGGAAGGAAGATGGTTGATTCGTGCTATAATATCCAATTATGAGTTATAATATGATGGGATGCAATATCCGAGTGAAATCGCCCAAAATCGCCAAGGAGGAGCGAAAAACCGAGAGGAAAAGGAGAAAATGGGGTTAAAACACCCGTCTGTCCTATATATACTGGACAGAACACGGCGCAACAAATGGCCGAACTAACACCGTGTTCATCGCCGTATTGCAAGTCAGTAAGTGGCCCCTGTGCGACACGGTGCACAGACACGACGCAAAGTGCAGCGGGTCTTGCGCTGTTTTGCACAGGTCATGCCAGACAGCCTCTAGTCACATGACGACGCTACCACAACTGAGAAAGACGATAAAACCACAACACGACATGCCGACCCAATGGTCCGAGAAAACACAAGCAACGAAAAATATCTAATAAATCGGAACCATCCGAGATGAACAACCACAAATCAAACAATAACAATTAAACTGGGAAATAAAAGGTATGAGTATTACATTCCTCCCCTCTAACAAAAAGTTTCGTCCCAAAACTTAAAATGTGAAAAATTATGGATATTTCGTCTTCATACTGTCTTCGGTTTCCCATGTAGCTTCCTCCGTCCCATGTCTTGACCATTGCACCTTCACCAACGGAATAACTTTGCGTCTAAGTTGTTTTACTCGATGCTCCAAAATCTGAATCGGCTTCTCTTCAAACGTGACATAGGAACCCATTTCAATTTCCCCGAAATCAATGATATGGTTAGGATCTGACACGTACTTCCTCAACTGTGAGACATGAAACACATTATGCATGTGACTTAACGACGGCGGGAGACCCAAGCGATAGGCGAGATCCCCAACTCGATCCAAAATCTCAAAGGGTCCAATATACCTCGGGCAAAGTTTACCCTTCCGACCGAAGCGGAAAACTCCTCAAGTCGGTGACACCTTCAGTAAAACGTGATTTCCAACCTCAAACTCCAACGGTCGACGACGCGTGTCGGCATAGGAGTTCTGTCGACTCTGAGCCGTCAATAGCCTATCACGGATCAGAGCAATCTTCTCTCTCGTCTCAACTACCAAATCCGATTCAGTACCTATCAAATCAGATGTGTCATCCCAACATAAAGGTGATCTACACCTTCTTCCATCCAAGGATTGAAATGGTGCCATTTTAATCGAGGCATGCCAACTGTTGTTGTACGTGAACTCGACTAATGGAAAGTGTGACTCCCAATCATCTTAAAAGTCTAAAGCAGAGGTTCTCAACATATCCTCCAGTGTTTGTATAGTCCGCTCTGACTGTCCGTCTGTCTGAGGGTGATAAGATGTACTGAGTCTCAACTCAGTCCCTAAGGCTCGATGAACAGCCTTCCAGAAATGTGATACGAACCGACCATCTCGATCCGAAACAATACTCTTAGGTATCCCATGCAATCTCACGATCTCCGCAATAAATACCCGTGCCAATCTCTCCAGTCCCCAAGTATCCTTAATACCCAGGAAATGAGCAGATTTGGTTAGTCGATAGACAATGACCCAAATCATGTTCATTCCGGTCCTAGTCTTAGGCATACTGGTACTGAAATCTATAGAAATATCGTACCACTTCCACTCCGGAATAGGAAGTGGTCGCAATAGCCCCGCGGGTCGCTGATGCTCGATCTTGACCTGATGACAGGTCAAACAATTTGACACAAACTCGCTGATGTCCATCTTCAAATTACTCCACCAGAAGTTACTCCTTACATCCTTATACATTTTGCTTGTACCTGGATGTATGGAATAAGACGTACTGTGATCTTCTCTCAAAATCTTCTGTCTCAACTCAATATCGCACGGGACATACAACCTGCCACGAAATCTTAAAATTTCATCATCATGAACTACAAATCCCGGAGCTTTCCCTTTCTTCACGTCCTCCATCAACTGAACTAGGGATGGGTCATCGTACTGTTTCGCCTTGATATCATCAATCAAAGACAAAGTGATTTCTAATGCACATAGCTGACCCTGAACTCTCTGAATCCAAACTTTGATATCTTGACAAATCAAATCCCGCTAGATCCTGCTCTGAGGCGTAAGTACCTCCAACATCTCTAAATCCATCGGTCTATGGCTCAATATGTCCGCCACTACATTTGCCTTGCTTGGATGGTAAAGAATATCAAGATCATAATCCTTAATTAATTCCAGCCACCTATGCTGCCTCATGTTCAATTCTTTCTGGTTGAAGATATACTTCAGACTCTTGTGATCCGTGTAAATCTTACACGACGACCCAGAGAGATAATGCCTCCAATTTTTTAAAGCGAAAACAACTGCAGCTAGCTCCAAATCATGTGTAGGGTAATTTGCTTTATATGGTTTCAAATGTCGAGACGCATAAGCAATCACCTTATCTGCATTAGAACACATCCAAGTCCGAGACCCAAAGCATCACTATAGACAACAAAATCTTCAGTACCCTGAGGTAATGACAATACTGGCGCCGAAGTTAACCGCCTCTTTAACTCATCAAAACTATTCTGTCTCTCCACACTCCATTCGAACTTCTGGGATTTCTGGAGAAACTGAGTAAGTGTCGAGTGATTTTCGAAAATCCCTCGACAAACCTATGGTAATATCCAATAAGTCCCCAGAAACTCCGTGTCTCCTTCACATTCCTAGGTGGTTTCCATTCAATAATTGCCGCTATCTTCTGGGGATCCACCCGAACTCCTTCAGCTGAAATTACGTGCCCAATAAAAGTTACTCTCTTGAGCCAAAACTCACACTTAGAAAACTTTGCGTAAAGTTTCTCTATTCTCAAGGTGTTCAACACTATATGGAGGTGTTCAACGTGATCTACTTCGTTCTGTGAGTAGATAAGAATGTCGTCAATGAAAACGACCACAAATTTATCAAGATAATAAATGAAGACCTTATTCATCAACTGCATAAACACGGCGGGAGCATTAGTTAACCCAAACGGCATAACCACGAACTCATAGTGACCATAACGAGTACAAAAAGCAGTCTTCGGAATGTCTGAATCTTGAATCCTAAGCTGATAATATCCCGAACGCAAGTCGATCTTAGAGAAAACAGTAGCTCCCTGAAGCTGGTCGAACAAGTCATCTATACGGGGCAATGGATACTTGTTCTTGATGTTCAACTTGTTCAACTCCCAATAATCGATGCACAGACGGAAAAAGCCGTTTTTCTTCTTAACTAAGAGAACTGGTGCACCCCAAGGTGAAGCACTCGGTCGAATATAACCTTTGTCAAGAAGCTCACCCAGCTGCTTTTTCAGTTGTAACATCTCAGTAGGTGCCATACGATACGGTGCACGAGAAACAGGTGCTGCACTCGACTCGAGGTCAATGGAAAACTCTACCTCTCTAGATGGGGGTAAACCCGAGAGATCATCCGGAAATACATCAGGATACTCACTCAAAACTGGAATCGATGATAGATCAATTCCACCATCATCGGTACTCAGGGCGTAGCACCAATAACCAATACAGTCTTGGTTCAGCAATTTCATCGCCTTGACGGCTGAAATCATTCCGCCCGAACTACCCGGCTTACGACCTATGAAAGTATGCTTGACACCATCCTCAGCTAATATAGAAATAGTTCGAGTCCGATAGTTTATAATAGCGCCATGCCGAACCAACCAATCATCTCCCAGAATCACATCCTCACCCTTCAGATCTACTACAATGAGGTCCGAAGGCCAATCCCGACTCCCAATGTACACAAGACAATCTCTAATTTCTTGGTTACCAACCAAACGCTCCCCACTCGGAGTACCCACCACAAATGGTTCACACTCAATAAAATAATCAAGACCCAAACGATACACACGGTCAAGTGCAATAAAAGAATGCGTGGCTCCCGAATCAAATAATATAGAAATAGGATGAGAAAGTATATGTGAGGTACCTACAGCTACCAAAGCCTCTGCATCATCCATGCGTCTCATTTGATATGCCCTCGGCTGAACCGAACCCACACTCGATGCAGTCTGACGATCTGACCGACCTCAGCCTCTGCCTCGTCCAAAACTCTGCTGCAGTTGACCAAATGTAGCCCCCGGATTCACACTATGAGTTGGCGCCAAATTATATTGCTTGTTGAGCCTGGTGGCAACCTCACAATAGGCAGCTCTGTGACCGGTCTATCCGCATGAAAAGCAAGTCGTAGGAGATAAGGGACAATCTCTAAATTGGTGACCCACTTGATTACAATTAAAACATAGCCCTCTGTCAGATGAAAAAGGATGGCCCGGTTGTGAACTTGGAGCACTATAAGCTTGCTGAACTGGTTTCCCAATAGCAGAATAAGAAACATGAGGTTTACGAAATCCACTGCCTTGTTTCCTGAAAAACCACCAGTCGTCTTCAGTTTCTTTTTCTCGGTGCCCGATCCTGACGCATAAATAACCATTTCAATAGCCAAAGCAGGGTCCTGGTATTCTTTCAAAGTAGCACATCGAAAGCCCGCCATACCCTCTCGAATCCTAGGTTTCATCCGCAAATCAAAATAACAGATCTTATCCGCCTCAGTCCTTACCTGCTCACGAACGTATCCCAGTTGCTGATTATATGAAACGATGGCTTCAGTGATGGATACATCTTGTGGAGTTGCAACAAAGAAATATGCAATGTGTTTCTCTTTAACTAGCCAAGGACAATACTCTTCTTCTACAGCGGCTTTAAACTCGGCCCAGGTGGCCACACGATCAGTAGGCCCAATAGCTTCCCACCAGTCCGCGGCTTCCTTGTCAAGAAAGTACTGAGCAATAGGAACCCGTCTCTCCTTTGGGCAAGCAATAGCATCGAAGATTTTTCCAAACTGGAACAACCAACCCTCCCAGCCCAATGTATTAGGCGCCCCAGCGAAACGGGGAGGCTGCATCTTCGTCACTCCATGAAGCCACTTAGTAGCCCCAGCAATCTCATCTGTCGGCTGGTCATGGTGTCCAGCCTCATTCAACTGAACTAATTATGCTGCTACCTGTTGAAGTATAGCAGCTATGCCGGAATTCATATTAGGATCAGCTGATGGTTCTTGATTAACAGAAGGATCTAGCTGACCGCCAGGATTCAAAGAGTCGGTGTTTGGCACCATTCGGGGCGCCGGTGTAATATCCGCAATTTTGATTTCCAGTCATTTTTTTTTAGTGGTAATCCATTTTGACGACTCGCTTGAGACCGTTTCGTCATTTTTAGAATGATTAATTCTACACTTCTTGTCATCTGAGTTCGTTTCGGTGCTGTTTTGTTGAGTTCCGTGCTTCTTAGCGACTTTTCTGCAATTGAGTTCGATTCTTGCGAATCTCGTTCGAAACTGCTGTTTCGAGTTTCTTGTAAGTCCGTTTAACTTTATTAGAAGTTTTGTGAACTTCGGTTTCGTTATTCGATCACGTATTGTGATTTTCGGGCGTTTTGGGCCATTTTGTAATTTACCCAAAGTTGTGTGTATCCGCATTCGTATTTATTTTCTTGACCCTTTTCATGATCGCGTGTGATTGATTGTTACATGGTATTTCCTTTCGGGTCGATGATGTTGTCCGCGAGCATTTCGTCGTGTTCGTTCCGTGCATTTTCAAAAATCGAGTCGTCAGGTCATGACGGCGGAGCACTGGCCGGACAGGTGCGGCAGGCACTGTCGGAAGTGCTGGGCACTGACCGGGCAGGTGCGACAGGAACCGGTGTAGCGCACGCTACTGTCGGAAGGCTGCGCACGCTAGCTCGGCAGGTGTAGCGCATGCTGCCGACCGGACAGCGTACGCTATCGGATGTGGGCAGAGGGGTTTCTGAGGTTCTGGACTCGAGAAGGATCGGCAGGTAGCGCACGCTACTCTCGGTAGCGGCGCATGCTAACAGACAGGTGTAGCTCAAGCTGTCGGCCGGCTAGCGCACGTTACACGGCGGCGGTTTAGTCGAGGGTTACGGGTGGTTGGCTAAGCGTGCGCTAGCGTCTGCCGCCTGCCTTCTCGGGTCGGGCGGGCACGTCTCGGTCGGCAGGTTTTGTCAGCAGTGCCGGGTCGTGTGGGCCCCGGCCGAGGGTTCGGGTCCGATACTGGCCGATAGCGAATGCTAGTCCGGGAAGGCTAGCGCACGCTAGTCCGGCCCAGTATAAATGTGACAGAGTAGTCGCATTTTCACTCGTTTTTCATTTTCCTTCTTTTCTATCCGCGGATGGAGTTTCGGAGGAGGCGAAGCAATGTTGTTGAACAACAAATCCATGAAGTTCTTGAGTTCATATCATTGATTGATCATCCTATAACATCCTTTGATCCAGCGAATCAAGGTTAGATTTCCTAGAACCCTATATTTGGGAAATTTTGGGATTTTCGGGTTTTTGTCCGATTCGTTCTGTATTGTTGATTAATCTATGATGGGTATGATTAATCTTAAAATTATTCATGTGTTTAACATCATTTAATCCATTGTTCTTCGTCAAATCAAGGTATATTTCTTGATTTCCTTCGAGTTGACTTTTTGGGGGATTTGCTCTTGATATCGTTTTTCATCCGTTTTTGATGAACCGATTGTCGTAAAATGATGTTTTTAAACATATCCTATGGATTGAATATCCATATTTCGGTTGGGAATTCCATTTTCATGTTTTGTCGGTTCGATTCGTGTTCTTGGCCGTTTTGGGGGAAACCCTTGAACTTTCATCGCTTGTTACTTGAATTCTGCGGCTTTGGGTCGTACCTTGGAATTCATTTTCGTTGTTATTGTTGTCGTTCGTAGTTTATTGTTGCGGGTTGTCGTTCGGCGGAGTCGGCGGGTTCGTAGTCGGTCCGAGTCTCCTCACTTCGGTCGATCCTCCGCGTTGTGATTATTCGAGGCAAGTATCTTGCCCATACATTTCATGTTTCTTAGTCATAATTGTTGGTAAATTATTTTATGTAAAATCCGGATGTTTAATGAATTTTAAAAAGTATTGGTATGTTCTCTATAAATGTTGTCTTCCAACGATAACTCGGATGCTTCGTGAATAAGTGTGTTTTTGGCCTATGTTTGTTAACTCCGTTGGTTGAAAGACTTATGATCACATTTAGTGAATGTAATAAACCGTAATCATTTACTGAGGATAACGTGTTGTTATGTGTGCTTGTTCGGTGAATATGTGACGGGTGATATTGGTTGTTACTCCTTTGAAAGGAAGTTGTGATACTTAATGTTGCTTGGCTTGATAGCTGATTATTGTTGTGTGCTTGTTGTATGTGATGTGCCTCCGGGTAGGATTGTTGAATCTCCGGGATCCATACTTGATAGTATGGGTCGGGCGTGGCCGTAGGGTTATCCAGCGGGTATGTCTTGCGGGGACTCCGAGATTCGTGGCTTGTTAGCCCGATGCCGAGATAACTGATGGGGTTATCATCGGGTATGTCTTGCGGGGACTCCGAGGTTCGTAGCTTGTTAGTGCGATGCCGGGATAACTTATTATTGTGGTTTGGTTAAGTACGTATCTGTGCTTGTAGTCACGTGACTGTTGTTACGGTGACATGTGATTTGATATAGTTTCCCTGTGGGTTATTCACTCGGGTTTGTTCCACGGGAGCATCTGAGGTCCGTGGCTTGCTAGAACGGGACGCGAATAATATGTGGAAACAGGTTGTTATGGTATGATCGGGTCATAGACCCCGTGTGTTGTTATCATAATTTTGTTTTGGGAAAATGACTTTTGGGCTGTGTCCCTAAATGTTTTCGAAAGGCTTGAGAATTCTTAAAATCCCAAACATTTTCAAAACTCCCGAGGTCGTAAAATGTTTTTACAAGATGTGTATCGGGTTTACCCCTAACTTTCGATTTAACCATTTTGATCAAGTGATTTACCTCGGGAAGTATGTTTATGATCTCTTAGTCTTTGGAGTATGATATGTATGGCTTGTCTTCGTATTTTATACTTACACTAGCAAAACAGTGGAGTTTTGATAACCCCCGAGTATTTGGGGGGTAGATGTCTGTATGGCATTCAGGTTTTGGAGCATAGCACAGGGTCGGCATGAAGGATGATGAAAGATGAATGATACTAATCACACGAGGATCTGTATGATGTCATTGGTTTAGTTGTCTTTTATTTCCACTGCAGTATTCTTTCCCGTTGTACGGGAGTGTGTTGTAGTCGACCCCTGCGTAGGCATGTGTTGTGATTGAGTTGTATGTATTTATTGAAAGACCAAATCGGTCTACTGATTCATTTTAAACTTAAAGGCATTGTCGAGATGTTTAATGTTGTTACCAGCCTGGTAGATCCTTGAGGAAAGGTTCTACGGCATGTAATATCCCTGAGCGGATTGGGGGTGTTACATAAATGGTATCAGAGCTTAGGTTTTGGAAACCTAGGCTGTCGGGTCAAGTGGTGTCTGTTGAGTTTTGTCTCGTCAGATTTTGTCTGATTGAGTCGTGTCGCGATGCATTGTCTGAGTTTGTTGGTCGTGATTAGTATCGTGGGGCGATCATCATCTTCGTGCGACCTGTGTATATAAGTCTCCCTCCTTTTTGTTGTGCCTCGTGTGGCACGAGTTATTGGTATGATTATGTGTTAAATGATGGAATCCTTATGCAGATTCTTGGTTTCGTGACGCGTTTGTGTGACTTTCATATTTCGTTTATATGAGGAGTGTTGTCGCTATTTATGTCCTTTTGACTGTGATATTTGACTGTTTGTTTTCCGGTAAAAGACATGTGCTGTCTTGATTTTGAGCGAGTTGATGCGTGTGTTGTGGTGTATGTAAGTGAATATTGTTAAATGTGAGTTTTTAGGTATTCTAGCGTAATAGATTTTCGAAAACCTTGAGTATCTTAGAAAATAAATTTCGAGACGTACCTTTAAAATGAATTATTTTCTCGCGGTACTTTCAAAGTGCTTTTTAGTGCCGCAATATATTTCAAATTATTCCAATTGGGGACCAAAATATTTTGAGATATTTTCAATTATTTAGAAATGCTTTGCTTAGACCCGAGGGTCGAATATTTCCGAAAGTTTTTCACTAAAAGAAGAATGTCCTCATTTTTGTTCAACGCAAGATGGTTTTGAAAGTCTCGACAATGATGTTTGTTCAATTTTTTGTAAAATGATACTCAAGATCAACTAGTGTTTCCAAATTTTTTTTTCAAAGGATGACTGTTTATCGTTCGGACCGCTGAGGTCTCCGAACGATACCGTCGTTGCTGGGGTGTTTGTATGTGTGTTTCTTTATGATGGTAATCGTTGTAAGTGTTGCGTGTTATGATTTCCTGTTGTGCTGAGTGGTTGCTTATTTAGTATGCCGATGGGCAGAGGTCATGGTCGTGGCGACTGGGTGCATGATCGGGATCATGCTACTGGTGATGATATCGTTGTTGGTGTTTTTACTATCTTACAGCAGGTAGCTACACAGATGACTCAGTTGACTCAGGCAGTTCAGCGCATTACAGATGTGACCCAGAACACTGGTGCAAATCAGTGGCTTCGGGAGGTAATTCGTATGAATCCCCCTCGATTTGCCGGTGTTGCGGATGCGCTGGGCTGGGATGGTTGGCTTTTCCAGTTGGAAATATATTCGAGGCTGTCGATTTTCCTGAAGAGTGGAAGGTACCTATTGCGCAGTACCTTCTTGACAAAGATGCCGCTAATTGGTGGGAGGCTGTTAAGCCTCGTGATCGTGATGTCACGTGGGCGGAGTTCCAGGCATTTATGGAAGCTGAGTTCTGTCCGAAACCGATTAGAGAGCAGAGGATTCACGAATTTTATTTGGCAGAACCGCAAGATATTTCAGTGTCACAGGCTATCATCGACTATAGCAAACAACTTAGTTATGTGCGAGATCGGGTGAGAACATAGGAAGAGAGGATATTTCATTTTGACAGACGAATGAAGCCAGAGATTCGCGTGTATATGTCGGGACTCACTTGCACTTTGTTGAGGGACTACCAAGATCGAGCCTTGGCCCATGAACTAGCTTCGTTATCGTCGGAGCGTGTGCCCGAGTCGAAGAAGCAGAGGAAGTCCGATGACCTTGTGGACAGTGCAGGAGTTGGTGTTTCTAGTTCGCAACATCGTAGTCTTTCTGCTGTGAAGCTCTGTCGCTCGTTGCGTGGGACTGAGAGTTCCAAGTCATCTGCTTTGACTCCTGGTAAAGCCAGGAGGTGTTTTAACTGCAATGTGGCGGGGCATGTCCGTGCACATTGTCCTTCTCCGCTAGTAACGTGTTACAAGTGCGGGCTTGAGGGACACCGGGTTCAGTTTTGTGAGTTAGTCGCCGAGCCTTCCGAGGCACGAACTTGAGCACTGATATCAGGACCGACTCCGAGGAGTCCCTGGGGGCGTGGACTATCAGTTGTATGTTATGTTATTTCCTTACCCGGTTGTTTCGAATTTCGAAGATTAAGTTCTTTTATTCGAAGTGGATCGTTTTGTGTTTATTTTTCATTTTCTCGACTGTGCACGGTGGTTAGTGTTTTGTGATTGTTCGGATAATTGACTTGATTGTATTATCTATTTGATGACGCTTGTCACTCGTTGGTTTTATTATGTTTCTACCGGTGGCGTTGTGTTGGTCGTCGTGGAGCGTGTTTTCACGTCATATATTCCTCTGTGTTGCTTGTAACGTTTCGCCGTTGGGCGTAAGTTATGCATTTCCTGTGTATCTCGTTGAGTTTTCCTGGCGGGATATTGCTTCTCCCTACTTGTTTTAAGTTTCGGGACGAAACTTCTTTTAAGGAGGGTAGTATGTAATATCCGCAATTTCGATTTCCGGTAATTTTCTTTTTTTAGTGGGAATCCATTTTGACGACTCACTTGTAACCGTTTCGTCATTCTGATAATAAATAATTCTACACTTCTTGTCATCCGAGTTCGTTTTGGTGCTGTTTTGTTGAGTTCCGTGCTTCTTAGCGACTTTTCCGCAATTGAGTTCCATTCTTGCGAATCTCGTTCGAAACTGCTGTTTCGAGTTTACTGTAAGTCTGTTTAACTTTATTAGAAGTGTTGTGAACTTCGGTTTGGTTATTCGATTACGTATTGTGATTTTCGTGTATTTTGGGCCATTTTATAATTTACCCAAAGTTGTGGGTATCCGCATTCGTATTTGTTGTCTTGACCCTTTTCATGGCCGCGTGTGATTAATTGTTGCATGGTATTTCATTTCGGGTTAATGATGTTGTTTGCGAGCATTTCGTCGTGTTCGTTCTGTGCTTTTTCGGAAATCGAATCGTCGGGTCATGACGGCGAACCTTGGCCGGACAGTGCGGCGAGCAATCGGAAGTCTTGGCACCGCAGCGGCGGCGGCAGGAACCGGCGTAGCGCACACTACTGCCGGAAGGCTGCACACGCTAGCTCGGCAGGTGTAGCGCACGCTGTCGACTGGCCAGCATACGCTATCGGATGTGGGCAGAGGGGTTTCTGATGTTCTGGACTCGGGAAGGATCGACAGGTAGCGCACGCTACTGTCGGTCGCGGCGCACGCTAACCGGCAGGTGTAGCGCACACTGTCGGCCGGCTAGTGCACGTTATCTGGCCGAGCAGTTTAGTCCAGAGGGTTCTGGACAGGTTGGCTAGCGCGCGCTAGCGTCCGCGCAGCGCACGCTATCGGGGTCGGGCGGGCAGGTATCGGTCAACAGGTTTTGTCAGTGTAACACCCTCAATCCGCTCAGGGATATTACACACCGTAGAACCTTTCCTCAAGGATCTACCAGGCTGGTAACAACATCGAACACCTCAACAATGCCTTTAAGGCTAAAATGACTCAGTAGACCGATTTGGTCTTTCAATAAATACATACAACTCAAACACATCACATGCCCATGCAAAGGTCGAATACAACACACTCACGTACAATGGGAAAGAATACTGCAGCGGAATAAAATACAACTAAACCAATGATATCGTACGGATCCTCGTGTGATTAGTATCGTTCATCTTTCATCATCCTTCATGCCGACCCTGTGCTATGCTCCAAAACCTGAATGCAATACAGACATCCACCCCCCGAATACTCGGGGGTTAGCAAAACTCCACTGTTTTGCTAGTGCAAGAACAAGTGCAAAAATACGAGCCATACAATACAAGTTCCAAGAACAATAATAATGAGGAATCCTCAAAGATTTAAACATAACGAAAATACTTCCCGAGGTAAGAGTTTGGGAAAAACATTTCAAAACCGAAAGATCACCAATCAGCAGAAACAATTTATAAAACAGTTTAAAATGCCATCGGGAGTTTTAATAGAAAACAATTTAGGATTTCAGAATCCTTCTCTTTCCAAAATCAACAGGGGTCACAGCCCAAAGATTTCATTTTCACAAATAAATCCAACAACAATTCACAAGACCAGAGCCCACATCAAGTGTCCTCAACGGACATAAAATCAACAAAACATAATCACGTACAAGTATTGCATAGGACCTGGACGAAGCCACAAATCCCACTCGAGACCTCTAAGGACCCTCCCGAGCGAGCCACAATCATAAAACAAATCATGCACATGCATCGCCTAGGACTGGGACGAAGCCACAAATCCCACTCGCGGCCTCTAAGGACCCTCCCGAGCTGGCTAGCTAAACAAATCACACACCATATCTCACGGTTGGATCAATCACTTGTTGCATCCTGACCCCATCATCACAAGTCATGTGTCACCGTAGATTATCTCAGGCTCTCACGGTTGGATCAATCACTTGTTGCATCCTGACCACATGATCACGTGCCATGTGTCACCGTAGACCTTCAACCATATCCACACATTCACACAAATAACATATCACATCAATAATATCCAAGTAATTCACATCAATGGCAACAACCGCAATGCACGACGCAATGATCAAATCACAACGCACCGATATGAGATAATATATACATATATATTATCAAAGCACAACGAAAACACCAAGTGTATTCATAGTAATTCACGTAACCATCCACGAACACAACATCCACAAAACACACACGTTTTGAAAGAGGGCCTTTAACAAGGCTAACCGAATCTTTGAAAGTGAAATTTAAACGATCAAATAAACACAAGGAGATGATCGCTAATTATCATATCCACAAAACAAGAATTGTATGGACAAGGTACTTGCCTCGAATAACCACAACACGGAGAATCGACCGAAGTAGGTTGGCACGGACCGACTACGAACTCGCCGATTCCACCGAACGCCAACTCGCGATAATAAACTACAAAGGGCAATAATAACAATGAAAATGAATTCCATAGCAAGACTTGAAGCCGTTGAATTCAAAGAACGAATGACGAAAGTTCAAGTGTTTCCCCCAAAACGGCCAAGAACACGATTCGTCCCGTCAAAACACGAAAACGGAATTCCAAATCGAAATATGGATATACAATCCATAGGATATGTTTAACAACATCATTTAACAATAATCGATCCATCAAAAACGGATGGAAAACGAGATCAAGACAAATCCCCCAAAAAGTCGATTCGAAGGAAATCAATAAATATACTTTGATTCGACGAAGAACAATGGATTAAATGATGTTAAACACAAGAATACTACTAAGATTAATCATACCCATCATGGATTAATCAACGATACATAACGAATCGGCCAAAAATGCAAAAACCCCAAAAATTTCTCAAAATAGGGTTCTAGGAAATCTCACCTTGATTCGCTGGATCAAAGGATGATATAGGATGATCAATCAATGATATGAGCTCAAGAATTTTGTGGATTTGTTGTTCAACAACATGGATTCAAGATCCCTAAGGCTCTAGCCGCGGAAGAGAAAGAGAGAAATGGTAAAAATAACCGAAACTGGACTGCTCTGTCACATTTATACTGGTGTGCGCTATCGGCCCGGGCCGTAATCCAGAGACTCCCGGGACTAGACTACTCGGCCAGGTAGCGTGCGCAGCCTTCTGGCCATAGCGTGCGCTACCCGCCGGTCGTAGCGTGCGCAGTGTCCAGCAGTAGCGTGCGCTACCTGCCGATCCACCCGAGTCCAGAACCTCACTGCCCCTACTGTCTCGGCCGACTAGCGCGTACAGCTAACCGGCCGTAGCATACGCTGCCTCCCAGCCATAGCGTGCGCTATGCCGGTTCCTGTCGCACCCGTCCGGCCAGTGCCTGCAACCATCCGGCCACTACCCACAACCGTCCGGCCAGTACCCGCAACCGTCCGGCCAGGACCCGCAACTGTCCGTCCAGTGCCCGACCATCAGGACTCAACGACTTGATTATCCGAAATCGAACGGAACGAACACGACAAAACGCTCGTGAGCAACATCATCGACCCAAAATGAAATACCGTGCAATAATTAATCACACGTGTAATATCCTAGAATTTCACTATGAATTTTTCGCATTATTTTATCTGGGTTGTACTATACAGAGTGGGACCGACACGATATGAGTGGATAATTTTTGGAAACCATGACAGTCGTGCCAGTATGTCTATCGAGGTTATTTTGATTCTAGGATATTACATGCTTGGTGTATTTTCGATGTCGGATATACCGTATGAGTATTTGTATGATTTTCGTACTTGGTCGACAGTTGTAATTGAGGATATCGTGCATCAGACGTACCGTATGAGAATATTTTTGGGATTTCGTATATGTGTTCAGTATGTCGTATGTTCATATTTGTTATGTCGAGACGTTGGACAGGAATTGCTGGAAATGGCTAAGTATGGAACTGTTAACGTACGTTAAGACTTTGAGATAACGTACGCTAAGTTGGTACGTGTTACGTACGTTATGCGTAAGGTATTACGTACGTAACAAGAGGAATCGGACAGTTGGGCCCGGTGTCGGCAGCTTTCGGTGCCGATGTGGACAGGTGAGTCAACGGATGGAGTTACGTACGTTATACAGGGTGTATTACGTACGTAATACGAGTATAATACTGTAGCAAGTCAACGTACGTATTACGTACGCAACGGATTAAGTGTTATGTACGTTACGGGGCGGCTGGCCGAGTCGTGGCCGAGAAGACCTGTAGTGGCCGAGCATAGTCGGCAGTGACTCGCACGGATGGTCGACCACGATCGGCAGTGATTCGCTGGGGGCTAGGACTAACCGATTACGTACGTAGGCTGTGGCCGGTTACGACCGTAAGGGCCGATTACGTACGTAAGGAAGCTGCCGGTTACGTACGTAAGGCTATCGGCCAAAATGGACAGAAGGGTCAGCCACGGCCGGCTACGTACGTAAGGACCCGCCGGTTGCGTACGTAAGGTACCGGCAGGTCTCGGTCTATATAAGGCTTGGACCGAGTCACATCCGGCATTTTTCATTTTTCTTCGTTCCTTCCGCGATTTTTCACCATAAATTAATGGTTTTGAGTAGAATCAACTTATAACAACATGTTTTGGAAGTTGGAATCATGGATTAACATCATCTTCCACCCGGATCAAAGGTAAGAACACCTTAACTTTTGGTTTTTGGATGTTCTTGAGGTTTCTTGGTGTTTTGGCCAATTTGCTTCGTTTTGATTCAGATTTTTGGTTGAACTTGATTGCAAACTCGTAATCATTCAATACTCTTAAAGTTTTGTGGAACGAATTCGAGTATTTCTTTGAATAATCGATTGAATTGGACTATGCCTTCAGAGTGTTCGATGAAATATCTCAATGAGTAGAACTTGGAAAATTCTACACGTTTTCGTATGAATGATGGTTGAATTGATATTGTTGTGATGATTCTTGGTATTTACGAGAATTTTGTTAAGGGAAGATAATGAATTGGTGATCAAATGATTCGATTACGTTGTTATGATTATGGAATCGTAGTATTCTCGATGTTCTTGGTAGTTTGTTGCGATTCATGATGTTATGAGAAGTGTATATGTTGAAGACATTGTTAGGACTATTGAACACCGAATTTCGGCTTGTGTTCGTATTGTTAAGAGTTGATATGGTTTGGTTTCGTATGATCGAGATATCGTTGAACCATCGAGTTTGATTGGTTGGTCATATCGGTTATTGATTGTTATTGAACGTATCGTTAATTGATTATTGCATTAGGTTGCGTTTAGTGATCGTTGAAGTTAATCGTTGTGCTGCGGATGAGTCGGGGCTGCGGAGCTTGTAGATGAAGACGATGGGACTAGTAACAACTTCATCGTATCGGTATCGAGGCAAGTTATGCTTGCTCAGTTCATAATGTTAATAAATGATTTCGTTTTCATTCATTTATGATTCATATAGTAATAGTATCGTGGAATATGAGTTGTCGGAATGATTGTACGTATATTATGATTGGACCGAGATAAATCATAATGTATATGATTTTAAGGATGTCTAGTGGAAATGGAAACGTGAATTATAATTGGTCTATTATATGAGAAGTTAGATATCAAGGCTAGTTATCCTGCCGATGTTGAACTCGGGATGGTGATTTGGTATTAGTAACGGACTGTATTGCATTTTGGATTTTTTGGATAAACCGTGTATTCGTTCAGGGCGGTTGGTCATGGAAAGGTTGGCGTCTCCAGCTTGAGGTAAATTAATATTGTTAGATTATGATAATCATCATGTTGCATTATTGTATGTGTGTGTTGATATTTCATGCGGTGAATGTGCACCATTGTTTGTTACATTTTGTGATGTGCTCTTTCTTTGAGATGTAATCTGTGGGGCCGATGTGTTGGGAATAAAACCTGTATGGTACCCGAATGGAAATGTGTTAGGGGATAAGACCTAAATGGCACCTACGTTCCGGAGTATTCCTGTGAGATGATTCCGTGTCCCTTGGCTGCTGCCTTGGGGTTTATGTGTTAATATTATATGCATGTTGAGCATGATGTGGACTGTTGTCTGATGGAAATTCGACATTGTGGTCGTGTCGGTCTTTCATGATCGAGTTACTGTTGCTCTTTTGGGAAGTCTTCTGATCCTTGATGGATATGCGTTTCTTCGAGATTTGTTGTCATGTTGTATCGTGGCATATCTGGAGTCAAATACGTTCTGATCGTTCATGTGTAGGATTTTCGGGGCGGGTACGTGTAGCATATGTTGGTTTCGACCTCATATTGAACCGTGCACACGAGACGTACTTCGTGAGACTGATTAGGTACGAGACCATACGAGTATCTGATCAATATCGTGGTTGGCTTGTACACGGACACATGTCCGGATCGAGCGTATCCTGACGTCCATCTCGAGTCTTATTGATTGGTCGTTCACAGTCCATGTATAATTGGATGTGTTCGATATTTGGGTTGTCTTTGAAATCCCGTATATATGATTTGTATATGGTTGACGATTTTATTCTCTCGTTTATCTGTCCCCGTTGATCCTTTTCTGATCTCGTTTGGAGTTACCATATCGATGGTCAACTTGTTTGTTATCGATCCTTTATTAATCTCGTTTGGAGTTCCCCCTATCATTGGTAGTCTCGTTCTTTATATATCATTATTGATTCCGTTTGGGAGTTTGCCTTACCGTTGGTATTCTCGGTTTTTGATCCCTTATTATCCCTATTTTGGAGTTTACCGTGTCGTCGGTATTCTCGGTTGTCGATTCCTTGTTGCTCTTGTTGGAGTTTACCGATTGTTGGTCCTTATTGATCTTGTTAGAGTTTACTGTGTCGTCAGTATTCTCGGTTGTTGACCCTTATTGATCTAATTGGAGTTTATCGTACCGTTGGTATTTATGGTTGTCGATTCTTTATTGATCTCGTTGAAGTTACCGTATTGTTGGCATTCCCGGTGGTTGATCTTTCATTGATCTTGTTGGAGTTACCACATCATGGTATTCTCAATCATGGTTGATCCTTTGTCGATCTTGTGTGGAGTTATCATGTCATTGGTATTCCGTTTTAATGCATTGGTTGTTTATCACTATTGATTGTGTGAACATTCATGTTTTGCATTGATATCCAGGACTTGCCATTGTCTCGGGACGGTTGGTTTACAGATGTACCGTGTGATATCGGTTTTATCATAATTGGAATCCGATTGTGCGATCCCGCGGTCAGAATCGGACTTGGCCAGATTATTCCATTTTGGAGATATGTTTGTGTCTGAGAATCTTGCTATCGTTTCGGATACAGCTTAGGTGGTCACTCTGAATTCATCCGTCACTTAAGAACGCGAGATGTGATTATGGTAAGGATTGATTTGATATGGATTGTGATGAGTTGGTAAGGTTATGTCGGTAAGACTACATTGGAATTATTCTTACCTTGTAATTACATTGATATGTATTGTTTTTGTGCTGTGATCGTTATCATTGTTGAGTATTATGGCTGACGCCGTCGTGGGCTTTATCTTTTAGGTACTCGGAGTTCGAGCTAGTAGCGGTCGTGAAGAGATGAGCTTTCCGGTGATACTGGCTATGGCGTGATTGTTGGGATTGTGTATTCTTTTCCGGTTTTTTTCTAATTCCGCTGCAAATGTATTTAATTATGTTTTTTTCCACTGCGTGTGTATATTTTAAAATGGCTTTCGGTATTCTTTAAACTGTGTTTTTATCCGCTGTGTGTGTGTATGCTTTCAAGGGCCTTTTGGCATTTTTAAACGTTTTCGAAAATGATTTTAGCCTTGTCGGTTCCAATATGGGCCCCACGGCGCTGTAATATTCCCGTATGGTTTTGGGGGTGTTACAACACGCGACCATGAAAAGGGTCAAAACAACAAATACGAATGCGGATGCCCACAACTTTGGGTAAATTATAAAATGGCCCGAAACGCCCGAAAATCACGATACGTGATCGAATAACCAAACCGAAGTTCATAACACGTCTAACAAAGTTAAACGGACTTACGGGAAACTCGAAACAGCAATTTCGAACGAGATTCGCAAGAATCGAACTCAAGTGCGGAAAAGTCGCTAAAAAGCACGGAACTCAACAAAACGACACCGAAACGAACTCGGATGTCGAAAAGTGCAGAATTAAACATTCTCAGAATGACGAAACGGTCACAAAAGATCTGCTAAAACAGACTCTCGCCAAAAAAAGAAAATTACCGGAAATCGAATTTGCGGATATTACATACTACCCTCCTTAAAAGAAGTTTCGTCCCGAAACTTAAAACAAGTAGGGAGAAGCAATATCCCGCCAGGAAAACTCAACGAGATACACAAGAAACGCGTAACTTACGCCCAACGGCGAAACGTTACAAGCAACGCAAAGGAATACACGGCGTGAAAACGCGCTCCACGACGACCAACACAACGCCACCGGTAGAAACATAATAAAACTAACAAGTGACAAGCGTCATCAAACAGATAATACAATCAGGTTGATTATCCGAAGAATCCCAAAACACAAAGCACCTATCACAAGGAAACACGCACAGTCGAGAAAACAGAAATAAACACAAAACGATCCACAAGGACAATCACAAACAATTCGGACTACGCCGAAATCCTCAAAACCACAATAGGCATCTACGTGTCCTTTCGGAGCAGGGACGCAACCTCGATCCCCCAAATCTCTCAGTTACCGTCTCGCATTGCACGGCTTGGTGACCCATCTGGCCACACCCGAAACAACAAACTAACGGTGAACGACGATTCTTCGCGGTACGAGATCAGGCAACAACAGTCAGACAACCCCGATCGAACAACAACGATCGATCAACAATGACTGAACAACAACGATAGAACAACAACGATCGGATAACAATGATCGAACAACGACGGTCGACAAATATCTCTGAAGTTTTAAAAGAGCTGGTAGAAACTGGAAGATGTTACTTTCGAACAAGGTTCACAAGAATCGAACCGAACTCATAAAAGTCACAACGATAAACAGATCGATCCGAAACAAGGTCACAACCCATTCGAACGATGAAACCGAAATACAGAACAAGTTCAGAAAGTATCAACGAACACGAGCGAGTCGATAGACCTGAGAAAGAGGAAATGCAGAAGTCCAAAAACAATACGGGTATTACATTCGACCTCTTATAAAAGAAGGTCGTCCCTGCAACTCACAACAACGGAGACAAGGCAACAACACAAAAGCAGTCGACGAAAACATTTCTCATGGGCCTCTTAGAGCCGATCCTGATATCTGTACTGAAGTTCGTGCCCCAAAAGACTCAGAACCCAACTCGCAAAACTGGATCCTGTGTCTCTCGGGTCCACACTTGAAACGCGTTACCGACGAGAAGGACAATTGTACGTACATGCCCCCGGCACACCACGGTTGAAACACCTCGGCTAGGCATACCTAAAATAAAAATGCTAGATACAATGGGACGTAACATCACAAAGCAACAAACCAGAGATGCCAACTTGGCATAACATATCAACACATACTAAAATCACAACAACCACGACAACGTTCGACGATTACAACGGCCCGAATGATAACCAGAACACAAATACAAAACATCATGAAACAATCACAGATGTACACAATCATACAAACCCAAGCTCTAACAGCTCGCACAGGTGCGATAGCATGCAAATCACCACGAAACGACAACATTGAAGATCAACAACACACCTCTCAAAGAGCGCTAACGTAACAAATGCGTGGCAATGACTCAACGCTCACGCCACCAATTCAATCACAATTCGGAGGGCTAACACCCTAACGACAATACCAACATCATACACACCTTCTCCGATCACAAGTAGGAAATGATGGGTTTTAAAAACGAAAACCATCTTTTGAAAACAATTTGGAAACACCAGTTGATCCTGAGTATCACATTTTCAAAAAGTTGTATAAACACCATTATCGAGACTTTGAAAACCATCTTGCGTTGAACAAAAATGAGGACACTCTTCTTTTAAATTGAAACTTTCAGAAATATTCGACCCTCAGGTCTAAGCAAAGCATTTCTAAATAATTGAAAATATCTCAAAATATTTTGGTCCCCAATTGGAATAATTTGAAATATATTGCGGCACTAGAAAGCACTTTGAAAGTACCGCGAGAAAATAATTCATTTTAAAAGTATGTCTCGAAATTTAATTTCTATGATACTCAAGGTTTTCGAAAATCTATTAGGCTAGAATGCCTAAAAACTCACATGATCATTTATCAAACCGTCATAAAACATTCAAGGCCAAAATGCCAAAATTCGATTTAAGGAGTCGGTTTTACGAAGTAAAAATCAGTTTGCAAAATACTGAAAGTCATTTTGAAAGAACTCACGCAGCGGATAAAATACAGTTCGAAAATACATTAGCAGCGATACCGCTCCTCATATAGACGAAATATGTGAGTCACATAAACGCAATCATGAGACTAAAAATCTGCATAAAGATTCCGTCACTTAACACATAATCATATCAGTAACTCGCATCAGACGAGGCACAAACACAAAAAAGGGAGACTTACATCCACAGGTCGCACGAAGATGATGATCGCCCCATGATACTAATCACGACAAACCAACTCAGACGACGCGTCGCGACACGACTCAGTCAGACAAAATCGGACGAGACAAAACTCAACAGACACCACTTGACCCGACGGCCTAGGTTTCCACAACCTAAGCTCTGATACCATTTATGTAACACCCCCAATCCGCTCAGGGATATTACACGCCGTAGAACCTTTCCTCAAGGATCTACCAGGCTGGTAACAACATCGAACACCTCAATAATGCCTTTAAGGCTAAAATGACTCAGTAGACCGATTTGGTCTTTCAATAAATACATACAACTCAAACACATTACATGCCCACGCAGGGGTCGAATACAACACACTTCCATACAACGGGAAAGAATACTGCAGCGGAAATAAAATACAACTAAACCAATGACATCGTACGGATCCTCGTGTGATTAGTATCGTTCATCTTTCATCATCCTTCATGCCAACCCTGTGCTATGCTCCAAAACCTGAATGCAATACAGACATCCACCCCCCGAATACTCGGGGGTTAGCAAAACTCCACTGTTTTGCTAGTGCAAGAACAAGTGCAACAATACGAGCCATACAATACAAGTTCCAAGAACAATAATAATCAGGAATCCTCAAAGGTTTAAACATAACGAAAATACTTCCCGAGGTAAGAGTTTGGGAAAAACATTCCAAAACCGAAAGATCACCAATCAGGGGAAACAATTTATAAAACAGTTTAAAATGCCATCGGGAGTTTTAATTGAAAAAAATTTAGGATTTCAGAATCCTTCTCTTTCCAAAATCAACAGGGGTCACAACCCAAAGGTTTCATTTTCACAAATAAATCCAACAACAATTCACAAGACCAGAGCCCGCATCAAGTGTCCTCAACGGACATAAAATCAACACAACATAATCACGTACAAGTATTGCCTAGGACCGGGACGAATCCACAAATTCCACTCGAGGCCTCTAAGGACCCTCCCGAGCTGGCCACAATCATAAAACAAATCATGCACATGCATCGCCTAGGACCGGGACGAAGCCACAAATCCCACTCGAGTCCTCTAAGGACCCTCCCGAGCTGGCTAGCTAAACAAATCACACACCATATCTCACGGTTGGATCAATAACTTGTTGCATCCTGACCCCATGATCACAAGCCATGTGTCACCGTAGATTATCTCAGGCTCTCACGGTTGGATCAATCACTTGTTGCATCCTGACCACATGATCACGTGCCATGTGTCACCGTTGACCTTCAACCATATCCACACATTCACACAAATAACATATCACATCAATAATATCCAAGTAATTCACATCAATGGCAACAAACACAATGCACGACGCAATGGCCAAATCACAACACACCGATATGAGATAATATATACATATATATTATCAAAGCACAACGACAACACCAAGTGTATTCATAGTAATTCACGTAACCATCCACGAACACAATGTCCACAAAACACACGCGTTTTGAAAGAGGGCCTTTAACAAGGCTAACCGAATCTTTGAAAGTGAAATTCAAATGATCAAATAAACACAAGGAGACGATCGCTAATTATCATATCCACAAAACAAGAATTGTATGGACAAGGTACTTGCCTCGAATAACCACAATACGGAGAATCGACCGAAGTAGGTTGGCACGGACCGACTACGAACTCGCCGACTCCACCGAACGCCAACTCGCGATAATACACTACGAAGGACAATAACAACAATGAAAATAAATTCCATAGCGTGACTTAAAGCCGTTGAATTCAAAGAATGAATGACGAAAGTTCAAGTGTTTCCCCCAAAACGGCCAAGAACACGATTCGTCTCGTCAAAACACGAAAACGGAATTCCAAATCGAAATATGGATATAAAATATATAGGATATGTTTAACAACATCATTTAACAACAATCGATCCATCAAAAACGGATGGAAAACGAGATCAAGAACAAATCCCCCAAAAAGTCGATTCGAAGGAAATCAAGAAATATACTTTGATTCGACGAAGAACAATGGATTAAATGATGTTAAAGACAAGAATACTACTAAGATTAATCATACCCATCATGGATTAATCAACGATACGGAACGAATCGGCCAAAAACGCAAAAACCCCCAAAATTTCTCAAAATAGGGTTCTAGGAAATCTCACCTTGATTCGCTGGATCAAAGGATGATATAGGATGATCAATCAATGATATGAGCTCAAGAACTACGTGGATTTGTTGTTCAACAACATGGCTTCAAGATCCCTAAGGCTCCAGCCGCGGAGGAGAAAGAGAGAAATGGTAAAAATGACCGAAACTGGACTGCTCTGTCACATTTATACTGGTGCAGCCTAGCGTGCGCTAGGCTGCCGAGCTAGCATGCGCTATCGGCCTGGGCCGCAATCCAGAGACTCCTTGGACTAGACTGCTCGGCCAGGTAGCGCGCGCAGCCTTCCGGACGTAGCGTGGGCTACCTGCCTGTCGTAGCATGCGCAATGTCCGGCAGTAGTGTGCGCTACCTGCCGATCCACCCGAGTCCAGAACCTCACTGCCCCTACTGTCTCGGCCGACTAGCGCGCCCAGCTAACCGGTCGTAGCGTGCGCTGCCTCCCAGCCATAGCGTGCGCTACGCCGGTTCCTGCCGCACCCGTCCGGCCAGTGCCCGCAACCGTCCGGCCAGTACCCACAACTGTCCGGCCAGTACCCGCAACCGTCCGGCCAGGACCCGCAACTGTCCGGCCAGTGCCCGACCATCAGGACTCGACGACTCAATTATCCGAAATCGCACGGAACGAACACGAAAAAATGCTCGTGTGCAACATCATCGACCCGAAATGAAATACCATGCAACAATTAATCACACGCGACCATGAAAAGGGTCAAAACAACAAATACGAATGCGGATACCCACAACTTTGGGTAAATTACAAAATGGCCTAAAACGCCCGAAAATCACGATACGTGATCGAATAACCAAACCGAAGTTCATAACACATCTAACAAAGTTAAACGGACTTACGGGAAACTCGAAACAGCAGTTTCGAACGAGATTCGCAAGAATCGAACTCAACTGCGGAAAAGTCGCTAAAAAGCAGGGAACTCAACAAAAAGACACCGAAATGAACTTGGATGTCGAAAAGTGCAGAATTAAACATTCTCAGAATGACGAAACGGTCACAAGAGAGCCGTTAAAACAGACTCTTGCCGAAAAAAAAAGAAAATTACCGGAAATTGAATTTGCGGATATTACAGTCAGTAGTGCCGGGTCATGCGGGGCCCGTCCGAGGGTTCTGGGCTGATACTGGCTGATAGCGCATGCTAGTCCGGGAAGGCTAGCGCACGCTAGTCCGGCCCAGTATAAATGTGACAGAGCAGTCACATTTTCACTCGTTTTTCATTTTCCTTCTTTTCTGTCCGCGGCTGGAGTTTCGGAGGAGGCGAAGCCATGTTTTTGAACAACAAATCCATGAACTTCTTGAGTTCATATCATTGATTGATCATCTTATAAAATCCTTTGATCCAGCGAATCAAGGTTAGATTTCCTAGAACCCTATCTTTGGGAAATTTTGGGGTTTTCGGGTTTTTGTCCGATTCGATCCGTATTATTGATTAATCTATGATGGGTATGATTAATCTTAATATTATTCATGTGTTTAACATCATTTAATCCATTGTTCTTCGTCGAATCAATGTATATTTCTTGATTTCCTTCGAGTTGACTTTTTGGGGGATTTGTTCTTGATTTCGTTTTCCATCCGTTTTTGATGAACCGATTGTTGTAAAATGATGTTTTAAACATATCCTATGGATTGAATATTCATATTTCGGTTGGGAATTCCATTTTCATGTTTTGTCATGTCGATTCGTGTTCTTGGCCGTTTTGGGGGAAATCCTTGAACTTTCATCGTTTGTTACTTGAATTCGGCGGCTTTGAGTCGTACCTTGAAATTCATTTTCGTTGTTATTGTTGTCGTTCGTAGTTTATTGTTGCGGGTTGTCATTCGGCGGAGTCGGCGGGTTCGTAGTCAGTCCGAGTCTCCTCACATCGGTCGATCCTCCGCGTTGTGATTATTCGAGGCAAGTATCTTGCGCATACATTTCATGTTTCTTAGGCATAATTGTTGGTAAATGATTTTATGTAAAATCCGGATGTTTAATGAATGTTAAAAAGTATCGGTATGTTCTCGATAAATGTTGTCTTTCAACGATAACTCGGATGCTTTGTGAATAAGTGTGTTTTTGGCCTATGTGTGTTAACTCCGTTGGTTGAAAGACTTATGATCACATTTAGTGAATGTAATAAACCGTAATCGTTTATTGAGGCTAACGTGTTGTTATGTGTGCTTGTTCGGTGAATATGTGACGGGTGATATTGGTTGTTACTCCTTTGAAAGGAAGTTTTGATACTTAATGTTGCTTGGCTTGATAGTTGATTAATGTTGTGTGCTTGTTGTATGTGATGTGCCTCCGGGTAAGGTTGTTGAATCTCCGGGATCCATACTTGCTAGTATGGGTCGAGCGTGGCCGTAGGGTTATCCATCGGGTATGTCTTGCGGGGACTCCGAGGTTCATGGCTTGTTAGCCCGATGCCGAGATAACTGATGGGGTTATCGTCGGGTATGTCTTGCGGGGACTCCGAGGTTCGTAGCTTGTTAATGCGATGCCGGGATAACTTATGGTTGTGGTTTGGTTAAGTACGTATCTGTGCTTGTAGTCACGTGACTGTTGTTACGGTGACATGTGATTTGATATAGTTTCCTTGTGGGTTATTCACTCGGGTTTGTTCTACGGGAGCATCTGAGGTCCGTGGCTTGCTAGCACGGGACGCGAATAATCTGTGGAAACAGGTTGTTATGGTATGATCGGGTCATGTATCCCGTGTGTTTTTATCATAATTTTGTTTTGGGAAAATGACTTTTGGGCTGTGTCCCTAAATGTTTTCGAAAGGCTTGAGAATTCTTAAAATCCAAAACGTTTTCAAAACTCCCGAGGTCGTAAAATATTTTTACAAGATGTGTATCGGGTTTACCCCTAACTTTCGATTTAACTGTTTTGATCAAGTGATTTGCCTCGGGAAGTATGTTTATGATCTCGAAGTCATTGGAGTATGATATGTATGGCTTGTCTTCGTATTTTATACTTGCACTAGCAAAACAGTGGAGTTTTGCTAACCCCCGAGTATTTGGGGGGTGGATATCTGTATTGCATTCAAGTTTTGGAGCATAGCACAGGGTCGGCATGAAGGATGATGAAAGATGAACGATACTAATCACACGAGGATCCGTATGATGTCATTGGTTTAGTTGTGTTTTATTACCGCTGCAGTATTCTTTCCCGTTGTATGGGAGTGTGTTGTACTCGACCCCTGCGTGGGCATGTGTTGTGATTGAGTTGTATGTATTTATTGAAAGACCAAATCGGTCTACGGAGTCATTTTAGCCTTAAAGGCATTGTCGAGATGTTTAATGTTGTTACCAGCCTGGTAGATCCTTGAGGAAAGGTTCTACGGCGTGTAATATCCCTGAACGGATTGGGGGCGTTACAGCCGGGCCAGATGCGGCACTAGAAGGTGTATCAGACTCAAGAATAGTACCACGTCCACAGCCTCTGCCGCGACCACGTATGCCACGCCCTCTCAACATGCTAAGAGAGAACAAAAAATTGAACTATCAGCACAATTCACAATTCTAGGAATTCAAGTTTATGCTACCACGAAAGCAATAAAACATATGAAGAGTTTCAAGAAGTCTTACTACCATGGGTCACACGGTTCGAAAGCAGCAACAGATGTTAAGCTCGGTCAGTTTACATGACTCTAAGGACCTGACAGACCCAATAACCAAAGGCCTAGGTATTTCCGAACCTAGGCTCCGATACCATAAATGTAACACCCCAATTCTCTTACGGGAAATTACACGTCGTAGGACCCACCAGGGCCTACCAGGCTGACATCACAAACATATACAATAACTCAAAAAACGAAAACGTAACTAAATATAAAGTGGGGTCGTGGCCTCGACCAAAATATTCAAATTCAGTACAATTTAAAATATAATCCAAGGACAACACCCGACGAACAATATCGTACTCCAATACATTATTAAAAGTGAAAGGAATACAGACAATTCCAAAATACTAACTCGAGCTATTTAACATCTTGGCTGCCCGTCAACTCCGTATGGACTACGTGTAAACTCCTGGTTTTCGATACCACCTGAAATGCATAATCATTCCACCCCAACGAGGGGTTAGCAACAACAGCTAGTGCAAGTACAATATTACAGTATTTTAATACATAGGCATTTCCAAAAATCATTAATAAAACATTTCATATGATACTTGCACTAGTAAAATAGTGGAGTTTTACTAACCCCCCGAGTAATTGGGGGGTGGATATCTGTTTTGTGTACAGATTCATGCTGGTGCGTGGAGCAGTCATAGGATCAGTGCGAAAGATGATGGACAGCGATACTAATCAAGAGATGTGGAACCCAGTTGTTTGTTGTTGTGTCGTTGTACTATTTTTCAGTCATTCGCTGTGTTATATCGTTTTGTATTTTGGGACCCCGGTGTGGGGGATGAGTTGTAATGAATTATTACCACTTAATGTTGTCGTGTGACCTTATCGGTCCATGTTTTTATGTTGATCGGTCCCGGTGGGACGAACATTTGGTCGTATGTTTGTGTTCAGCCTGGTGGATCTCCGGTGTGGGGTCCACGACGTGTAATATTCCCAGTTGCATTCTGGGGGTGTTACATAACGTACGTAACAGGAAAGGTTAACTAAAGAGCATTCTTGGGGTGTTACATAACGTACGTAATATTCCCGGTTGCATTCTAGTTAGGCTCTCAAGAAAATAAATACCAATGCATTTGGTATTGATTAGTACAACAATTTCAAGCAAATTGCTATACATCTAATATATGTTATAAACATTATTGTTGTTGTAATCGATCTTAATTGATAAGCGTTCGAGTGTTTAATTCACTAAACCATACATGAGAGAAAAGAAAGGATAGTAGATTTGATTCGGTGTTATTAGGATTGTGGATCTGGCATTGTTAGAATCATAATATAAATCCAACTGAGTTTCTTCTAGTTCCGATAGAAAGCTAGGAAGATTATTTCCTTGTTCAATAGAAAAGGAAAAACAGTTTATCTTGGACCGACAAAAAGACAAGAGTGTAATGGCTTATCTTGGACCGATAGAAGACAAGATTGTAGCGGTTTACCTCGGACCGAACAAAGACAAGGCGGAAAGATTTAGCTTTAACCTATAGAAAAAGATAGTAAAGCAGAGAAGACGTAGGCATATTGTCTGAACCTCTATAAATCTCTGTGTTACTTTATTTCCGCACTTATCTATGCTTCCGCAACCTCGAAAGAGTTCAATACTCTTAACCGCACTATTTAAAACCCTTCAAGTGGCGGTACCAAATTCAACAATTGGTATTGGAGAAGTTCACTTATATTAGTCGGCTTAATATCTAAAGGAAAAAAAGATCCGATGGCGTTTTCTTTTGCTCAAGTTGAAGGCATCACCTTAAACCGATCTCCATTCTTTGGCGGATCAAACTTCATGACATGTAAGAAGAATATGTCAATAGTTATTCGAGCTTATGATATCGAACTTTGGAAGGTAATTTGCCTTGGTCCAATGTTCCTTCAAAATCCAATGGCTCTCTCAAAAGTTTCAAAGAGTATAGTGATGAGGACTGGAAAAACGATCATCACAATTGTAAAGCCGCATAATTGCTTTATCGTGCTCGTAATCTGGAAGATCATAATCGTATTTTCTCCTGTGATAGTGCCAAAAAAATTTAGAAAATGCTAGAGGTTACTCACGAAGGAACGAATCAAGTCAAGGAGACAAAGATCAATATGCTTCTCCATGACTATGAATTATTCATGACGAAAGATGACGATTCCATAACACATATGCTCGATCGATTTTCGGTCATCACAAATGGACTAGCTTGTTTTGGGAAACCATTACCGAGTAGTGAAAAAGTCAAAAAAATATTAGGATCACTACCTCGTGAATGGGATAGGACAATCACGACTATCATGGAGTCGAAATATCTCAACACACCTGATTTTAGCGCCCTTGTCGGTTCGCTAATAAACTACGAGATCGTTCTTAAATCACAAAATCCCAAGCCCAAACCCAAGGAGAAATCCATAGCTTTAAAAGCTAAAAGGATGACGGATAATGATGAAGCTATCCCGGTTGATGATAAGGATGAAGAATCGGCATTTTATGCCAAAAACATAATAAGTATCAAAATTTATTAAATTGGAGAAGAAAAGATATCAACCCGCAATCCCGGAATGAGTAAAAAAGGTTCAACAATAACTATTGGAATTGTGGAAAACTTGGCCATTTTGTAAAGAACTGTCGAGGCTCGACTTCTAAAAAGGAAGTGTTAATAGCCACCTGGAGTGACGAAGACGAAGAAGAAGAATATATTCAAAATAATCATGCACTCATGGAAAGGATTTCATATGACGACAACGACGAAGAAAGCCAATTAAGTACCTCGTCTCACGACGAACTTTCTAATGCTTTCGAACAATAACATACGGATTTTCAAAATTTATTAAAATATAATAAATCCTCAAAATCAAAACTAAATTATTGGAAGATGAAATCTTCAAATTTCGTGAAAAAAGGAAAATTATTGAAAATGATCATTCTCGTTGTTTAGTAAGAGAGAATAAATTAAAAGATGATTTATTAAAAGTTCAAAATGAACTTACAATTTTAACAAACAAATTTTCTTCTGGAGATGACAAATTAATAAAATTACGGTCGATTATGTCACGCCCCTAACATCGGGAAGGACGAGGGCGCGACACATCGATCGATCAATCAATCAAAATGCAACAATAAATAGCGGATGCAAAATAACGATTGGGTAATATTTCAAAACAACAATCTTAACCCGATGTTCTAAGATTCGTTGTGACAAAAGCTGATAATCAAAATTACACTGTTCATAAGTTTGCAGCGGAAAAATACCAAACGAGTTAACTACGAAGCATAGTTAACTATTACAAGTTGGGATAACAACAGAAATTCTAAGTCTTGATGGCAGTCTTCTATTCAGTCTCTTCCTTGAAAACTTCTTCGTCTTCGACTGGTGGCTCATGCTCTAGTTTTAAAAGGAAAAACGGTGGGGTGAGATAAGAGGTCTCAGTGAGTGGGTGATCGTGTGCGAGTGTATCTATTTTCTTTGAAAATTTTTAAGTGATGCATGATTTTATTAATTATGAGAAAGTGGAAACAGTTACAATTACATCGGAATTTTATAAAAACAATAATCATTATGTAGTTGTAATATTATAATCCTGTCCCCGTGGATGGATGTCAAGTCAAGCAGTCAGTCAATCAGTCGAGCAGTTATTCCAGTTTCGAATCCTGCTGATGTGGACTTTAGATTCTAGACTCTCCTTATTACTCCTAGCAATATAGGTCGTCGCCCCAATAGCTGAGCCTTCGCTCTCGCATTTAGCGTGTGTTTCCTTATCTCTTATCTGGGCTCGGTATGTCCTTAGTTGTGGGTAAATACCCGGATCACACCATAATCGCGATTATACCCCAAGTCTACGACCCAGGTGCCTCAGAACACTCCGTTCCTCGGTTATGGGAATAGAAAACAACGGTAGCCTCGTTCATGAACCGCAGTCGTACTGCTCGATCCAAGACTCGGTCTAACCGTTCCATCTCGATTTGGGACTCTAGAGGTGGCTCCTACAACTCAAGAGGTGTCCCCCGGATTGTAGGTCGGCTCTCTATTTCGTATGGGCTCCAGAGGTGGCCCCCGTCCGTCGACGTGGCACTTTGTCCCGATAGAGTTAAAAGAGGCGGACCCGTCTGTGGCACTTTGTTTGTATAACACTTAGTTCCCGGACAGTCACAGTTATCAATTTGACGCATTTCACAAGTATCACGTAAACATTCGGTCAGTGAGGTTAATAGCGTCTTTTGATTAAGTATGGAATATGATTAATTATATTTGTGGCATGGTAATACGGAATAGGACTTGTATATAAATTCGAAAATATCCTCAATAATTTATTAAAGGTCTGATGGGTTCATGTCAAATATATTAGATGGATAGGTTCGATGAAACAAAAACGAAAACGAGGTTTACCTGGAATAGGTTGAAAGGACGTTTTTACCCTTAGGTTTAAGCCTAAGCGTTTGGAGTATGAAACGAAATGGTTATGAAAATTTATGAGGAAGCCAAAAATACTTCTTCGACTCCATATTTAAGGTAAAATTCGGAAATTTCCAGTTTCGGGACTGAAATTTCCAGAAATTACGGTATCGCCCCAAAACTTAAGAAAATCGTTCCGAGGCTTATAGAGCTATGAATTTAGCTCGAAATTTAACGAAATTTTACGAGATAACTCGTGATGAACCTGGAATTCCAGATTTGTGAATATTCCATAAAAAATCGGACTTGGTCCATACTTTTTGTTTTCTTGCATTTTGACCCCGAAATTTTTTAAAATTACAATTTGGACTAATAAATTTAGATATCGAACTCCGAATCACTTAAAACTTTATGGACAGTCCATACATGATATAATATGTACTGTCCAAGGTCCAGAATATTTTTTTTTCATAAATTTCAGTTTAGTACCCAAACTTTAAGAAATTACGAATTATGCCCAAAAGTTCTGCATACTCATTTCAAGTCCCGTTTTGGCCATAAATAATTTATCCACATACAATATATTAGTCAATATAATACAAGTTCCAGATTTTTGGATAGAGTTTACAAGAAATTACGAAGAAGTCATGAAATTTTAATTTTTCACATAATCGAACTTTATCTACCAAATCGGTGGTAACTTGAACCCATAAAATATAATGCATGTTAACATAGCCATATATATAAATCTCAAAGGCATGCATTTACATAAAATTTCTAATTCATATATGCTTTGCAAAAATCATAATTCTTGAAACTTAAAATTCAAGAAAGACAAGAAATATAATCCCAAATACAAAAATCATGGTGTATATATATATATATATATATATAAGTAAATATGTATGTCTCAACATGTTCCTCAACAATATATTTGTGAAATTTTCAGAATTAAACATGCATCACAAAACCATAAATTTCATTTGCTTTTAGGATTTTTGAAGAAAATTTTTACCCACCTCGATTTCTTGTCGGAAGTAAACGGTTCTAGGTCTTAGAAGTTGAAAGACGATTTCTCCCATTCACCTCTACTTGGTTCGGCCGAAACATCATACACCAAGGATGTGTATTTTATTTGCATGTTAAGGTTTTAGTTAGTTAAGGAAGATTATAATCATAAATTATGGAAGAAGGTGTAGGAGTTGAATTACCTATTTTCTTGTTGAACTTCTTCTTCCTCCTCTCACTACTTGAGCTCGGCCCTCTCTCCCTCTTCCTCTCAATGCAGATTTTATTTGTTGTTGAAAGTGTAAAGGGTGGCTATTGCTAAGTGTAGGTATTTATATGATGTTTTTAGGGCTTGGGGAGGTGTTGTTGAAGGGAAGACTAATGACATATGTCTAAGGTGTTTTATGAGGGTGTCTTGCATGGGGGACATGAGGGCTCTAGAAACCACACATCATTCTTTTTCTTTTTCTTCCCTTGACCGCCTATATGTGTGTGTGTGTGTGTATCATCTTTTTTTTTGTTAATTTAAGAGTATAATTATAATTGTAATAGTTGGTAATTTAATTAGTTGGGTTGGGCTAGTTAGTTAGTTGTAAAGTATGTTGGGTTGAGCCCAATCTATTAAGTTTATGGTTTAGGTCTTGGCCTATTAGTTATTTTAGTATGTTATTTAATTAATATGTGTGCTAAATATTTAATAAAATTTAAATTTGGGCGATTAACAATTAATCGATCGAAACATCAAGGGGTTCGTAACAAAATTTATTCATAACAATGAGATGATATCTTACAACTATATATACTAAATCTAACACTTACATGATTTTTTGTGGGGTATTACATCCTCCCCTCCTTCAAAAAATTTGGTCCCCAAATTCCTTCTCAAATAGTTTGGGATAAGATTTCTTCATCTCTTCTTCGGTCTCCCACGTAGAATCTTCCTTTTTGTTGTGATTCGACCAGACGACCTTAACCAAAGGAATTTGCTTCTTCCTCAATTCGCGTACTTGCCGGTCGAGGATCTTGATCGGCTTCTCTTCATGAGACAAGTTATCTTTGATCGGCGGAATGTCAGAAGTAAGAATGTGCGTCGGGTCTGGGTGATACTTCTTTAACCTCGAGATATGGAAAACGGCGTGTATTCCAGCCAGATGGGATGGTAACTCCAACTGGTATGCCAATCGTCCTATTCTTTCCGTGATTTTGAATGGTCCGGCGTATCGGGGAATCAACTTTCCTCCTTTCCTTGACGCTATTAAATTCTTTCGCGGAGTTAGCCTCAGGAAGACTTGATCTCCTACTTCAAATTCTAGATCCTTCTGACGTTGATCGGCGTAACTCTTCTGTCTGCTCTGCGTTGTGCGGATCCTATCATTGATTAGTCGTACTTTATCTACGGATTCCTTCACCAAATCTGTACTCATTACTAAAGGTTCTGTTCGTTGAGTCTTCGACGTCCAATGGTCATCAATTTCCCAATGGAGCGGGGATCGACACTTCCTCCCATACAGATCTTCATAAGGTGCCATTCCGATTGTCGCTTGGTAGATATTGTTATATGCAAACTTGGCCCATGGTAGATGATAATCCTAATTTCCTTGAAAGTCTAGTACGCAGGCGCGTAGCATATCTTCAAGGGTCTGGATGGTTCGCTCAGATTGCCCATCGGTCTGGGGATGCGCACTTGTGTTGACGCTTAAGGAAGTTCCTAATTCCTTAGGAAAGACTTTCCAAAAATGAGATACGAATCTATGGTCTCTGTCCGATACTATGTCCGCAGGCACTCCATGAAGACGAACGATTTCTCTAATATAAATCCTAGCCAACTTTTGCAGACTTTCGTCCTTTTTAACCGGCACAAAATGTGATAATTTCGTCAATCTGTCGATGATCACCCAAATGGTGTTATATCCCCCCTTGTGGTTGGCAAATCCGCGATAAAATCCATGGTTACCATTTCCCATTTCCATTCAGGGACTTTTAGTGGCTGTAGTAGTCCTAAGTGTCGCTGATGTTCAGCTTTGACTCTGTGACATGTGAGGAATCGTTCCACGAATTCTGCCACTTGGTTCTTCATGTTCACCCACCAAAAGTGCTTCTTCAAGTCTCTGTACATCTTGTTACCTCCTGGGTGTATCGTATATCTCGAGCAATGAGCTTCCTAGTGAATTCGTCTTTTGAGCTCCCCACCGTGAGGTACGTATAACCGTCCCTTAAACCTTACAATTCCATCCTTGGTAATTGTAAACTCAGTTTATCGCCCTTAGTGATCTTTTCCTTAAACTCTTGAAGTTTTGGATCTCTCTCTTGGGCTAATCGAATATCGTCCAATAGATTCGATTTAGCTGTGAGGTTGGCGCAATTTAAACGAGCACCTTCATGAATGGGTTTCAGGTAGCTCAATTCCTCGAGAGCTTGCCATTCTCGGACCATGAGTCAAGCCACTCTAGCCTTTCTACTTAGGGCGTCGGCCACGACATTCGCTTTCCCTGGGTGGTGTTGAATTTCACAATGGTAATCTTCTAAAAGCTCTACCCATCTTCTGTAGGTCACAAGTCGTCCAGGAATAAGTCTAGAGGAGGGGGGTGAATAGATTTATTGAAACTCTTTTCCTCAAATGATGAGTTTCTCAGCTAATGGTACAGAAGACTTAGAGTCGTCTGTAGTCAATGTAAGTGCGGAAGTCAGCTGATGACGAATACAAAAATAATCGATGGAACATTAAGTTTGAATGCAGCAGTTAAGTATGATAATGAAAGCAGTAAAACACGCAGGCAGTTATAGTGGTCTCAGAGGTGGGGTAATCCTCTACTAATCCACTTTTCTCCAAACCAGTTGGAGATGAATTCACTATAATTCTCAACCAGTGATAAATATTACAGTGATTCAACCAATTACGACAACTTCCAACCAGTGGAATTCCTTGCCGTTGCAACTCCCTTTGACTGTCTTGCACCTCTTGATCTACGATCCTTGGATGCCTTTACAGTCTCTCGAACTTCAACCAGTGAAGTACCCCGAACTCAGGTTTTAAAGACACGAGTGATTATCTTCTCCAACTAAGAGCTTCTTCAAATAAGAACTTTTGAATGCTTGCTCTTTCACGATGCTATTGTTCAATTGATTGCTTTGATTGCTTTGTAAGTGTTGTTCGCATCGTTCTGCTCAACTTCAAATCTTCGGATATATATAGGTGTCGATCCTTGAGCATTTCTTCATAGCCGTTGCAAATCTGTAATAAATCCGTCCGTTGGAGAAATAGACTTCTTTGTTTATTTTTCTGAACGTTGCAAGGCTGGATTCCCATATTTTATTCCAATTCTGACTGTTGTGAAGACTTCCATGTGATAGCGCCAAATCTTTTGAATATAATAAGATTAAAGTCTTCAGTGGTGGGTCTGGATGATTTATTTAAATAATTTCCTTTCCTAGAATCTCTCCAATCTGTCTCTAATCGCCCGCCTGTGACTTTCCATAAATATTGACTATTCAACGCATGCCGGCGTGGACTGGTGTACTTGGCTGATTACTTGACTGACCTCTATGTGGTCAACCTATCTGATGTGCAGTCAACCTTCTCTGATGTGGACTTCTCTGATGTGCCGACTTGTCTGAAGTTTTCTGACCTGATTGAACTTGACTGACCTGATGTTCAGAATTCAGATGACTTTGACTTTCCTTCTTAACTGCAGTCTGGTCCAACTTCGCTGATTAAAATGTTTGACCATAACTTCTCTGATAAGGATTGCCTGATATGACTCGTCTGTGGTCAACCTTATCTGACCAGTTGAGTTGACCAAGACTCGGCTGATAGATACTTATCTGATTTACACTTAGCAGATTTTAAGCCTAACTTATGTGGCCTATAGAAGATACTCATTTGGTTCTTCTTTACATTTTTCCAAGTATCTAACTTATCATCTTTTGGCCTATGGAAGATACTCATTTGGTTCTTCCTTACATTTTGCCAAGTAATCTAACTTATCATCTTTTGGCCTATGGAAGATACTCATTTGGTTCTTCCTTACATTTTGCCAAGTAATAAACATACATTTGAATATATAAAGATGACATCATCAAAATCTAATAAGTATTCCTAACAAATTCCCCCTATTTTGATGATGGCAAAACTTAAGTAATTATTCAAATGAAGAACAGGTCTGCACATAAGTGCAAGACACAAACTAAAATCAGTCTTGTTTTGAGACAACTAGGAGTTGTCATTCAAATGACTATTTATATTAATTCTCTGTATGTTTACAAGTACATAGCTTTGATTGAACAAATACAGAAAAATTACAAGTCTTCAAAAATCAAAAAATTACAAGAAAAATATAAGTACAAATAAATGTTATCTGCCTCTGCGGACAGTTTGCTTGGGAGGCCTGAAAGGCTTTGCACCAATTGGTTTTTTCTTAATGGGTGCTAGGCCGTACTTCCTCTTGATAACAAGCGCGGCAAAATCTTGATCTTCTTTAGAAGAGAACTTATGCTCTTCACACAACTTCCTTATCTCCCTTTGCAACGCTAACTCATCCAATTCATTATTTTGCAAAGTGGGAGGATCTTCAGGTCTGAAGGGAGGAATCATGGGGTAGGCATTCCATTCTTTTGCATGCTTTACTAGGATGGCCCAGAGAGTTGGATGTGTTGATTCCATAAAGTCAATAAATGTCTGCTGTGGGGAGCAATTTTTCTCCTGGAGTAACTCCCAGATATAAGATTTCCCAATGAACTGCTTCTTTGCGGATCCCCACATTGGACTAACTTCGACAGGAAGAAAATCCTCAACAAACCACAACCCTTTTCCTTCCCATTCTAATGTAGGCTCTTCCCCAAGTCTGGTCCTCCTTCTCTTGGCTGCAGGCTGATCATCAGTCTGCTCTTGGTCAACTATTTCTTTTCTCTTCTGACTTGATGTCCCAGCTTCAAGCAATGGAACATCTTGCCTCTTCTTCGTTCTCAGCTCCAGAACCTGATCTTTTCTTACTTCCCCCTCTCCCCCAGCATCAACCAGGATGGTCAATTGCTGCTCTACTCTGAGCATCCAGTCAGACATGCCAAGTGGCATTCTGGAGTTGTTGGTAGGAGGAGGTTGAGGAGCATTCCTCTGCAGTAGGGTGTCAATCTTTGCATTGATCGACTGCAGGTCAGGTGAAATTCTTGCGGCAAGCAGCTTTTCAAAGGATACTCTGACAATGCTTCAGATCAGCTCAGTCATCACAGGGGAGATGGGTGATGACTGAGGAGAGTGCTCACCGACGCTTTCTGTGCCTGCAGGTAGGTTTGCAGTGGACCTACCTGTCTGCAGACTCCTGTCTGCAGACGACTGATTAGGTGGGGTCTGCTCTGGGGTCCCCGACCTATCATATTCTTCAGCTAGGCTGGCATCAAGGTTGGTGTAGCGGGCAGGTGCCCGGGCCTTATCTGATCTGGCTTCATCTTGGCCTTCTTTTTCTTCAGCCTCTTTCTTTTCTTCCTCTCTCTCTTCTTCCTTCTCTTCCTCCTTCTCTTCTTCTTCATCAACATCTTTCTTTTCTCTCTCATCACCCTTTTTATCAGCATCATCATCATCATTATCATCATTATCATCATCATCATCCTTGTCAACTTCTTCTCCTTCTTCCTCATCCTCTTCTTCTTCCAACTCTTCTGTTTTTTTGACTTCCTCTTTTTCACTCTGTTTTTCAACTAAAATGTTTTCTTCTTATTTTTCTTTTTCTCCTTTCTCTTGTCTCTCCTCTTCTTCTTCTATTACAATGATTTCTTCTTTTTTAGCTTCGTTTTCTTCTTCCTCCACAACTTCTTCTATCATGATTTCCTTTTCTTCAACTACTCCATTTTCATTGATAGTTCCATCAGAAATACTTTGCATAATAGAATGGATGAATTGGTCCATGTTTTTTTTTAAATTAGACATGAACCAATTCTCCTGCAGCATTAAAATAGGATTTGACTCATTGCAAAACTCCATGAGTACTTGCTCCGTAGCCTATGGATACTCCCAGCTACTGTTTTCAACAAAAAATTACAGTTGAGAGAATGAAAATGATTTCAAGGTTTTCCATTCCTCAAAAATATGTATAAAAGAATGTTTTAGAGCGTGAGGTTTTACCAGTTGAAGCTGCTCTAGAGTCAGGTTTAAGAAATTATTCTCGAGCAGGTTGAAAGAATAGTTTGCCTCTGGAATGTGAATGATCAAACCTACTTCTTCTTATTCTGAAATGAAATGGGGAGTTAGAAGAGGGACAAGTTGGGTTTCCAGGCTGGAGGGAGCAGGCTGATCCTCTCTATGAATGGGTTCAAGGGTAGAAAAATGATCTGGCTGCTGCTCCTCGTCAAACAATCACCTGGGTCTTTTGGGTGATGGATCCGGTGAGGAGTGAATCACGGATGGCTCACCAGGGGCTGGTCCCCTTCTCTTGAAATGGATGGCAATAGGGATATCATCTGAGTCTGAGTCAGACCTGGCTGCAGGTTGATCCCTGGACGCAGCTTGATCTTCGGATGACTCCTCTGAGCTCGAAGGGTATCTGTAGGGAGTTCGCTCTACAGACATTTCCCTTAGCAACTGATCTGCTTTCCTCTCTCCTCCTAGCCTCCTCAGGGTCTATTGGTCTAAGTGACCAAGCCTCTTGTTGATGTGGAAGGGGTCAGGGTTTCCCTTCGCCACACCAAGCTACTCCAACATCCAACTTAGTTGTGTTCCAAACACCAGCTTGTTTTTGAATCTTTTCTCATCGTCCAGCCACTGGACTTTGTTCACCTCACGAACTAATTGTCTGAAGATATAGTCAGGCCAATCAATTACTTGATCTTGGATAAGGGCTCCCAAGACCATGAATTTGGCTGACGACAGTTGGTCGTAACTGCCAGCCATACCCATCACTATATTGTTGGTGATATTCAACACATAGCGATATTTCTTTCGAAGCTCACTCCTCTTCGCGGTAAGCTTCAACTTCTCCGGCTGGTCAACAACCTTGATTTTCAGCCACGTGTCGGCTGCATTCTGCTTTAGGGCTTCGACCGTCATTCCATGGGTCTGCATCCCAAAGATTGTCCCGACCGATTCTGGAGTAATATCCACTTGGACTCCACAAATTGAGCTCCTTATGCCTGATTCGAGAACTCGAGCTTCTCGACAAAAGCGATAACAACCTCTTTGAAAAGATGTTTGGGGATGATATCCAGAAATGGGTAGATCCCATTTTCCTTCATCGATCTGATGATATGTCGCACGTCGTTGTCCAGATTTGCCTCGAGAAGTCCTTCGAAATCGACGACCAGTGAGAAAATGACCTGGTCCTTCACCGCCTTAAGGTTAACTTCGTTGAAGTATGCTTCCATTTCTGCGCAAGAAAAATTCTTCTGAGTGTATGAAAATTCAAAAGGGATTTTTGCTCTGTGAAAACTAGGGTTTGTAAGCGTGAAGAAGGTAAAGTGAAACGACTTTTCCGTCTTTAAAAAAATTGAAGCGACGCTTGGATTTTAATATTATTTTAATTTCGAGTCGGTTCAAAATTTGAATTAGTGGGGTCGTGTGAACGTGTAAGCGTGCTAGCTTGTCATCGTGTAATCGTGAACGTGGGATTGCCACGTGTAACTAAATAATAATAAAATATTCAATGGTCGGTCAAAATTAGAAAACTTAGCTGGTTGACCGCTGACTATTTGACTGTTTGACTGCTCTGCATCAGGTGACTCTCCTTATGCAGCTTGGTAGGTTCGATGCACGTGGTCGCCTTAGTCCTTCGTCTTTTAAATGCAGTGCGATCAGGTAACTTCCTTCGCTCTTCTGATCTGGTCTTCAGGTAGCTTTCTCGTCTGTACTAGATTCCCAATCTAGTGATCCAAGTTCCCTGCTCAACTCCAAAAACATTTCTTCTGGCAAAGGTTTGGTGAAGATGTCAGCAATCTGATATTTTGTGCTGACTCTTTCAACTCTGACTCTCTTATTAAGCACGTGGTCTCTTATGAAGTGATGCTTAACATCAATGTGCTTTGTCCTTTAGTGCAATACTGGGTTGTTGGTGATTCCAATTGCACAATTGTTGTCGCACCAAATTGGAACTTCATTTGCAATTATGTTGTAATCCCTTAACTGTTGTCTGGTCCACAAGATCTGGGCACAACCGCTACCTGCAGCTAGATATTCTGACTCTGTTGTTGAGATACATTTAGATATCTGCTTCTTGCTAAACTAGGATATCAGTCTGGTTCCTAGGAATTGGCACGTTCCACTAGTGCTTTTCCTATTGATTTTACATCCTGCGAAATCTGCATCTGAATATCCTGACATCTCAAAGTTGTTATCTTTAGGATACCATAAACCGACATTAATGGTAGACTTGAGATATTTGATGATCCTCTTAGCTGCTTCCAGGTGTGACTGCTTGGGTTTAGACTGGAATCGTGCACATACTCCTACAACATATGAAATGTCTGGCCCGCTTGCAGTCAGATAAAGAAGTGATCCAATGAGTCCTCTGTAGTGGGTTGAGTCCACTGATATGCCTTCTTCATCTGCTTCAAGGTGTGTACTTGTGCTCATAGGGATTCTTACTGTCTTGGATGATTCCATTCCAAATATCTTGATTAGATCTCTGGTGTATTTGGCCTGGTTGATGAAAATTCCATTTTCCATCTACTTAACTTGCAGTCCTAGAAATTAATTAAGCTTTCCCATCATACTCATCTCAAACTCTCCTTGCATGAGATTTGAGAACTTCTCACATAGCTCTGGATTGGTTGAGCCAAATATGATATCATTCACATATATTTGAGCTAGCAATATGTGGTCTTCATGCTTCACTCTGAATAGGGTTTTATCCACCTTTCCTTTCCTGAAACCATTCTTCTCTAGAAACACAGATAATGTTTCATACCATGCTCTTGGTGCCTGCTTGAGTCCATATAGAGCTTTCAAAAGCTTGTATACTTTGTCTCCTTTGACAAAACCAGGGGGTTGCTCCACATAGACTTCTTCTTCTAGAATTCCATTAAGAAAAGCGCTCTTTACATCCATCTGGTAGACTATGAAATCTTTGAATACTGCATATGCAAGGAATAGTCTGATGAGTTCTAATCTTGCAACAAGTGCATAAGTTTTCTCAAAATATATCCCTTCGCATTGTGCATAGCCTTTAACAACAAGTCTGGCTTTATTCCTAACAATAGCTCCATCTTCATCGCATTTGTTTTTGTACACCCATTTGGTGCCAATAACCTTCTTATGATCTGGTCTGTCTGTTAGTTCCCAAACGTTCTTCCTTTCTATCTGGTTAAGCTCTTCTTGCATTGCATTGATCCAAGAGTAGTCTTCCAGGGCTTGCTCTGTTGTCTTGGGTTCTATTTGAGACATAAAGCATGAAAACATTGCCATTCCTACGGGTAGAGTAGACTGTCTTGTCTTGACTCCATCACTTAGCTTCCCAATGATCTGTTGGATAGGGTGATCTTTGAGCCACTTAGTAATGTCTTCTTCTTCAGGGTCTGTTCCCCCTGTAGATTTGCTTTGGTGGGTTTCTTCTCTCTCTGCATCAGCTTGGTTCTGATCTCCTTGGTCTGCAACTGGATCAGCTACCGTCTTGTCATCTACAGGTTGGGATCTGGTCTGGTCTGCAGATGGGTTTTATCAGCTACAGATTGGTATTTATCAGCAGCAACTGGATCAAGTAGGTTTTGTGGTCCTGTCTGATCTGCAGTTGGGTCTTCATCAGCTACAGATGAGTCTTCAGGCTGGTTTGCAGGTGAGTCCACCATTCCTGTGTCATGGACAATGACTTCTTCTAGGGTTGCAGATTTGAGCTTATTCTCTATTAGCTTCATCTTTTTCCTGTACTCAGCAGTAGTTTCATCAAATACAACATGAGGTGTTTCCTCCACAACTAAGGTTCTTTTATTAAAAATTCTATATGCCTTGCTTCTTTGTGAGTATCCCATAAAGAGAACATCATCAGTTTTAGCATCAAAGGCATTTAGTTGGGTTTTACTGTTGTTGTGGATGAAACACTTACAACCAAAAATATGAGAGTATGCAACAGTTGGTGTTCTGCCATTCCAAACCTCATATGGAGTTTTGCCATGTCTCCCGACTATCATACTCTATTCTGAGTGTGACATGCTGCGTTGCCAGCTTCAGCCCATAACCTCTTGGGCAGGTCTGCTTCTGCAATCATGGACCTGGCAGCTTCCTCCAAGGTTCTGTTCTTCTTTCAGCAACACCATTCTGCTGAGGGGTCCTGGCTGCAGAGACTTCATGCTGGATCCCATTCTGATCGTTGTAATCAGTGATTGCCTTGTTGAGAAATTCTCCCTCTCTATCTGATCTGATCTTGATGATTGAGAGAGATTTCTCATTCTGGATCCTCCTTAGCAGCTCAGGTAACTTGATTAGTGTTTCACTATTTTTATAGAGAAAAACAACCCATGTGTATCTTGAGTAGTCATCTACTACTACTAGAGCGTGCTTTTTGCCACTTAAGGTCCTTGGCTTGATGGGACCAAATAGATCCATGTGAAGTAGATCTAGGATCCTTGTTGTAAGAGTGGTAGGTTGAACTGGCTTGAATGATACTCTTGTTTGCTTCCGTTTCTGACATGCATCACAGAGAGCTTCCTTCTTGAAAACTTCTTCTGGAAGTTCTCTGAGCAGCTTCTGAGAACTAATCTTGTTGATGGCTTTGAAATTCAGGTGACATAGTCTCTTGTGCCACAGCTATCCATTCTCAACTATTGCCTTAGATAGAAAACAGGTATTAGGAGTTCCTGTGTTCCAGTCTATCATATAGACATCCGTTCTTCTGAATCCTTGTAGCTTCACTTCTCCAGATAGGATATATATCACCATGCATTTCAAAATGGTGAAGACTACTAGATTCTTCTCATCACAAAACTGACTTATGCTCAAAAGATTATACTTGAGTCTTTTGATATAATGAACTTTGGATATGGTGATGTTTCCTCTGTGCAGCTCTCCAAAACCTTTGGTCTGACCTCTAAAGCTATCTCCAAAGGTTACATCTAGACCTTTTTCTTTGGTATAATTCATCAGCACCTTCTTGTTCCCGGTCATGTGCCTTGAGCATCCGGAATCCACAAACCATTCTTCACCTCCAATGTTTGAATTTGTGGAGATGTGGTAGTAGTCCTTCCACCTTTTCTGCAATCAGACAAGCAGAGATTTAGGTACCCAAATCTGTGTGGGTCCTCGGGGGTTAGTTGGTTTCCTGGAGAATCGGTTTCTCCTGGGATTGTGAAAGTTTCTGTTATTACCCCTAAAAGGTGGGTAAGGTCTGGGTCTATATCCTCTGTTGGGATTGTTTACCGGATATGCCTCATAAAACTGATGGTGTGGGCCATGCCTAAATCTTGGCTGAGACCATTTATTAAATATTTGAGGTCTCCACACCTGTTCGTTTTGAAAATTAGGATAACCTTGAGGTTCCCATTTGCCCCTCCCATTTTGAAATCTGTTTTTGGGGAGTCTTGATAATAGTGGGCATGTTGTCTGGGCTGCTGCTTCTGCCTTGGCCATTGCCTAGTCTCATGTCTAGGTGGCTGCCTTGTATAACTTGGCTACATCCTAGACCTGTGACTTGGTTGTTGCCTATTTTGAAATACAGGTTTGTATATTGGCTCAGCAGTCGAGACAATTGTTTCTCCCTTGATGAAAGTGGTTTTAGAACTAGAGGGAGTGTGTGGGTCATATCTAAGGCTTGATCTGGAATATAATGGCCTTTTATTTGTACACAGTTCGTCCAGGTTTAGAGATGCCTTCAGGGAGGTTATTTCCTTCGCCTGAGTTTTACTTAGCTGAGTCAGTTTTGCAAACTCAGCTTTGACATGAGCAAGTGCAGCTGATTTTTCACTATTTAAAACAGTTAATCATTTTATCTCAGCTGTGGTATTATCAGCCTGGTTTGTAGAGTTATTTGCAGCCTGTTTTTCAAGATCAGCTTTGATTTTATTAAATTCTAGGCTGGGTTTTTAAAAGTCATTTTTCAGCTGCCCATTCTCATCTTGCAGCTGGGTCCTCTCGGCTGATATAGTTTGGTGTGCAGTTTTTAATCTCTCAAAATCTTTGAGAAGCTGATTTTCAGACTCGTGTAAGTCCATGTCTTGTGACATTTCTGAGCTGTTATTATTTGAAACTGAGGGTTTAGATGCTACCTCTTCATCAGCTAGGTTGTCCATCACACAATCATATTCTTCATCATCATCAGAGAAGAATCCGCTGCTTGATTCTACTCGCTCTTGATCTTCTCCGATGGGGGACTTCCTTCGATCTTCTTTTCTGCTCACATCCTTCTTGCTCTCATCCTTCTTGAGATCAGGACAATCAATTTGGATGTGTCCTGTCTTGTGGCAATTATAACACTCCACCTTCCAGCTTCCAGCCTTTTGATTTCTCCTAGGGTTCTCCTTATAATTCTTTTTGTATTTGGAGTAATTCTTTCTAAAGTTGCTGAACCTTTTCATTATGAACGCCATTTATTCCTCGAAATCGAGTGGATTTGGAGGTTTGACTTCAGATAAGCTTTTGGCAGGGGACTCGGCTGAAAACGCTATTCCCTTCTCTGCAGGCTCGGTTGATGATGAACTTGGAAGCTCGAACTCATAAGACTTTAGATCAGAAAACAGCTCTTGGATCTTTATTTTGTTAAGATCCTTGGATTCTCTCATGGCCACTGCCTTCATACTCCATTCAGGATTGAGATCTTAAGACCTTCAGCGCCATCTCCCTGTTCCCATATGATTTTCCCAGGGAGTTAATCTCACTGATGATTTTAGTGAACCTTGTGTCCACTTAGTCTATGGATTCGCCATTCTTCATTTTGAAGTTGTCAAATTTTTGGGTAGCAATTGACAATTTGTTTTCTTTTATCAGCTATGTTCCTTCACACATTAAGGCTAATGTGTCCCAGATTTATTTGGCGTTTTTGCAGTTCTTGATCTTGACCATTATTGATTTGTCAAGAGTTTGGTACAGCACGTCTCTGGCCCGGTTGTCAAGGTTGGCCAACTTTCTTTCTTCAATGGTCAGCTCCGTCCTCTTCTTTGGGATCTTTTCTGGCTTTTCGGCTGCAATCTCCTCAGGAGTGTTGTCTTTCCCGAAGATGAATGGACCATCCTCTATGATGCACCACATGTCGTCATGAATTGAAGATAAGTGTGCCTGCATCCTTATCTTCCAAAGATCATACTCGTCAACTGAAAAAACAGGTAATCTAGAATGCATGTGTTCCATTTCTAAAATGAGCTTAAAATATATCCTCGATATATGGATTTGGTTCTTGAAATATTGAACCAACCGCTCCGATACCACTTATAGGTCACAAGCCGTCCAGTGAATGTAAGTACGGAAGTCAGCTGATGACGAATACAGAAATAATCGATGGAACACTTAAGTATGAATGCAGCAGTTAAGAATGATAATGAAAGCAGTAAAACACGCAGGTAGTTATAGTGGTCTCAGAGGTGGGGTAATTCTCTACTAATCCACTTTTCTCCAAACCAGTTGGAGATGAATTCACTATAATCCTCAACCAGTGATAAATATTACAGTGATTCAACCAATTACAACAGCTTCCAACCAGTGGAATTCCTTGCCGTTGCAACTCCCTTTGACTGCCTTGCACCTCTTGATCTATGATCCTTGGATGCCTTTACAGTCTCTCGAACTTCAACCAATGAAGTACCCCGAACTCATGTTTTAAAGACACGAGTGATTGTCTTCTCCAACTAAGAGCTTCTTCAAATAAGAACTTTTGAACGCTTGCTCTTTCACGATGCTATTGTTCGCTTGATTTCTTTGTTTGCTTTGATTACTTTGTAAGTGTTGTTCGCATCGTTCTGCTCAACTACAAATCTTCGGATATATATAGGTGTCGATCCTTGAGCATTTCTTCATAGCCATTGCAAATCTATAACAAATCCGTCCGTTGGAGAAATAGACTTCTTTGTTTATTTTTCTGAACGTTGCAAGGCTAGATTCCCATATTTTAATCCAATCCCGACCGTTGTGAAGACTTCCATGTGATGGCACTGAATCTTTTGAATATAATAAGATTAAAGTCTTCAGTGGTGGGTCTGAATGATTTATTTAAATCATTTCCTTTCCGGGAATCTCTCCAATCTATCTCTAATCGCCCGCATGTGACTTTCTGTAAATATTGACTATTCAACGCATGCTGACATGGACTGGAGTACTTGGCTGATTACTTGACTGACCTCTCTGTGGTCAACCTATCTGATGTGCAGTCAACCTTCTCTGATCTCACCTTCTCTGATGTGCCGACTTGTCTGAAGTCTTCGGACCTTTGAACTTGACTGACCTGATGGTCAGAATTCAGATGACTTTGACTTTCCTTCTTGACTGCAGTCTGGTCCAACTTTGCTGATTAAATTATATGACCAGAACTTCTCTGATAAGGATTGCCTGATATGACTCGTCTGTGGTCAACCTTATATGACCAGTTGAGTTGACCAAGACTCGGCTGATAGATACTTATCTGATTTACACTTAGCCGATTTTTTAAGTCTAATTTATGTGGCCTATAGAAGATACTCATTTGGTTCTTCTTTACAATTTGCCAAGTATCTAACTTATCATGTTTTGGCCTATGGAAGATACTCATTTGGTTTTTCCTTACATTTTGCCAAGTATCTAACTTATCATCTTTTGGCCTATGGAAGATACTCATTTGGTTCTTCCTTACATTTTGCCAAGTAATAAACACACATTTGAATATATAAAGATGACATCGTCAAAATCTAATAAGTATTCCTAACATCTTCTCTGTCGGAGATTAAGTTCCTTCTAATAAAATAGGTACTTGAGAATTTTATGATCTGTAAACACGATGAATTCAATGCCGTATAAATGATGTCGCTATTTCTTTAAGGCGAATACTATTGCAGCAAGTTCGAGGTCATGCGTTGGATAATTCCTCTCGTGCGTCTTGAGTTGCCTGGAAGCATAATCGATAACTTTACCATTCTGCATCAGTACGGCACTGAGGCCATCCTTTGAGGCGTCACTATATACGAAAAATCCTTGGGTTCCTTCTAGAAGTGTCAGTATTGGTGCGGTGGTAGTCTCTTCTTGAGTTCCTGGCAACTTGACTCGCATTTATCCGTCCATTCAAATTTTACTTATTTTTGAGTTAGCCGTGTTAGGGGTCCCGCTAACTTTGAGAAGTCCTTGATGAATTTTCGGTAGTAGCCCGCAAGTCCAAGAAAGCTTCTGACCTCAGTGATATTTTCCGGCCTCCTCCAGTCCATAATAGTTTATATTTTATATGGATCTACTGCAATCCCTTCTCCAGAAATAATGTGGCCCAGAAATTCACACTTGCTGTACTTGGCTTACAACCTCTGCTGCCTTAATGTATCCAACACTAGTCTAAGATGTCTCTCATGATCTTTTTCCGACTTAGAGTACACGAGTATGTCATCGATGAAAATTAGTACGAATTGGTCGAGATAGGGTTGAAATACTCTGTGCATTAAATCCATAAATGCCGCAGGAGCATTCGTGAGTCCAAAAGGCATCACTACAAACTCGTAGTGGCCGTATCTAGTTTGGAATGCAGTTTTAGGAATATCTTCATTCTTAATCTTTAACTGGTAGTATCCTTGTTGAAGATCGAACTTGGAATACACCGTAGCTCGTTGGAGTTGTTCAAACAACTCATCTATCCTCGGGAGAGGATACTTATTTTTAACTGTAACGCTGTTGAGTTCATGGTAATCTATGAAAAGCCTCAATGTTCCGTCCTTCTTTTTGACAAACAGTACCGGAGCTCCCCAAGTTGATACACTGGGTTGTACAAAACCCACGTCGAGTAACTTCTGCAGTTGAACCTTCAACTGTTGCAGCTCCAGTGGTGCCATTCGGTATGGTGCCTTTGCATTGGGTGCCTTCCCAGGCATGATCTCGATATTGAATTCAACCTCTCTGTCAGGTGGTAGGGAGGTTAATTCTTCGGGAAATACGTTAGGGTATTCGGACACTACACATATGGTTTCTATGCTCGACTTACTCTTGGGCTTGTTAATGATGAAGGCTAAAAATCCGGTTGCCCCTTTGGCAACTGCCTTCCTAGCCTTGATAGCTGATATTATAGGTGCTAGGTTGACTCTAGCGTCTACAATTAATTCCACAATTAGCTTGTTAGGTTCGCAAAACCTTACTATCTTAGAATGACAATCTAATTGTGCGTAGTGTTTGGACAGCCAATCCATTCCTAGGATGACGTCATACTCCAATATTGGAAGCACTACTAATTTGATAGAGTAACAGTTAGCACTGATGATCACATCACACGCAGAATGGACTTTATCCGCTAGCTGACTAACTCCCATCGGGGTAGATACTTCTAGGCATAATGGTAAGGATTCTAACGGTCTATCAAGTTTCTTAGAAAAATGTGGTGCAACAAACGAGTGGGACGATCCTGGATCTATAAGTGTTCGTGCAAATTGACTAGATATCAGGAGTGTACCTTCCACCACATCGTTGTTTTCCGGTGCCTCCTGGTCAGTTAGAGCAAATACTTGTGCTGGGGCTTTCCCTCGATTGTTTCCTGGCTTAGCTGCAGAAGCTGGTTTGACCGTCGGGGGGTCCATATCTGGGCATTCTCTAATTTAATGATCTGAACTACCGCAACCTAGGCACTTTCCCAGCTTCCTCCAACACAAATCTGACTTATGTCCTTTCCTACCACAGTGGGTGCATGGCGCTGTTGGTGTAACACCCCCAGAGCCATCCAATAATATTACAGCGCCGTGGTCCCCGAGACGGAACCCACAAGACTAAAAGATATTTTCGCATACATTTCCAAACGCCCAAGAGGCTAACGACGGAATTATCTAATAAAAACATTCGAAGACTTTATAAAACTCGTTTATCAAAACCGTCGTAAAATCTCATTTGAAAGGACAAGACCAAACAACCGAAACTCAATAGTTAGAAAACGATTTCCAAAGTAACTCAAGTTACTAGAAACAAAAGGTCATTTAAAATACTCACGCAGCGGAAAAGACAACAGTTAAAAGTACTCTAGCAGCGGAATGCAACAACTGATCAGGAACTCAATTCAGAAAAACATGCCCTAGCCAGTATCCTCCGAGAAGCTCATCTCTTCACGACCGCTACAAGCTCGTTATCCAAAGAACCTAAAAAGAAAGCCCACGACGGGGTCAGCCATAATATCCAACAATGATATCAATCACATCACGTAAATAATTACATACCAATGAAAATACTAAGTAAGAATACGACCAATGTAATCTTACCGCAAAAAATTTATTTACTTAAATAATTCTCATCAGATTAACCATCATCACAAAGCACATCTCGTAATCTCGATTAATCAATAAACTCAAACACAACATCATACGGTACCTCAAGCAATACCCAAGATTCTCAAAACATCATCATAACTCGCAGTACGGAAATATACCAGCTCCGACTAATTCGATCCATCGGATAGCATCACCAAATCCCACGACGATAACCGATTGTCCATCAAAAGACAAATACCAAAGGAAATACGGAACATACCTCAAGATATGAAATGCCACGACAATCATGTCAGTCTAATCCGAGGTCATATCAATACCACACACGGATATGGTCCTACCACAAGACCTACAAATGCATACTCATATGACAACGTCAATATGCTCACATCAATAACGACAATGTATACTTATGGCAAACCCATAATATACATATGCACAATAACAACACATGATAAAATCAATGATGCGAATCCACACCATTAACACAACACTGGGTAATCCAACGATCCAGTGCCCTCAGCATAGATCCCCATGATGATCCCGTCGGACCAACGCATGGTGAAAAACATGTCCAACGATCCAGCGCCCTCAGCATAGATCACACGATCCCATCGGATCAACACAACATAAACAATACAATTATGCATACACATATGCAACTCAATATGTTCATCAACATGAACAACATATGAATAAAAAACATGAACGACACTATGATGAAACAACTAGGACGACTTCATGTTCAGCAACATGAATGACAACCCGCATCATCAACATTATCAACACTAAACCGAATCAAACTAAGATACTTGTCCCGAGTCCTTCAGGAGAAATCTCGATGTCAAATCATCACTGACGATTATCCTCAATTCTCGGCGATCCAAACGTACCATGGACTATAGATACTCATATCCTCATTTATCGAAACGTAACCTTGATACCCGAATATGCCAATAATCGAGATAAAGCATATACATTATGATTTAACTCCCAGAATTGAAAAGACAACATATAATACAAATCTCCAGAATTTGTTCTAATAATCATTGCTATATGCATTATAAACGAAATGAAACTGAAACTATTCATTAAACATTATAACTGAACAAGTAATAACTTGCCTCGATACCGATGAAGCCATCACCAATCCCTTGCCATCGCATGTACGTTCCTCGGCCCCGATCAATGCAATCCACGAGAATCCTAGAACTTGACCGTAAGGCACGATTATAATCAACGATCAATATTCTCAACTTATTACAGTAATTCGATAAACAACAAGTTCGATAACAATCAACAATCCAATCAACAAACCAACGGTTCTGCAATATCATGATTAACCACTAGTCTGATCAATCCAATTCAAACCATAATGAATTCATAACAGCAACATGAAAAAACTGCACTGTCTGCCTACTTAGCGCACATTAAACACATAATGTAGCATGCGCTAATGCTGTACAGTTGCCAGCATTTCAAGCATCGACTAACACCTTGCGACTATGAATACAAATGAAAAGGAAATCATGCTCCAAGATTAACAATAACTTTTCCAAATTCAATCTTATCACCATACTCGAAATCATATTCGTGTTCTTATACGAATATTATATCAAAACACATATCTTAGCTCTAGATACAAATATCCCATATTCATATCCAAAACACCAACACCTCCTATACATAATCATCATATCATATCATACTTAATCTGGAATACAACCCGATATCATGATTCATATGAAATCAAGATAATTCAAAAATCCATCTTTCATCGAAACACAATTCTTAAGGTATGGAGAATCTTAATTAACATCCGAGAACTCTTATCAAAATCCCATTAAATCTTATATAACATCATCACAAGATAATCCAACTTGCTTCCTCATATGTAATCATCCTTAAAATCGAACCACTATCAAAAGGATACGAAATTACCTTGTATAGATGAACCAAGAAGAAGAACAATTGAACTCCTCTCCAAGAATCATGAATAACTTCAAGAACAAGGCTTTAATCCATGCTCTCCACCTTAATCTTGTTAAAGATCCTCATCTCTCAGTGTTTGGGAACCTCAAATACCTCTCAAGGCTCTCTCTATCGGCTCACATGAAGAAATGAATGGAAATGACGAAAAATGGTCAACTGCACTTATATATATTGTACATTATTAACGTACGCTAACATATTCATTTAACGTACGTTACATTCTGTTGTGCGGCGATTTATACGCCTCGATGGCGATCGGCATCACGATCAGAGCCTCGATGGCGATCGGCATCACGATCGGAGAAACCAACCATAGAAGACATACTCTGGGTAAATGCCCAGAGATCGGCACATACGGTGATCGTCTTTTGGTACCCAGCGATCATCTTTTGATGTCTGACGATCGTCTTTGATGTCTAAAATAGTGGCAGTGCCAAAAGTATGCTTCATTTAATTACCTGAGATAAACATGCTTAAAAAGTCAACACAAAGGTTGAGTGTAATCCATAGGTTTATTAAATAATAGTTGAGCACAAGATTTTACGTCTGGAAGATATAAACAATAAATGCATATATCGGGTAAGCGTCAATAACAATATAGTTATGAATATGGATATGCTAAGCTCATGACATACAAAACGTTAACCAGCACCAATAGCATTCGCGTAAGTCGACAAAAACCGCGGAATTTCATAATATAATAAATGCCCCCAAAGCTAGGTACATGCCAGATACCTAGTGAAATTGAATATAGTACAACACATGTGGACCGACCTTAGTCCAACATGGCGGGAGGGTCAATTCCTATAGGCCTATATCCCTATATTCGCGTTCACTCGCAAGTGATTAACGGTTCATGATCCGAGGGACTTGCTTTTGGCAAGGTAAAAGTACTTAGCATACCAATCAGGAATAGCATACAAGTAAACAATTGTGCTCATAAAAATAAATAATAGCATGTATTTCCCCCAAGGGTTTATAAACAATTTAAAAGTAAAGTGGGGCTACGAATCACACCTTAGCAGTAGAGAAACGAGACATCACAATAATCAGATGTTATGGCACAGTACCCTAAACCCTAAACCCTAAACCCTAATCAATTAAATGGCATGTCTCAGAATAATACTCGAAACGATGTATAAAACAATACTTGAATAAAAGGTTTTAGTTCCAATGGCGTTTGAAAGAAAAGATACGTTTAAGTCTCGTGTGGATACGAGAAAAGTAAATAATAAAATTCAGCGAATACAAACGAATACCCAAAAAAGATGAGAGAAAGGAGAGAAGAAATATGAAAAGAAAGAAGAAATACTAACGAGAAGGGAAATAAACCAAGTAAACAAGAAAGACAACATCAATAGGTAGTTTCGGTATTTACCCAGTTTTTCCCAAATAGTTGATATAATGTCAAAAGCTTATAAGTTTTGAAATAGTTTTAGGATATTTAACGAATCACAAACGATTAAGTTTATGAAAGATTTAACGAAATTTCGGCATTATGCGCTCGTTTATAAAACATTTCCAAGTCATACGACTCTTTGAATAAACCAATTATCGTCAAGTTATTACATGTCTAACTATATATAATTGGACATTATCATTCGCGTATATATTAGTTGTTTAGTTTTATCGACCGTTTTGTGTATGTTCGGGTCCAGATATGTTAAACTCTTATGAGTCTAACATACCCTTCCGTCTCAAGTACCAAAAGAGTCCATAATTGTCTACCAATTAATACCGTAAATCCAATATCGTCCAATCCTTGTCCAGCAATGGTAATACAACAATAACCAAGTCCAATTTATAATATATATCCCATGTTCACGTTATAACCCGAAACTCCATATCGATAACAAATAAATAAGCGACTCAAATGAATGAATAACTAAATAAATAATAATGAAATGAACAACCGTCGCCGTGACTCCCGTGAGTCACGACTCGACACTAACCGAACCTACATGGTTCTCGGCTAACACAAATCCAAACACAATCCTAACCCTAGTCGCAACAAATCCAAATACATCCGAACCAAAACCAAAATCCAAATCCTCATCCGAATCCAAATAGGACCAAAACCAACTCCAAACACAAACATCACAAATCCAAACACAACCAAACTAATCCTAACCCTAAACCCTTGCCTCGCCGTTACTTGCCGTGAGTCACGACTCGGCTCACTCGGTTGTCGAGACCTCAACCAACAAAACTAAATCCAAATCGAGCCACAACCTCAACAAGAAACAAAAGAAAGGATAAGAAAAACAAATAAACTATTACCCACCCCGAGTCAACCGAGTTGACTCGGTGAGTTTACCGAGTCACGATCGAGTCGTGACTGAGTCACGGCTAAACGGGATCCACACGAGTTTATAGAAGGTTTTTATAAAAGGAATTTGTTAAAAATCGGTTTTAATAAAAAATATACGAGTTAGGGTTTTGAAAATATTAATGAAAACAGGGGAAGGGGACGCGTGGTGTTACCGTCGAAAACAAGGTGAGAGGGGGGATGTGGTGGTGGAGGCGGTGTGGCAGTAGTGATGGGTGGAGCGTGGGTGGTGGTATGGGGTGATACGAAGCGCGTGGGAGGTTGAATTGGGTTCAGGATAGCCCGATCTATTGATTTGAAGGAGAAAAAGTGTCGCCGGAAAAGTTGGCCGGAAAAGATGGAGATTCCGGTAGGGTGGCCGGCGGTGGTGGTGCTTGGCGGGAGATGGTGACCGGAGGGGGTGAGAGAGGAGAGAGAGGGAATAGTGTTGTGTGTGTGTATTTTATGAGTGAAGAGAGAGAGAGAGGGTTTATATATGAAAGGAGGTACTAAAATCGGGCAAAAGGAAAAGTGTAGGGGTGCGAAATAAAACATGGGGCGGAGGGACTAAAACTGGCAAGTTAGTAATACTTTTGATAAAATTACTCCGGGACCCATTTGACGTACCAAACGGACTCGAAAAATTACGAAACTTGCGCCATTGTTCACGAAATAGTTTTTCCAATAAAATCAAGTATAAATTCGCATAACTTCCTCGAAGTAAATTTATTTGGCAAATACGATTCGTTTCGTGCTTTCTAGGTTGTCCTGGTTCAATAAGGGGACAAAGTTCTCGTTTCACAATATATCTCACGTGTATCAAGCCCAAATAAATGCAAGAAAGATTTTAAATACTCAGGTAATGTAAAAATAAAATATTTGGCTAGTAAAAAGGTTTGGAAATTACCGGGTGTTACAACACATACATCATATTTGGAAATCTGTCCCAGATTTCCGTTTGGGTTATCAGTCCCGGTTTTGAAAAGGTGAGGGTACTTGCGTTTAAACTCGTCTTCACGCTCCTAAGTGAACTCAGGCCCTCTCTTGGAATTCTAATGGACTTTCACAATGGGGATACGGCTCTTCTTTAGTCGCTTGACCTCACGGTCCATAATCTCAACGGGTTCCTCAACAAAATGCAATTGCTCATCAATCTGAATTTCATCGAGCAGAATCACAGCTGATTCATCGGATAAACACTTCTTCAAATTTGACACGTGGAAGGGGGTGTACTCTGAGCTCTGGTGGTAGTTCTAGCTTATACGCCACGGGACCAATCCTGTCCAAAATCTTGAACGGTCCAATGTATCTTGGGTTCAGCTTTCCTCTCTTACCAAACCGGATCACACCCTTCCATGGCGAAACTTTCAACATAACTCTATCTCCAATCTGAAACCCCAGGGGTTTACGCCTCATATTTGCGTAACTCTTCTGTCGGTCTCGGGCAACTTTCAGTCGGTCCTTAATCTGTACAATCTTCTCGATTATCTCACGAACTAGATCTTGTCTAATGAGCTGAGCTACTCCTACCTCATCCCAACAAATAGGTGATCGACACTTGTTAGGCATATTTTTATACGCTTATTTATCATTATTTTGTAGTGTTTTGATGAGTGAAATTGTCTAAATGAGCTTTTAATGCCTTAATTTTGTATGATTGACAGGAAATTGAAGTCCGGAAGCTAAACCGAGGCAAAACGGGCGAAAACGGCAAAATCGACTCGAGCCGCAGACAAGGAAGCCGAGCCACGACAGAAGACACCACCAAGGGCGAGTAACTGTACTTGTGCCGCGGCAGCCTCCAGTGAGCCGCGGCACGTAAGAATTAATTAACGCCCGTGCATTCAACAAGGCGATGTGCCGCGGCACGAGTTTAGTGAGCCGCGGCACACTTGGCGGTTTTTGTATGTCCGCGGATTTTGGGCCGCTTGGCCGCCGACCGATCGATACGGACGCGATTTGTTGATGTCTTGAGCTATAAATAGGGTTTAAGACCCTAATTAAATCATCTTGGAATCTTTGGATCTTTAACCTTGGAGAGCTTAAGCTTGGAGACCGCAGAAGAAGAGGGAAGCGTAAGAATTCAAGGGCATATGAAGTCAAGAACGGAGGAATCCGAGCTTCATCTCGTTTGAATTTTATGCTTTTGTTTATTTATTCTGTATTTTCGCTTTTAGTATGTCGGGCTAAAGCCCCAATCTAGGGTTTTGATGAAACCTTTGTTTTGACAAATTGATTGAGATTATCCAATTTATTACCTTTTTATTGAGTTTTCCCAATTATGTTTAATGCTTGCAATTATCTTGCCAATAGTTGTATTGATTTAATCATTCACTTCGAATCGGGAGAGGAGATTTGGTGAGGAACTATTGGTGAGGACCGTTTTATTCTGTGAGATAGGAATATACTCATAGGAACTACGTGGCCTTTAGGAGATTTTATGCTTTTCGCCTATTGACGAATTAATTCACCTAGGGATAGAGTGCGTTATTCGCCTTTAGATAAATCTATTGACCTCGAGAGAGGCGGTAGAATATATTAGCAATCTCCGCCTTCAATAAATTGGGAAAATTATTTATCACGGATAATCGAGAGTAAATTCGGATAAACTAAGGTGGATTCAGAACCCTAGACTTGTTCATCATTTGATTTCTTTTATCCAAGATATTGTTTTCTACTGCTTAGTCTTTTATTAATTCTTTTAGTTATTAATCGCAAAACCCAAATTCGATTGTTCAGATAAAATTGGAATACAAAAAAATCGGTAGTTAGAGATTAAATCCTCGTGGGAACGATACTCTACTTATCACTTTATTACTTGTAAACGATGACGTGCACTTGCATGTAGGAAATATCGCAACAAGTTTTTGGCGCCGTTGCCGGGGATTTTAATTTTCTAATATCGGTTTAAGTATTTCCAGTCTTAATTTGAACGTTTTATTTTTATTTTTGTGTATTTAATTTCGTCTATTTATTTTTCCTTTCAGGACCTTTTGTGTAGTGCATGAGAAAACTCGGTAACGAAGGCCTATTACCTTTGGATACCGAGCTCGAGCGCACTCTAAGAAGGAAAAAAAAGGAGAAAAGAGAGTTGCAGACGACGGTCAACATGGCCGAGAATATGGAAGTCCAAGGAGGAGATAACCAAGTGCGGCAAGTTCAACCGGAACTAGCTCTTCGAGATTATGCCATGCCGCAGGTCAACGCTAATTTTTCGGGAATTCGGCGTCCCACTATCCAAGCTAATAATTTTGAGATCAAGCCTGCTATTATTCAGATGGTGCAGGCGAGCCAATTCTGTGGACTGCCGAATGACGACCCGAATGCCCATATTGCTTCCTTCCTTGAGATATGCGACACGTTCAAGACTAATGGTATCACCGACGATGCCATCCGATTGAGGCTTTTCCCTTTCTCTTTGAGGGATAAAACAAAGTTTTGGTTAAATTCCTTACCGCCGGGGTCGATTACAACATGGGAGAGGTTAGCGCTGTTGGAACAATATTTTTTAGATCGTTTTGATGATGTGTTATTAAAACCAAAATTTACTTAAAACATACTTTCTCTTCAGTTAACGTACGTAATATTTATCACATTAACGTACGTAACATTTAACAGATAACGTATGTAACACATCTTTTCTAACGTACGTAACATTCACTATTTTCGTAAGCTTTTCTCGCATGTAACGACGAATCGGAGCATATAACGCATTTAAGGCTTGAATTATTCTGACCGTTGGAAAAGCCACTAGCCGTTGCAACAAGTCGTCTCAATCAACGGATCTTTGACCAGGATATTACGTACGTAACCATAAGGTTCATAACGTACGTAACGCATTTCATCATATCTCACTGGACAGTTTCGGCACCTTCATTACGGCCGTTATTCGGCTCATATAACGTACGTAACGTACGTAACCAGCATGATATAACGTACGTAACCCTTCTACTGTTCCAACGGGAAATTGAGCTCAAGAAGGCTATAAATAGCCACCTTCATGGAGATTGAAGATACACAAGAATTCTGAGCCTACTAGCATACTCAAGCAATATCAAGCAAACATTCTGAGAGATATTCTTATTCTAGATTGTGATACGAGAAGATTTGTTCTATAATTTCCAATCTTCATTCTTGTATCTTAGAGCGATATATCGTGAAATCCGAGTTTCTACTCGCACTTATTTTGTGTATTGGTTATCTTGTACCTAGAAAAACAAGAGTGTTTTTGTGAGGTTGTCTTGAGCCCGGAAATCAAGAAGTTGTAAGAAGTTGGCACTAAACTAGAAAGTGCAAATTCCAAGTTCTAAGAAAATTCCTAGTCGATAAAACTAGGTAGGGGACGTAGGCTTCGTTAATAGCCGAACCTCTCGAACAAATCTTTGTGTTCTTTCTTATCTGCACTTTTATTCTCCGCTATTTTTGCTTCCGCACGAAAAAGAGTACAATACTCTTAACCGCACTATTCAACCCCCCTTCTAGTGGCGGTATCAATCTAACAATTGGTATCAGAGAGGTCTCTTTATCACCGGATTAACACCCGCTAGAGAAAAGATCCAAATGGCCTTTATCCACTCCTCCGTTGAAGGCAATGCTCTCAATCGCCCTCCTTTCTTCGATGGTTCAAACTTTATGACATGGAAGAAGAAGATGTCCATCTTCATCCGAGCTCACGATATTGAAATATGGAAGGTCATTGCCCTTGGACCTACCATTCCTAAGAAATCGGATGGCTCTCTCAAAAGTTTCGAAGAGTACGACGATGCCGACAGGAAGAACGATCACTTCAACAGTAAAGCCACTCAATTGCTTTATTGTGCTCTCAATCCAGAAGATCACAATAGAATCTCTTCCTACGAGACGGCAAAAGAAATCTGGAAAATGCTAGAGATCACCCATGAAGGTACGAGTCAAGTAAAGGAAACCAAAATCAATATGCTTCTTCACGATTATGAACTCTTCACCATGAAAGAAGAAGAAAGCGTCACCACTATGCTTGACCGTTTCTCGGCAATCACAAATGGGCTAGCTTCATTCGGGAAACCGATATCAAGTAGTGATAAAGCCAAGAAAATCCTTCGGTCTCTACCAAGAGAATGGGACGCTACCGTTACGGCTATTATGGAGTCGAAAGACCTCAATACAATAGAGTTCAGCGCTCTCATCGGATCTCTCATCAATTATGAGATCGTCATCAAATCTCGCAGCTCGAAACCAAAACCTAAGGAGAGAGAAAGGACTATCGCTTTCAAAGTCAAAGAAGAAAGCGACCTAGAGGATGAACCTATCGAAGAAGAGGACGAAGAAACCGCCTTCTATGCCAAAAACATAAAGAAATTTAAAAATCTTCTTCAAAGGCGCCGGAGAGATATCAAGCAAGAATCAAGGGATGAATCCAAAAATACTCACTTCCCTCAAAACAAAAAATTCGACAACACTTGTCGAAGGTGCGCCTGTGCCATTTTGCAAAAGATTGTCGTGCCGCTCAATAAGTTCATCAAAACCACCTCATGAAAAGTTCAAAAAGAAGGAGGTTTATGTCGCCACATGGAGTGACGATGATGAGGATGATGAACCACAAGTCCAAACCAATCTTGCTCTTATGGCCCGCGCATCCGAAGAGAGTGACGAAGAAGTCGAGGTTAGTGATTCTCATGAAGAACTACTTGATGCTTTTGAATCTCTAAATAATGAATACGAAAAGGCTTGCAATAGCAATAAAGATTTGAAAAAGAAAATAAAACTCCTTGAAATTGAAAATGCTAAATTATTGAAAAACAAGGAAGTTTCTATTGATCATACAAATTGCTTGGAAACTGAGAAAATTCTGAAAGATGAATTGCATAAGACTCAGAAAGAATTTAAACTTTATGTCAGAAAATTTTCATGTGGTAATGACAAATTCGAGCAATTATTATTTGGTCAAAAATTTTCTCTTTCAAAACAAGGACTTGGATATAATTCATTCCCGATGAAAAAGTCCTTAGAAATTACCACAAAAGATTCGGACACTTTAAAAACGGGTATCCCATCATGTCCAAAATGTTTAAAACCTGGACATACCGAAACCTACTGTCGAAACTCTAGACGTACTATAAGGGTTAAGCAAATTTGGGTACCAAAAGGGACCGCTATTAAAAATCAAGTTTTTATATCTAACTCCTTAGGACCCAAATTAGCCTGGGTACCGATAAAACGGAAGAAAATGGTTTTTGTAGGTACAAGCAAGGAAGACAACATTATCAAATAAATGGTATGTTGATAGTGGATGCTCAAACCACATGAGTGGAAATGAACATCTCTTCACGGAGCTGAAAAAGGAAGATCGTGGCTGTGTTACATTTGGCGATAATAAAAAGGGCCAAATAAAAGGAACAGGTAAAATTGGTAAGAAACCTTTACCGACTATTGAAAATGTTCTATTTGTTGATGGACTTTGCCATAATCTCCTAAGTGTTTACCAATTATGTGACACCGGTCTTAAACTAATTTTTGAAATTACGCATTGCACGGCAATGAGAAAAGAGCAAATCGTTTTTATTGGATTGCGCTATGGAAATATTTACATTGTTGATCTCCAAGATGAATCTTCGTTTAACGAAAAATGTCTACTTTCATACGATGAAAATGCCGTTGTTTGGCACCGAAAATTGGGACATGCCTCTTTACCACTTCTTTCAAAATTGGCCAAAAATGATACTGTTCGTGGTCTACCAAAATTGAATTTTAGAAAAGACCACATTTGTGAGGCCTGTATTAAAGGTAAACATGCAAGAGGCTCGTTTAAACCAAAAATGGAAATTTCCAGTAGTCGCATTCTTGAATTAATTCATATGGATTTAATTGGTCCGTCTCGACATGCCACTAACAATGTAAACTTTATACCTTAGTTATTGTCGATGATTTTTCTAGATTTACTTGGGTAAAATTCTTAGCCAATAAAGATGATGCTTTTAACGAGTTTGTTAAGTGGTGTAAGGTTACTCAGAATGAAAAAGGATTACCAGTTATCGCCATTCGAACCGATCATGGTGGAGAATTTGATTCTAATCTCTTTGAAGATTGGTGCGATAAATATGGTATTGGGCACAACTTTTCGGCACCTCGGACACCTCAACAAAATGGAGTTGTCGAGAGGAAGAATCGCTCTCTAGAAGAAATGAGCCGAACAATGCTCAACGAATATGGTCTTCCTAAATACTTTTGGGCCGAAGCCGTTAACACTGCTTGTTATGTTATAAATCGTGTTCATCTCAGGAGAAATAAAATGATGACTCCCTATGAGATCTTTAAAGGTAAAAAGCCCAATTTATCTTATTTTCATCCATTTGGTTGTAAAGTATTCATTCATAATAATGGAAAAGACAATTTGGGTAAATTCGATTCTAAATCAGATATTGGAATATTTCTTGGTTATTCTACTAATAGTAAAGCCTATCGTGTATTTAATTGTAGAAGAGGCTCGGTAGAAGAGTCCATTCATGTAAAATTTGATGATACAGTTTTACCCCCGAGAAAGGTTGTTTTTGATGATGATGCAGGTATGATTCCAGCTAAAGAAGTATCCGAAGTATCAAAGGAGTTGGAGAAGCTCGACGTAAGCTCGGACAAACAGGAGGAAAATATTTACAACCTTCCTAAAGATTGGGCAAATGTGAAAGACCATCCGATGGAACAAATTCTCGGAAAAATCGATGAAGGTGTACGAACTAGGAGAAATATAAATGATTGTATTAACAATATTGCATTTATTTCTCTTACAGAACCAAAGAACATCGATGAGGCCATAAACGATGAGAATTGGGCTATTGCTATGCAAGAAGAACTAAACCAATTCGAAAGAAATAAAGTTTGGGAATTAGTTCCGGCACCGGTAGGCAAATCAATCATTGGTACCAAATGGGTTCATAAAATCAAAACCGATGATGATGGTCTCCCTATTAAAAATAAATCGAGGTTGGTCGCCCAAGGTTATAATCAAGAAGAAGGCTTGGACTATGAAGAGACGTTCGCTCCTGTTGCTCGTCTTGAAGCTATTCGTCTTCTCTGTGCCTTTGCCGCATACAAGAAGATCAAACTCCATCAAATGGATGTAAAAAGTGCGTTCCTAAATGGAATCATCCAGGAGGAAGTTTATGTCAAGCAACCTCCGGGTTTTGAAGACTATGATCATCCGGATCATGTGTACAAGCTCCATAAAGCTCTCTATGGATTAAAACAAGCTCCGAGAGCATGGTATGATCGTCTAAGCTCTTTTCTTATCTCAAATGGTTATAAAAGAGGTAATGTTGATAATACTCTATTTATTAAGGTCTTAAATGATGATATGTTAATTTGTCAAATCTATGTGGACGATATTGTTTTTGGTGCAACTAACGAAACTCTGTCCAAGGAATTTTCAAATCTTATGAAGGGAGAGTTCGAAATGAGTATGATGGGAGAGTTGAAAAACTTTCTTGGACTCCAAATTAAGCAACTCAATGACGGAATATTCATTCACCAATCCAAGTACGTCAATGAGCTTCTAAAGAAATTTAAGATGGAAGATTGCAAAGAAATATCCACTCCTATGTCTTCCACTCTTAAACTCGATAAAGATGAAAAAGGTAAATCTGTTGACCAAAAACAGTATCGAGGTATGATTGGATCCTTACTTTACTTAACTGCATCTAGACCCGATATTATGTTTGCTACCTGTCTATGTGCTCGTTTTCAAGCTAACCCTAAAGAATCTCATCTCATAGCATGTAAACGAATTTTTCGATATTTAAAATATACTGCTGGTTTAGGCCTATGGTATCCTTCCAGCATTGATTTTCAACTTTTTGCATATAGTGATGCCGATTTCGGTGGTTGTAAAATTGATAGAAAAAGCATCACCGGAACTTGTCATTTTATGAGTTCATGTTTAATTTCATGGAGAAGTAAGAAACAGACTAGTGTCGCTACTTCCAGAGCTGAAGCAGAATATGTGGCTGCAGGAAGTGCATGTGCACAAGTTCTTTGGATCAAAAATCATTTACTTGATTATGGCATCGAACTTAAAAATACTCCTATTTTTTGTGATAATACAAGTGCCATTAATTTAAGTAAAAACCCCATTTTGCATAGTAGGACTAAGCACATCGAAATTCGTCACCATTTTATTCGTGACCATGTCCAAAACGGGAATGTTCGTCTCCAATTTGTTGGTACTAATGAACAATTGGCGGATATTTTTACAAAACCATTACCCGAAGAAGCTTTCAACTTTATTCGCATAAATTTGGGAATGGGACATGCTGATCATTTTTAAATATTGCATACTCATCATAGTCACATTAAAATGGTCATTCAAAACGGGACATCATCGAAAGGAAAAGACTGTTCATTTGGTCTTGCTTACGTACGATATACGCGGTCCATTACGTACGTAATAGGACCTTACGTACGTAACAGGTTGATTCGTTACGTACGTAACGAAACGCAGGTTTTGGTCCAGAAAGTTTAGGTTTTTACGTTACGTGCGTTATAAAAGGGACATAACGTACGTAAGAGATCGTTGACCATCACATATATAAACCCATCGTCAGATCCCTGTTCATTTCTTACAAATCCCTAGCGACTAACGAAGAACTGTTCCGGCAAACCCTATCAAAACTTCATCAAAACTTCACTTTTTCGACCGATTCAATCTTCATGGCTTCCAGAACCGGCAAAAAGAGAAGAGGAGAAACCTCTCAAACATCCTCCACGGCTTCCGGCGATTTATCATTTCGGAATGCTCAAGCCATGAAGGTCTTCAACGAAATCCTTATTGACGAAGAGGTAACTCCGAGTCATCATTTTGATTTTGAATCTCTGAACAATGCTGGTGTTGCTATCGAAGAATTCTTCGATATGCTTGGGATCAATAAGTTCGTTAGTCTTGCTCGACCAATTTATGAAGAATGTGTGAAAGAGTTTTATGCGAATTTCTTTGTCACTTATGATGCCGACGGTTTTGCTGTTGTTAATTCACTTGTGCGTGGTAAATCAATATCTTTTGATGAAGCGAAACTTTCGGAGATTTTTGGACTCCCTAATGAGGGTTTTCGATGCAAGGGAGAGTTTACTCCTCCGGACGAAGTCTTTAACGACTGGTCCGATGATGAAAGCTATGGTGTTCACGAGTCGAAAGTCCGTGATTTCTTATCGGACAAAGCCGTTTTAAATGTTCATTCTGGGCGGTTTGAAAATAATGACTTTGGAATAAACATTCGGTTGCTTCATGATGCTATCACTCGTTGTCTTATGCCTAAAGTGAATGCTCAACTTCGACTTGTGAATATCGATATGGAGATTATCTATCATGTGTGGAAGGATCACCAAGTCAATTTCGCGTCTATTGTGCTGAAATGGTTTGTGGAAAAGGGACAAATTTTCCACAAAAAGAGCTACGCAAAAGTTGATCGTCAGAGAAAATCAGGAATGCCTTTTGGTTCTATCTTAACCGAAATTTTTGAGAAAGCTGGGGTCGATCTAACCGGGGTCCACGGGGTTCCGATTCCAAGGGGGAGCCTCGTCACTGAAGGGACGTTATGGACGATGAGGTATCTCCGCACGAGAAATCGTGGCTGGATATACTTTGCTTATATTAAGGATGATGATCGGCTCATTGATGGGGGCACTCTTCCGAGACCGGAGGAGAGGATCACATCGAGGGGGCTCGATCATACTAGACCTCGTCCGTCATCACAGCTTGGTTCCTCCCGTCCTCGTACGGAATCCTCCTCTTCCCAGATGGCTTCTCGAATGGATAGACTTGAGAAGGACATGAGTGAGGTCAAGATCATGGTGAAGAGCATTTGCACGCATTTTGGGATACCGCCGACACCGCCGGATGCGGACCTTGACTAGTCGGGATATCCTTTCTAATGATGATGTTTCCTGTTTATTAAAAGACCAAACATTTCATATTTATGCTTGCCTGTAATGACTATCTTTTCATACATTATGTTGGTTATCGTTTTGTTTAAATCATTGGCTTGGTTTATGTTAATTATTATGCGTATCATTGATGTCTCTTGCAGGTTTTCTCAAACTTTTTGTTAATGACAAAAAGGGGGAGAATAATATGTATTCGTAATAATATGTATTCGTTTTTGAAATCAACTTTTGAATTAACCCGTGCACGTTTTCAGGGGGAGCATATTATTTTGCAATGCTCGTGTTCAGGGGGAGTTTTTAATTTGTTATTAAAATCATGTTTTCAAAAACTCACATAAAGTAAATTTTGTCATCATCAAAAAGGGGGAGATTGTTGGAACAATATTTTTTAGATCGTTTTGATGATGTGTTATTAAAACCAAAATTTACTTAAAACATACTTTCTCTTCAGTTAACGTACGTAACATTTATCACATTAACGTACGTAACATTTAACAGATAACGTACGTAACACATCTTTTCTAACGTACGTAACATTCACTATTTTCGTAAGCTTTTCTGTACAGGTAACGTACGTAACCGGGAGCATATAACGTACGTAAGGCTTGAATTATTCTGACCGTTGGAAAAGCCACTAGCCGTTGCAACAAGTCGTCTCAATCAACGGATCTTTGACCAGGATATTACGTACGTAACCATAAGGTTCATAACGTATGTAACACATTTCATCATATCTCACTGGACAGTTTTGGCACCTTCATTACGGCCGTTATTCGGCTCATATAACCTACGTAACGTACGTAACGTACGTAACCAGCATCATATAACGTACGTAACCCTTCTACTGTTCCAACGGGAAATTGAGCTCAAGAAGGCTATAAATAGCCACCTTCATGGAGATTGAAGATACACAAGAATTCTGAGCCTACTAGCATACTCAAGCAATATCAAGCAAACATTCTGAGAGATATTCTTATTCTAGATTGTGATACGAGAAGATTTGTTCTATAATTTCCAATCTTCATTCTTGTATCTTAGAGCGATATATCGTGAAAGCCGAGTTTCTACTCGCACTTATTTTGTGTATTGGTTATCTTGTACCTAGAAAAACAAGAGTGTTTTTGTGAGGTTGTCTTGAGCCCGGAAATCAAGAAGTTGTAAGAAGTTGGCACTAAACTAGAAAGTGCAAATTCCAAGTTCTAAGTAAAGTCCTAGTCGATAAAACTAGGTAGGGGACGTAGGCTTTGTTAATAGCCGAACCTCTCGAACAAATCTTTGTGTTCTTTCTTATCTGCACTTTTATTCTCCGCTATTTTTGCTTCCGCACGAAAAAGAGTACAATACTCTTAACCGCACTATTCAACCCCCCTTCTAGTGGCGGTATCAATCTAACAAGCGCAAGCCTTCCTTGCCAAATTCTTCCCACCTGCTAAGACGGCGAGGTTGAGAAACGAAATAACCACTTTTGTCCAATACGATATGGAATCGCTCCACGAGGCGTGGGAGCGATATAAAGAATTGCTTCGAAGATGCCCTCATCACGGCATTCCTGATTGGATTCAGCTTCATACGTTCTATAATGGTTTGAGTGCTTCTACACGCACTCTAGTGGATGCGGCCTCTGGTGGGACCTTCATGGGAAAATCTATGGCCGAGGCACACGTGCTTTTGGAAGATATGGCCGAAAACGCATACCAATGGCCATCAGAAAGATTGACACCGAAGAGAGTCATGGAAGTTTCAAGCAATGACCCTATTTCTACTTTGTCAGCTCAAGTCGCCGCTTTGACACAACAGCTCCAGGCATTTTCGCACGCACCAGCCCCCGTTACCATAGAGACATGCAATTGGTGTAACGGATCACACCCGAGCGCGGAATGTCAAGTTGGAAATCCGTTCGAGCAAAATCAGATGGAGCAGGCTCAATTCGTAGGAAATGGGAATCGGCCGAATAACCCGTACTCCAATACTTATAATCCGGGGTGGCGCAATCATCCTAACTTTTCATAGAGAAACGGACAGAACTCACACCAGCCCCCGTTCGCCCAGAATCAATAGCAGCCCCCTTCCGCTCCCAAAGTGTCTCTCGAGGAAGCACTTGCAAAATTAGCGGCAAATACGAGTCAATTTATGACCCGTACAGAAGCTACATTACAAAATCATTCTGCTTCCATTCGGAATTTGGAGGTCCAGCTGGGCCAAATCGCTAATGTGTTGACAGCTCGTCCGGAGGGAGCATTGCCGAGTACAACAGAGACAAATCCTAGAGAGAGTCTAAACGCAATTAGCTTGAGAAGCGGGAGAGAGGTGCTGGATCAGCCCGAGCGGGGTAAAGAGAAGAAGGTGATTGAGGAAGAGATGGATTTAAAGCCAGAGGAGTCGAAGGATTTGAAGCCGGATAACTCGAAGACATGTGTCCCCCCCGTTCCGTTTCCACAGAGACTACAGCAAAGAAGGGCGGACAAACAATTTTCTAAGTTCCTTGATGTGTTCAAAAAGCTTCACATAAATATTCCGTCACGCATTGGAACAGATGCCGAGTTATGTCAAGTTCATGAAAGAGATATTATCGAAGAAGAGAAAGCTTGAGGAGTTTGAAACGGTCACCTTGATAGAGGAGTGCAGTGCTATTCTTCAAAAGAAGCTCCCACCTAAATTGAAAGATCCGGGAAGCTTCAACATACCGTGCACCATGGGGAATCTTTCATTTAATAAGGCACTATGCGATCTTGGTGCTAGTATCAACCTCATGCCTCTATCGATTTTCAAAAAGCTGAATATTGGGGAAGCCAAGCCAACAACAGTCTCCTTACAATTGGCGGATCGATCGATAAAGTATCCGAGGGGAGTGATCGAGGATGTATTAGTTAAGGTTGACAAGTTCATCTTTCCGGCCGATTTCATCGTACTAGACATGGAGGAAGATGAAAATATTCCAATCATCTTGGGACGGCCATTTCTAGCGACGGGCCGAACCCTTATAGACGTGGAAAAGGGGGAGTTAACTCTGAGGGTCCAAGACGAGCAAGTTACTTTTCAAGTATTCAAATCGTTCCCATGTCCCGGAAGTGCTGATAAAGAGTCACAAATTGAAAGTGTGGATGTTGTTGAAAGAGGAAAGCACCGAAATAATCGTCGTTGGGAAAATTCAGATTTTGTGTTAAATGGTCCAAGTCTTAAGAAGGATGTAGACCGAGTGGCGTTCCTCGAGCATGAGGAAAAATCTGCTGCAGTCTTGAATGCGTTTGTGAAGGAGGAGAGTGAGCCGAAAGCCAAGCAGACAATTAGTCATGGAAAAACCGGGTGTTTCGGGAAGTTATTCACGTCGAAACCTTTTCGCAAACAACATTTGATGACCGAACCGAAAGTCGAATCGCTAATGACCAATGGTCATAATTTTAACAAAAATATGAACGGTTCGATGAACGGGGCGGAAACCAAATGGAGTTTGCGAAAAGCGAACTAACGTTGTCCAATAGGTCCGGCTGAAGACTATAAACTTAGCGCTTCTCGGGAGGCAACCCGAATTCGTAGTTGTAGATTTTTGCATTTCTTTATTTTTCTTGTATTCGTGATTCTTATTTTTCATCATTTTTGTGCTTCAATTTGCTTCTGCCTCTCGTTTTTAACGTCTTCTTCTCAAAATTCTGTGCAGGAAAGTCCCAGGGAAGAAACTGAAGTATGAGCCGCGGCACAGGTGAGCCGCGGCACACATCAATCGCAAGGGGAGGCTAAACCAACTGTACCCTGTGCCGCGGCACGGCATAAATGAGCCGCGGCACACTTGAGCATTGAGCCGCGGCACACGAACTCTGTGCCGCGGCACACGACAAAACGAGAACACAGGTAAAAGGGACTGTACCTTGTGCCACGGCTCACTTCAGCTGTGCCGCGGCACACTATGCGGAATTTCAAAGGCCAGGCAGCATATAACACGCATTCGGCCGGAATTTCCAGGTACGCCTTCCTCTTCCTTTCTCCTTCCCTCCCCAGCGCGCGAACCGGCCGAACAAGTTCTTCCATTTTCTTTTCTTCCTGCGATTTCTTCTTGCAACCTTCAAAAGGTACGTTTCAATCTTTAATCTTGACTTGCTTATGGTTTATTTTGGAAGTTGTTTTTGCTTTGGATGAATGGAACATGTTTATTCTCCTTCGAAAGTTTTAGGATTGTTTAGAGAATAACATGGTAGTTTTGTCGAATTTTCTTGGTTAAATCGGAATATCAATGAGTTGAATGTGTTAAGTTGATGATGATTGAATTATGTTTTGATTTTTGAGGGTTGAATCTAGCTATAACTATGTTTATTCTTCAAGTAAACTTGTGCCCTCAAGGTGTCTGATAAATTGCCTAAATGAAAAATTTTCTTTGAAAAAGCAATCGTTTTGAATTTTCGTGCAACGTATACGTTTTGAATTTACAGCAAGCCCAACCCTTACATCCAGGTTAAATGTTTAAGTCCAAATTCATCTTCCTCTCACGTTTGCGCTATTTTCTTAAATTCGGAATTTCTGGCTGGACATTCTTAGCCGCGCATAGATCATTGTTATTATTTTTTTCGTGAATAAACCCTCGTGTTGTACTTCTCAGGACTGATTATGGCGCGCACAAAGAAGCTGAGCAAGCGTGCTAGGACCGAGTCATCCCTACTCGAGGGGAGACCTCTCGTGGTCGGGCCGAGGCGGAGGGGCACCAATTTTCGGACCCCGAAATTCACAAGATATTCAATGAAAAGATCCGGCCGCGACCACTTATTCCAGAGAGGGGTTTTACTCCAGCTCCTCAGGACGGGGAATTCCTCACTATGATTGACGAGATGGGGTGGGCCAGATTTACCGCACCTCCCGAGCCAGCGGTTATCTCGATCGTCCAGGAGTTTTACGCCAGCGCTGTGCTGAAGCACATTCGGGAAGGGCATACGTTGCCGTCTTTAGAGTCGCGCACTCAGGTCGACGTCCGAGGGGTTACAGTTGATTTCTCCACGACTGCTATTCGGAGGCTTTTTGGGTTTCCGGTGGTTGACGAGTCAGCCTATGACCGAGTGATGACCAAATTTCACTAAGGAGGCCCCGCTTGAGACCATTGCATGACACGGCATCGACCGGGAGCAATGAGCACAGAGTTCTTCCACTTTTCACTTCAGAGCTCGCGCCTCACCTGGCTCGGCGAGCCTCGGCTTTATTTTATCTGCGCACGCATTGACCCCACCTCCCAGATCCGCAGTCTTTCTCTCCCGCGCCGGACACTTTTGCTATCACTTCCGGCCGTTCGATGTGGCCCACATCCTGGTCCGATCTATCTTCCAGAGTATCCAGGGGGGCCAAGACGGGTTGAAGCACCCTCCCTCATCTCGCGCTTTATGCCGGCAAATGGCCGACGTGGTCAGACGACGAGCCGATGCTAGCCCCACAGGCCCCGATCGACCACCGCATCATATCGCACTTTGACCAGTGGGGCGGAGCGCCGGCACACGCTCGGGGGAGAGGATTTCTGCTAGAGGAGGCTCACGAGGGATCCCCCGAGCTGCTTTTGTTGACGCATGGAGATGCCGGCCCGCAGCCCGATAGAGCGAGGTTGGAGGAGTTGTTTGATGGGCTGCGGGAGGATTTGAGGAGACAGAGAGAGGAGCAGAGAGAGGAGCTGAGGAGAGAGAGATAGGATCTGAGAGAGGAGATGAGGAGAGAGAGAGATGAGATGAGGAGAGAGAGAGAGCTTGATGGCTGCCATGCGGGAGGAGCAGCGGGCGGCGCGGGAGAGTGTTGTTGCTGCCGCCAGAGCCGAGATGCGAGAGCAGGCCCGCCGGGTCAGCCGACGAGCGGCGAGGCGTCTTGCTGCGAGGGATGCTTATCATCAGGAGCACCTCGCCGCATGGACGGCCAACATCATGCATCCCGACGGGCCATTTATTGCGCCCGCCCGGCCAGTCACACCACCCTCCTCACCGGACGAGGCAGGCACCAGCTCCTGAGCGATTGGAGGGGAGTACTTGACCTTTTAATTTTCTTGCATATCATTTTTGTCCATTGAGGTCAATGTACGTCCTAAGTTTGGGGGGGATTTACTTTCAGTTCTACATTCATTGCTGTACTTTATTTTATTGCTGTACGTTATTTCGTTGCACTTTTCATTTCTTTGCGTAAAAATTTTTTTAGATAGCCTTGCTTGTCGTAGTTTTTCTTTATTCGTGAATTTTTCGTGCTTCTATTTGTGTGATACTGATGTTACGACACTGTTTTTCTCTCTGAAGAAACGGTCGAGTTTTAGTCGAGTTGTAGTCAGATATTTCTGTTCTGCTTAGTATTCATTTAGGTCCAAAATTTTTCGTGATTGTAGAGGTCTTGGCAGATAAGAGACGATACTTACTTGTTTTTAAATCCCCATCAATACGATTGGCTACATTTTTCGGATAGAGAGTCGTACTGTTTCTCAGTCGTTTTGGCACTTAGATTGAGTTTAGAGTCGGTCAGTTTTTCCCTAAAAGTCGAGATAATGTGTTCTATGATGGGAAGTCTAGTAACCGGGGGCATTCGCGTGACCCGTTGTTTACTCTCGCGTAAAACGACGACCCTGATTAGACTAGTGATTTAGATATTTCACATGTGCCAATGATAGGGAGCCTAGTAACCGGGGGTATTCGCGTGACCCGCTGTTTACTCTCGCGTAAAACGGCAACCTTGATTCGGACATGCGGAAATTATGTATTCGAGTTGTTTCTCCGCTGTAGACGGGAACTTAGTAACTAGAAGCATCCATGTGCCCCATGAGTGTCTTTTACGTCAAACGGTTTTCCAATACATGAGAATGGAGTTTCCACCCTAGGATTATCCCGATGAAACATCCCGAGATCCTAACCTAGTGGTCAACTCGAATCAAATTCTTGAGCATATATATATAAGGGAATACTGTCCGAGGTTTAATTGTTATGAGACTCGTGAAAATTGTGCCTTTAGACTGTGAAACGGGACGAACTAACTTGTTTATTTTAGCCTTTCATATTGACGGTCGATTTGACTCACGTTTTGTTAATCTTTGAGCTGGATTTTCTTCATGAACGAGTGATTAGGACTGAATTTGATTACTTTGCGGAATCATTATTCTGAGTGCAGCTCGCTTTTACGACACTCGTATTATTTAGAGAGAATTACAGGATAGTATTGATTAGGTTGAACACTATGAGTTGCACGATGATTCACGACATTCTTTTATTGAATTTAATTCTTTTTGCTTGAGGACAAGCAAAGGCTTAAGTTTGGGGGTATTTGTTAGGCGTATTTTCATACGCTTATTTATCATTATTTTGTAGTGTTTTGATGAGTGAAATTGTCTAAATGAGGTTTTAATGCCTTAATTTTGTATGATTGACAGGAAATTGAAGTCCGGAAGCTAAACCGAGGCAAAACGGCAAAACGCAAAATGGACTCGAGCCGCAGACAGAAGACACCACCAAGGGCGAGTAACTGTACTGTGCCGCGGCACAGCCCAGGTGAGCCGCGGCACAGAAGAATTAATTAACGCCCAGGCATTCAGCTGAAGGCGATGTGCCGCGGCACAGGTTTAGTGAGCCGCGGCACACTTGGCGGTTTTTGTATGTCCGCGCGGATTTTGGGCCGTTTCGAAGCCAGTTTTCGACCGACTGATACGGACGCGATTTGCTGATGTGCTGAGCTATAAATAGGGTTTAAGACCCTAATTAAATCATCTTGGAATCTTTGGATCTTTAACCTTGGAGAGCTTAAGCTTGGAGACGGCAGAAGAAGAGGGAAGCAGAAGAATTCAAGGGCAGAAGGCGGAAGCTGAAGAACGGAGGAATCCGAGCTTCATCTGCGTTTGAATTTTATGCTTTTGTTTATTTATTCTGTATTTTCAGTTTTTAGTATGTCAGGCTAAAGCCCCAATCTAGGGTTTTGATGAAACCTTTGTTTTGACAAATTGATTGAGATTATCCAATTTATTACCTTTTTATTGAGTTTTCCCAATTATGTTTAATGCTTGCAATTATCTGGCCAATAGTTGTATTGATTTAATCATTCACTTCGAATCGGGAGAGGAGATTTGGTGTGGAACTATTGGTGAGGACCGTTTTATTCTGTGAGATAGGAATATACTCATAGGAACTACGTGGCCTTTAGGAGATTTTATGCTTTTCGCCTATTGACGAATTAATTCACCTAGGGATAGAGTGCGTTATTCGCCTTTAGATAAATCTATTGACCTCGGGAGAGGCGGTAGAATATATTAGCAATCTCCGCCTTCAATAAATTGGGAAAATTATTTATCACGGATAATCGAGAGTAAATTCGGATAAACTAAGGTGGATTCAGAACCCTAGACTTGTTCATCATTTGATTTCTTTTATCCAAGATATTGTTTTCTACTGCTTAGTCTTTTATTAATTCTTTTAGTTATTAATCGCAAAACCCAAATTCGATTGTTCAGATAAAATTGGAATACGAAAAAATCGGTAGTTAGAGATTAAATCCTCGTGGGAACGATACTCTACTTATCACTTTATTACTTGTAAACGATGACGTGCACTTGCGTGTAGGAAATATCGCAACAACACTCTCGACCATAAAGTGCTTCAAACGGTGCAGCCTTAATACTCGCGTGATAACTGTTGTTGTACGAAAACTCAATCAAAGGCAAATGGACATCCCATCCATTCCCGAAATCAATCACAAAAGCTTGAAGCATGTCTTCTAAAGTCTGAATGGTTCTCTCACTTTGACCATCGGTCTGTGGATGGTATGCGGTACTCATGTCGAGATTCTTGCCAAAGGAATCCTAAAGCGACTGCCAAAAATTAGAAGTAAACCTAATGTCTCGGTCGGAGATGATAGATACTGGCGCCCCATGTCGAGAAACTATCTCCTTCATATAGAGTCTAGTCAACTTGTCCATACTGAAGTTCTCTCTGATCGGTAGGAAATGAGCATATTTCATTAGTCGATCGACTATAACCCAAATAACGTTGAAACCTGTTGGAGTCTTGAGAAGTTTGGTGATGAAATCCATCTTATTCCATTCCCCTTTCCATTCGGGAATCTCAAGTTGTTGTAGAAGACCAGATGGTTTCTGATGTTCGGCCTTAACCTTGGCACATGTAAGACACTTGCAGACATAATCAGCAATGTCAGCCTTCATGTTAGGCCACCAATACAACTTCTTTAGATCGTGATACATCTTGTCGGATCCTGGGTAGATAGAGTACTTTGACTTATGAGAATCGAGCATGATCAAGTCTCGCAGTCCTCCAAACAGTGGCACCTAACTTCCTCCTTTATATCACAACTGTAACACCCCAAACTAGGCGGATATTACAGTGCCGTGGACCCCCGACTGGGACTCACTAGGCGAAAGAAAACTGATGAATTAAATAATATAATTGTAGTACCGAACCACATTATATTACCAAATACTCCGATGAGGAGCTTAAGTACAATACACCAGGACAATACAGAATACTAGTATATTTTATATGAAGATAAAATACACAACACTGAATGAAACGGAGTATCCAAATGAAAATCTGCAGCGGAAAATAAATGACAACAACACGAATGACTGAAAAGATCGGGGGCCCCTACTAGTATCACTGGGACTCCTCGCCGTCAACATGCTCTTCCCGTGCCTTTGCCTTACCGTGACTGAAACAAAATCTCAACGGCCGCCATACGTAACAACAATCCTCAAGGGTTGAAAATACACAATCATGAGTTATCTTTAGTTATGAAATATCCTTAGTTATGAATTGAGCTGAAGAGGAGTATCATAGTACGCCCGTAATGTTCTGTGCAAGTGTACAAGACGAATGACCGGACACACCCGTCCTTGTACCTAATTAGTCTCATGGAGGTAATCGTTACCGTTTGCACAGTCCAATGTATCGATCCCAATACATGACCATCGCGTTCTCGACTAAAAATTCCACACATACGCACCCGACCACGCAATATGAACCCAGAAGGTCATATGAACAAGAATGTCCATAATGAATACCAATGAATAATAATCTGACAAAGTCAAGAATGACTCACCGAGATGAAAATAATGGTGAAGTGAATGATAGTTCAATGAAATGATTGGAACCGCCGTTCCTCATTAATGAAGTGATTATTCGACAATTACAAGTCTCAATACGGTTAATACAATGATGAATGAGTTATGATTATGAATGAACAACAACAAAAGGAATAAATATCATTTTAACCGAGTAAGAATTAACTTACACAACACCGATGAAGAATGTTCTTCCATGAACAAATGTCCTAAATGAAATGTCGGTCGCTCGAAAAACCTTGAATAACATAATTACCAACAATCCGCTCAAAATACGAATCAAACACGATTATAACGAATCTCAAAACGTCAATACGACTAAACCAAGTTCATTGGGGCATTATATCGAATACGTTGTGGCCAATCTCCGATTGTGTACAATCAAACCTCAATATACCAATATCAAATCCCCAAGAAGTGTTTCAATCCAACAAAACATCTTCAATACGATCAATAATCCAAAATGAATATCCAAAATCGTGATTACAACAACAATTAATCGAAAACCCCCAAATCCAACTCAATATTCCAAGTGTTCTTGAATAACCCTTCAATAATTCAATGAATCTTTATACAAACTCATAATCATATGCATATCCCTTCATATAACATGATTATAATGTCCAAAACATCATACCTCAACACAAAATCGAAATCCAAGATGTTGAAGAAATTACCTCTTGAAGATCCAAACACTCCGATCCGATGAACACGAGTTAAATCGAGTATCCAAGCTTCCCAAATGAATGAAGATGATGAAAATCTAACACTCAAGTGATTGATGATGGAAAATCCCTCCCTCAAGTTCTCTCTCTCGGAACAAAGTGAAAGAAATGGTGCAAATGAAGAAAAGTCCCGACCAACTCCTTATAAACTGCCGGAAGTTATGGTCGTAACTCGGCCTTCTTACGGCCGTAACATCCCAGGTCAACGGCCCTACGGCCGTAATTGTCCAACTCATACGGCCGTAACTCGGCTTCATCTAAAACACCTGTCGACATCCTTACGGCCGTACCCGCACACCTTACGGGCGTAACTCGGACGATACGGCCATATCCGGCCAAACTTACGGGCGTAAGCCCCCTTCGTCAAAAATGACGAGGCACCCTGCCTGTAACGTACGGTCGTATCCGGCCAAGCCTTACGGCCGTACCTTCCCTGTCTTACGGCCGTATGCCAAAACCCTTACGGCCGTAAGTCCCTCTCGTCCGACAAAACCTAAAATTTACGAATACCACTTACGGCCGTATCCTTCCCATCTTACGGCCGTAACTCGCCTTCGGCCAAAAATGCCTGGGCACCCTGCTGGACACGTGCGGACGTAACCGGCCAAGCCTTACGGCCGTACCTGCTCAACTTACGGCCGTATGTCGCAACCTTACGGCCGTATGTCGCAACCTTACGGCCGTAAGTCCCGTTCATCCAAAATGGCCTGAAAACAACGAACACCTGTTACGGCCGTAACCTACAATCCTTACGACCGTAACTCGTTGCTGGACAAGGTGAAAAATTCGATAACTCCGATTCCTCGCTACGATTGATGAATGATCCGACATACCATACGAATGTGAAAGTGAACAAGTCCAACACATGCCAAAGATGATACTCCCAGTACAAGACTACCCATCACGATGAAAATGATAATACTCCCGTCTCGATCTATAAACGGAGATGAAATGACGATTGGTAACTGATATACGGTTACAACATGCCAACAGTGAACGCAAATGAATGAATCATGAATGATGAGTGATTATTAATGAGTGAAAATTACTGAGTGACAATTACAGACTGATAATTACTGAATGATAATGAATGAATTACAATCGGGTATTACATACTCCCCCCCTTAAAAAAGAGTTTCGTCCACGAAACTAAGGGTCAAACAACTCGGGATACCTCTCCCGCATACTCTCCTCGGTTTCCTAAGTAGCCTTTTCGACTCCGTGTCTAGACCACTGAATCTTGAGCAAAGGAATCGTCTTGTTTCTCAACTGTTTGATTCGCCGCTCTAAAACTCGTATAGGACGCTCCCCATACGAATGATCATCCGCGATCTCGATTTCTTCGAACTGAAGTATGTGACTCGGGTCGGCAACATACTTCCGCAACTGAGATACGTGAAAAACATTATGAATTAGGATCAACGCCGGAGGTAAAGCCAATCGGTAAGCTAACTCGCATACTCGATCTAAAATCTCAAACGGTCCAATGAATCTCGGACTCAACTTTCCCCGTTTTCCGAAAAGGAAAATGCCTCGACTCGGGGATACCTTGACCAAAACGTGGTCACCCGTCTCGAACTCTAGTGGTCGACGACGATTATCTGCATATGATTTCTGTCGACTCTGAGCTGTCAACATACGACTCCTGATCAAAGCTACCTTATCACGGGCGGCTATAAGCATATCGGGCTCGGTGCCGATTGATTCTGATAAGTCATCCCAACACAAAGGAGATCGAGAACGACGACCGTACAATGCCTCGTAAGGTGCCATCTTAATCGAAGCATGCCAACTATTATTATACGTGAACTCAATCAACGGTAATTGGGCTTCCCAATCGTCTTTCCAATCGAGGGCGCATGCCCTCAACATGTCCTCCAATGTCTGAATAGTCCTCTCTGATTGTCCGTCGGACTGAGGATGAAAAGTGGTACTGAGATTAAGCTGAGTTCCCATAGCACGATGAACTGATTTCCAAAAATGTGACACGAATCGTCCGTCACGATCGGAAACGATACTTTTAGGAGCACCATGCAATCTCACTATCTCTTTGATGAACAACTGGGCCAGTCTCTCGGGACCCCACGTATCCTTAATCTCAAGAAAATGAGCCGATTTAGTCAAACGGTCCACAATTACCCAGATTGTATTCATGCCACGACGACTCATCGGCAAGCTCGTGATGAAATCTATCGAAATGTCTTCCCACTTCCACTCTGGAATAGGGAGAGGTTTCAGCATACCCGCCGGTCGCTGATGTTCAATCTTGACTTGCTGACAGGTTAAGCATCTCGAAACAAATTCTGCGACTTATCGCTTCATATTACTCCACCAGTAATTTTGTTTCAAGTCCTTGTACATCATTCTAGACCCCGGATGAACAGAATAAGGGGTAGCATGAGCTTCTCTCAAAATTGAGTTTTTCAACTCGTCATTCGCCGGTACGCACAACCGATTTTTAAATCTCAAAAGCATCCTCGTGGACCACGAATCCAGGGGCTTTCCCCTGAGCCACATCCTCATGGATGCGCAACAATGATGGGTCTGAACCCTGATTCTCTCTGATTGCCTCCTCAAGTGGCGATGAAATCTCTAACATGCAAAGTTGCCCTTGCACTCGCTGAAGCCAGACCTCGATCTTGGGTCTAAGGAATTCCTACTGAAGCTCCTTCTGAACTGTTAAACGAGCAAGAATTTGCTCCTGAACGGACTTACGACTCAAGGCATCGGCAACCACGTTTGCCTTACCCGGGTGGTACAGGATCTCGATATCATAATCTTTGATTAGTTCCAACCACCGCCTCTGTCGCATATTTAACTCCTTCTGAGTAAATATATACTTCAAACTCTTGTGATCGGTGAAAATCTGACAGGTGACGCCATAAAGGTAATGACGCCAAATCTTCAACGCAAAAACCACGGCTGCTAGCTCCAGGTCGTGGGTCGGATAATTAACCTCGTAAGGTCGCAATTGTTATGAAGCATAGGAAATAACCTTCCCATTCTGCATTAATACACATCCGAGACCGTGCCCGGACGCATCATTATAAACCACGAATCCTTCCGTCCCTTGTGGCAAGGAAAGTACAGGTGCTGAAATTAACCGGCTCTTGAGTTCCTCAAAACTCCGCTGACACGCGTCGGACCACGTGTATTTCTTATCCTTTCGCAAAAGGTTCGTCATTGGTTGAGCGATTTTAGAAAATCCTTCCACAAACCGCCGATAATAACCGGCTAATCCGAGAAAGCTTCAGATTTCCTTAACATTCTTTGGAGGTAACCAATCTTGGATAGCCTCCGTCTTCTGAGGATCAACACCCACTCCGTCTGATGAAATTACATGCCCGAGAAACGTCACTTCGGACATCCAGAACTCACATTTGGAAAACTTTCCATAGAGTTGCTCTCGTCTCAACACGTCGAGAACCTGATGAAGGTGAACCTCGTGCTCCTCTCGGTCACGAGAATAAACCAAAATGTCATCAATGAAGACAACAACAAACTTATCCAAAAAGTCGATGAAAACCCGATTCATTAACTCCATGAATACCGCAGGTGCATTAGTTAACCCAAACGGCATTAACACGAACTCATAATGACCATAGCGTGTACGAAACGCTGTCCTTGCGATACCCGACTCTCGAATTCGCAACTGATGATATCCAGATCTTAAGTCGATCTTGGAAAATACTGAATCTCCCTGAAGTTGATCTAAGAGATCATCAATACGGGGTAGATGATACTTATTCTTGATCGTCACCCTGTTCAACTCCCGATAATCAATACACAAGCGAAATGAACCATCCTTCTTCTTGACAAACAACACTGGTGCTCCCCACAGGGACGCACTCGGTCGGATATAACCTTTCTACAACAACTCCTCAAGTTGATTCTTTAATTCCTGCATTTCGGTCGGGGCCATCCGGTACGGTGCCTTCGATAATGGAGACGTACCAGGCTCCAACTCAATCGTGAATTCCACATCTCTCTATGGAGGCAAACCAGGTAACTCATCTGGAAATACATCGGCATATTCTCTCATTACCGGAATATCCGTCAACATTATTGGTGATTTCTCGGTTTTGGTCATATAGCACCAATAACCAATACACCCCTGACTGAGTAATTTCACTAGTTTCATCAAGTTAATGACCTTACCAGAACAGCCGGGATTACCTCCCTGAAAAACACATTCGACACCATCGTCTGAAATGATAGTGACCATACGCTTACGGACACTAATGATGGCATCATTACGATCCATCCAATCAATACCCAAGATGACGTCGTCTCTCGGCAAATCTACCACGATTAGGTCCGCTAGCCATATGCGGCCATGAAGCTGAATCGGATAATTCTGAATCTCACGATTTCCGATAATTCGTCTACCATCAGGTAGACCAATGACATAAGGCTCACAACTAGTAGCACTACCCAGACGTAGTCTACTCAAACATGACTCGGAAATGAATGAATGTGATGCACTAGTATCAAAAAGGGAACACACAGGTTGAGATAGAATATCGAGTGTACCTGAGATCATCCGGGCCTCTGGATCGTCGGTCTTCTTCATCTCATAAATCAGGGGCTTGCTAGTCTCGGCACCGGACGCTCCCGTCTGATGGCTAAAGGCTCCACCTTTATTCACTCCTGTCGTCTTGAGCAGCCCGAGTGGCTTTGATTATGAACAGTGATCGCTTGGGCGTGAGATGACTCCGGAGTAGGTTTGGAGTCCCTTCGGCAAAAACGGGCCTTATGCCCACCAATCCCACAGTTATGACACGTGACAGTCTGTCTCGGACACTTGGTGCTGACATGACCAAGATCCCCACAGTTAAAACAGGTGATGGCCGAACTGGCTGCTCGGGACTGCGATTCTGCCGGTCTGGATGCCACAGGAGGTCGCTCAGAGAAAGTAGTGTCCGCACGAGGCTTCTTGAAGGTTGTGTGACCGCCTTCAGACTGATTACGATTTTTCGATTTCTCGCTAGCAGATGAAGGTTGCTGCTTAGAAATCTCCTTAGCAGTAAGCTAATAAGTAAGAGCCTTCTCAATAAATTCGGTCAGAGTGGTGCAATTATAATTGAGTAACTGTATCCGCATCCGGGGTTTCAGCCTCTTGCTGAAATACTTAATCTTATCTGCCTCGGAGTGAATGATAGATGAGGCGAACGGAAGAAGTTCTTGAAATTTCTCGGTAATGGCGAGAACATCCTCGTCTGCTGAGGGGTCGGAAATGAGTAATTCTGATAGCTTGGCCTCCCTGAGTGGGTCCGGATAATACCTCTCCATCATGAGAGTCTTGAATTGATCCAAGTACATGATCTGTCGGTGGGCTTCAACGACAACCACCAAGAATGAGCGCTCTTACCCAGATAGTAAGCCGCAACTGAAACTTTGTGTCCTTCGGGACACTCTACCATAGCAAATAACTTCTCGAAATGTTCGAGCTAATGAATAATATCCGTCGGCTCAGATGAGCCCTCAAAAGTAGGTGGCCTTTGGCGAGAGATATCGCCGATGATATTGCCTACACTCCTGTCTTGCCTCTGAGGTGGCGGCGGAGGAGCCTGTTGATTTTGATTAGCTGAGTTATGCATCGTCTCCATTAGTTGTGCCATCTGAGTCATTTGGGCCATCATGCCCTGCATAAAAGCGAGTGGGTCAACCCGAACACCTTCTGACTGAGCTGTGTCCCGGGTACGACTCCCCGATAGTGAATGATCACGTCCAGGTGAATGAGTAGCAGAGTCAATGCTTGATGAGTTAGCATTATTCCTTGCGTTCGCACGTGTATTCACACGAGCAGGGATTCGGCCCGCACCGCGGCCTCGTCCTCCGCATCCTCTGCCTGCTCTCTCCATACCAAAGTAGGAAAGTCACATGATGATTATATCTCTCGCATGAATATCACATTATGATTACGTCATGAATGATGAAAATGAGCATACGCGCTCTAGCATAGTGATTACATGAATGATTAACTGAGGTGAAATGATTATCTGATGAAACTCTCGAAATGATTATCTTGAACAAGTTAACAAGATTAATGATATGATCCTCAATATCAACAACTGAACTGTGAAATGAACTGAGTGATTAATGAGTTAACATGATCGTCCTGATCAAAATGAATGATGACGAGGATTGTTGACTAATGAATGATGAATGAATGATTCTTATTGCTAGAAATTATACCATGGCGTTAGAAGTCTTACAGTTCTTTCGGTCTGATTGGCTCGGCATTTGCACAGGTCACACGTGACGTGAAAGTCCAATGATACTAGCCCGATGACGATGATTTCAAATGAGACATGACTCGGAAGGTAGTATTCAAAACCACTCTCCGATACCAACTCTGTAACACCCCAAACTAGGCGGATATTACAGTGTCGTGGACCCCCGACTGGGACCCACCAGGCGAAAGAAAACTGATGAATTAAATAAGATAATTGTAGTACCGAACCACATTATATTACCAAATACTCCGATGAGGAGCTTAAGTATAATACACCAGGACAATACATAATACTAGTATATTTTATATGAAGATAAAATACACAACACTGAATGAAACGGAGTATCCAAATGAAAATCTGCAGCGGAAAATAAATGACAACAACAAGAATGACTGAAAAGATCGGGGCCCCCTACTAGTATCACTGGGACTCCTCGCCGTCAACATGCTCTTCCCGTACCTTTGCCTTGCCGTGACCTGGAAACAAAATCCCCAACGGGGTCAGTTACATAGAACAACAATCCTCAAGGGTTGAAAATACACAATCATGAGTTATCTTTAGTTATGAAATATCCTTAGTTATGAATTGAGCTGAAGAGGAGTATCATAGTACGCCCGTAATGTTCTGTGTAAGTGTACAAGACGAATGACCGGACACACCCGTCCTTGTACCTAATTAGTCTCACGGAGGTAATCGTTATCGTGTGCACAGTCCAATGTATCGATCCCAATACATGACCATCGCGTGCTCGACTAAAAATTCCACACATCCGCACCCGGCCACGCAATATGAACCCAGAAGGTCATATGAACGAAAATGACAATAATGAATACCAATGAATAATAATCCGACAAAGTCAAGAATGACTCACCGAGATGAAAATAATGGTGAAGTGAATGATAGTTCAATGAAATGATTGGAACAGCCGTTCCTCGTTAATGAAGTGATAATTCGACAATTACAAGTCTCAATACGGTTAATACAATGATGAATGAGTTATGATTATGAATGAACAACAACAAAAGAAATGAATATCCTTTTAACCGAGTAAGAATTAACTTACACAACACTGATGAAGAATGTTCTTCCACGAACAAATGTCCTAAATGAAATGTCGGTCGCTCGAACAACCTTGAATAACACAATTACCAACAATTCGCTCAAAATAGGAATCAAACACGATTATAATGAATCTCAAAACGTCAATACGACTAAACCAAGTTCATTGGGGCATTATATCGAATACGTTGTGGCCAATCTCCGATTGTTTACAATCAAACCTCAATATACCAATATAAAATACCCAAGAAGTGTTTCAAACCAACAAAACATCTTCAATACGATTAATAATCCAAAATGAATATCCAAAATCGTGATTACAACAATAATTAATCGAAAACCCCCAAATCCAACTCAATATTCAAAGTGTTCTTGAATAACCCTTCAATAATCCAATGAATCTTTATACAAACTCATAATCATATGCATATCCCTTCATATAACATGATTATAATGTCCAAAACATCATACCTCAACACAAAATCGAAATCCAAGATGTTGAAGAAATTACCTCTTGAAGATCCAAACACTCCGATCCGATGAACACAAGTTATATCGAGTATCCAAGCTTCCCAAATGAATGAAGATTATGAAAATCTAACACTCAAGTGATTGATGATGGAAAATCCCTCCCTCAAGTTCTCTCTCTCGGAACAAAGTGAAAGAAATGGTGCAAATGAAGAAAAAGTCCCGGCCAACTCCTTATAAACTGCCGGAAGTTACGACCGTAACTCGGCCTTCTTACGACTGTAACATCCCAGGTCAACGGCCTTACGGCCGTAACCGGCCAACTCGTACGGCCGTAACTCGGCTTCGTCTAAAACACCTGCCGACATCCTTACAGCCGTACCCGCACACCTTACGGGCCTAACTCGGATGATACGGCCGTATCCGGCCAAACTTACGGGCGTAGGCCCCTTTCGTCAAAAATGACCAGGCACCCTGCCTGTAACGCACGGCCGTATCCAGCCAAGACTTACGGTCGCACCTTCATTGTCTTACGGCCGTATGCCGAAACCCTTACGGCCGTAAGTCCCTCTCGTCCGACAAAACCTGAAATTTATGAATACCATTTACGGCTGTATCCTTCCCATCTTACGGCCGTAACTTGCCTTCGGCCAAAAATGCCTGGGCACCCTGCTGGACACGTACAGCCGTAACCGGCCAAGCCTTACGGCCGTACCTGCTCAACTTACGGCCGTATGTCGCAACCTTACGGCCGTAAGTCCTGTTCGTCCAAAATGGCCTGAAAACAACGAACACCTGTTACAGCCGTAACCTACAATCCTTCCGGCCGTAACTCGTTGCTGGACAAGGTGAAAAATCCGATAACTCCGATTCCTCGCTACGATTGATGAATGATCCGACATACCATACGAATGTGAAAGTGAACAAGTCCAACACATGCCAAAGATGATACTCCCAGTACAAGACTACCCATCACGATGAAAATGATAATACTCCCGTCTCGATCTATAAACGGAGATGAAATGACGATCGGTAACTGATATACGGTTACAACATGCCAACAGTGAACGCAAATGAATGAATCATGAATGATGAGTGATTATTAATGAGTGAAAATTACTGAGTGACAATTACAGACTGATAATTACTGAATGATAATGAATGAATTACAACCGGGTATTACAACAACGTTCCATACGCACACTTCTTAAACCTCTTCTGTATCATACCATAAAGATTCTCACTCTTAAGATCTTCTTGCTTCACGGCTTCTTCTTGAGCATGGATAATTTGGGTGGGAAGGTTTAAATTGACCGTCAAAACCAAATCTCAAACTCTTAGCGGCTTCAACCATTCCTTTCGGCTCAAGGTATCTGCCACAATGTTCGCTTTTACCGAATGATATCGAATTTCAGAGTCGTATTCACTCAAATTTTCTAACCATCATCATTGTCGCATATTCAACTCCTTCTGATCCAAGATATGCTAAAGATTCTTATTATCGGTAAAGACAACACACTTCGTCCCATATAGATAGTGCCTCCATATGATAAGTGCAAATACCACTGCTCCTAACTCCAAATCATGTGTGGTATATTTCTCCTCATGAGTCTTTAGTTGTCTGGAAGCATACGCCATGACCTTCCCTCTTTGCATCAAAACTGCTCCTAACCCTTGATGCGACGCATCACAATAAACTACGAAATCTTCAACCCCATCTGGCAATGCCAAAATCGATGCACTGCAGATATTCTGTTTCAAGATTTGAAATGCTTCTTCTTCATCCTTTCCCCACACATACTTCTTTTCATTCTGAGTCAACATGGTTAACAGTTTAGCTATTTTGGAGAATCCCTCGACGAATCTCCGGTAATAACCAGCCAATCCCAGAAATTGACGAATTTATGTGGCATTGCCCCGTTCTCAATAGCTTCGATCTTCGTGGGATCCACATGTAACCCTTTGCTGTCAATCACATGACCAAGGAATTGTACCTTACGAATCCAAAATCCACACTTAGAGAACTTTGCGTACAATTGTTCTTCCTTGAGTAACTTAAGAATCGTCGTCAGATGTTGCTTGTATTCCTCTTCACTCTTGGAGTAGATCAAGATGTTGTCGATGAAGACTATAACGAACTTGTCCAAATATGGTTTACACACTCGGTTCATGAGAACCATGAATATCGCAGGTGCGTTTGTCAAACCAAATGGCATCACTTGAAACTCATAATGACCATAACGGGTCCTGAACGCTGTCTTGGAAATATCCTCTTCCCGAACTCCGAGTTGATGATAACCTGATCGTAAGTCTATCTTAGAGTAGTAACATGATCCTTGTAGCTGATCAAACAAATCGTCGATTCTCGGTAACGGGTAGCGGTTCTTCACTGTTAACTTGTTCAACTCACGGTAGTCAATACACATTCTGAATGGTCTGTCCTTCTTCTTAACAAATAACACTAGAGCTCCCCAGGGTGGGGAACTAGGTCGAATAAACCCTTTATCCAACAACTCTTGCAATTGCTTGGACAACTCTTCCATTTCTGACAGAGCTAATCGATACGGTGCACACGCTACAGGTGCAGATCCCGGAACTAGGTCAATATGGAATTTCACTTATCGTACCGGTGGGAGACCTGGTAGATCTTCAGGAAATAATTCAGGAAAATCATGCACAATTGGAACATCCTCGAGTCACTTCTCTCCCGACTCCTTCTTAGCCACATGTGTTAGGAATGCATGATATTTTTTCTCGATGTACTTCAAGATCTTAATACAAGATATGATATTCAAACGAGTTCCACTAAGGTCAACTCAGACAATCAAGGTTTCACCATTGAGAGGGATATGGACAACTCGTTCACCACAAACAATACTCGCCTGGTGCTTGGATAATCAATCCATACCAACTACTACGTCGAAGCTTCTGAGTTCAATAGGCATGAGATCGATACTAAACGGTTGATCTAAAAGGTTTAGGGTACAACCTCGGATTATGGTGCAGGTGTTAACTAGGTTGCCATTAGCTAGTTCGATGCTATAACTAGTGTTTAGAGAGGTAGGGGTGAGTTCAAGTAGCGGAGAATTCTTAGAAGATATAAAACTCATACCGGCACCCGAATCAAATAAAACTTTAACACGAAGGTTGTTGAGTAGAAACGTACCGGTGACTACATTCGGATCTTGCTGTTGCTCTCCATTTCCCATCACATATGCTCTACCATGAGCGCCTCCAGTTCCCTGACCGTTGTTCTTTGGGCAATGACTCCTGTAGTGACCACGCTCTCCACATCCATAACAAGTTACCACGGGCTGTGCATTCGCCCCAATAGCCACAGCTCTGTTCTTACAATTCTTAGCAATATGTCCAGTCTTCTGACACCTCTGACACTTAATTGCACATGGCCCAGCGTGATGTTGGTTACACTTATCACAAAATGGATGCGGTCCAGCATACCCTCCTACTTGTGCTGGTGCTGCCACAAAAGCCTTGAAAATCTGTTGTCTTCTTTTCTGCTGGTAGTGATGGTTATTGTTACGGTACTGGTTGTTGTTGTTGTGATGGTTACAATTAGGGTGATTGTTGTTGTTGCGGTTGTTGAAGTTGTTGTAGTTGTTGTTCCTTCTGTTTTCCTCCCGCTTTCGCTTGTTATTAAAGTTGTTCCCCTTCTGAACAGTACCATGCTTAACCACTTGATCCATAAGACATTCAGCTATACAGATAACATCATCTAGAGTCTGAGAGTTGTAAGACGTCACATGCCCTTCAATAATGGGAGGTAAACCACCAATGAACCTCTCCAGTAACTTCTCATTATCTGGCACTATGTGAGCACAGAACACCTTCAATTCTTGGAAACGATGCACATAAGTAGCAAGATCAACACCTTTCACAGCCAAATAACAGAACTCAGTCTCCAACTTCCTCATATCACTTCGAGAACAATACTTCTTGACCATATCCATCTTGAAATCTTCCCACTAAGTAGTATAGGCATTCTCCAAACCAATACTCTGAGCATAAGCAGTCCACCAAGACAAAGCATGTTCCACCAAAGTACCTGTCGCATACCTCACCTTGCAATCCTCCGAACAGTTACTCCTTTGAAACACTGACTCCATTTTCTCAAACCACTTAGTTAAACCAACAGCTCCTTCAGTTCCCTTAAAGGTAGTAGGCTTACAGTCCATGAAATCCTTATAAGTGCAGAAATGGTTATTGTTGGCAGCTTGTGCTCCTGCTTGTCCAACATTCTGGTTGCCAACACCTGCTTGCCCGGCAAGTGCCGCAGCAATGCCGTCATTAATCAATTGCTTGATCGCAGCCTGGGTCATCTTCCTAGGTGGCATAATTCTATCAATCATTACAAATGTACAACACTGTAAGTATTTGATCAACGTAATAGTATCACATCACAATACAAATAACACCATGATAACATCATAATATAGCACACATTCAATATCAATAATAGTACATCACCAAAATACATCATAGATTTAATACTTGCCATAAGTCTTACAAGATATGCAAAACGAGTACAAGTTTCTGATAAAATCTACTAACTGAAACTATTCAGTTTAGTACGTACAAAGGTAAAATACTATCCTGACACTAAACTACCATAAATGAACTAATCACCACACTCTCACTCACGATCTCCATACACAGCCAAAACATCAAAACTGTTGTCAAATCGGAATCGGGCCATCCTATCATAGTATGCCTGTCTATGCATAGCATGTACCTCATCCCACAACTCCTGAATGCTACGGTGATAGCGACGACTATCAATTTCAATGAATACCTCCTTCATAGTCAGCTGATCCACCATCTTCTCGACTTCAGTCATCCTCTTCTCCAATGATACTAACCTCTCCTGAATCTCAGCCTCTGTCTGCTCTGCTGCCTTCAACCTCACAGCATGATCATACGACTCGATGTACAACTCGTCTGTAACTCTCATGTTGGCCACTAAGTATACAGGATACAGCTTCGAGAGTGTTTTAAACAACAAGCTGTACGGTTTTCAAATCTCAGTGCATAGCGGAAGTCTTGACAAAGTAAGTTGCTGTAAATACAGCAACTAGATATGAAATGTATACTTAAAGATAATTACAAATATTAAAATAGTAAATGCAGAAGGTAATTAACACAGTAATTAAAGTGGTTCGAGGTAAACCCCTCTACGTCCACTGGTCCTCCACACAGGAGTAAAAATGTTTATTATAAATACTACGTACACAACTACGTATTTATAATCAAACCTAATCAGTATATCATTCACACAGATTGATATAATGATCTTAGCCTTCAAACATTCAAACAGATTGGTTTAGCTTTCACTTGACTGGCTTCTTCACACACAGTTCCGAAGCTTCATCTTCTTCAATGCAAGTCTGTCACACACAGTTCGGGAAGAGCAAGGATTCTCAGTCCACACAGGGCTGACGGGTTTGTTCAAGGGTTAGAACAATATTTGAACAACAACTTTGACTTTCTGAGCTTTTAGCTGATGATGTGTTGTTCACGGTTTTGAGCACTGTATATCTCTTCTTTCAGAATAGCAGAATGCCTTGGGAGATATGTTTGCTCTGAATATTCATGTAAGCACTTGTTTCACTTGCGTATTAGTTCGATCATTTGTTCGTTTGTTTGCATGTATATCTGTCTGTAGATCTTCAAATGTTGGGGATATATATAGCTTTCTGAAATATATCTGTTGATATAAATCCGTTGAGCAAGATTCCGTTCCAACAGGATGATGTATTTGAATAAAACACGATCCGAATTTTGCGCTAGATTGAAGATCTCTGACAGCTTGATATTTAAATACTTTATCATTTATTATTTAAATATATCTTCTCAAATGGGACTTTGACCTAGTAAATAACAAAGATTCCTTTTTGTCCTGTTTGGATGCTGTATGGAATGATAGCTGTATTGTCGATTCGAGACAGCTTCCATACTTCTTTGATAGCTGTATTATTGATTCTGTATGCTGGGGCTACAAGAAGTCTTCGATACAGGTTGATATCTTTTGATCAGCTTTTCGATACAGTTGCTTGCTGTATGCTGGATTGGCATATTTGTCAAAACATTCTGTCTTGATCTTTTCGATACAGGGATTGTTTGTCCTGACAATCTCGATACAGGGATTGTTATCCCAACAATTTACCCCTTTATGATAATTTGCCAAGTCCTTCCAAGTCTTCTTTTTAAAACTTTATGATGTTATCCAAACATCCTTGACGATGCCAAAACTTTGACATTTAGCGTCTTGAAGGAGGGCAGGCTTCTTGGTCTTCTGTTCGAATGATCCGGTCTTCAGCATTTAGCCTAATACTAAGAACTGCTCGCAGGCAAGTTCAGCTTTTATAAAAAATGATACATGTTTAAACTTATGATTGGCGCGCAGGCACAATCTTACATTGGATTCTAGATACATACAACTTAAACTATGAACTGTTCGCAGACAAGTTCTTTACAGCTTATGTATTAAGATAAGTTTCATATTTGAGTACATCAAGGATAAATTTAAGTGTTTGTAAGATACAATAACACATTAGATTACGAGCTGTAATCTTTCAAGACAGGCAAAAATTTTATTGATATTAAAACGAAGAGTAAAAAAATTTTCTGTTCTGAAAATAAGATTACAAAAAAAACAATACAAGGAAATTCTAACTCCTGTAGTCTGAATGCCTCCATAGCCTTTTAGGGTCATTCTTGGTACCCTTCCACCAGTTTTGATGTGCGTCCCTGTCTCGATTTAGATATAAGTCTTGACCTTCATATGATTTATCGAAGACTAGGATCCAATCCTCTGGATGGGTAACCAAGTCACCATTCTTGTGCTTTAACTTCATCTGCAGCTGTAGTGGGAGCGTTCCTTCTTCCAGCCTTTTCTTGAACTCCTCTGCGGCTTCTTTTACCGTCCTGCATCTATTGAATAATGAGGATTCCCTGATAGGAACAACAAAGTGTCTTAGCAGCTCATTTCTCCTCTAGTTTTTGATCTCTTCAGCACTAGGCTGTTGGTCGGATGGGAGGTTTATAGCTTGCGGCTTTCGGACTAGGCTCTTCCAAGGATACTTAGGATCCTGGAATTCTGGTCGCTCTCACTGTATCCTAACATTTGGAGATGTGATACGGGCTATATCAGCAGTGATGGAGTCTTCAAAAGGAGCTAACAATTCTTTCTCTTGCTCCAGCCTCGTTCTCCTTGCATCTTCCCTCGATTCTTCCCCCTTTTTGGCATCATCAAGGTATGACACCTTTTCATCAAGCCGTTCCAGGATTTTCAAAGCAGCATCCTATTTCATCTCAATATTAGTCATTTTATCAACAAGAGAGGAGAGCACCTGCGACATATCTTGAATTTTCTTGTCGTCGGCTCGAAGCTGGGAACTGGATTCGATCAGAGCAGATGCTGTCTTGGCCTCAGACATGCGTAGATTTGATTGCTCTTCTCTCAGGATCTGCTCCTGGTTTCCTTGCAATTGGTCAGTGCCTGCTTGAAAACATGTGGCAAGACAGTAAAAGCTTCTACCACCCAGGAGACTTTGTGCTTCAGCCCTGTCATTTCTTCGATGGCAGATGTGTGTAGCCAATCAAGAGCTTTTTCCACAGAGTACAAGGCATTGACGGCATCCTGGATGAAAACAGTTTGGAGTCCAAGAGCATGTAATCACTCTTTTCTTGTGGCAGTCCTAGGAGAGTCTGGCTGTGCAAAATCATCAACTCCGTTCAACCGTCTCAAACTCACATTGGGACGTGAATTGAGTTGTACATCCTCAGGTATTATACCGTCGTCGGATTCCAAGGTGGTTGAGGGTGCGGGAGTATCAGATTCGGGCTCGGTGACAGGGGGTGCTGCATCCTCCTTTGCTGAAGTGGGATCTGAAGACATGGATACAGGAGGGACTGATTCCTCCGGCTGTCTCTCAGCTTCCGCCTAATCCTGCAGAAGGACTGATTCCTCCTACTGGATGGCACTGGATTCTTCTTCTACTTGGGTGGCGACAGGAACGGGTGCCTGTTGCGAAACAGATTGTTCCTCCGCGACATGAGGGGCTGCATCCTCATTAACAGTGTCTTGTTGATGGGGAGGTGATTGATGTTGACTTGAAGTTCCTGCACCCATCTGAAATTCAGATTCTTCACGACTCTTTCTTAGACCAGCTTGTAGGGCATCGTCATCATCGTCTGAGTCGGGATCTGACTTTGGACTTTCGGTAGATTCCACGGACTTAGCTTTACCTTTATTTCGTGCCTCGGCTTTTTCAAATAGATGGCTCTCAATAAGCTCTTTAACGCATAGGTTGTCCCATTGGATCAGGACATCAGTATCTTGATTGTCCGTCACTTCCAAAACAAATCTTTCTTCGTTACTCCATTAGCTCTAGTTATACAGAGTTTCGTACGGAGCAAGTCTGTAATTCTTCCATTGGACAAACTGTTTGTAAGCCTGTTCGATTTGCACATGTAGTAAGGTTTTGTTAATAATTGTATCCGGGGAGGGGCTGCGTACAGCGCCTGGGTTTGCTGTAGGCATGGATTCCTCTACAGGTGTGGAATCCTGTATCGGAGAGGGATTTCTTACAGGGGTTGGTACCTTGATGGGAGATGGATCCTGAACGGGTGTGGAATCCCGTATAGGAGAAGTAGCTATTGGCTCCAAAGTGGAAGCCAACTCGCCAGAGTCTTGTATGTTGGCAGATGTCTGAGCATCCGTCATAGCTGCCAAAGGCTCGGGATCTACTGTATCGACAGTAGCAGGCATGTCTTCCACATGGGTTGGGCCCTGGGAGAGTTGTTCAGTGGGTTGAGCCATGGAAGAAGCGTTCTTGGAGATTTCTGTGGCCCTAACTTTTGAAAGCCTCCTAAGCTTCCTTTTCGGCTTCTCAACAGCAACTGGAGTTTTACTGTGAGATATTTTTCTCTTCCTTGAAGTCTCCTCGCTATGAGACTTTGAAGATACGTCCCTTGGATCGGCAGAAAGCAGCAAATTGCGAACATAGGGCCTGTTAGAAATGAGGGGTCCTTTCCTGAAGATGGTGGGTCGGATGCTTCCCATATAAATGCGAGAAGTGATCTTCTTGGGTTTTTCATCTTGCGGAACACCGCATTTGGTCAGAATATAGTTCAATAGCAAACCAAAGGATTTCTTCTGCGAAGAAGTCTTAGAAACTTCTTCCTGCAACCGTTTGAGGATGATTTGACACCAGTTGACCTTCTCACAGGTCATTATTGCAACCATCATCCTAACCCTAAGATTGGTGCAGATCTCAAAAGCACCAGTTCTGTTCTCAATAATACGACAACAGAAATCATGTAAGTAGACTGTTGCTACCCGAAATATTATCTGGAGATAGATATTGTTGGAATGGATGGGCAGCAAACAAGGTGCGAGAGCACGTCCGTGGGAATGGAAATAACACAAGATTTTCCGGGTTTGTTATGCCTGGGCTTGAATGCTCTCGCGAGATGTTATTAATACCAATACGTTGGAGTACAAATATTAATGTAAGAATGCAATTACAATGAGTGTAAAAGATCCTAATAATCTAGCTCTAGAGTGTTGGTCTTTGTTGGAAGAACTAGAGTTGTTCTGAGTTCTTGTTCTCATTTTTGCCGACCGACTTAGGATTAAGAGGTTGGAAAGTGAGAGATAGAAAGATGTCTGAAGTGTATAGCGTTGCCAATAGTTCGATAGCGTAGGAAGCCAGCAAGCCGAGAATGCAGAGAGAGCAGACCCTTTTCCCAGTGCAGGATTCCTTCTATTTATAGGAGCTGGGATGCCTTAATCCTGACGGGCGATCACCTTTCCTGTATTATAAAATGGGGGCGATCGTCTTTCAGCACATGGGCTGGTTGCCTTAAAGTCTGTGGGTGCTGCTGGCAGCCAGCTGCGCGGACCAATGAGAAGTATGCACACGTCCTGAGTCGCTGTACTGGGAGGTCCCACCTTGCACCTTTCGGCGGGTTTGTCGGTAGGTGAGATTGGTGACAGGCTGTGGTCAACGATCCATGTTCTGCGGCGCAATTCGCGGATATGCACATGGGTCCTTGCTTCCAGTTTCGGCCTTCGCAGACTAGACGGACGTCGGATTTGCGCGCGGCATGAGGCGGTCGTCCTTGGCCGGGCACCAGAGTCGATCGCCAGGTGCCAAGTGACGATCGCCCTAGATGTCGATCGCTCGGCACTTGGACTTGACCTGGGACCTTCGATCGGCCAGTCTGCCTTGGTCGTTTTGGCTCTGGTTCGGTTGCCCAATGCTTGCCGATCGCCTGTCAAGGCGTATAAATCTCGACACAACAATTGCCCCCCAGCTTGCTCCAATGTCGAAGACATGGGGTGAGGTGGTTCCACTGGCGATTGTTTAGATAATGACGGGAGATCCGATTGCTTGGGAAAGCTGATTGTTTCGGTCTTGTACTTATGATCTTCAATTTTGCAGATCCCTAGCGGAAAGCTGATTGTTTCGACATTGAGGAACCGCGCACGGTCGCGGAGTTCGATGGACAGACCTCCATGATCGTGTCTTGTGCGCGAGAGACATTCCACTTGTAGGTTTGTCTCGTGACTCATTTTATTGTGAGGGTCCTCCGTTAGGCTGCGCCCGCCTCGTATTTAAACGAAGGGCGTGCGGTCTCGATCTGGAGGAGTCCTTGCACGGGGCGTCGTCGGATTAATCGACTCCACGTCCGCGGCTTGTTAGCACTTTTCTACCTCGGCTCGTCATGTTAGATGACAATCCTCGACGGTATACGTTGTGATGGGGGTAGGGACGCGTCGCATTGTCCGGGTCCACCAAGTTAGATGATAAACCTTTGAGGGCGGGCGAGCGTGTCCACAGATTTGTTTGGAGAGTCCTTCGGCTACACCAGCCACGTATTTAAACGAAGGGCGAGCGATCGCAGCCCAAAGGAACCTTGCATGGTCGAAGCTGTCGGTTCCATCGACTTCCAGGACCATGGCTGCACTCTTCCACCTCGGATCGACATGTTAGATGGCGATCCTCGACGGTGTACGTTGTGCTATGGGAGGCGATCTCGTGCCTAGGTCCATCATGTTAGATGATGAACCTTTAGAGGGCGAGCGAGTCCTCCCTTTGTTAGAGATGTTGTTTGATCTTGGCGATCGTGTTTGAAGACTGATGATCGTCCTTCGGACGCCGATCGCGACACTCAAAGGTGAAAAAGTAACCTCCGCCCGGCCAAAAAATCTACGGCCTTGGCGCGGAAGATTGCGTAGGTCGGGGGAACGTCTTTCGTAAGGTGCCTGAACATGGGCGTAAGACCATTGAACCCCCCTAGGACCAAGTAGAGGGCGATCTCGTCGGTTATGGGCTCGCCGTTGAGGATTATCTCGTCCACCCGATCGATGTAGTATTCGTCAGATTCGTCTTCCCCCTGCCTGATTTTTATCATACGGTGGGGGCCTTCTGTTCGAGCGACCTTGGCGGCGAAGTATGATGTGAAGACGCTCGCCAGCTGTTCAAAGGAGCTGATGGATCACGGTGGCAATGAAGTGTACCACCTGTGGGCTAGATCGCCTAGCATTAATGGGAACATTCGGCATCTGGTCGGGTCTGATGCCCCACATCAAGTCATATAGATCCGGAACTTGCTCAGGTGAGTCTCGGGGTCCGACCTCCCCTCGTACAAAGGTGTTTGAGGAGGAGTGATCCTTGGTTGCACGGAAGCGAGCTCGATGTGGACCGCGAGCTGCTCGCTCGGCCCAGCAATCTGTCTCTTGGCGCCTGCCCCAATGTCTAGGAGCGCCTTCATGTCATCGAGCTGGCGTTGCATTGCGGCCATCGCCGTAGCTTGGTCGCTCGTGGTTTGTCTCTCGGAGCAGGAGCCGAGGCGATCGTGTACCGATCTCCTGGCTCTATGGTAGGCGATGAGATCGTCGTCGCCGATCTTGGTTCTTCGGCGAGGAGGATCCAGATGGCTGACCTGCCTTCTGGGAGTTGGGTACGCCGAACTCCTGGTGACGGATTCGGGCTCCGTCGTCTCCGCTGTTTGGAACTGATCGAGCGAGAGGCTAGAGCCGTCCCTCGGGGGCGGGATCGAGAGTCTAGCGCCGCCGCGGCTACCCTCCGCCGTAGTTTGGGGCTCGGATTGAGCCAAAACAAGACATTCGGTGGTTCTGAGAGTGGTTCTCTTCGCTGTGGTGGCAGACACCACGATTCTGAAGGCTTTCTTTTGAAGAACAGTGAGTGTTTCTTCAAATATGTGTCCCGGAGAACTGTGAGTGTTCTTCGAGACGGTAGGAATGAAAATGAAGGTTAAGATCCCCTTCTTATAGCGCCAATTGTCGCTGCCCGAAATATTATCCGGAGATAGATATTGCTGGAATGGACGGGCAACAAACAAGGTGCGAGAGCACGTCCGTGGGAATGGAAATAACACAAAATTTGCCGGGTTTGTTAGGCCCGGGCTTGAATGCTCTCGCGAGATGTTATTAATACCAATACGTTGGAGTACAAATATTAATGTAAGAATGCAATTACAATGAGTGTAAAAGATCCTAATAATCTAGCTCTTAAGTGTTGGTCTTTGCTGGAAGAACTAGAGTTGTTCTGAGTTCTTCTTCTCGTTTCTGCCGACCGTCTTAGGATTAAGAGGTTGGAGAGTGAGAGATAGAAAGATTTCCGAAGTGTATAACGTTGCCAAGAGTTCGACAGCATAGGAAGCCAGCAAGCCGAGAGTGCAGATAGAGCAGACCCTTTTCCAAGTGCAGGATGCCTTCTATTTATAGGAGCTGGGATGCCTTAATCCTGACGGGCGATCGCCTTTCCTGTATTATAAAAAAGGGGGCGATCGTCTTTCAGCACATGGGCTGGTTGCCTTAAAGTCTGCGGGTGCTGCTGGCAGCCAGCTGTGCGGACCAATGAGAAGTCTGCACGCGTCCTGAGTCGCTGTCCCGGGAGGTCCCACCTTGCAAATTCGGCGGGTCTGTCGGTAGGTGAGATTGGTGACAGGCTGTGGTCAACGATCCATGTTCTGTGGCGCCATTCGCGGATATGCACATGGGTCCTTGCTTCGAGTTTCGGCCTTCGCAGACTAGATGGACATCGGCTTTGCACGCGGCATGAGGCGGTTGTCCTTGGCCGGGCACCAGAGTTGATCGCCAGGTCCTTAGATGTCGATCGCTCGGCACTTGGACTTGACCTGGGACCTTCGATCGACCAGTCTGCCTTAGTCGTTTTGGCTCTGGTTCGGTCGCCCGATGCTTGTGCTGATCGCCTGTCGAGGCGTATAAATATAGACACAACATAGACAAAAGGTAAACATAAATTTTTCTTATGGCAATAGGTGTGAACCGTTTCAACTGAGGATGAATCGGTGAACAAGCCATAGAAAGTGGTTAACATTTCATGGGACCCAAAGGTCTCCAGATCTTCCATTGACAGACCGTCAGCAGGTAGCCTGTAGATATTTTGGAGTAGCTCTTGGTCAACGCGGATCTCAATTCCACGAACGACGGTTGTGATGTCAGCGACATGTCCTCCCTGGGCTTGTGAAAGGAAACGAACGGCAGCATTGAGGTAGAACTCCTCAACCAGATGAACATCAAATCGTTCAGCAGAGTGGCTGCCAAGGCGATAGACGTATTCCATCGATTCAACATCATCTACTTCGGCATGAACACGTTCAAGCAAGATAGATCTGGAAAATATCCGTCCGTCGATGATGTTGGATGTTTTCGTGAGAGAGATGGAAGAGGTCTGAGAAGATGCCATTGTTGATACTTGAAGAAAAGTTAAAAAGGTTTCAAGCAAAAATGCAGTAAACACAGAAAACTTGTAGGCTGTATGCTCAAGAACTCTTACAATATGCAGAAAGCGTAAAGAGTCTCAAATGGCATTTTCAGTCCTTTTATAGTGGATGGCGAAGAAGGGTTTTCAGAGACTGAACGGTCAGATTTAATGGATGGGAACCGTTAGTTTAAAATGGACGATCACGATTGGACTGAGTGTAACCGGTACAACTTATCCAACTAATTTAAAATAGGAGCGGGTCCCACTTCTGACTTTTCAAATTACCCTTATTGCCTGAAACGGCGGTGTACAATTAATAAAAAATTTGAAAGCATCGCGGCTTGAAGATACCAATGTCCAGATGTCGTGTAAAGCATTTAATGCAAACGGCTTGTAATGATAACTGGGCACGTGGACATAAAATATTTTAAAATAAATTACATGATAATTGATTTCCCATTGAATGTGCTGTATCCGTGAAAATATAGCATTCCCCCTTAAAACGTACATACGAGTTTCAATTCGATACATCAGCTTTCGGATTAATGCTGTATTCCTGGATCGTACGGTATTCCCCCTTAATTATTGCACACTTCAGCTGTAGGATAATTCATATCGCTTGGTTCCTACAATGTTGTTCTGATGGACTGAGTGTACAGATAACTAATGGTGGATACTGTATTCTTGGGTCTTACAGTATTCCCCCTCAATTTGCTGAGTAAAAGCATTAAAAACTTACAGGGAGTCAGGCTGTAGCAATCCCAATTCATGTCAAAGCATGCAGAATCTTGCTGTGTCGAGAGGCTTGGTGAAGATGTCGGCTAACTGGATATCTGTATGAACTTTTTCCAGCCGAACATCCGTGTTCTCAACATGATTCCTAATGAAGTGATGCTTCATGTGAATATGCTTGGTGCGAGAGTGCAATACAGGGTTGTTAGTGATAGAAATTGCACTCGTGCTATCGCACATAATCAGCGTTTCTTTGGCTTCAATTCCATAATCTGACAGTTGTTGTTGCATCCAAAGGATATGCATACAGCAACTACCAGCAGCATAGTATTCTGATTCAGTTGTTGAAAGCGAGTTAGCCAATTATTTCTTGCTAAACCAAGATACAAGTCTAGATCCAAGAAAGTGACAAGTTCCACTTGTACTCTTCCTATCTAGCTTGCAACCTCCGAGATCCGAGTCGCTGTAGCCAACTAAATCGAATCCGACTTTTTTAGGATACCAAAGTCCTACATCGACTGTTCCTTTGATGTATTTCAGGATTCGTTTAGCTGTTGCGAAGTGTGATTCTTTAGGTGATACTTGATATCGCGCACACACTCCCACAGCAAACTGGATATCGGGTCTGCTAGCCGTTAGGTACATGAGTGAGCCAATAAGCTTCCTGTAGAGTGATTGATCAACCGGCTTTCCAGCTTCATCAGCACTAATTTGCACGGAAGTGCTCACGGGGGTTGACGATGATTTAGGATATCTGTCAAAAACAAGGTGAGAGAGGGGCTGTGGTGGTGGCGGCAGTGTGGCAGTGGTGATGGGTGGCGCGCGGGTGGTGGTACGGGGTGGTACGAAGCGCATGGGAGGTTTAATCGGGTTCAAGATAGCCCGATCTATTGATTTGAAGGAGAAAAAGTGCCGCCGGAAAAGTTGGCCGGAAAAGATGGAGATTCCGGCGAGGGTGGCTGGCAGTGGTGGTGCTTGGCCGGAGATGGTGACTGGATGGGGTGAGAGAGAGAATAGTGTTGTGTGTGTGTGTTTTATGAGTGAAGAGAGAGAGAGAGAGAGAGAGAGAGAGAGAGAGAGGGTTTATATATGAAAGGAGGCACTAAAGCCGGCCAAAAGGAAAAGTGTAGGGGTGCGAAATAAAACATGGGGCAGAGGGACTAAAACTGCCAAGTTAGTAATACTTTTGGTAAAAACACTCTGGGACCCATTTGACGTACCAAACGGACTCGAAAAATTACAAAACTTGCGCCATTGTTCACGAAATTGTTTTTACAATAAAATCAAGTATAAATTCGAATAACTTCCTCGAGCAATTTATTTGGCTAATACGATTTGTTTCGTGCTTTCTAGGTTGTGCTGGTTCAATAAGGGGAAAAAGTTCTCGTTTCTCAATATATCTCACGTTTCTCAAGCCCAAATAAATGTAAGAAAGATTTTAAATACTCAGGTAATGTAAAAATAAAATATTTGGCTAGTAAAATGGTTTGGAAAATTACCGGGTGTTACATTTTCTAATACCTTACTTGGTGGGTTCATTCCTTGGTTGTTAAGAGCCTTTATCAAATTGTTAATTTTATTGGTCATCTCATTTTGTTGTTGGTTGAAATAAGCTTCAAACTTGGTCAAACAAGCTTATTGAGATGCCATAAAATTGGACATTAGCCCCTCAAAGTTGTTAGAACTATTGGAATTGTTGGGAGCATTATTGTTGAAGGTACGGTTTGAGGATGAACCGTTTGATTGGAAACGATTAGGTGGATTGGAATAATTATTTTGAGACGGGTTTTGGTTTTGTTTCCACCTAAAGTTTAGGTGATTTTTCCAAGACGGGTTGTAAGAATCACCATAAGTGTTTTGCTCGGGTTTGAAAGTGAACCACTTTTCTCCCGCTCCATCGGTATGCGAGGATGCGTAGTCCGCAAAAGCTTGTTCGGGGAGTTCCATGCAATCGCGAGTGTCATGGGGACCACTGCAATACTCACATGAAGAAGTGATTTTGTTCACTTGGCTTGAAGATTTGGGAGCTTCGTAAGATTTCATGAGAAACTTGACTTGGTCTTCAAGTTCTATGATCCTACGGTTGGGAATGCTTGAGTTATTCGAAGCCAAAGATATTGCCTTGACCGTTTTGCTCAAGTCACGGGGGTCATTTCAATATTCATTGTCATAGAGAGCAAGATCTTCTATGATTCCCCACGATTCTTCCGCATCTTGTCACATAGCTTACCACCGGCCGTGGTTTGCCTTGTGGATTGGTTAACATGATCGTAAAAGATTTGGACTTGAAGCCAATGATCTATGCCATGATGAGGGGCTTTTTGGAGTTATTCCTTGAAACGAGTCCACGCTTCGTAAAGAGTTTCATCTTGACGTTGTTGGAACATCTAGATGTCATTTCTTAGCTTGGTAGTTCTCCCCGGTGGGAAAAATTGAGAGAGAAAACGAGAAGTGAGATCATACTAAGAGGTGATGGATATCGCGAGTAAACGCTCAACCCATTGGCTAGCTTGGTCGCGTAGAGAGAATTGGAAGAGACGCAAGCGTGTCGTCTCTTGAGTTTCAACATCAAGGTCTATGGAATCAACGATTTTAAGGAAATACTTGAGATGTTGGTTTGGATCTTCGGAACGAAGTCCATGGAATGCACATCCGCTTTGCACCAACCGGATGGTGTCGGATCGCAAGGGAGACACATTGGCTCTTTGGGGGAGCTCAATGGTGTTTCGATAGCCTTGGTGGCTAGGTCGGGAGTATTCACCTAAAGTGCGGGCTCTAGGTTGTTTGGGTGGGTCTTGGTGGTTTGGTGGTTCTTGTGGTGGTTGTTGTGTCTGGATAATGAGATCGAAGATGCCATCATTCACCATGATGGCAAATGAGGAGAATTACAAACAAAAGCACGAAGAAAAGATAGACTAAAGAAAGCTATGAAAAAGTAAATAAAAATCTCACTTGATAGGAATCTAGGGAGTAGACCTAAACGAGATAGAAATCAAACCTAAGCAATAACTATTCTCCGGCAGTGGCGCCAAAAACGTGATGCGAGATATTGCAACCTCACAAGGAGTTTTACTTCTCGAGGGATCTCATGAAGTTTTGCAGTCCTCCAGGCAGTGTACCTGACCGTTGTAGTGTAGTATAGGTAAATCCGAGGGATTGATCATTCTCTAGGGGAATAGTGTCGTTAGGTTGAAGTGTATGTCGATTTAAGCCTAAAGGTGAAGGATGATTCTTTTTGTGTTTTATGTTTTTTTAGAAAGCAAATTAAAAATCTCGGTTTTGAAGGTAAGGGCGGAATTAGTTGTAATACCCAGTTGTAATTCAGTCATTATCATTCAGTAATTTCATTCAGTAATTGTCACTATGTAATTTTTCACTTGTTAATAATCATTCATAATCCACATTCATTCATCCGTGTTCACCGTTCGGAATAACTTCGAGTTGTGTATCGATATTGTTCATTGTTTAAACCTTGCTTGGGAACCGAGACCAGAGTATTATCTTGATTGTTGTAATTGATTCATTAGTCGATGTTGACGTTGGAATTCATGTCATTTCAAATCTCCTCATTTTTCAAATTGTGCTTTTGTTGGGCGAACCCTTGTAATCCTTGCTTGGAAGCACCGTTTTGGGGTTTCCGCACTTCCATTTCGTGTTATTGTTTCCCATTTATTGATTCCTATTGCTTTTATTCTCTTCTCGGATCATTTTTCATCATTTTAGGACCCAAGGCGGTGTGGGCCGCGGCACAAGGGAGTGTGCGCCGCGGCACACATGTTGCAGTTTTGGCCGACCCACCTGTACCGGGGGCCGCGGCTCCTGCCGGCAGGGACGTGGCACACTGCCGAGTCACTGCCGCGGCACACTCGGCCAGGCCACGGCACAATGCCGAGCACTGGGGGCAGATTTTGGCCATGTGTCGCGGCACACTCGGCCGGGCCGCGGCACACAGTGCAGGCTGCACTATAATTGCGTTTTTTTAGAGGAACAAGCTCATTTTTTATCCTACATCCGAGAGAGAGGGTTTGTGGGAGAAATTTTCATCATCAATCACTTGAATACTCGATTCTTCATCATTTTCATTCGGTTGTGAAGCTCGGATCGCCGATCTAACTCGTGTTCTTCGAATCAAAGTGTTTGGATCTTCAAAGGTAATATTCCCAAACCTCTTGGATTTCGATTTGTGTTGAGATATGGTGTTTTGGATGTTATAATCATGTTGTATGAAGAGATATACATATGATTATGAGTATCTATGAATATTCATTGGATTATTGAAAGGTTATTCAAGAACACTTTGAATATTGAGTTGAATTTGGGGGTTTTCGATTAATTGTTGTTGAAATCACGAATTTGGATATTCATATTGGATTATTGATCGTACTGAAGATGCTTTGTTGGTTTGAAACACTTCTTGGGGATTTGATATTGGTATTATTGAGGTTTGGTTGTAAACAATCGAAGTTTGGCCACAACGTGTTCGATATAATGCCCCAATGAACTTGGTTTAGTCGTATCGACGTTTTGAGTTAGTTATACTCGTGTTTGATTCGTGTGTTGAACCAGATTATTGGTAATTGTGTTATTCAAGGTTGTTCGAGCAACCGACATCTCATTTAGGACGTTGTTCGTGGAAGGACATTCTTCATCGGCGTTGTGTAAGTTAATTCTTACTCAGTTAAAGGGATATTCATTCCTTTCGTTGTTGTTCATTCATAATCATAACTCATTCATATTGTATTAACCATATCGAGACTTGTCATTGTCAATTAATCACTTCAGTCACAAGGAACGACGGTTCCAATCATTTCATTGAGCTATCATTCATTTCACTATCATTTCATCTCGGTGAGTCATTATTGATTTCGATGTCACTTTTGTTATCTCGTGGCATTCCGGGTCATACTGGCGTGCCGGTTGGTATGTGTAGGACTTTCATGTCGGGCACATATTAAGTCGTGTGTTGGTTGTTGGCCTCACATTGGACTGTGCACACGAGAAGATCACTTCGTGAGACTGATTAGGTACAAGACCACACGTGTATTCGATCGATACTCGTTGGTGGCTTGTGCACGGACACATTTCTATCCCGGGCGTAGTGTGGTGCCACCCTTTGAGTCGTACTGTTAGTTGATTCATACAGCATGTTTGATTGCGTATGTTTTCAACAGGATTGAGTCATAATCTGACCGATTCACTTTTGTTCACATGTGTTCGACAATGTGAGATTTTGATCGAACTTGTGGTTTATACAGCATATATGATTGTGTTTATTCAACTCTTGAGGATTGTTGTTCTGTGTAACTGACCCCGTTGGGGGATTTGTTTTCAGGTCATGGTAAGGCAAAAGCACAGGAATTGAACGTTGACGGCGAGGAGTCCCAGTGATACTAGTAGGGGGGCCCCAGTCCTTTTCATTCACTCGTGTTTTCTTTATTTTATTTCCGCTGCAGAGTTCCGTTTGAATACTCATTTTATTCAGTGTCGTATGTTTTATCTCCATATAAAATATACACGTATTCTATATTATCTTGGGTGTGTTGTATGAAACTCCTCATCGGAGTAATTAATGATGTAATGTGGTTCGGTACTACATTTACCCTGTATATTTCATTCATTTTCACTCGCCTGGTGGGTACCAGTCGGGGATCCATGGCACTGTAATTATCCGCCTAGTTTGGGGTGTTACATTAGTTGTTAAGAAACTAACCCAAAACTTACTTTTATAAAACGAAAATTAAAATAACAAGAATAATAAATGTGGTGAACTTCTTATGGTGAGATAAACGTGTTTACTTAGATTTCACTACTCCCTAGTTATCTTTTATTGAATTGTTGAATTGGCACATCATTTTTTTTAGTTGAAGCGTTGTATTCCTTAATACCAGTCGTGGGGGTGTGCTACATTACCCAACTCTATGAATATTAATTTCACCTACGACCTTAAGTTAATTAAGCAATCATAGGATCATAAACATCAATTCATGCAGTATATACAACAAGAAAAACCTATATTGCATGATATGGTTACGTTTTCTAAGACGATCAAGCTAGTTACATATAGAAGTCAACCAGTTTTCTTAGCCTAACGTGAAACAATCAACTAAACAATAGACAACGCATCAATAATCAATAACTAGGTTTCATTAGATCTAAGCAAACACAAGGGAATTTAAGCTAGCATGTTAAAAAGAAGAGAAGATAAATACATAATCAAACAACACATAGACATATTGAATGATTAAAGGGAATACTTATCTTCAATAATACATGGATGAAAAGAGGTTTTGAAAGCCTTACAATTACTGTAAAATTCGTCTAGGATTTTGGTCTCCAAAAATGTCACACTTAATGAATAAAAATCGAAAACTATATATAGATTTACACTTGTGACGGCGTCAGGTTATAGGTCATGACGCCGTCAGCTCGCCGCCTTTAGGGTTTTGTCTTGTGCAAGTCGCCATTCTGACGGCACCACTAAATAAGCCTTAACGCCGTCACTTGTAATCACAACACGTGACGTCCTTCTCCAAAATCCAGATTTCTTGTCCCAAGTACCTAAAATACAAAAAGAAATGATTTGAGGCAATATTTGATCATAATAATACGATTTTGGGCTTAAATGACCCCTTAAAAAGGTATCAAATAAATCCTTATCAATGGGCGTCACGCTTTAATTTAACCAGAGACGGCACAGAAGAGTTTTACAAGTGACGGCCTCAGATCCAGAGTTGACGCCGTCAGAACGGCGATTTTCACAGACGAAAACCTAACTCACAGCGAGTTGACGCCGTCAGAAGACATAACCTGACGCAGTCAGCATTGTAAATCTATATATATTTTCGGAAATTTACATTGTAAAATGTGACACTTTTTGGGTAAAAACCCTAGATGATTTTCAGTGATAATTTAGGGCTTTTTCAGCCTTTTTCATCCATGTTCAATTGAAGATAAGTTATCCTTTTAATCATTCAATATGTCTATGTATTGTTTGATTCTTTGTTTATCTTTTCTTCACTTTAACATGCTAGCTGAAGTTTATTTGTGTTTGCTTAGATCTAATGAAACCTAGTTGTTGATTATTCATTTGTTGTCTATTATTTAGTTGATTGCTTCACGTTAGGCTAAGAAAACTGGCTGACTTCTTTTATGTAACTAGCTTGAACGTCTTAGAAAACGTAACCGTAGAGTGCACTATTGGTTTTTCTCGTTGTATTTATTGCATGAATTAAGGTTGATGACCCTATAATTTCTTAATAGACTTTAAGGTTTTAGGTGAAATTAATGTTCATAGAGTTGGGGAATGTAGCACACCCTCACGACCGGTATTAAGAAATACAATGCTTCAACTAAAACAAGGACGTGACAATTCAACAAATCAATAGGAGATAACTAGGGAATAGTGAAATCTAAGTAAACACGTTTGTCTTACCATAAGAGTTCACCACTTTATTTTTATTGTTATTTTAATTTTAGTTTTATAAAAGTAGTTTTTGGGTTAGTTGGATAGCAACTAATTCCGCCCATCCATTCAAAATCGAGATTTTATTTGCTTCTAAAAAAATATAAAAACACAAAAAGAATCATCCCTCACCTCTAGACTTATATCGACAAACACTTCAACCTAAGGACACTATTCCCCTAGAGAACGATCAATCTCCCGGATTTACCTATACTACACTACAACGATCAGGTACACTGCCTGGAGGATTGAAAGCTTCTAAAGATCCCTTGAGAAGTAAAACCTTTTGCGAAGGTCTTGTGATCCCGCATCAGTTTCCATCCCTTGGGTGTATTTTGATCCCGGTGGAGATATGCAGGTGATTGTTAGGATGGAAGGCGTGGAGAGTCTTGCATCGGACCTTCTATCAACTTTCAAATCCTATCAGGGTGACTTGGTCGTCCTGATGAGAAACCTAAATGTTACATCGTATTGTGGAGGTGGGAATTTTCATCTTTGCTGGGGACTTAAATGTCACACCATACTTCCAGTCACAAGGAGTTTTACTTCTCAAGGGATCTCAAGAAGTTTTTCAATCCTCCAGGCAGTGTACCTGACCGTTGTAGTGTAGTATAGATAAATCTAGGGGATCGATCGTTCTTCAGGGGAATAGTGTCGTTAGGTTGAAATGTATGCCGAGATAAGTCTAAAGGTGAGGGATGATTCTTTTTGTGTTTTTATATTTTTTAGAAAGTAATTAAAATATCGGTTTTGAAGAGAAGGGCGGAATTAGTTGCTATCCAACTAACCCAAAAAAACTACTTTTATAAAACTAAAATTAAAATAACAATAAAAGTAAATTGGTGAACTTCAGATGGTGAGACAAACGTGTTTACTTAGATGTCACTACTCCCTAGTTATCTTTTATGGATTTGTTGAATTGTCACGTCGTTGTTTAATTGAAGCGTTTTATTTCTTAATACCGGTCGTGGGGGTGTGCTACATTCCCCAATTCTATGAACATTAATTTCACCTGCAACCTTAAAGTCTATTAAGAAATTATAGGGTCATAAACATCGATTCATGCAATAAATACAATGAGAAAAATCAATAGTGCACGCTATGATTACGTTTTCTAAGACGTTCAAGCTAGTTACATAAAAGAAGTCGACCAGTTTTCTTAGCCTAACGTGAAGCAATCAACTAAACAATAGACAACAAATCAATAATCAACAAGTAGGTTTCATTAGATCTAAGCAAACACAAATAAACTTCAGCTAGCATGTTAAAGTGAAGAAAAGATAAACAAAGAATCAAACAATACATAGACATATTGAATGATTAAAAGGATAACTTATCTTCAATAGAACATGGATGAAAAAGGAATAAAAATGCCCTACAATATCTCTAGAAATCGTTTAGGGTTTTGTACCAAAAGATGTCACAGTTAATGAAAATAAAACGAAAAACTATATATAGATTTACAATGCTGACGGCGTCAGGTTATGGGTTCTGACGCCGTCAGCCCGCCGTGTTTAGGGTTTCGTCTTGTGCAAGTCGCCGGTCTAATGTCGTCATGCCTGATACTCTGACGCCGTCAGCTTCAGTCTGATGTCGTCCTTTTATAAACTCTCTGAGCCGTCTCTATCAATCTTAAAATATGACTCCCTACTTCAAAATACACCTGACGCCATCAGGTTATAATTCTTCAAAGTTTTTTGAAGCAACGTGTGTGAAATCTTCCAGCTCTAAATTAGCTGACGGCGTCACCAAGTAGAACGTGACGCCGTCAGCCTTCCAGTTAGACGATTTTTCGCGACTTTGTTGTTTTCTTCACTTTTCGTCCAAACACGTCCAAAAGGTGCCAAATTCCAGAATTCTCGTCCTAAGTACCTAAAATGCAAAAAGAAACGATTTAGGGCAATATTTGATCATATAAACAAGATTTTGGGCTCAAATGACCCCTTATAAAGGTATCAAATAAATCCTTATCAATTACCAGGCGCATGTTGGCCTGGGTTTTTTAGTTAGGATGTCGTAACCCTGAACTCTTAGTGTAATTAGCTTATCTAGCCAATTTATTGTATGTGTATTATTCCTATGTTTAGTGATCAGTTAAACATGAAAAATATCCATTGTTGAAAGTTTGTTTAACTTTGACACGATAACAAGTACTTGTGTTTTTCCGTGCACATTATAACTAATACTTTGACTAGCTATCTTCCAGCAACTCACTCATGGCAAGTTGTGTGTGTAACACCCCCAAAATCGTATGAGAATATTACACGCCGTAGACCCTCTCCACAAGGATCTACCAGGCTAAACATCCATAAACAACCAAATGCTTGCCCGGCCAGGGTCAAACAATATAATAATAAAGACCGTTAAGGTCACTTACACATAAACACATAGACCGATGAGGTCACACAACTCTATCAACAGAACTGACTAACAACATTACCCACACTGGGGTCGAAACACAATACAGCGGAAGACTGGATCAACTCTAATAATACAACCAAACTCTACCAACCCTCGACTCTTGATTAGTGTCGCAGCTCGTCATCCCCTTGTGCCAATCCTGTGACTGCTCCCCTGAACCTGCATGTACCTGGACGCAGAACAGACATCCACCCCCCGATTACTCTGGGGTTAGTAAAACTCCACTGTTTTACTAGTACAAGTATAAAACGATACGAAATGCAACAAGTAAATAGCAACTACGAATTTTAATATGGAAATCTATTATGAAAATGTTCCCGAGAAGTTTTAGAATTTCGAACTCAAGCAAGAGATATTTGAAAAGGAACACATCATCTCGGGGATTTTTAAAGCAGAAATTCTTTTGGACCTCGAGTCCCAATTTACAAAACCATTTCGAAAACATTAGAGCCTTGGTCCGATTCTCGATTCAAAACACACTAGATAAGATATCATTATGAGTCCGAGACCCATATTTAAAAGGTTACCCAAACAAGCACTATAACACGATTATTGTTCGTACACATCATGTACCGAACTCCGGAGGCCTCGACGGACCTTACCCGGACCGCACACACTGTTCGTACACATCATGTACCGAACTCCGGAGGCCTCGACGGACCCTACCCGGCCACAAACATCGTTCGTACACATCATGTACCGAACTCGAGAGGCCTCGTCAGACCCTACCTGGATCGCACACCTTGTCCGTACACATCATGTACCGAACTCCAGAGGCCTCGTCAGACCCTACCTGGATCACACACCTTGTTCGTACACATCATGTACCGAACTCCAGAGGCCTCGTCAGACCCTACCTGGAACACACACACATACCGACACGACACAACTCATAATCATCAAATGTCAAGCCATCCCACATTACACCGAAATGTACAATCAAGTATGTAAACCAAGACAACACACACATCATAATCATCACGACAACTCAACAATGACCGACCACGCCCGGCACAAACTTAGATGATTTGCACTTCCAACACGATTCCCAAAATGTTAACTAAGTGAAGGTATCATCATTACCATCAGTTGTTCGTAATAATCAATTCATACGAAGCATATACGCGAAAGTAAACCAATGCATCACAACCACTATACGACGTCCCTATTCACAAGACACAATTCGTATAGTAAAATACTTGCCTTAATAACCGCTACCGAATACTCCGAAGAGCACGGTTCGACCGGGATGCTTGGACCTCGAAGAAGACAACGAACGGAAGGGTTCCGACTCGAGTTTTTCACAAGAATTTCATCCCTAAGTCATACAAATGATAAACCAACAATCGTACGATGGATAATAATCATACAACGACCAATCTCCCCTCTAAGACCTTTTGTCGGACACCTTCAAGGCGTTGACTAAGAACTCGACCAAAACAATGAATCGAAACGATCCAACCATGGAATAACAAGGGAAATGATAGAATACATCTAATTAATCATCAATACATCACAAATCTAAGTTATTACGGTTAAATAGGACAAAATGAACAAAAACCCCCAATTCACCCAAAAGTAAGGTTTCAAGAATTTACCTTGGATTAATGATGAAGAATAATTGTTGGTGTTGTTAATCCATACCAAGAACTTGAAGAATATGAAGTTCTATGGGATTGATGATGCAAAACCTCCCAAAAATCGCCCACAAGATCGCCCAAGAGAAGGAGGAATGAAGGAAGAGATGAAATGAGCATTCATCTCACAAAATACGCAGAAATAGGCTAATCTGCCCTGTGTGCCGCGGCACAGGACAAGTGTGCCGTGGACCATGGACAAAAAAACTTCCCAGCAATAGTATAGTGCCGCAGCCCAGCCGAAGTGTTCCGCGGCACACGGTACAGCCCACTCCAACACCAAAAAGGCACATCGTGCAGTCTTAGCTATTTTGACCATAACTCCTTCGTCCGGATTCCGATTAACTCACCGTTTAAACCATTGGAAAGCTAACTTGATGCTCTATAATATTGCAAAGATTCAGAATTTTTGGAGTTTCCAAGAATTTATGATGATTTTACAAAATCGAACTCATACTTGAAAAAAGTCGCTTAAGAACACGGAACTCAATAAAACGACACCGAAACGAACTCGGATGACAAAAAGTGAAGAATTAATCATTCTCGGAATGACGAGACGGTCCCAAAAGAGTCGTCGAAACAGACCTCCGCTGAAAAAAGAAAATTACCGAAAATCCGAAATTGCGGATATTACAGTGTGTATGTGTACCTTGGAGTAGAGTTTCGCGATAAAGCCATATCCAAGGTGTCGTCGGGTGTATTCCCTGCTTTTTGTACTGTAGGTACCTTTTGATCATGAGCATTTTCATAAAGGCTAATTTACGTTCGAGTAAATGTTTGCTTGTATGAGTAGTCAGTTAAATGAGACACTTTATTCGAAAAGTGTTGGATTTGTCATTGCACATTTGTAGAAACAGTACAAATGAATTATCCTTGCTGTTAGAAGCCTTGATTGAAAGAATGAAAATTGATAAAGACACCTAAGTGTATCATGCCTATAAGGCTGTATGCTTGCCATTAAAGGGGAGTATGATCCCCCTTAGGTGATGCCTAGCAGGTAGGGCTTTTCTAATTCAGCTATCCACCTTTATATGTAAGATTGTTTGAGGTTGGATGCGTGCCATGCTAAGGGAATGCCATCCCCTTCAAGAGTTGTTAACAGGTAGGAACCACTGTTGTTTGCCCAACGAATGATGTATGGCCCCTCCCAACTGGGAGCGCGCTTGCCCTGACCCGCGGCCTTGCTGACCTCAGTTTTACGTATTACATAGTCGCCGGGTGATGTGTTTCAAAAGCTTTAAATTTATAAAACTCAACGCATGATTTGGAGCTGGCAGCAGTAGTTTTTGCTTGGAAAATCTGGAGACATTACCTGTACGGGACTCACTGTCATATCTTTACGGATCACAAGAGTCTCAAATACATCTTCAGTCAGAAAGAGTTGAACATGCGGCAAAGAAGATGGCTAGAACTTATTAAGGACTATGACTTGGAGATTCTTTATCATCCAGGCAAAGCAAATGTAGTGGCTGATGCACTTAGCCGCAAGCCTGTTTCTATTCAGATGCTGGAGACTCTGACCTCCCAACTCAGCATTCAACGAGAGATGATTCGAGAAGGAATTGAAGTATGGTTGCAAAGAGTCCAAGGACAACTGTGCGTGATGGAAATAACTTCATCGTTAACCGAAGAAATCAAATCTAAGCAAATAGATGATCCTCTGATGATTCGGTTACGTGATGAAGTGATCAAGGGAAAGGCCCCCTGATTCGTAATTCATGATGATGGAGTTTTGAGATTTCAGAATCGACTTTGCATTCCCGATGTCGATGTTCGCAAACAAACGATTATGAAGGAAGCTCACAACACGCCCTATTCTATCCACCCGGGCACCAGTAAGATGTATAAGGACTTGAAGCAGAACTTTTGGTGGGGCAACATGAAGAAAGATGTAGCGGATTATGTTTCGAAATGTTTGACTTGTCAGCAGGTTAAGATCGAGCATCAATGACCTGTCGGAATGCTGAAGCCGCTCCCGATTCCTGAATGGAAGTGGGAGGACATATCGATGGACTTTATCACTAGTATGTCGAGAACCAAAACAGGAATGAACATGATTTGGGTGATAGTTGATTGTTTAACCAAATCAGCTCATTTTCTAGGTATTAAGTACACGTGGGGACCAGAGAGGTTGGCACGAGTATTTATTTCAGAGATAGTCCGATTGCATGGTACGCCGAAGACCATTACTTCTGACCGAGACGGTCATTTTGTGTCTCATTTTTGGAAAGCAGTTCATAAAGCCTTGGGGACCGAATTAAACTTCAGCACAGCTTATCACCCGCAGACAGATGGACAATCCGAGAGGACTATTCAAACAGTGGAAGATATGCTAAGGGCTTATGCCTTAGATTGGTCAACTGACTGGGAAGTTCATCTACCGTTGATTGAATTTACCTACAACAATAGTTGGCATGCTTCTATTAAGATGGCACCGTTTGAGGCATTATATGGGAGAAGATGCAGATCGCCCCTATGTTGGGACGATTCATCAGATTTGATCGGAATAGAACCAGAGTTGATCGTGCAAATTCGAGAGAATATAGCTTTGATTCGCAAAAGGCTGTTGACCGACCAGAGTAGACAGAAATCTTATGCAGATGTATGCCATCGTCCATTAGATTTCAGTATTGGAGATCACGTGCTTTTAAAAGTTTCTCCTATGTTGGTCCACTTAAAGTATACAGGATACAGCTTGGGAAATGTTTAAGCAACAGGCTGTACGTTTTACTAGCGGAAGTCGTAAAACAGTAAGTTGCTGTCGATACAGCAACTCGGTCTAATCTCCTGTTAGTTTGGTGCGTACAGGGTTTTGCAGTGTATACTTGTAAAAATCACAGTTTATGAAAACAAGAACGGCGAAAGGTAAATAGCACAGTATTTAAAGTGGTTCGAGGTAAACCCCTCTACGTCCACTGGTCCTCCACACAGGAGTAAAACGTTTATTATAATCACTGCGTACACAACTATGTGACTATAATCAAACCGATCCTTGTATCGTTCACACAGATTGATACAAATAATGTCGCTTTCAACCGTTCACACAGATTGGTTAAAGCTTCCTTATTAACTTGATTCTTCACACACGGTTCCCAAGCTTCGTCCTTATTCGTCCCACACAGGTCAGAATAACTTTTTGAGTTCACACAGAGCTCAGTTTTTACACAAAGGTAAAAAGTAGGTAACCAGGTAAGAAGAGCATCTTTGAATATGAAGTTCTTTAGCTGATGATGGCTGTTCTTGATGACTGAGTATATTTCTTCTTTCTCAGATATGGATTGATGCTAGAAAGAAATATAATTGCTCTTGTAAGCTTGATCTGATGATAATGAATATTCAGTCTTTCGATGGTTTGAATATCGCTCGTAAGCTTGTATGTCTTCTCCTTGGTTTTTGTTTGTTACTTTGATCTTCAAACTTTGGGGATATATATAGCCTTCTTGGATAGATCCGTTGAGCAGGATTCTGTGACAACTAGATAGTTGACTTGAAAGGACCAGGATCCGGATATTGCGGGATTTGAAGATTTTTGTCGGCTTCAGTATTTAAATACTTTATCCTTTCAGTATTTAAATACTTCTTTATCAACGGGACTTGACTTTAGTGAATACCAAAGATTCCTTTCCAAACGGTCTTCAGTCCTATTTCGATGTGAATGCTGTATCCAATTATGCTGTAGGCATATTGGAGTAGTCCGATGCTGTATGGAAAGATGCTGTATTCGGATAGCTTCCATACTTGGCGTTTACTTAGGCTTTGTTGTTGTATCTTGGTAGCGCGAGAGCTTGCTGTATGCTGGCGCTATGAGAAGTTCTTCGATACGGGATTGACAACTTCGATCGACTTTCGATGCAGCGGCTTGCTGTATGCTGGGCATTTATCATCTTGCTGTATGCTAGCTTGCTGTATCAAGCTTTGTTGTTTGGTAATTATCAAAACAACATTGTTTTTCCCAACAATTTCCCCCTTTTTGATAATTTCCAAAACTACTTGATCATGCCAAAACTTTGATGCCAAAACCTCTTTAAGCTAAAACAATTTCCCCTTCTATTTCCATAACCACTTGTTGGTAATTTGAGAAGACTTCGATACAGGATTTTATTATCCCAATAGTTTCCCTCTTTTTCGAAAATGTCAAGTGCAGGCTTCTTGATCTTCCATTCAAATGATCTGGTCTTCAGCACTTACTCTAAAAGAAATGTGAACTGCTCGCACGCAAGTTCTAAAGATGATAACATCTAACAGGGAAGTGTATTTACATCTTAAACCTATGATTGGCGCGCAGGCACAATCTTACAGTGTGATCTAGTTGACCAGTTCTTACAGTTTAATACTTAAACTAGTTGAATTGCAACAATAAAAATTGAATGAGGTAAAATTCGCGTCGTTCGAGATAGAGAAGTCCAGATGTCGTGCAAAGCGTTAAAAAAATGTTTGAATATAAGAACAAGGCATGTGGACTTAAAATTGTTTGCAGTATACCACTTGTTGGTCCTGTAGTGTAAGTATTGTATCCGCGAATAATACAGCATTCCCCCTTAAAAGGTACATACATGATTCAATTCTTACATTAATGTTCAGATTAACACTGTATTCGTGGGTCGTACTGTATTCCCCCTTAATTAATGCACACGTCAGCTATAGGAAGGTTTCATGCCTTTTTTGTTCTACAGTGCTTTCTTGACTGTTCTGAGTGTACAGTTAATTAATGGCAGATACTGTATTCTTGGGTCTTACAGCATTCCCCCTTAATTAATGAGTAAAAGCATAAAAACTTACAGGGAGTCTAGCTGTAGCGTTTCTCGATTCATGTCGAAGCATAGAAATCAAGTAAATTTGGGTCCTGGTGTAATAGTGCCTTTCGATACCCAAATTTGCCTGACAACAATTGGTTTGTTGTAGGCTACTTTTGGTCCATTATTTCGATATCTACGTGGGGCAGGCACGTAGTCGTTGTAATCATGATAATTATAATGCATGAAAAATCGAGAATTATAGTTGTTATTCCAGTACGATTGTCGTCTCGGAGGTGGAGCCATTTTTATAGATCTTACATATTGCCTCCTGGGTCTCCAGTTGGATTCCCAAGGCTGTTGTTGATACTGCGCTGCGACCTGTTTTCTTGATGGATAACGGGGCTCCTGTATCCAATATCTAGGCGCGCTGTACTGAAAGTACTGCTGTGCGGGCCTTTGATATTTGGATACAACCTTCCTTCTGAATGGCTGCTGGCGCTTATGATATGCTTGTGGAGCATGATGTGGATTGCGCCTTTCAGGTCTGAACGGCTGGTGATTCCACTGTCTGGAATATGAACTTGGTGGCGGAATGGCAGCCTTTGCAGTTCGTGGTGCAATTGGTTCCTTCACAGGACTCGGAATTTCTTCTGATACAGGAATGGATTCCTCACTCCTGACGAATACCGTACTAGATTTTTCTTTGTTGGAGAACGAGTTGTACCCTAAGCCACGTTTATCATGAGTATGTTTCCCAGTGCTTAGGATCTCTTCCATTCTATTAGAGGATTTCTCGAAAGAATTCAAGATTGTCTCTAATTCTCCTTCACGTTCTCGAGCGATTTTACTTTGGCTTCGAGTAGAGCCAAATGATTTGTCTTGCTTTCAAGATGAGACTTAGTCTCATTTAGATCATGAGCAAGTTGATGATTGCTCTCCATGAGTTTTTCTAAATTGACTTTGCTGTTTTCGCAATCGACTGACATATTTTCGTAATTATCCTTCAGCAGGTCGTTTTCTTCTTTTAGCTCTAAGTTAGAAATTTCAAGCTGTATATTTTATCTTTTCAATATCTCATGGGCCTTTTGAATGTTATTAAATTCATTCAACATGTTTTCAAAGGTATGAGATGTATTTACAGGAGTAGTCGAGGTAGAGCTTACCTCATCATCGCCGTCTTCATTTTCCTCTTTAACTTCGGCCATAGAGCACATATAGGCTCTATCTTCTAGCTCATCATCAGACGAGTCACTATTAGTGACCATCTGAAGACATTCAGTCCTTGTTGATGTGGGTGAAGCTTTTGATTCTCCAATGAAGTTCTTGAGTTTGTTCTTCATCCTGTTTCTCCAGTCATCAAACTCGTTAATAGAAAACATTGGTACCTTGATTATTAGTGAGGTATCCATATGTGAGAAAATAGGAAAGATAAATTGTTTTCGAAAAGTAAGTGATTTTAAGGATCTGATTCAATTAAAAATACGACTGATTCTTTTTAGAATCAACCGCTCTGATACCACTTGTTGGTCCACTTAAAGTATACAGGATACAGCTTGGGAAATGTTTAAGCAACAGGCTGTACGTTTTACTAGCGGAAGTCGTAAAACAGTAAGTTGCTGTCGATACAGCAACTCGGTCTAATCTCCTGTTAGTTTGGTGCGTACAGGGTTTTGCAGTGTGTACATGTAAAAATCACAGTTTATGAAAACAGTAACGGCGAAAGGTAAATAACACAGTATTTAAAGTGGTTCGAGGTAAACCCCTCTACGTCCACTGGTCCTCCACACAGGAGTAAAACGTTTATTATAATCACTGCGTACACAACTATGTGACTATAATCAAACCTATCCTTGTATCGTTCACACAAATTGATACAAATAATGTCGCTTTCAACCGTTCACACAGATTGGTTAAAGCTTCCTTATTGACTTGCTTCTTCACACACAGTTCCAAAGCTTCATCCTTATTCGTCCCACATAGGTCAGAATAACTTGTTGAGTTCACACAGAGCTCAGTTTTTACACAAAGGTAAAAGGTAGGTAACCAGGTAAAAACAACAACTTTGAATATGAAGTTCTTCAGCTGATGATGGCTGTTCTTGATGACTGAGTATATTTCTTCTTTCTCAGATATGGATTGATGCTAGAAAGAAATATAATTGCTCTTGTAAGCTTGATCTAATGATAAGGAATATTCAGTCTTTCGATGGTTTGAATATCGCTTGTAAGCTTGTATGTCTTCTCCTTGGTTTTTGTTCGTTACTTTGATCTTCAAACTTTGGGGATATATATAGCCTTCTTGGATATATCCGTTGATATAGATCCGTTGAGCAGGATTCTGTGACAACAAGATAGTTGACTTGAAAGGACCAGGATCCGGATATTGCGGGATTTGAATATTTTTGTCGGCTTCAGTATTTAAATACTTTATACTTTCAGTATTTAAATACTTCTTTATCAACGGGACTTGACTTTAGTGAATACCAAAGATTCCTTTCCAAACGGTCTTCAGTCCTGTTTCGATGTGAATGTTGTATCCAATTATGCTGTAGGCATATTGGAGTAGTCCGATGCTGTATGGAAAGATGCTGTATTCGGATAGCTTCCATACTTGGCGTTTACTTAGGCTTTGTTGTTGTATCTTGGTAGCGCGACGCTATGAGAAGTTCTTCGATACAGGATTGACAACTTCGATCGACTTTCGATGCAGCGGCTTGCTGTATGCTGGGCATTTATCATCTTGCTGTATGCTAGCTTGCTGTATCAAGCTTTGTTGTTTGGTAATTATCAAAACAACATTGTTTTCCCAACATCCTACTCAGGGAATCTTTCGTTTTGGGAGAAAAGGAAAGCTGAGTCTGAGATATATCGGACCATTCGAGATCCTTGAGAGAGTTGGAGAGTTGGCATACAGATTGGCATTACCGCCGTCATTAAGCCATATTCATAACATGTTCCACGTATCCCAGTTACGGAGATATATACCGGATCCTAGTCATGTCATTGATTTCGGCGAGATTGAAATCGCTCAGGATGGAATGTTTGAAGAGAGACCGGTCAGGATACTCGAGAGTCGAGTTAAGCAGTTGAGGAACAAACTAATCGCTTTGGTCAAAGTTCAGTGGTCACGCCACGGAGTGGAAGAAGCCACTTGGGAAACGGAAGATAACATGAATTTCAGATATCCAGAGTTATTCTCGTCCTGAGTTTCGGGACGAAACTCCTTGTTAGTAGGAGAGTATGTAATATCTGGATTTATTATTGTGTATTTCATCTGTTGTTGAACCCTGTATTATTCGGAATTGTGATCTCGATAATTGGAGTATGATATTTCCTATATTTGTATCCTTGTACATTGCAATATCTGAAATTTCTACTACTGTTGTTTGATATTATTTTATCCAAGTTATATTGTGCAGCGTGGAATCTGTACAGTATGGATAAAATAAATAAAGGACTGAGATGTCAGTATTGGTATAATTGTCGTATCAGTCGTGATTGCATTGAGGATATCGTGTATCAGGTTATCGTACTTTCGACATAGAGTATATCGTATAAAAATGTTATTGGATTCAGTATATGTATTCAGTAAGTGTCTATGTGTTTTCGGTATGTCGAGACAGGCGGTAACAGTTGAAATTGTCTAAGTATAGAATACTTAGCGTACGCTAATGTTGAAGACTTACGTACGCTAAATCACAAGAGTTATGTACGTTATGGCCGAAACATTACGTACGTAACAAGAGGAATCGGACAGCTGGTCCCGGTGTCGGCGGCTTTCGGCGCGGATGTGGACATGTGAGTCAACGGATGGAGTTACGTACGTTATACAGGGTGTATTACGTACATAATACGAGTATAATACTATAGCAAGTCAACGTACGTATTACGTACGCAACGGAATAAGTGTTACGTATGTTACGGGGCGGATGGCCGAGTCGTGGCCGAGAGGACCTGCAGTGGCCGAGCATGGTCGACAGTGACTCGCAGGGGTGGCGGATCACGGTCGGCAGTGACTCGCTGGGCGTAAGGACTGGCCGATAACGTACGTAAGGCTGTGGCCGGTTACGGCCGTAAGTGCCCGCTACGTACGTAAGCAGCTGCGGGTTACGTACGTAAGACTACCGAATGAAATGGACAGAAGGTTAGGCCGTGGCCGGCTACGTACGTAAGGACCCGCCAGTTACGTACGTAAGGTGCCGGCAGGTCTCGACCTATATAGGGCCTGGACCGAGTCACCCTTGTCATTTTTCATTTTTCTTCATTTCTTTCACGATTTCTTCAGCAAAGTTGATGGATTTGAGTAAGAACATCATGTAGCAACATGTTTTGGAAGTTTGATTCATGGATAACATCTTCTTCCACCCGGATCGAAGGTAAAAACACATGAACTTTTGGTTTTTGGATATTCTTGGAGTTTCTTGGTGTTTTGGCGGATTTGATTCATTTTGGTTCAGATTATTGATGGAACTTTGTTTTAATCTCGTAATCATTCAATACTCTTGAAGTTTTGTGGAACAAATTCGAGTATTTCTTCGTTAAAATGATTGAATTGGATTATGCCTTCAAAGTGTTCGATGAAATGCCTCAACGAGTAGAATTTGGGAAATTCTACACGTTTTCGTATGAATGGTGATGGAATTGATAGTGTTGTGATTATTCTTGGTAATTATGGGAATTTTGTTAAGGGATGATAATGAATTGATTTTCAAATACCTTGATTATGTCGTTATGATTATGGAATCATAGTAATCTCGATATTCTTGGTAGTATGTTGCGATCCATGATGTTATGAGAAGTATATATGTTGAAGAACATGATTATATAAACATTGAATTGTGAATAAGGATGGTTTAGATGTTAGAACACATCGGATTATGCCGTTTGGGGACTTTGAATGTGATTTCGGAATAAGTTGTGGAACCCTTGGAATATGATTATCTATAATTAATCGGATTATCCGGATTGATGATGATAATCGGTAATTGGTTTTATTACGAATATACAAGGAGGAAACTTGTAAGTATTTAAGATTGAATGTGGAATCGTAGTGTTGTCTTGAATTCGTGATTGATTGGTTTGAGTTGTATTGTTTGGTTTTGTGTATGATCGAGGTATTGTTGAGCCGTTGAGTTTGATTGGTTGGCTACGTCGGTTATTGATTGTTATCGGATTGTATGTTAATCGATTATTGCAATAGGTTGAGATTATTGATCGGTGAGTATAACCGTATGTTGCGGTCGTGTTCGTGTGCGCTCGTGAATTGCTTTGAGACGGGAGCCGAGGAGCTTGTACTCGACGATGAGGAATTGGTAACGGATTCATCGGTATCGAGGCAAGTTATTACTTGCTCAGTTTATAATATTTAATGAATGGTTTCCGTTTCATTCGTTTATAATTCGTATAGCAATGTTTATAATCGTAATCACAGGATATTTGGAATTATAAGTTGTATTCGAGTTTTGGGAATTAAATCATAATGTATATGATTTACATTTCATTATTGGTATACTTGGTATCGAGGATACATCGTGGTATAGACGAAGACATGTACTATCTACCGTCCGTGATATTTTGGGACCGTCGAGTATTGAGAATATTGGTTCGTGATGGTTTGACATCGAGACTGCTCTCGAAGGACTCGGGGCAAGTACTCTAATCATTTTTATCATTTATGTCGATCATGTCGTGATACATTCGTGTATCGTTGTTGTCATGCATTTGTGCATTGTTGTTGTCGTGTATTGTATACTATTGTTTTGTGCAGTTGTGCATCGTTGTCATATGTCCACCATGTGTTGGTCCGACGGGATCATCATGGGAATCTATAGCTGTGTGCGCTGGATCGCTAGACAGGTAATGCCACCATGCGTTGGTCCGACGGGATCATCATGGGAATCTATAGCTGTGTGCGATGGATCGTTGGATTACCATAGGTGTTGTTGTTGTACATATGTATATTATGGGTTGCCATAAGTATACATTGTCGTTATTGTTGTGATCATATTGACGTTTTGATATGAGTATGCATTTGTAGGTCTTGTGTTAGGACCATGTCCGTATATTGTGTTGATCTGATCTTGGATTAGACCGACGTGATTTCGTCATGGCATTTCGTATCTTGAGGTATGTTCTGTATTTCCTTTGGTATTCGTCTTGTGATGGACATTCGGTTATCGTTTGGGGATTTGATGGTGCTATCCGATGGATTGTATTGGTCAGAACTGATACTTTTCCGTATCGTGAGTTGGTTATGATAGTTTGAGAATCTTGAGTATTGTTTGAGGTACAATACAGATATTATGTTCGAGTTTATTGGTTAATCGAGTACAGGATGTGAAATGTGATAATGGTTATTCTGATGAGAATTACTTGAGTAAGCAAAGTTATGGCGGTAAGATTACGTTGGTCGTATTCTTATGTTGTATTCTCATTGGTATGAAATTATTAATGTGATGTGACGGTTATCATTGTTGGATATTATGGTTGACCCCGTCGTGGGATTTCTTTTTAGGTTGTTGGAGTATCGAGCTTGTAGCGGTCGTGAAGAGATGAGCATCCCGGAGGATACTGGCTAGGACATGTTCTGTGCATTGAGTTTCTTGATTGGTTCTTGTATTCCGCTGCTAGAGTATTTTAATTGTTTGTCTTTATCCGCTGCGTGAGTATTTTTAAATGACCTTTTGGTATCTGGTAATTTAGGCCACTTTGGCAATCGTTTTCTAAATCTTTTCTGTCGGTACGTGTAAGCGATAGCTTAACATATGTTTTTTAAACTGTTGAGTTTTGGCATTTCGGGCCTTGTGGTTTCAAATGAAATTTTTACGACGGTCTTGATAAACGAGTTTTATAAAGTCTTCGAATGTTTTAAATAGATAATACCATCGTTAGCCTCTTGGACATTTGTAAATATTTGCGAAAATTTTCCTTCAGCCTTATGGGTTCCATCTCGGGGCCCACGACGCTGTAATATTCCCGGTCGGATCTGGGGGTGTTACATACATGAGTATAGCAACATGCAAATTTTTTCATGCGAACACGTGATAACATACGCTAAGAATGTAGCTTAACGTACGTTATCGGCTAAAACTAGCGTACGCTACGAATGAGGAATTGCGTGCGTTAGGCAGTTAATTATTGAGCTAGGCAGCTAGCACATTCGCCGACCAGACATAGGTCCGGATAAGATTCCCTCAGATGAACCTGGACAGTTTTAGAGTCAACGCTAAGTAGCGTGCGCTAAGGATAGTATGATAGCGTGCGCTAAACAGCTATCGTACAAAAACTTTATATAAGGGACAACACCCCATTTCATTTGGTTTACGATTATATCACTCGTTCTTCATATCTTGGAAAGTCCAGAGAGCCTTCCCTACTTCTTAAACACATATAAACCCTCCTTACTTGATCATTGAATATTGGAGAGTACTTACACTTGATCATTGATGAAGAAACTCACCTTGGAGTAACACATAAGCAACCGGGGTTGAAGTCTACCTATTATTTCAGTGTTTTCTTCATCTTAAGGTATATTAATACTATCTTCTACCTTCGATTTGTGTTAATAAGGATATGAGGATTATGCTATCAAGATATTGAGTTCCATTTATGAATTATCCAAACAACATCATGTTTATAAGTTGGAATGTTTATACTTAAGATATCATCGTTGGAAACATCACGATTGGCATCTTACCACGTCGAATGATGAGAGAAATATTCTGAGATTGATTATCCATATTGATGACGTTACCATATTGGTCGTAGACGTAAAGTTGTTATCACTTTTGTTAAATGGACTTAGGAAAGAATCATAGAAGATTTGCATCCTTTCTTATAAGTTGGAATTGTTAGTTCATCTTCATGGTTAAATCGGGATGTAATGATGATATTGGAATCTAGTGCATCGACCTTAAGAATACCAAGCTTCACATGAGAATTGTAATCAAGATGGAATATGGTGTTGTGATGATTATACGTATCCTTGTATCTCGAAGATGTTTGAATACGTGAGATCATTTGTATAAGATGAACGTAATATGCATGGAGATAACGTATATTAAACACTGAGGATTTCGTAAGTTTCATCACAGTTAGAACAGTCGACTGCCCGGGGAAGAACTGTCATACATGTTTAGCGTGCGCTAAGCTTTATAGTTAACGTGCGCTATCGGGCATAAGTTAACGTACGCTACGCTTGGAACGTAACATGCGTTATATCATCAGACGGGTCAATCGACTAATCAGTGAGGTACTGACAGTGCATGGTTAGCGTACGCTAGACTTCATATTATTATGTGCGCTAACAAGTAGCCTTAACGTACGCTATATAGGATACGTAGCGTGCGTTAAGCAAGCTAGGCAGATTATGATTTATGAATTTCCGACTATAAATTAGATTGTTAACATTCGTGTGACGTGAGATGAATTCTATATTATTTCTTTTGTTTAAGGTTCGAGCTTGTTACGTGATTGATCGAAGGGGTGACCTTCAAGTGTTCCGTTTTTCGTGGAAGTATCATTCTTGTCATCGAATCGAGGCAAGTACCTTAATTAGAATTGTCCGATTTATGTCGATTATGTTGTGATTGTACTGTGTACATGTGTTATGATTAATTGTCCACCATGTGTTGATCCGAAGGGAATCATCATGGGAAATCTATAGCTGTGTGCGCTGGATCGTTGGACAGGTAGTTCCACCATGTTTTGGTCCGACGGGATCATCATGGGAATCTATAGCTGTGTGCGCTGGATTGTTGGAATACCATGAGTATGTTGAGACTGTTATAATGTGATATGTGTTGTTATTATTTTCTCGTTGGAGAAATTGGTCATGATTATTTTTGATTAAATCATTGTTATATGATTATCGTACTTGTACTACCATCTTGTGCTAACCCCTTCGGGGGTGAACATTTGTGTATGTTCAGGATCCAGGAGAGCAGAAAAATAACCACTAGAGCTGCATGATGACGAGGGTGGAGAGTGATGTTCTGGCCGTGTTTCATTGTCTGTTGTTGTGTTATTTTTAATAATTACTCGAGTACGACATCGTTTCTGATGATTGGATTTTGGCGATGTATTAATATTCTTCCTTTGGATAATTGTGTTTTTGGTATTTTTGTCCAGAACTATTGTATTTATTCCAGTTACTTTCATATGTTGGTCCTTGTTGTTGTCTTTTCTTTTCTTCAGCCTTGTAAATTCTTATGAAAAGGATTTATGGCGCTGTAATATTCCTGAATATATCGGGGGTGTTACAAGTTAGACCAGGAGAACAACTGTGGTTGGCTAGATGAGTCACTAGAAAGTAGTGGTAGTGCAAAAGGAAAGGATACTTGGGGTACAACTAATAGCAAAACCAAGGAGGAAATTAAGGTCTTCCTAATTCACAGGATGGGTGATGAAGAAAATGCTGGAGAAAAATATATGACTCCATGCTATGTAGAAGGATTGTATGCCTATGATGGGATCCTAGATCTTGACCTTGATAAAAACTTGATTTCTCAGGAGTTCGTGATTAAATTGAACCTGACATTTGAGGTTTTGAAAAATGGTGACAAGAAAATTGATAAAAAGTTGTTTATGAACCTAGCAAGGGAGACTGAGGATGACTCTATTGAGAAAACCAAGGGGTATAACTTAGAGTTTTATGTTAATCCTGAAGAGGATGATGTGGAACCATGTGTAATCTTAGGGAGACCATTCATGGAGCACAGTAGAAGCATTGTTAATTACCATCTCGGTGAAATCACTCTTTGGGCAGGCATAAATGTGGAAGATGAGACACAAGATCCATTAGTGATTGATACTTCTGATGTTGAGATACAACCAAAAATCCCTAAATCATCATAATTCCCCAACTATATAAACACCAAAAGTAAACCCTCTGGATCATACAAGCTGAGTGACACCATCTCACTAGACCATTTCAGTGCCTAAAAACACCAATTACACCAAAAATGGAGTTGAAATAATGCTCCTTTATTAATTTTTGTTTCTATGTTCATTTTATCACTTTTTGAATAAAACTGTATCTCAAGTGTATGTTTGGTGATTATACCTCTTATATGAGATGAATGAATGTTTATAATGATGTTTATTTGTTTGTTTTAGTTTTTAGTTTTTGTTTCTACCATTTTCTAGGAGTTTATAGCATACTGTTAAGAAAATTGTAGAGAAAACCGCCAACCTTTTAAGTAAGGTCGCCGCTCTTTTTAGCGAGGGAAATCTTATATAACTTAAACACATATCATTGTCACAAGCACGCAAAAAATGGAAAAACACCTACCAACAAAAAACCGACGGTGTTATCCAAATATGATTCTTGCAAACCATGATTTCCAATCAAAAACCAAATTTCAAACACAATGAGGCTACGTATTTACACTTATGTTTCATCCTTTAAAATTTTTAGGGTTTTATTGATCATAAACTTAGGGTTTGCCATGAATGACTTGAATTTTGGTGTTTAAATGCTTGATTATCTGTTTATATACATGTGTTTAATGTTTTCCCCATCATTATTTGACCTATATGTGATCACTAAGAATCTAGGGTTTGTAACCCTAATGTAGGAAATTGCCATTAAGAAGTATGTGGTATACAATGTTGAACAATTGCCTTAAGGATTACGAGTTGTTACACAACTTTTTGAATGATCTTAGGACACTTTTTGAGATTTTCTTTAAAATTCATAAAAACTTTGGCGAAAAGTGTTTTAGTGATGTTTGATCACTCTTAACTGCTTATATATGCACTTGTTGTTTATAAGTTATTTGATGACTATGTGTATTGAGTTTTGATGTTTTGAGGTGATAAACATGTTTCTCGGACAACAAAACAGAGCATTTGTGTGCAGGGCACATAAAACCGCCGGTCTTTATGGCCAAGACCGCGGATCTTTTCGAAAAAACTGCCAAACAATTACAAGTTTTACAAAAATTGTCACATAACCGCCGGTTTTGTTGGTCAAAAACCCCGCTTTTCTGGGAAAATTTGTTCACAGTATGCATGAAACTTGCTTAAATGCTTACATATGAATTGTTATGATTTCTAACAACTAATGTTGTTCATTTGTGATTGTTTGAGAAGAATATGCCAGGAGAAGGGAGTTCCTATGTAGCACAAAAAACCAGGAGAGCTTTTAAAAAATCCCAAGAGACAACCTGAGGAACACCCGAATTTGTTGTGGAAGGGTGTGGACAAGGCTAGGAAGATAGTCCTGAATGTTAAGCTTAATAAACTATGTGCTAGGGAGATTGATATACCAAGAATAGTTAACTGGAGAGTTATTAAGAATTTGGGGTGTACCAGTTCGGATTTTGGGTTAGAATTCCAGGTTTTGGGTTATGGGTCAAGGTCCATGGGTCAAGTGATGTCATGAATGATGTCAAAGACATCTTGGGTCGTAGGTTATGGACTTTGGGTCATGGGTCATGGGTTTTACCCATTATTTAAGTCATGCATGATGTCATGAAATGGGTCATGGGTTATGGGTCAAGGTCCATGGGCTATGGGTTATAGGTTATGGATTATCCAACTCATTTCAAGCATTTTATTTATTACAAGAAGTATACTTTAATTATAGCATGTAAATAGTAAGTTGTAAATGTAATAACATGTAATGTTTAGATTTATACTTTTACATAATGTTATGTTTGTTATCGACAAAACTTAAAGAGATCGATAAATATTAATAAACGTTTTTACAGTTTATTTGTATTAACAATCTCTCCCTTTTTGTTGATGACAAACATAATATTATGATGAATAAAAATTTAAAGATTAGATGTTTCACGTTCTTAAAAAGGTTTTGGAAATGATTTTTAAAGTTTTTACTCTCTTCTCCCCCGTTTTGTCGAAACAAAAAGAGTGTCGAAGAGAAAGTATGGCGGGATTGAATCCCAAAATGTACAAACTCCCCCTTGACAGTTGCCCCCCCTTGATGAGGACGTCAAGTGAGAAAATGGAGTTGAAAACCTCCAAGATAGAATGTTAGTGACGATATCAATAAGTAGAAGAAATAGATGTATGTCGATAGACGAGAAGTATGAGGAAGAAGAGACAAGGTATGTAGAACTAATCCTTGTAATAAAAATGACCAATATGTAGTGGTATATAAGCCACATACATTTGTAAAAATAAGAACAATGAAGTGTTCTTATAAGAAAGAAGAAAAATAAAGAGAAAAAAATAAGAATATATATTATTGGCCATTTGATGATTGCATATGGGCTTAGTGATTTCGGTGGGTCATAATGTCGTGCGGGAGATCGGTTAGGGATTCATCTATTCAAGTTGGTTGGTTTGATTGCGGAAGAGGTGGTGGAAAGTTTGGTATAGAGAGATCAACATCCATGATGTCGGGGATATGTGGAGGTTGATTTGCTAAGTGTTCTAGTGAAGTCATGGATGGTATATGAGGTAACTCTTCAAGGTCATTGAAAAAAGCATTTGGTAAGGTAGGAGGTGTGGAGAAAACTAGCTCTTTGGGTTGATGTTAGGTAAGATAGGAGGTGTGGATTTTGATAGTTGACTTGGAGCGGGTGGCGGAGTTGAAGTTGGTGGTGGAGTTGGTGTAGGTGTCTTAAGGAAGTCTTCTAATGAGGTGAAGAAGGGAAGGTTGTATTCTTTTGGAGAACTTGGTGAACAGGGTGGTGTTTTTTGATAGTCGGTTGGAGGTGAGGGATTTCTAGGAGGTGATGAATTTTTGGATGGAAGTTTGATAAAGTAGTATGGTTTCACACTTATACGTGCGGTTTTTCTTGTTTTTGATGGTGGATGGATGTTTGGAAGTTGGTAGAGAGAACTTGGTTTGTTGTATGTGATGTTCCAAGGTGTTGGTAATATTTTGTAGGGTGTTGATTTCTTTGACTAGATCGTCATGGTTTTGAGAGGATTGTGGTCTTTTGCAGGCCATGGTTTCTGAGATTGAGAGATGAGAGGGATGATGGAGAAGCAAGCATCTTAGGACCTTATTTATAGATAGATATCATGCATTGTAATGAATGCTAAAACCACAAAAGAATCCAAAATCTAATGATTAGATAATAATTGAATGCAAGTAATCATGAGACCTTAACTACTAAGACTTAAACTCAGTAAACATAGAGTATAAAATAGAAAAGATAAGAGAATTGGAGTAGATTTTGTCAAATGATTGGCTAAACTGGCTTCTGTGTAACCGGATCCCACGGATCCTTCCCAAAAGGGATCCGGCCAGTGTAAATGCAGGGATCTGGGTATCTGATGCACACAGACTGTAGATTTTGCATAGAAAACATATTAGGACTAGTGTGTGCCTATATGTAAACTATGTGAAGTTGCGGTTATCTCGACTCTAGAGGAGAGAAGAAGATATTGATGTACATATATATATGAGATAACCCGTAGTCTCCTTAAATCAATGTATCTACATTTGAATGTACCTGAAAATACATATTGGTTATGTATTCCCTTTAGCATTCAAGAGATATATGATATGATGCATGATAAAAGGTTTTTACGTTGGATTAACTATGTAAAGAAAAATGTGAATGTCCTAGACGTGAGAAGTTTTTAATTTGAAAGTCGAATGAGGTGTTGTTTGAGGAACTTGTTTTGTAGAAAGTTTGATGTGAATAAATATATATATATATATATTGTTGAAGGGAAAATAACTGAGACAGAAAGTAGGGCAAGAGTTGTTGTATTATTCCACTGATGACATCCCTTTAAATAGGGAGAAATACATACAAACAGGCCTTAGCCAAGCCCTAACTAGGAAATCCCATAAACTAACAGATTTAGGCACACAATGGATATTATTCCTTTAACACTCCCCCTTGTGCCTAGTCTTCTAGCGCATGTCATGTTGCCTTGTTAAAACCTCGTCAAGCAAAAACCCAGTGGGAAAAATGCCTTGATCGTAGGAAAAAGAGTACATCATCTAGACACATCAAGTTTAGACTTCGTCCTTTGAATCTATCCTCTCATATGATCGTTACATTTGATCACAGCACTACTAAGGTGACCATTCCATCGATCCCTAAAATCGTACATCTTGTTACCTCGTTAAAAACCTTTCCAAGTTATAAAAACCCTGTGGGAAAAATGATCCTTGGAAGGAAAAGAGTATAACGTACGGTGTGGATGTAAGACTCCCCCTCAAGTCTACATCTCCCCCTGATTTGTACATCAATCAAGTAGTCGTTGTCTCATTAAAAACTTCGCCAAGTAACAAAACCCAATGGGAGAAAATGAACCTTGGTCAAAGAAAAGAGTACAACACATGTGATTAAGTTTCTTTATAAATCACCATTTCCTTGTGATCTTTACATCAATCTCGGAAGTTGGAAAACTCTACAGCTCCCCATAATGCTTACATTCATATACTGTTGCCTCGTTAAAAACCTTGCCAAGTAACAAAACCCAGTGGGAAAAATAAACCTTGGTCTAAGGAAAAGAGTGCAACATATGTAAGTATGTTCCATTATATCTCACATATTTCACGTTATGATCATTCCATCAATCAAGGGTATTTACAAGTTACATCATGTTCATAAATGTAAGTATGCTCATCAGTGGCAGTACTTAACCGCTAGTTCCTCACAAGTGTAGAATGATAGTTCTTAATCATGTACACTCACGGACTGATTCATGCAAAGCAATAATCATGTCGTGAATGAGGTATCCAAAAGGGGTTTGCGTAGTCGATTTCCAAGAAATAAGCAATTCATACCAACACATACTTTGTGGTAGTTGCTTCGGCACCAGCATTTACTTTAGCATTTGCCTTTTAAGTAGCGACTTCCTTTGCACCTTGTAGGGAAAGAATAGTCCTAAGTCAATGGTTTCTTTTAAGTATCAGAAGATATTCTTGATACCATTCCATTGATATTGCGTCGATGCTGAACTAAATCTTGTCAGCTAATTAACTAAGGAGTGATATCAGATCGTGTACATTGAGCCAAGTACAATAATGTGCTATTGCACTCAAGTAGGGGATTTCAGCTCCCAGAGCTCTTAGTCACTTTCCTTTAGACGAAATGGATCTTTCCTTTGCATCCAAATGTTCGACCTATCATGGGGTGCTAGTCAGGTTTACCTTATCCATGTTAAAGTGCCTGAGAATCTTCTGGACATAAGTAGACCGGTGGAATGAATTCCACAAACTCGATGTCTATGTCAATGCCTCGATAGAACCGAGTTTTCCCAAGATTTTTCATCTCCAACTCAATTTTCAAGTATCCGGTGGTTTCTCTTATTTCATCAAGACCGATTATGTTCATGTCATCGGCGTACATTGCGATGATCGTAAATCCGGAACTTATTTGTGAAGATGCAGGGACACAGTTCATCGTTGTTTTATCCCTTCCCAATCAAGTAGTCACTTAGATGGTTATACCACATCCTTAACGATTGCTTCAAAACCGTAAAGTTGAGTGTTTCAATCAAATTGCATACGCACTCTGTGGTCTAGAGTCACTTGATTTGGGTAATGAAATGCCATCGGGCACTTCCATATATATCTCAGTATCTAGATCCCCATAGAGATACATAGTAACCACATCTGTTGGCTGCATTTCCAGTCCCTCGGAAATTACTAAGCTAATCAAATAGTGGAACGTATATGTGGGAGTACATTTCCTCGTAATCAATTCCAGGGCATTGTGAGAAGCATTACTTGGTGAACCTTGTACATTAGTACACTATTATTCTCACTAAGCTTTACGATAAAGATTCAGTTATGTCCTTCAAGCTTTATACTTGGTTAGGTTAGCACTACCTACACCAAATACCTGTCTCTTTGTCAGAGAATCTAGTTCTACCTGGAATATTTTTCTTATAGGCCAATCAGCTCTATGTTGATTTCATCCAACTGAGCGAGATTCGACGTCATCGTACTTTATGAATCATGACATGTCATCAAAGTGGGTGGTTGATCAGGCCACACTCTCATAATTTCATCGAGATTCTTGATTTTCTGAATCATATCTTCGGGGAATCCCCCTCGTCATGACTCATTGACATAATAAAATCAAGCATGATCTCATGAAACGAGTTCATTGATGGTTCACATGTGAATTTGTGCCATACTCCACCTCTTCCTTAGGTGAGTATTTAGTCGAACCATGTGGCTTCCACCCCTTCCTTCGCAGGAAGCCACAGCCTCAACCACACCTCTACCAAGTGCGGTTGCATCACCCGGTTCATTGGTGATTGATCGCTAGGATTCGCGTAGTATGGTTTTCAAATCCGATCAATTTTAAAATTTGTAAAACCTCGGAGTATTTCCAAGGTGTCGAACCCAAGGGAATTGATGTGTCGAAAATAAAGGAATTAACTCTACTCAAAATTTGACTGCTATTTAGGAAACCGAAAATTTGTTTTGATTCTAATTATAAAATCGAAATATAAAAATTAAATAAAAGAGGAATTATCTAAATCAAGCAAATAAGCAAATTAGCAAGATGAAATCACAAGTGAAAGCTAATTGATCCTAGGGTAGTATCATCTAATTGAGTTCACACAATCCATTCACTTGATTCCTTTTCCCCAAATTTTAATTCAATCCTAGAAATAATCACTCAGCCGATCTAGAGTTCCGATCAAGGCAACCTAGAAAGATAGTTAATTTAAACCCTTTTTCCCGCTAAGGCTCGAAGAATTTAAATCACTTAAAAAGCGCCAACTTATTTATCTATGATTTACCTTTCTCCGTCAGGTCTCAAGATAAAATCATATTGTGCATCAAGTATTTCCACTAATCAATTGCTCCTTCCGGACAAAATTAATTAGCTAACATGCATCGATTAAGGGCCCTTTAATCTAACATGAGATTTAACACATCTTGATCACAAGACTAGGATGAAAGGTAAAAAGGTAATCAAAGGAACATCATGTGAACATCAATTTAATTTACTAACCCTAGAATCAATCAATGAATTTAGCCAGACATAATTGAAATTAAACAAGAAATAGATGAAGAATGCATATTATTAATATGAAAAGAGAGATTACAACCCTTACGAATAAACTCCGAGTCTTTAATCTCCGAGAAACAATAATAATTCTGCTCTCCAAAAAGTTCTTCTATCTCAAGAATTAATCTTGCCAAAAAATGTAAAGGATTGCAAAAGATGAAAAAGAATGATAAAGAATGATGATAGATGATGAAAGATGATAGATGATGAAAGATGATGGAAGATAGTAAAACTAGGTCTAGCAGGAGGTTTATATAGCCTAAGGGGGTTATATTCCCGATTAGCCCTAATCTAGGAAACAAAATCTATCCAAAAGAGTCAAAATCCGTCCAAATATGAGAGTCCGCTGGGCAGCCTATCGGAATGGCCTATCGGCCGATAGGCTGGCCGATAGTTGGTTCGTCGATCTCTTCACTCGATAGGGCAGGAACTCCTTTCGGACGGGCCTATCGGCCGATAGGATGGTCGATAGGTTCGTCTGTCTTGCGCAAAAATCCGTTTCTTCGTCCGTTTGACTCGACTCTCGGTCCTTTGTCTCGTTTTGGGTCCTTTTGGCTCTAAAAACCTGCAAACACACTAAAACCAACCCAAACGCGTAATACGGCTCGACTAATCATAAATAAGCCAAATACGAGCACATTAATCACGAAACGAGATAAAAACCTAGTATAAAATCCTAGAAATAAGTGGTAAAATTACCACTTATCAAACCCCCCCAAACTTAAGCCTTGTTCGTCCCGAACAACAAAAAGAAAAGAAAAAGAATGTCGTGAATCATCGTGCAACTCATAGTGTTCAACCTAATCAATACTATCCTGTAATTCTCTCTAAATAATCCGAGTGTCGTAAAAGCGAGTTGCACTCAGAATAATGATTCCGCAAAGTAGTCAAATTCAGTCCTAATCATTCGTTCATGAAGAAAATCCAGCTCAAAGATTAACAAAACGTGAGTCAAATCGACCGTCAATATGAAAGGCTAAAATAAACAAGCTAGTTCGTCCCGTTACACAGTCTAGTGGCACATTTTTCACGAGTTTCATAACAAATAAACCTCTCGAGATTCCCTTATATATATGTTCAAGAATTTGATTCGAGTTGACCACTAGGTTAGGATCTCGGGATGTTTCATCGGGGTAATCCTAGGGTGGAACTTCCATTCTCATGTATTAGGAAACCGTTTGACGTAAAAGACACTCATGGGGCACATGGATGCTTCTAGTTACTAAGTTCCCGTCTACAGCGGAGAAACAACTCGAATATATAATTTTCGTATGTCCGAATCAAGGTCGCCGTTTTACACGAGAGTAAACAGCGGGTCACGCGAATACCCCCGGTTACTAAGTTCCCTATCATTGGCACATGTGAAATATCTAAATTACTAGTCTAATCAGAGTCGTCGTTTTACGCGAGGGTAAACAACGGGTCACGCGAATGCCCCCGGTTACTAAACTTCCCTTCATAGAACAACATTATCTCAACTTTTGGGAAAAACGGACCGACTCTAAACTCAATCTAAGTGCCAACACGACTGACGAAACAGTACGACTCACTATCCGGAAGATGTAACCAAACGTATTGACGGTGATTTTAAAACAAGTATGTATCGTCTCCTATCTGCCAAGACCTCTACAATCACGAAAAATTTTGGACCTAAATGAATACTATGCAAAACAGAAATAACTGACTACAACTCGACTAAACTCGACCGTTTCTTCAGAGAGAAAAACAGTGTCGTAACATCGGTATCACACAAATAGAAGCACGAAAAATTCACGAATAAAGAAAAACTAAGACAAACAAGGCTATCTAGAAAATAAAAATCTACCCAAGCAAGGCATCAAAGCAAACAACGAAAAGCAAATAAAAGCAAACACGAAATCTAAAAAAAAAACTACTACGACCTAAAAAAAATAGAAACTAGTAAACACACCAAACGAAAAATGAACATAAAAATCTAAAAACTAAGCAACAAAAAACCAAAACCACGCAACACCAATATGATAAGCACAAATAAAAACAACGGGTACCAACACAAGCAAATAATGATACAAGGCAAACAAGGTACTCACACGTAAAGAAATTAACAAAGCCGCACTTCTCCCCCCCCCCCCCAAACTTATTTCGCATCCTAAAGGAGGAATAAGTTTGAAAAGAGAAAGGAGTGGCTTTGTTAACGGAGTACCTGATCACTGTGGCGGAAATGGCGGGTTTGTCGGCGAGCTCGGAGTGGATACTGGGCCGGGTATGTCCTATCGGACTGGCCTATCGGCCGATAGGCTGGGCCGATAGGAACTTCTGTCTCTTACGTACCTCATATCGGGTGGAATATCGGTCGATGTGGTCTGCCTATCGACCACTGCTTGTAACATAAAATTTTTTTAATTTTCCTCAGCCTACCGGCCGGGCCTATCGGCCGATAGGCTCAACCGATAGGATCGTCTGTCTCAAAAATTTTCCAGCTTTTACTACTTCACATACTTGGTCCCGTTTTTGCTTGGATATGGCGATTAAAGACCTGCAAGTATTCAAAACTCGGCGTGTATGGATTAGAACTTAACAAAAACTAGCAAAGCTACTACGAAACTAGAAACTACAAAAATCACGCAAACGAAAAATCGAAAATAAACGAATAAAACGAACTAATATACATACGTTGGGTTACCTCCCAACAAGTGCTACGTTTAACGTCTTTAGCTAGACGATACCTCATTCATTCCGGATCTTCGGCGACAACTCCCCCTTGAACGGGTTTGTTGATATCAAGATAGCATACTCTCCTCTCATTAGGTCGAGACTCGTTTGCCTCCAGCATTCGAACATACTCTGGCAAATCCTCGAAAATTTCATCAACATCGGAATGTGAGTAAATGGAGTGTGAAATGCAATGCTCCAACAAGTCGGTCGGGGGCGGCATAATAGACTCAATTTCATAACATTCCTCGGGCGCATCCTCGGGCTTCTTCATCGCGTCATAGATAGAAATTTTCAGATTTTGATCATTAACCCGAAAGGTAAGATCACCCTCTTGGACAGCGATAAGTGCTCTCCCCATCGCTAGAAACGGTCTCCCAAAGATCAATGGTTGATTCTCGTCCTCGGGCATATCAAGAACTACGAAATCGGCCGGGAAGACTAAGTGTTGGACTCTAACGAGCACATCCTCCACAACTCCCCTCGGATAAACAATCGACCGGTCCGCCATGAGTAGAGAAATAGTAGTCGGCTTCATCTCCCCAATCTTCAACTTCTTAAAAATGGATAGAGGCATAAGATTTATGCTTGCCCCGAGATCACACAACCCATTACGGAACGTTTGGTCGCCAATCATGCATGTCAAAGTAAAACGTCCCGGATCCTTCTGCTTGAGCGGGAGCTTGTTTTGAATGATGGCGCTACACTCTTCTGTCAAATTTATTGTTTCAAACTTCGCCAACTTCCTCTTGCTTGCCACAGCGTCTTTCAAGAATTTCACGTACCCCGGCATGTCTCTCAAAGCGTCTAGAAGTGGAATGTTGATATTCACCTTTTGAAACATGTCGATAAATTGTTGAAGCTTTTCATCATATCTCGACTTGGCCAATCGCTGTGGAAATGGAGCTTTTACCTCAAAATCCTTCACATTCGAACTTCCAGGAGCCTTTCGGCCGATAGGGGGGTCGATAGGATCAACTGTCGGCATTCTGTCTGGGTATCGGGTGGGCCTATCGGCCGATAGGTTTGGCCGATGGGCCTGCTGTTTTTCATCTTCCTTCTTGTTCTCGGCTCCCGTTTTTGGTACATCCTCGTTTCCAGATTTCTCAACTTCAGCCCCATGATTACTGTACTTTGTCCCACTCCGAAGCTCGATTGCGTTGCATTGTTGCGTCTTCGGGTTGGTCTCGGTGCTGCTCGGAAAATGGCCCGGCTTATGAAATCCGGCTTGGGCGTTCGCCATTTGACTCATTTGGGTCTCCACCATCGACATCTGCTTTGTTAAGGCTATCACTGAATTTCCAATAGATGTCACACTATGCTCGAGAGCCCCGAACCTCTTGTCTACTTTATAAATAAAATCTTTTTGACTCGCCTCCAATCGTTCCAACATCTCTTCCATAGGTGTCTTAGCAATCGGCTCTTGAATAACCCCATTTTTCACGTTAAATCCCGGTGGTGGCTGAAGAGCATTGTTCGGGTTGGCGTAGGAGAAATTAGGGTGGTTTCGATTGTTCGGATAATAGTTCCCCATATTTCCCCCTTGCCGGAAGTTTCCTCCTTACACGTAATTTACATCCTCCTTAACTGCAATAGGCTCGTTTAGCTCTTCAAAAACTGAATTGACTCCCAAGGTATTCTTTTTTAGCATCTCAAGTTCTTTTTGTTGTTTTTCAAATTTTGCCTTCAAATCACCGTAGGCGTCCTCGTCACCGGATGGGACCTTTCTTCTCGTCGTCTTCCTATCGGTCACCTCCTCGTAATCATTATTGACCGCTAGCTCAATGAGATTCTTGGCCTCTTCATAATCGTTAGCAAGAAATCCCCCTTTCGATGAATAGTCCAACTCTCTTCTAGCCTTCCTCGTCAAACCCCGATAAAACCGAATGTAGATTTCCTCCTTGTCAATTCCATGCTGTGGGCATTTGCGAAGTAGCTTCTTAAATCGGATCCATGCCTCGTATAAGTATTCATCCTCATATTGCTCGAATTGCAAGATATCGTTGATTTGTTTTTGCACCTTCGAGGGAGGATAGAACTGTGCTAAGAACAACCGAGTCATCTCTCTCCAAGTACCAATTTCCTTCCGATCTAGGCTCTTGTACCAATCTAGCGCATCGTCTTCTAAGGAAAACCGGAATAGGCGGAGCTTAATGACATCCGGAGGCACTCCGTTTTGCTTGATGGTGGCACATATGTCCAAAAACGACTCAAGATGAGCGTTTGGATCTTCATTAACTCCTCTTCCGTATGTTTGAGACTTCACTGTAGCGATGAGGGACGGCTTGAGCTCGAAGTTGTTGGCATCAATCTTTCCCCAACCTCCTTCTTGATAATCGTCCAGCTTCGGTCGAAAACGGGCATTCAAAGGGATCGTCTCGGGGCGAGCGAGTTCTCGTGGTGGGTCAACAATGCCGGCCATGGTATTAATGAAAGGTATAGAAATAGTCTCGGTTCTCGCTTCTTGCTTCTTCCTCCTCAAAGACTTCTCGATTTCCGGATCCAAAGGAAATAAGTCCTTTCCTTGGGATCTTGTGATCATGCACCGCCTACAAAGAAGAGAAAACAAGATGTGAGGAAACGAGATCGAAAATTAATAATAATAGTAAACAACCTAAAGTAACAATCTCTTCTTTTTCGAATTATCCCTTTAAGTTTTCTATCAATTCCCCGGCAACGGCGCCAAAAATTGATCGCTAGGATTCGCGTAGTATGGTTTTCAAATCCGATCAATTTTAAAATTTGTAAAACCTCGGAGTATTTCCAAGGTGTAGAACCCAAGGGAATTGATGTGTCGAAAATAAAGGAATTAACTCTACTCAAAATTTGACTGCTATTTAGGAAACCGAAAATTTGTTTTGATTCTAATTATAAAATCGAAATATAAAAATTAAATAAAAGAGGAATTATCTAAATCAAGCAAATAAGCAAATTAGCAAGATGAAATCACAAGTGAAAGCTAATTGATCCTAGGGTAGTATCATCTAATTGAGTTCACACAATCCATTCACTTGATTCCTTTTCCCCAAATTTTAATTCAATCCTAGAAATAATCACTCAGCCGATCTAGAGTTCCGATCAAGGCAACCTAGAAAGATAGTTAATTTAAACCCTTTTTCCCGCTAAGGCTCGAAGAATTTAAATCACTTAAAAAGCGCCAACTTATTTATCTATGATTTACCTTTCTCCGTCAGGTCTCAAGATAAAATCATATTGTGCATCAAGTATTTCCACTAATCAATTGCTCCTTCCGGACAAAATTAATTAGCTAACATGCATCAATTAAGGGCCCTTTAATCTAACATGAGATTTAACACATCTTGATCACAAGCCTAGGATGAAAGGTAAAAAGGTAATCAAAGGAACATCATGTGAACATCAATTTAATTTACTAACCCTAGAATCAATCAATGAATTTAGCCAGACATAATTGAAATTAAACAAGAAATAGATGAAGAATGCATATTATTAATATGAAAAGAGAGATTACAACCCTTACGAATGAACTCCGAGTCTTTAATCTCCGAGAAACAATAATAATTCTGCTCTCCAAAAAGTTCTTCTATCTCAAGAATTAATCTTGCCAAAAAATGTAAAAGATTGCAAAAGAATGATAAAGAATGATGATAGATGATGAAAGATGATAGATGATGAAAGATGATGGAAGATAGTAAAACTAGGTCTAGCAGGAGGTTTATATAGCCTAAGGGGGTTATATTCCCGATTAGCCCTAATCTAGGAAACAAAATCTATCCAAAAGAGTCAAAATCCGTCCAAATATGAGAGTCCGCTGGGCAGCCTATCGGACTGGCCTATCGGCCGATAGGCTGGACGATAGTTGGTTCGTCGATCTCTTCACTCGATAGGGCAGGAACTCCTTTCGGACGGGCCTATCGGCCGATAGGATGGTCGATAGGTTCGTCTGTCTTGCGCAAAAATCCGTTTCTTCGTCCGTTTGACTCGACTCTCGGTCCTTTGTCTCGTTTTGGGTCCTTTTGGCTCTAAAAACCTGAAAACACACTAAAACCAACCCAAAAGCGTAATACGGCTCGACTAATCATAAATAAGCCAAATACGAGCACATTAATCACGAAACGAGATAAAAACCTAGTATAAAATCCTAGAAATAAGTGGTAAAATTACCACTTATCAGTGATGTGCCCCTTGGAGGGGACTTCTAACCTTACAGGCACATTTGCAGATGTAATGTGAGATCTTGTCACTTGAACGATATCAGTAAATGCATCAGGCATCAAATCTGCTACATCCTGAAGATCGAATATGCTTTGTGCTTCACGGTAACATTGTGAAGTTCGGGGATCATAATGAGACAAAGTGGGGACACACCACGACAATTCCTGTCGTTCCCCGAGAAATTACGTTTTCTCTCCTCCCCCTAACAATGGGAAAGTTGTCTCATTAAAGTGACAATCTGCAAATCGTGCGGTAAAGAGATCATTGTGAAAGTTCCAAATAGCGGATAAACGTCTGGAGATTCTTATCCAACGTAAATACCTAATCGTTTCTAAAGACCACTGCGTTGTGGGGCGCAGAAGGCACATATAATGCGTAACCAAATAGGCGCAATTGGCACTCAAGTCCGTCTGGGCCCAAAATACAAAAATCAGGCTTTCCAGTTACCAACTGGTACGCATAAACTAATTGGTTAGCAGGGGGTCTAAGAATAAACGATGTAAGTGAAGTTGCGTGCAATATTGCATAATACAAGGCAAAAATATGCTAATTGGTGCGCATAACCAATGACATAATCACCATATATATCCTTTCGACGGTGGTTTATGTGAGACCGTTTGCATATGCACATGGGACGAGATACTATTCATTAATCTCTATCATGCAATAAACATCAAGTACTTTTTGATGTGAACTCCCAACATCATCGAGTCATTTAGATGTGATAAGGGGGGGTGAGTCCTTATAAATTATTTTGGAAGTTCTGCAGCAGTTTGAGTGGACAGGAGAGCGACATGTGACCAAAATGTTGGAGAATCCATCAAAACCACAAATACATAAATGGTCCGCATATTAGGTGGATGGATCCACAAATATCTCCTTATATTCAACGTAGGAATGTAATGTTTGCTTATGTTTCTTTAGCGTAGGAAGGTCTCGCTCCTACTTTGGCTAAAGAGCAGGCTTTGCAACACTAAGTGGTGGGCATTTGATATGCATCCGGTTCTTTGGATGACATAACACGATTAACATCAACATTGTTCTTTTTGTTGAGTTGTTGCCACATTTTCGCTAGAAAAGTAATGATGTTCGTACAAGTTCTTTAGTATATGGATCATTATACTTCGACCAGGATGACCTAGTCTATCATGCCAAATCCTATATGAGTCTATGTCCCAAAGTATATTGTTGGTGACAACATAGGATTTAAAAAACCTAATAATAGTGAGGTACATCCACTAGATCGACTCACCAGTTATTCTAAAATGCGTATATGTCCACATCATTAGAATTAATAAAAGAAACTATATTCCATTCTCACAGTGGGTTTCAATCTGGAAACCATTGCTACATATATTATTGAAGCTAAGTAAGGTTCGGAGGGCTCTAGGTGCATACAGAGCATCAGTAACTTGGAAGACTGTCGTTTAGGCATCAAAATTGGGCATTGCCTCGCTCTTTGATGAGTTGTGTGGACCCAATCATCGTAGTTACTGAGGTTTGGCAGGCGAGTTATTCAATGAATAGAAGCCTAATTCTAAGAACATTCAAGCTCTCCTCGATTCATTCATTAGAAAAGAGTGAAATTTCGAACCATAAGCATTCAAGCAATATTCAGTACTTCGAAATAAAGCTGGGAATCTAACGTAAGCAATATTAATATCTTGTTCATGAAACAACATTGCATCACGCCATTATTGAAAAGAAAACACCAACACAGTTGTCTTGAGGCAACTATACCAAATATAAACGAGAAAGTAAACATAATACTAAGATTCAGTCTATAGACGGTGGCTCGTATGACTCAATTCGACGATTGGTGACCGTGAAATTGACATAGAGGGACTTGTCTAGATCATATTCCTCCATATAGTGAGTTCTCATTTCTTTGGACTGTCTATATTTTTTGTAGTGAGATGCGACTTGCTTGTTTGCATGGCAGTTCTTGTACCATGTGCAACGGCTCCACAATGATAGCACGGTTCATTGCCAACTCTGACATTGGGAGCGACATGGGGGGTAGGTGCTTTGTTTCCTTAGATAGAAGAGCCAGGAGCACCAAGTATTCTCATTACATTGGAAGAACCCCCACGTCCTCGACCACGTCCTTGACCACTACGCCCTTTTCCACGTTGTGGTTTGGGGTTGCCATGACCAGTCCCCTGTATATTGGGGTTCTTTCCACCTTTCACATAATTGGCCTCGGGAATTTTCTTTGTCCCAACGGGCCTGGCATTGTTGCTCACTAACACTTCATTATGCCTCTCAGCCACTTGCAGTAGGTTGATAAGCTTATTGAAGGTAGTGATGCGTTTGTTGTCATACTCCAGCCTATACTGGTTCGCTAGTATAAGGGCAGAAGTAGGGAAAGTGGAATGAGCTTTCTGAATCATATCATCTTCTGTGATGTCATTTCCGTATTAATTAAGGCGTGCCTTCAGACGGATCCTATCTTTGTTGAAATCGTTGATCCGTTTATAGTCAAGCAAGCGAATTTCATTCCACTGCATGGTCAACTCTGGGAGCAAGGTATTGTGGATGTTCCCAAACGGCCTTAAGGGCATCCCACAGTTCTTTCGGGGATTTCAATTGCAGATATTCCCATCTTAGGCTGGGGTCGGTATGTCGCCTAAGGAACATTAATGCACTAGCTCTGGTTTTATCAGACGGTACTTCGCCTGCTTTTTCAAAGATAGTAGCACTATAGTCCTTAGCGACAAAAGTGGTCTCTACGTCAGAAACCCATCTATGGTACTCAAGTCCTTCTGAGTCCAAGATGTCAAATTCAGGACGAGTTGGATCAGCCATCTTAAGACAAGAAAAAAAAAGGAAAATGAATTTTCACAGTATATCATGAGTACTTTCCATGATAAAATTTTCAATAATGTGGAGGGTTATTATTTTTCAGAACCAAGATAAGGTCAAAATTACTTTCGATGCTATTGGGGTTACCGATGAAATTACTTTATCACGGTTCGAGTTGATATAGACAGTAGAAATAAGTCCTTTAGGTTCTAGTAATGATGAACCTAATACACATGCCATAACTAACGATGCATGCAAAGTATATATATAATTATAGATATAATCACATAGCTCTATGAATATATCTATACACGTATAAATGCAGTCAAAGAGGTGTCTTATGCCGCAATAATTATTAATTCAACGTGAATTTATTTTAATTCAAGTTGCTATAAGTAATTCGTTTTAATTTAATTGAAGTTATTAATGTATCATGCTTTTAATTGATTTAATAAGCATAAAAAAATTCGGAGTATAATATGCAATCAATAGTAATTAAAAAACATGTAAATTCGCATATTGCAGATAGTAGGGTTCGTATTTGTGTACTTTATTTCGTGTGGATAGGGGCAGAAAAATGGACTGGAGAGATCAAAAAATGGGACTGCTGGCGGATCGGGCCGGGTCAGCAACCGTGTCTGGATCGCGGGCCGAGTGCTGGGCTGCAGGCACGGGTCGGGCTGGACAACCGGGCTGGTCAGTCGGGCACGCCGAAGTCTGCAAATGGGTCGAGACTGGTCGGAGCAGGAGCCGGGGGATGGGTCACGATATTTCATGGGTCTGTGCGGTCGGCTTTGGATTCGCGGTCAAATTTCCAGTAGGTACGAAAAAAACGATGGGTCGCGATCTGGTTGGGACTGGGGAAGACGACCTACAAAAATAGATGCATCTCCCCTTAAATTTCTCCTTCTTATTTGAATTGTGTGGCTAGAAACTCTTCTCACTCTTCTCATTTTAATTTTTCTTCTTACTAGATCCCTATTTTTATATATATATATATATATAAAAGCATAAACCTCAGTAGTTTGAATGTTTATAATTTGTGCAAGAAATAGAGATCCTAGACTCAGAAGGGAGGATTAGAAATACATACCTTGTAGAAAGAGAAGTTAGAAGGAAGATCAAGACATTTGTTCCATAAGGCCAAGGCCTAACCGAAGTAAGTATAAAGGTTCACGTTTCAATTGTTTGGTGAGAATGTCGGCAATGTTGTCTTTGGAAGAGACTTTTTCTATGGCGATATTTCCTTTCTGGACATTATCTCTAAGAAAATGATGGCGTATTTCAATGTTTTTGGTGCAGGAATGCAAAACAGGATTCTTGCTAAGATCGATGGCGCCTTTGTTGTCGCAGAGGATGGCAATGTTGCTTAGATGAACATTGTAGTTGACAAGAGCTTGTTTCATCCATAGTGGTTGTTGGCATGCTTTCCCTGCTGACACATATTCTGCTTCGGTGTTAGAAATAGCAAGCGCAATTTGTTTCTTTGAAAACATGATGTTAAACAACATCCCATGAATGTACAAACACCACTTGTGCTATTACAATCAACATAATCACCTGCATGGTCAGAATCTGCACATACAATAGTTTCGTCCCCCGTACCTTTTGGATACCATAACCCCAATAGAGTTGTACCCTTTATGTACCTAAAAATTCTTTTGACCGCTTCGAGATGTGAAGATTTAGGATCTTCTTGAAAGCGAGCACAGATAAATACACTAAACATAATATCCGGCCGACTAGCCGTAAGATATAATAGACTACCTATCATACCACAGTACTTGGTATCATCAACGGATTCACCGTCCTCATCTTTGGTAAGTTTAGTGTCGGAACTCATTGGTGTTTTCATTGGTTTTGCCTCTTCTAATCCAAATTTCTTTAACATTTCTTTAATATATTTAGATTGATTAAAGAAGATACCATCTTCTAATTGTTTTATTTGTAGACGAAGAAAGAAATTTAATTCTCCCATCATACTCATTTCAAACTCGTCGTGCATGATTTTAGAAAAATTGTCACACATTTCTTGATAAGTAGATCCAAATATAATATCATCTACGTAAATTTGAACAATGATAATATGTGATTGGTTTTTCTTTGTAAACAATGTATTATCTACTAGACCCATTGTATATTTATTATCTATAGGAAAGGTTATAAGTCTATCATACCAAGCTTTAGGGGTTTGTTTAAGATCGTGGAGAGCTTTCTTGAGTTTATATACATATTCTGGTTTTTCAAAGTCCACGAAACTGAGAGGTTGAACTACGTATACTTCTTCATTTATGAACCCGTTTAGAAAAGCACTTTTTACATTCATTTGATAAATCTTGATATTTTTAGCATAAGCATAAGCTAGAAGGATTCTTATAGATTCTAATCTAGCTACGGGAGCATAAGTCTCATCAAAATCTATTCCTTCTTGTTGATTATAACCTTGTGCAACAAGTCTAGCTTTGTTGCGGGATACCATCCCATTTTCATCTAGTTTATTTTTGAAACCCCATTTTGTACCAATTATGATTTGATTCTTAGGTGGTGGAACTAGTTTCCAAACATCGTTTGAGAAAATTAATTTAATTCTTCTTGCATAGCTATTACCCAACTTTCGTCTTTAATAGCTTCTTTTACGTTTTTGGGTTCTATTAAGGAAACAAAACAAAATAAATTACTTTGATTTTGAGCTTGAGACCGTAATGTTCTTTCATTTAATTTTCCTATAACTATTTCTAGTGGGTGATCTTTAGACTCTTTGACGTTAACTATTTCTTTATCTAATAGTTCATCTTCTTTATCTTTTATCTCACTACTTTGATTTTCATGAATTTGACTTTCTATTATGTCATCATCTACGAGAGGTTGAGATTTAGGAGGAGGACTTTCATCAAACTTGACATTTAAAGATTCTTCTACTTTCATAGTTTCTTTATTTAGAACTACATATGCTTAACTATTAGGTGAATATCATAAGAAAATACCTTCGGTGGATTTAGGATCAAATTTGGTTAGATAATCCTTTGAGTATAAAATGAAGCATTTGCTTCCAAATACTTTAAAATAATCTAACAACGGTTTTTTACCTTTTAATAATTCACAAGGAGTTAATCCTAACGGTCTAATGAGAATTCTATTTAAGATATATGTTGAAGTGTCGACGACGTTGTACCAAAATTTTTGAGGTATTGATTGTTCATTTAGCATGGTTCGACTCATTTCTTGTAAGGTTCTATTCTTCCGTTCAACTACCCCGTCTGATTGCAGAGTACGTGGAGCCGAGAAATTGTGAGTAATACCATTAGTATCACAAAAGGCTCCGAATTGTACTTCTTTGTCAAACTCCCGACCATGGTCTGTATGAATAGATATTATTGGACAACTATTTGCTTTTGAATTTTCTTACTTAGGATTTCAAAGTGATCAAAGGCTTCAGTTTTATTTTTCAAAAATCTAGTCCATGTATACCTACAGTAGTCATCTACTATTACTAAAGTATAGTAGTTATCTCCGTAACTTTGAATATCCGATGGACCAAATAGATCCATGTGTAAGAGTTCTAGACACTTAGTTGTAGAAACCATGCTTTTAGCTTTGTGACTAGCATGGACTTGTTTTCCTACATTACAAGTATCACAAAAATGATGTTCATATTTAAGTTTTGGTAAGTTTCTAACAAGTTCTCTAGATGATAGCGATTGAATAAGTCGCATATTGGCGTAACCCAATCTTCGATGCCGAACGGTCGAAGTATCATCTAGTGAAGTTATACAAAGTTTATCTTTAGAGTTTCTGATTTTCATTACAAAAAGACCGTGTTTCCTAACCCATGTTCCTATGGTTATTCCGCCTTTTAATATTTTGTTACTGGACTCACTAAATAGGACATCACACTTTTTATCAACTATTTTACTAATAATTAATAAATTAAAACCTAGGTTATCTACGTGACACACATTATTGATGGTTAAAGAGTTATGTGAGATCGTACCTTTGCCGATGATCTGACTTTTCCCATTACCAAAAACTACGTTACCTCCATCGCAAGCGTTTGTAAGATGAAAATAGGCTTTTATTACCCATCATGTGCCTTGTGCACCCGCTGTCTTTAATCCATTCATTTGGTTCTAGATCAACCTTTATACAAACCTATAAGCACAAAGAAACTCAAGCGTTTGGTCCCTAATATCTCATGGATTGATTAGTGTTAAACAAACCATTCACTTGGTTCACAAAAGGAAGATAGTTCCATGGTCCAAAATTTGGTGTTTGGAAACCATTGTGAAAACCATTGTTGCATCCTATTAGATTAACGTTACTTTTAGGATAAGGTGTGTTTGGTTTCCTAAATAGTGTTGTTGGTTGACCATTTGGTTTTCTTAAAATTCCTTTATTGTGATGTTGTACATTAATATTTCTATCAGGAACATTAGCGTTTTCTTTTTAGTTATAACTACAAACTCCTTTCTAGATGATTTGGAAAAGTCAATTTTAGATGTCGGATCCTTTGATTACGCCTAGCCGGATCCCTTTTGGAGGGATCCGCTGGATCCATCACCTCAGAAATAGATGGATCAGTAGATTTAATAAATTTTGTTGAATTTTCTTCGCTTGGCGAAGGCATACAATCTGTAAATCCTACTCGATTTTTATTGTTTTTGATTTGTTGTTGTTGGGGCAACATGAATTAGGTCTTATGTTTTAATGATGACAAATAAACCTTCGCAACACATAAAATCACAAATGGTAGCCAAAAACTAAACGACCCAAGAACTGGGCCTGGCGCGCTGCCAGCGCTCCGACGCAGTAGCAGCGCGCCAGGACATGTCTCGGGTCGTGACGGTTTTTGAAAGTCGTCTTTCCCCTTACCAAAAAAATGTGGATCTTTCAATACAGGTATGAATATGTTATGTGCTTCATTAGGAACACTCGTAACGAATTCTAGAATTAGAGGGATCCAAATTTACAACCTCTCGTTTTTGATAAAACGCCAACTCAAGTATTTTGATAAACGCCTCAAGCCAAGGCTTTTCTAAACCTAGGGAACTTATATATTTCATGTGACATTAAGTGAAAGTATTCATATGGCCATAATCCATGTTTACGTCTTCTCTAATCACGTAACGGGTTTACTACCTTATTAGTCAAACTAAGTCAAATGTCCCTTTGCGTAAACGCATCCTTTCCCTTTATGGGATATGCTTTACAATGATGCAAAGCACTTAGCTTGTTTGCATCAAGGTGATTATTGATTACGTCGAGTCGTGGAAATTCACGTGTTATGAAATTATGAATACTCGACGTTGAGTTACTTGAGACTTTAAGTAACCTTTTATTTTCTCATCCAACACTTAACCCATAATCATAATTTTCTATTCTTTTCTTTCTTAATGACATTATAATTAAACCATTAATCAATCCTTTGATTATTTTCAATCACCAAAGAAATCCTCCAACCATTTCAAAATCCTCCCAAATTTTATCCCCAACATTCCCTCATATTCCTTGTACTTTCATGTACTTCTTGTCCCCTCCATTCCCACATCATATCTTTCAAATATTACCTTCTAAACATTCCAATCCAATCACTACAATTCACCACCTCATCTTCTTCTTTATCCAACCCTTCATTTCAAAACAAATAAACCTTCCTCACAAACCACCTCACTTCCTCACCTCCAACATTCAAATTTCAAATTTGGATCTCAACACAAAGGCTCCCCATCACTTCACATCCCATCCTTCCAACTTACTCCCTTACACTCTCTTCCTCACTTCAAATTCAAATTACACACACTTCCTCACAACCCTTTCCATCTTTCACACACTTGCCAACTCACTCCTCCCCATTTCATCATATGGCAATTCAAATTTGAATCCTCTCCAAGGCTCTCCATCAAATCCTTCTTACACACTCCAACTCACCACCTTATCTCTTCACCTTTTCATTTCACCACATGGGGAATTCCCTTTACTCTCTCACCCTCTAACATTCAAATTCAAATTTGAATTTCAAACCTTAGGCTCCCTTCCATCACATCATTCCAACTTATCCAAACTCATCTCAACCCTTCACCTCACCTTTCTCTCCAAGTTTGTAATATTACTTTGGATATCCTCTTAACCTAACCACACCTACTCTTCTTACCCAACCATGGTTTGTCTTCTAACCCAACCATGGTTGTTCTCAACCCAACCTCACTCTCCCACTTCCCTCTCACACATTTGAATTTTAAATTCAAATATTCCCTCTCTCTATCTCATCCAACATTCACACTTCCTTTCCAACCAAAGGAATATCCCCTTGGCATATTCTTCTCTTCTCTCTATGCCGAGTGAGGAATACCCAAACAACCCCTATCTAATTATCCCTTCTTTCTTTCTCTCTTTTGATAATTGGTTTCACTTAAACACTTCACAAAATATTTTTACAAATTGGCTATTTGAGTTGGTAGACCTTGAGGACAAATAATGTAAAGGTCTAAATGTGTGAAGTACAATTGGGGATTTATCAAGGTTGGGTATTTAAAAGACCAAGGTCCCACAAGTAAAAACTCACCACACATGCTGGCGCGCTGCTGGCGCTCCGAAGCGCCAGCCTCGTTAAATTTTTATCAAGTTGGGATCTTTGCCTATAAATACCCACCCGTGCCTCTTGTATTCCTCACCCCTTTACATTATTTCTCTCTCTTATTTCTCATCTCCCAATCCTCTAATTCTATCTTGTGTTCTTAATCTTTCACACTAACATCATTTGAAAGAACACATCTCCTTGCAAGGGAAGAATCACAAGAACCTAATCCACTCTTGTGATTGTATTGAGGGTTTTCTTCTCTATACCCATTCTATTAGAATCGAGTCTCTAGGTTAGGTTAGGGCTTGATCAAACAATCAAACTTTTATTATTCGATTTGGTTGTAAGGGAAGTCTTGTGTCGAGGGGACCAAGCCTAGATCATTGGGGATCTATTTGGGGTTTGATACTTTTGGTGGGAAGTCTTTGTGGTCTTTGTGGCTAAGTTGAATCACGAGTCCTTGAGGGTGGTTTCCAAGGGAGGAATACCGTTGGGAATAGCTCTTCTTTGTGAGCAATGATCTTTGTGCATATCGGTGGGGTGAAGTTGTAACGGTTTATAGTCCACCGAAAGGATTATACATAGTGAACAGTATAGTGTCGTGGATTCACAACTGGACGTACGGATGGTATAAACCTCCCATCCCGAACCAGTATATGTCGTGGTGTCTTTCTACTTGCTTTATATACGTTGGTTGTGATTGTTATTGTGGTTGTGTTAATATAAACCACTTATTGATATTTGAGACTTGAAGTCTTTAAACTTCGAAGAAGTCGAAAAGACCGTATTCACCCCCCTCTACAATTCCACAATTGGTATCACAGCAGGATACTCAAGTTTTCAAGCGTTAAAACCCTCACTTGAAGGCGTTTTAAAGTGAAAACTTCTTTTCCCTATCTCACTTACAGGAGCTGCTAACAGGTGGCTAAAGAATGAATCAGATGGTTCAATTAAAGAATGGGAAGATTTGAAGAAGAAATTTCTGAGGAGATATTGCCCACCTGCTCGAACTGCTAAAAAGATGGAGGCTATCAATAACTTCAAGCAAGAGCCCGATGAGACTCTTTATCAGGCTTGGGAGCGATTTAAATATTTATTATTGAAATATCCTCAACACTATTTGACTGCTATGCAGGAGGTGATATTATTTTATCAGGGATTGGACGTGCCTACTAGACAGATCTTGGATTCTACTAAGGGAGCTGTACCTCAAATGAGTGCAGTAAATGCTAGGAAAGCCATCCAAGAGATGGCTGATCATTCTCAGAAATGGCACGATGGAACCTCTACTAGATCTAAGAGCAGCGATACTTCTGATGGATATGCTGCTATTCAAGATCAATTGAATAAACTTAGTAGAGATCTGAAGAAGAGCTGCTTGAAATGATTATATTGTCTCGTATCTTAAATAACCAAAAATTCAATAAAAATTCAACAATTTTTTTTTTTGACGAGGCACGCGATAATTCGAAAAATAGTGTTAAAAGAGTCATTACATCGAAATAGCAGGTAAACGGGCAACAAACACGAAAAGGCTTGCATAGAAAATCAGCATGTCTTTGTACCTTTCGCGTTTGACACGTTTGGCTTTCTTGCCACGGAGGCTGTCGAGCTCCTTAAAAGAGTTCAACGCGTCATGCACAGTAATGTTATGACCCCAAGATCCATTGGAACTACAAATCGGTCAGATAAGCAAGGTACTTCAAGAGAGGGGATCTGGAAGTATACCAAGCTCAACTGAAACAAATCCAAGGGATCATATCAAGACAATCACCACCACTGAAGAAGTTTCGCCTCATGTGCCTTTTCCTGGAAGACTACTGGATGCTGCTAATGCTGAAAAGCCCAAATTTTTCTTTAACTCTTCTATCAGTCTAAGAAGATTGCTCAAAGAGAAGTCAAGTATTGAAGATGAGATAAAGGCTATAATGACAGAAGAGTGCTCTGCAACCGATCACAAACCCTTGTCTCACAAAGAGAAAGATCCAGGGAGTTTTACCTTGCCTTGTAATATTAATAATATGTCTTTCAGTAATGCCTTAGCTGACTTAGGAGCTAGTGTTAGTGTGATGCCCTTTAAGACATTCGCTACCTTAGGCTTAGGAAAATTAGCTCCAACTAAGTTACTTATTGAATTGGCAGATAAAACTGTAAAACAACCTGAGGGTATAGCCGAAAATGTGCTTGTTAGGATTGAGAAGTTCGTCTTCCCCGTAGACTTTGTTATACTAGATATGCCTGAGGACATCAAGATTCCCTTGATCTTTGGACGACCTTTCTTGTCTACTGCTCATGCTAGGATAGATGTTTTTAAAAGAAAAATCTCATTAAGAGTAGGGGATGACAAACTAGTCTATAAGTGTGATAATCCTGTTAAGAGGATTATTAGAAGCGTTTATGTGCTAGGATTAAGAGAACAAATGGACCTCGACCTAGAAGCTAGGCTGGTGGGCGAAACCTTAGTCCAAAATAGATCACTTGACCCCTTTAATGGAGATTATATCGAGTTAAATGACCTAAATACACCATTAGAGCTCAATGATCGATTTATGGAAAGTCCAAAATCTGTGACTGATGAGAATGATATTATAGATATCCCTAGGATTAATGTTATTAATGTAACACCCCAAACTAGGCGGATATTACAGTGCCGTAGATCCCCAACTAGGACCCACCAGGCAAATGAAAATGAATGAATTACACAAGATAAATGTAGTACCGAACTACATTACAGCAATAATTACTCCGATGAGGAGTTTAGTTACAACACACCAGGACAATACCGAATACTAGTGTATTTTATATTAACATAAAATACACAACACTGAATGAAACGGAGTATTAAAATGAAAGTCTGCATGGAAAATAAAGGACAATAACATGAATAATCAAAGATCGAGGCCCCTACTAGTATCACTGGGACTCGACGCGTGTTCTCCGTACTTTTGCCTTGCCAAGACTCGAAAAACAAAATCCCCAAACGGGCCGATTACAAAGAACAACAATCCTCAAGAGTTGAAAATACACAATCATGATTATATCTGAAGTTATGAAACATCCTGTCGAAACATACGCAATCAAACATGCTACATGAATCAACTAACAGTACGGCTCAAAGGAAATGGCGCCACACTACGCCCGGGATGGAAATGTGTCGGAGCACAAGCCACCAACGAGTATCGATCAAATACACGTGTGGTCTTGTACCTAATCAGTCTCACGAAACAATCAATCTCGTGTGCACAGTCCAATGTGAGGCCACCAACCAACACACGACTATAATGTGCCTGACATGAAAATCCTACACATACCAACCGGCACGCCAGTGCGACCCGGAATGCCACGATATAACAAAAGTGACATCGAAAATGAACAATGACTCACCGAGATGGAAAGATAGTGAAATAAATGACAGCTCAATGAAATGATTGGAACCGCTGCTCCTTATGATCAAGTAATTAATTGACAATAACAAGTTTTTATACGGTTAATACAATGATGAATGAATTATGATTATGAATGAACAACAACAAAAGGGATGAATATCCTTTTAACCGAGTAAGAATTAACTTACACAATACCGGTGGCAATTATCCTTCCACGAACAACGTCCTAATTGAGATATCGGTCGCTCGAACAACCTTGAATTATACAATATCCAACAACCCATTCAATATACGAATCAAACACGAATATAACGAACTCAAAACGTCGATACGATTAAACTAAGTTCATTGGGGCATTATATCGAATACGTTGTGGCCAAACTCCGATTGTTTACAACTAAACCTCAACAATACCAACCTCAAATCCCCAAGAAGTGTTTCAAACCAACAAAACATCTCCAATATGATCAATAATCCGTTATGAATATCCAAAAACGTGATTATAACAACAATTAGTCGAAAATCCCCAATTCCAACTCGATTTTCAAGGTGTTCTTGAATAATTCCTCAATAATCCAATGAATCCTTATACAAACTCATAATCATATACATATCCCTTCATATATCATGATTATAACGTCCAAAACATCATAACTCAACACAAAAATCGAAATCCAAGGTGTTGAAGAATATTACCTTTAAAGATCCAAGTACTTTAATCCGAAGAACACGCGTTAGATTGATTATCCGGGCTTCACGATCGAAAGGAGATGAAGAAAATCAAACACTCAAATGATTTGTGAAGGAAGAACCCTCCCTCAAGCTCTCTCTCGGTTGTAGGTGAAGAAAAATGGAAGGAATGGGCTGAAATACAAAAAAAACGAATTTAAAGGGGTTGACTACCCTGCCGGACACGGCCCGTGCCGATCGGCACGGTCGTGTCGCACAGCTGGCCGACAGGGACTCGACCGTGTCCTGCTTCACACGGTCGCGGCGCGGAGGGCCTTCCGATAGTGACCCGTCCGGCAGCGACTCGGCATGACTCGATCGTGTCCTGGAACACGGTCGGGCGTGTCGGCAGTCGGTTCTGGCTTATCCGGAAGAGTTCGACTCGGCCGTGCCAGACGACACGGTCGGGTCCTGAGGCAGAGACTTCGGCATTTCCGGACGAGTACGGCACGGGCTGTGTCGGACGACACGGCCGAGTTTGGTCGGCAGTGATCGGCCAATAACTGAAAAATGAGCGGGTGAGCTAAAACGACCATAACTCTCTCGTCCGGACTCCGATTGACTCACCGTTTGAACCATTGGAAATCTAATTCGATGCTCTATAATATTGCAAAGATTTAGAATTTTTGGAGTTACCAAAAATTAATGGTGATCTAACAAAGTCGAACTCATATGAGGAAAGTTGAAACAATGAATAATAACGATACACAACTCGAAGTTTTTCCGAACGGTGAACACGGTGAATGAATATGATTGATGAATGATTATAATCGAGTGAAAATACACTGAGTGACAATTACAGACTGATAATTACTGAATGAAAATGAATGAATTACAACCGGGTATTACATACACCCCCCCTTAAAAGAGTTTTGTCCCCGAAACTAAGGGTCAAACAACTCGGGATAACCCTCCCGCATACTATCCTCGGTTTCCCAAGTAGCCTCTTCGACTCCGTGTCTAGACCACTGAATCTTGACCAAAGGAATCGACTTATTTCTCAACTGTTTGATTCGCCGCTCTAAGACTCGTATAGGACGCTCCTCGTACGAATGCTCATCCGCGATCTCGATTTCGTTGAACTGAAGTATGTGACTCGGGTCGGCAACAAACTTCCGCAACTGAGAGACATGAAACACATTATGAATTCGGCTCAAAGCCGGAGGTAACGCCAATCGATAAGCTAACTCGCCTACTCGATCCAAAATTTCAAATGGTCCAATGAATCTCGGACTCAACTTCCCCCGTTTTCCGAAACGGAAAATACCTCGACTCGGGGATACCTTGACCAAAACGTGGTCATCCGTCTCGAACTCTAGTGGTCGACGACGATTATCTGCATATGATTTCTGTCGACTCTGAGCTGTCAACATACGACTCTTGATCAAAGCTACCTTCTCCCGGGCGGCTATAAGCATATCGGGCTCGGTGCCGATTGATTCTGACAAGTCATCCCAACACAAAGGAGATCGACAACGACGACCGTACAAGGCCTCGTAAGGTGCCATCTTAATGGAAGCATGCCAACTATTATTATACGTGAACTCGATCAGTGGTAGTTGGGCTTCCCAATCGTCCTTCCAATCGAGGACGCAAGCTCTCAACATGACCTCTAATATCTGAATAGTCCTCTCTGATTGTCCGTCGGACTGAGGATGAAAGGCGATCGAGATTAAGCCGAGTTCCCATAGCACGATGAATCGATTTCCAAAAATGTGACACAAACCGTCCGTCACGATCGGAAACGATACTTTTAGAGTACCGTGCAATCTCACTATCTCTTTGATGAATAATCGGGCAAGTCTCTCGACCCCAAGTATCCTTAATCTCAAGAAAATGAGCTGATTTAATTAAGCGGTCCACAATCACCAGATCGTATTCATGCCACGACGACTGCCGGCAAGCTCGTGATGAAATCCATAGAAATGTCTTCCCACTTCCATTCGGGAATAGGAAGAGGTTTCAAAGATACCACGGTCGCTGATGCTCAATCTTAACTTGTTGACAGGTTAAGCATCTTGAAATAAATTCTGCGACTTCTCGCTTCATATTACTCCACCAGTAATTTTGTTTCAAGTCCTTGTACATCTTGCTGGACCCCGGATGAACAGAATAAGGGGTAGCATGAGCTTCTCTCAAAATAGAGTTTTTCAACTCGTCATTCGCCGGTACGCACAACCGGTTCTTATACCTCAAAAGTCCATCCTCGTGGACCACGAATCCAGGGGCTTTCCCCTGAGCCACATCTTCACGGATGCGCAACAATGAAGGGTCTGAACTCTGATTCTCTCTGATTACCTCCTCAAGTGACAATGAAATCTCTAACATACAAAGCCGTCCCCGAACTCTCGCCGGCTGCACTCGATCTCGGTCTAACGAATTCTCGCCAAGCTCCTTCGAATCGTAAACGAGCAAGCATCTGCTCATGAGCGGACTTACGACTCAAGGCGTCGGCGACAACGTTCGCCTTGCCCGGGTGGTAAAGGATCTCGATATCAAAATCTTTGATTAGTTCCAACCACCGCCTCTGTCGCATATTTAACTCCTTGTGAGTAAATATATACTTCAACTCTTGTGATTGCTGAAGATCTGACAGGTGATGCCATAAAAGTAACGACGCCAAATTTACAACGCGAAAACCACGGTTGCTAGCTCCGGCCGTGGGTTGGATAATTAACCAGCTAATCCGAGGAAACATCGGATTTACTTAATATCTTTCGGAGGTTGCCAAACTCGGATAGTCTCCGACTTCTGAGGGTCGACATGAACTCTGTCAGATGAAATCACATGTCCGAGAAAGTCACTTCGGACCTCCAGAACTCACATTTAGAAAACTTTCCATAAAGTTGCTCTCATCTCAACACGTCGAGAACCTGAAGAAGATGAACCTCGTGTTCCTCTCGGCTAAGAGAATAAATCAAAATGTCGTCGATGAAGACAACAACAAACTGATCCAAAAAGTCGATGAAAACCCGATTCATTAACTCCATGAATACCGCAGGTGCAATAGTTAGCCCGAACGGCATAACTACGAACTCATAATGACCATAGCGTGTACGAAACGCTGTCCTCGCGATATCCGACTCTCGAATCCGCAACTGGTGATATCCAGATCTTAAGTCGATCCTGGAAAATACTGAGGCTCCCTGAAGTTGATCTAAAAGATCATCAATATGGGGTAAAGGATACTACTCTTGATCATCACCCTGTTCAACTCCTGGTAATTAATACATATACGAGACGAGCCATCCTTCTCCTTGACAGATCACACTGGTGCTCCTCACGGGGACGCAATCGGTCGAAGATAACCTTCCTCGAACTATTCCTCAAGTTGAATCTTCAACTCCTGCATTCTGGTCGGGGTCATCCGATACGGTGCCTTCGATAAAGGGGACGACTGCCCAACTCACTCCTGAATTCCCCTACTCTATGTGAAGGCAACTAGATAACTCGTCTGGAAATACATCGTCAATCGATGACAATGATACCACGAATGATTGAACATTTCGATTGCCCTAGAATGGTCAATCGATAAAAAGAGATACCAATAATGATTGAACAACTCGATTGCCTTAGAAAGGCCAATCGATGAAGATGATACAATGAATGTTTGAATAACTCGATTGCCCTAGAAAGGCCAATCGATGAAAATGATACAATGAATGATTGAATAACTCGATTGCCTTAGAAAGGCCAATCGATGGAAATGATACAAGGAATGATTGAATAACTCGATTGCCTTAGAAAGGCCAATCGATGGAAATGATACAATGAACGATTGAATGACTCGATTGTCTTAGAAAGGCCAATCGATGGAAATAATACAAGGAATGATTGAATAACTCGATTGCCTTAGAAAGGCCAATCGATGAAAATGATACAATGAATGATTGAATAGTTCGATTGTGGAATTTCTCTGCTTTCGTCATAATAATACTTCTTCTGGAACAACGGGGATTACTTCCCTGAAGCACACATTCGACAACCAACGACGGAAAGATAGCGACCAAACGCTAACAAACACTGAGGATAGTATCAAGACGATCAAACCAACTAATACCGAAAATTACATCGTCCTAAGATAAATTCACCACGATTAGATCCATCAACCAATCGCGGTCATTAAGCTTAATTCGGTATGATTCCGAAAATTCTTCCAGCGTCAGGTAGACCGATGGTATGAGGTCCACAAGCAATAGGACTATCCCGAAATAAATCTATTCAAGCATGATTCGAAAATGCAAGAATGCGGTGTACCAGCATCAAAAGCTACACACAAGTTGAAATAAAATTACGAGTATACCTGAAATCATTCGGGCCACCGGATCATCGATCCTCCTCATCATATGAATCTGGGATTTGCCGGCCCCCAAACCGGACGCTCCCGTCTGATAAATACGAGCTCCAACTCTATTTGCTTCCATTGTCTTAAACGATGATGACAAAGCAGTCTGATTCTGAACCGCTGGTTGCTTCGGGGCCTGAGATGCCGCCGGAGCCGACTTGGAGTCCCTTTGGCAAAAACGGGCCCTATGCCCAGCAATTCCACAGTTATGGCACGTGATAGTTCGCTTCGGACATTTGGTGCTGAAATGACCAAGATCCCCACAGTTATAACAGGTGATGGCCGAACTGGCCGCTCGTGACTGAGATTCCACGGGTTTAGACGTCACAGGAGGTCGCTCTGAAAAAGCAGAGCCCGCACGAGGTTTCTTGAAGGTTGTCTGACCGCCTTCAGACTGATTACGATTCTTCGATTTCTTGCTAGCAGACGAAGGTTGCTGCTTAGCAATTTCCTTAGCAGCTGGCTCATACGGGAGAATTCTCTCGATTAATCCGGTCAGAGTGGCGCAATGATGATTGAGCAACTGCACATGGGTCATCATGGCCTGCATAAAAGTGAGTGGATCAACCCGAACATCATTTGATCGAGCCGAGTCCTGGGCACGATTTCCCGGCAGCGAGTGATTATTTCTCGGGTTTCGGTCCGCACCGCGGCCTCTCCCCGTGCATCCCCTGACAGCTCTCTCCATACTGAAGTAGGAAGGTCGCATAATGATTATATTTCCCGCATGATTAGCACGTTATGATTATGTCATGAGATGATGAAAATGAGTATACATGCTCTAACTTAGTGATTATATGAATGATTTACTGAAGTTACATGATTATCTGATGAAATTCTTGAAATGATTATCTTGAATAACTTAACAAGATTGATAATATGATCATCCAGATTGACAACCGAGTAATGAAATGAATTGAGTAATTAATGAGTTAACATGATCGTCCTGATTATTAACTGAGTAATGAAATGAATTAAGTGATTAATGAGTTAACATGATCGTCCTAATCACAATGAATGATGATGTTTGAGGATTGTAAATTGATGAATGATGAATGAATGACTATTGCCAGAAATTATACCATGGCGTTAGAAATCTTACAGTTCTTTCGGTCTGATTGGCTCGGCATTTGCATAGGTCACACGTGACGCGAAAGTCCAATGATACTAGTCTGATGACGATGATTTCAAATGAGACATGACTCGGAAGGTAGTATTCAAAACCACGCTCCGATACCAACTCTGTAACACCCCAAACTAGGCGGATATTACAGTGCCGTAGATCCCCAACTAGGACCCACCAGGCAAATGAAAATGAATGAATTACACAAGATAAATGTAGTACCGAACTACATTACAGCAATAATTACTCCGATGAGGAGTTTAGTTACAACACACCAGGACAATACCGAATACTAGTGTATTTTATATGAAGATAAAATACACAACACTGAATGAAACAGAGTATTCAAATGAAAGTCTGCAGCGGAAAATAAAGGACAATAACATGAATAACTGAAAGATCGGGGCCCCCTACTAGTATTACTAGGACTCCTCGACGTCAGCGTGTTCTCCCCATACTTTTGCCTTGCCAAGACCTGAAAAACAAAATCCCCAAATGGGGTCAGTTACAAAGAACAACAATCCTCAAGAGTTGAAAATACACAATCATGATTATATCTGAAGTTATGAAACATCCTGTCGAAACATACGCAATCAAACATGCTATATGAATCAACTAACAGTACGGCTCAAAGGAAATGGCGCCACACTACGCCCGGGATGGAAATGTGTCCGAGCACAAGCCACCAACGAGTATCGATCAAATACACGTGTGGTCTTGTACCTAATCAGTCTCACGAAACAATCAATCTCGTGTGCACAGTCCAATGTGAGGCCACCAACCAACACACGACTATAATGTGCCTGACATGAAAATCCTACACATACCAACCGGCACGCCAGTGCGACCCGGAATGCCACGATATAACAAAAGTGACATCGAAAATGAATAATGACTCACCGAGATGGAAAGATAGTGAAATAAATGACAGCTCAATGAAATGATTGGAACCGTCGTTCCTTATGACTGAAGTAATTAATTGACAATAACAAGTTTTTATACGGTTAATACAATGATGAATGAATTATGATTATGAATGAACAACAACAAAAGGGATGAATATCCTTTTAACCGAGTAAGAATTAACTTACACAATACCGGTGGCAATTATCCTTCCACGAACAACGTCCTAATTGAGATATCGGTCGCTCGAACAACCTTGAATTATACAATATCCAACAACCCATTCAATATACGAATCAAACACGAATATAACGAACTCAAAACGTCGATACGATTAAACTAAGTTCATTGGGGCATTATATCGAATACGTTGTGGCCAAACTCCGATTGTTTACAACTAAACCTCAACAATACCAACCTCAAATCCCCAAGAAGTGTTTCAAACCAACAAAACATCTCCAATACGATCAATAATCCGTTATGAATATCCAAAACGTGATTATAACAACAATTAGTCGAAAATCCCCAATTCCAACTCGATTTTCAAGGTGTTCTTGAATAATTCCTCAATAATCCAATGAATCCTTATACAAACTCATAATCATATACATATCCCTTCATATATCATGATTATAACGTCCAAAACATCATAACTCAACACAAAAATCGAAATCCAAGGTGTTGAAGAATATTACCTTTGAAGATCCAAGTACTTTAATCCGAAGAACACGCGTTAGATTGATTATCCGGGCTTCACGATCGAAAGGAGATGAAGAAAATCAAACACTCAAATGATTTGTGAAGGAAGAACCCTCCCTCAAGCTCTCTCTCGGTTGTAGGTGAAGAAAAATGGAAGGAATGGGTGAAATACAAAAAACGAATTTAAAGGGGTTGACTACCTGCCGGACACGGCCCGTGCCGATCGGCACGGTCGTGTCACACCTGGCCGACAGGACTCGACCGTGTCTGCTTGACACGGTCGCGCGCCGAGGGCCTTCGATAGTGACCCGTCCGACAGCACTCGGCATGACTCGGCCGTGTCTGGAACACGGTCGGGCGTGTCAGCGATCGGTTCAGCTTATCCGGAAGAGTTCGACTCGGCCGTGCCAGACGACACGGTCGGGTCCTGAGGCAGAGACTTCGGCATTTCCGGACGAGTACGGCACGGGCCGTGTCGGACGACACGGCCGAGTTCGGTCGGCAGTGATCGGCCAATAACTGAAAAATGAGCGGGTGAGCTAAAATGACCATAACTCTCTCGTCCGGACTCCGATTGACTCACCGTTTGAACCATTGGAAAGCTAATTCGATGCTCTATAATATTGCAGAGATTTAGAATTTTTGGAGTTACCAAAAATTAATGGTGATCTAACAAAGTCGAACTCATATGAGGAAAGTTGAAACAATGAATAATAACGATACACAACTCGAAGTTTTTCCGAACGGTGAACACGGTGAATGAATATGATTGATGAATGATTATAATCGAGTGAAAATACACTGAGTGACAATTACAGACTGATAATTACTGAATGAAAATGAATGAATTACAACCGGGTATTACAATTAATACTAGAAACTATGATGAATTTGAGGGATATCCTAGTTTATGTGATTATGGTAGAAGAATCCATGTTCATTGTCCTTATAACTTAAAATTTCCTTGCATGATAGGTTACAAACATGTAGATGCCAACTTCTTTCCTATTTTACCAATTAATGTTATGTCAAAAGTGTAACAGCCCGAAAACGACGGATATTACAGTGCCGTGGACCCCTACCGGGACCCACCAGGCGATATCACGATATACACCAACAACCCGACAACGTGGCACCGTACCACAATATTAATCAAAACCCCAATGTGGAGTATAAATTATACATGTCTTTAATTTGGACAATCGTACACAGGATCCAATTTCGGTATAGACCATATGACGATGGGCAATACCTTAAAAATTATAATACATTCATCCGACATGAAATACAAATGAAAATTAAAAGAAGACATAACCGAACATCAAAGACTCGGGGCCCCCGAATTAGCATCCTTCAAAACCCTCCGTCACCATCGTGCTCTTCCTGTGCCTTGCCCTTTCCTCGCCCTGAAATACAAGTATTTCGCCCAACCACAGGGTCAGCTATACATGATAATAATTTTCATGACATTATACAATTCATATATATACGGATCTCAAAGGAACAACCGACTACTGAATATACCCCGCAGGCGTATAAACAGTCAGTCCCAACTGTCGAACATATCCAAATATACGAACGAACATATAATAAGGCTCAAGACGCACGTCACAGTATGCCCAATCCGGAAATGTGTCCGTGCACACGTCCACCCCGTACACGGAATCCAGAATATACGTGGGACGATGTACCTAATTAGCCTCACGAACTACGTCTCGTGTGCACGATCTAAATGCGGAAACATCCACGCATGATCATCAAGTGTCCGGCTAAAAATCCTACACATAACCAATCGGCACGCAGATATGACTCCAGAGATGTCACGATGCTACATGACAACGAAACTCAACGAATTACACCTTTATCAAGGAATCGAACAACTCACCGAAGTGTCAACAAAGCTCAACAGAACCAACGGTAACAAGAACGGTAAACTCGGGCATATCATCCCACCACAAATGATAACACGATCAAGGACATCACCATATCATGAATCATAGGTTCTCAGAACATTTCATATACACGAAACGCATAATAATCACAAGAATTCAACCATCATTATAACCAAGCAAGATAACTTGCCTCAATTCCGTAGATCAATAATCCTTCTTTGAATGATCGAACGAACGGTATCCTCGTCTAACAATATTCACGTGAACAAGCAACCTTGAATGAAACATAATTCATTCAACAACACATTCGTACGATAATGGTATTATTACATAGAAACAATATTCGTAAGTTTACTTGAATAGTTCAACTATTCTATTGAACATTTTAATGTTCCAATTACGAATCATCATATAACATGTTTATTAGGTTCATTCATATATTCTAGCATTCATGTCAAACATTTGAAGTCCATAATATTACCAATGTAACATTGTGAAAACATCTTTTCAAATCATCGACACTTCCGATTATGATATAAGTTTGTGTTTAATTACATTCTTCATTATCTTACCGACGATTACCTTAAAACCGATTCCTATATGAAATCATAAGTTTAAGTTTTTAGTAACTAAGAATATCATCTTAATTTACGTCTCTTAATACACACGGATTGATGAAATAGAATTTGGCTACTCACTCTACCGCATTTGTATCACCATAATCACTACAATCTTCCAAAGAACATTATCAACATATTAATGTAGTGATTAACACCTCTTTAAGTTATCAACAAAATCGATTAACTTGAACATATGAAGATTACGATTGTATTCTATCGAAATCCATTGTTTTACTTTTGAAGAAGTTATTAAAAACATAGTTATATCATTGGATATTTGGAATTCTAAATATAACTTCATCCCATCTTGTGAAAATTATCTTCAGAGGGTTAACATAATCCTTTAAACAATTCATCACAAAGGTATCGGTTTTAGAGGGCAAAAAATATGGTTCCGTGTTACCTTTCAAGAATCAATTGAATGTTCAAGACAAGATTAGTATCTCCCACCTCTAATAATTGAGGATTTCATTCCTTACATGTTCTTAGTGTCGAGACTATAATCAACTTCCGATTATCATGTTATTAATCAGGTTTTATCTATTATTATCAACACAACCATATTATGAAGTTATCATACATCAAGAAGTGATACTAACATTCCTAATGTTGTTCTTCACTTAGTTTGAGCATGATTCAAATAATTTATCATGTTTTATACTAGATTGAAATAACATTATGTGAAGTATTTATATACTAGCATCATCACAAGCATAGGTTTAATATGAGTTAAAGAAAAACCAACCTCAAAATGAAGAACAACACCAACACTTCCAAGAACACACTTCAATCTCTTAATCTCCAAGTCAAAATCCAAGTGCTGAAGCTCCAACACAAGATAAAAATGATAGAAATCGATTTGGCAAGGTGGGGGGTCGTTTTCTCAGAGAGAAGGTTGAATGGGTCGAGCAGAAAAATGAAAGGCAAGCCATATTTTTATAACCCGGATTCAACACTACGTACGCTAAAGAGAGGGGTTAACGTACGTTAAAGCCCTTACGTACGTAATTGTTGGGATTCAGTGATTAAAATCGAATTACGCAGCGGAAAATAAACCGGTCCAACCGGATAAAACCAAACCCCAAGAACGGACCGATCAAGCATCATATAAACGAATATTAATAACGAGGATGAAAAACAAAGAATACTTACCCTCGTAGTCCTTTGATAATATAATCTTCGAAGGAAAAACCCGAGCAAGCCTTTTCCCGATTATCGACACGAACACGAATCCAATTCGTTGTAGCTTGTTTGAATGATCCAACACCGAAAATGCCGAATGTCACTACTTCACACGCGTCGGATATTGATCGAAAAAATAGTATGTCAATTCGTTCTCAAAGAACACGGCTAGGAATCGACACAATATTTTTCTTCTCTTATCTTCTTCCTTTTCTTTCTCTCTAAGATGAACCAAGAAATTGAAGAAAATATTTCTCCTCCTCACCAATATGTCTCACGGATAATGTTATGTGTGTGTGTGTGTTTATTTCACAAGTCTTGTTCAAAACAAAGACCAACACACCATTTTATATAACTAATGAGATAATATTATGAGATATGGAATCTAATCCCAAGTCTTCATCATTTGCCATATAAAATACACCTCACATGTTAGAAAGTAACATGGAAGGTGTGGAGAAGGTGAGGGGGGCCCACTTGGTATTAGGTGAGAAAACGAGCCGAGCCACTCGGTTCGTGTACCGGACATTCGCGTGTCTAGTCCGTTGAATACACTTCGTTTTATCCCAAATGTATTTATACTCAATTAATTACTCTAATTAATTAATTTTATCAAATACAAAATTATAATAATATATTTCCAAGAAATAATTATTTATGAATTAAATTAATTACCCGGTAATACATTTCAATTCACTAGACCGCATGATTTATCAAATAAATCAAATTAGATATCTAATATCCAATATTAATGAAGAGATAATAAATACATATTTATCCATCTAATATCCTTGTGCGCGACTCCGTAGGTCCGTCTTAGTCGGCAATGGGAGGAACCAAGGAGTATGGGTAACACTTAGCCAGTCTAGTGCTTCGTACCGTAACCCAACTAAGAACGAATGATCAGATCATTCCAAAACCATTATGTCGTGAATATCGTATATGTATAAACCCTTCAATCATATGTCCCGGTCAAGTATTAGGGTCACGGTAAAGTCAAACCCTACTGTAACTTGACTCTATGCTTTCTGTTAATGCAAACTGAGATCATCGAGCTCTCGTGTATCAAATACAACTAGCTCTAAATGCTTTGGCCAAAGACTTATAATCTCATTTGCCATTAACCGCATAGGACATTTACCTGCTCACTTACAGGAGAAACAATTCTATCTTGGTATTCAGTAGAGACTGCTACTTGCCCACTAAGTTGTATTTCGAGGTTGACCCCACACACCGGCGATTAGATCGAACTACTCTAATGATTGACTTAATGTCACAAGCACATCTCCTACTGAAACCTCAAGTCAAAGGTCCACGTATACCTATCACAACCTTTCGATCCAGTCATTGACAATCCCTGAGTGATATCCATGTGATCGAAATGAGGTGAGTTGTGTTCGAGTATACTAATCTCACTAGCATACCTATAACGTGTGCTCCCACTAACCCTTAGTGAATACCGGCACTTTACATGTCAAAGTACACGTTATACAAGTCTTATCTAAACTTATTGCCCAGTTATGTTTTATCGACTTGCGAACGAGTTAAGCATTCGAGCTCTAAACACTTCCAGTGCCTATCTCCTTATATCCATAAGGAGTAGAATATTTGCTCTCAAATGCAAGGACTATTATTCTATATACCAAATCACAATGCCAGTGATATACAATAATATAGAAATAATTATTGCCTTGTTAAATATTCATAATTACAATACATATGCTCTCACTCTCTCATCCTCTGAGTGGCATTCGAGGGCATATCCCTAACAATCTCCCACTTACACTCAATGCCACAAACTATGGTATCTAATACCCATACTCTCCATATGTCTCTCTAAGACCTTCTGAGATAGTGGCTTGGTAAGCGGATCAACAACGTTATTTGGTGTGTCTACTCTCTGCAGTATAACATTTCCTTCCTGAACCATTTCTCTCACAAAATGATATTTTCTCGCAATATGTTTGGTATTGTGGTGAGCCCTAGGCTCCTTAGCCTGTGCAACATCTCCGTCGTTGTCACAAAACAGCATCACGGGCTTCTCCGCATTAGGAACCACTTGAAGTTCCTCAGTGAACTTCTTAATCCAAAAAGCTTCTTTAGCAGCCTCTGTGGCTGCCTGATATTCGGCTTGACATGTAGAGATAGAAGTCGAACTTTGCTTGGCACTTCTCCAAGAAACTGCCCCACCATTCAGAGTGAAGATATACCCTGATGTGGACATCTAATCATCCATGTCCCCCGAAAAATCTGAGTCTGTATAGCCCATCACTATAATTTCTCCACCGCCGTATGCAAGAACCAAGTCTTTAGTCCTCCTCAGGTACTTAAGAATGTTGTTTACTGTAGTCCAATGTTCCTGCCCTGGATTTGACTGAAACCGACTTACTACGCTTTGAGGACATGAGGCTACCTACTGCCGAATCATAGGGCACCTTACTCATTTCCTTTCTGTCTTCCTCACTTTGAGGACACATCTCTAAGAAAAGTTTTGCACCATGTTGCATAGGAAGGAACCCTCTTTTAGAATCTTCCATCCTAAATTGCTTCAGGATCTTTTCTATATAGAGGGCTTGGGAAAGACCTAACATTCTTTTCGCTCTATCCCGGTAGAGACGAATACCCAGAATATAGGTAGCTTCTCCCAAGTCTTTCATTGAGAACTCTTTAGAAAGCCAAGCTTTCACAGAACAGAGCATTCCTACGTCGTTTCCTATAAGTAGAATGTCATCTACATATAGTATTAAGAACGCAATTTTGCTCCCACTAACCTTCTTGTAAATAAAGGGCTCCTCTTCGTTTTGGACAAAATCAAACTCTTTGACTGTCTCGTTAAAACGAAGATTCCAACTTCGTGAAGCTTGCTTCAGTCCATAAATGGCACGCTGAAGTTTACATACTTTATGAATATTGGTTTGATATATGAATCCCTTAGGCCGTTCCATGTAAATCTCCTCCTCGAGGAATCCATTTAGGAATGCTGTTTTCACATCCATTTGCCATATTTCATAATCTAAGTGGGTTGCTATGGCAAGCATCATGCGAATAGACTTAATCATAGCTACAGGCGAGAAGGTCTAGAAGTAATCGATTCCTTATCTTTGGGAATAACCCTTTGACACAAGCCTGGCCTTATAGGTATCAACCTTGCCATCTCCATCAGTCTTTATTTTATAGATCCATTTGTTTCCAATAGGCACTATGCCTTTAGGACGATCTACTAAAGTCCAGACCTGATTAGCATGCATTGAGTCTATCTCAGCTTCTATAGCTTCTTGCCACTTGGTGGAGTCAACATCTACCATCTCTTGGTCGTATGTAGAAGGATCATTCTCTCGACTACTTTCTGTCATCTCATGGACACAGAGTTCCTCTTGATGCAGATATCCATACCTCTCAGGTAATTGAGAAATTCTACTAGACTTGCGAGGTTGTGTTTGTATTTCAGAAGGTTGGGTTCTAATATCTTGTATAGGTGTCTCATTTGGTGTTTCTTTTATTTCTTCCAAAGAAATATTTCTACCTGCCCTTCCTTCCTGAATAAACTGATCTTCCAGGAAGTGTGCTTGTATAGCAACGATGATCCTATGATCTTCGTGCATGTAGAATAGATATCTCATGGAATCCCCTGGATATTCTATGAAACGACCTTTCACAGACCTAGTTTCCAATTTCTCTACTTTAGTCTTCTTGACATAAGCAGGGCATCCCCAAATCCTAATGTGATTAAGACTTGGTTTTCTACCTCTCCACATCTCATGGGGAATCTTAGGAATGGATTTGGAGGGACATCTGTTCAAGATATGCACAGGAGTAAGGAGCGCGTAACCCCACAGATAAATCGGTAGATTAGCATAGTTAAGCATGGAGCGAACCATGTCCAACAAGGTTCGGTTCCTTCTTTCTGATACACCATTTAATTGTGGAGTAGCTGGAGGACTGAATTGTGACACTATCCCTAGTTCTTTTAAGAACTCATCAAATTCGGTACTCATGTACTCACCACCCCGGTCTAACCGAAGAATCTTAACACGGTTACCTGTTTGATTTTCAACTAGGGCTTTAAATTCCTTGAATTTATCAGAAGCTTCAGACTTATGTTTCATTAAGTACACGAATCCATACTGTAATACCCGGTTGTGAATTCATTTATTATCATTCAGTAATTTTCACTCATAATTTTTTTCACTCAGTAATAATCATTCATCATTCATATTCAGTCAACTATATTCAGCATTCGGTGTATTTTGGGATCATCACTGTTTGAGATCGAGCCAAGATTATTGTCATCATCATCATGTTTTAATTTTCAGTTTGAGAGGTAGCGCACGCTACACATTCTGGTTAGCGCGCGCTAATGGGGTGCAGGTAACGCACGCTATGATTCAGTATTAGCGCACGCTGGCGCAAGCGGGGCAGACAGTCCAGAAGGTACTGGGCTGATTTGGGAAATTCGTAGCGCACGCTACGAGTGGTAAGTAGCGTACGCTAACTGTGCTGGTAACGCACGCTAAGTCACATTAGTAGCGCACGCTAACGCGTGCAAGGCAGAGGACAGTAGGTTCTGGGACTTCAGTTTTTGAGTATCAGACATCAGTAGCGCACGCTAGCGATTTGGGATAGCGCACGCTATCGGTAAGGTGTTAGCGCACGCTACCAAGTTGTAGCGCACGCTAACGAGGCATTTCAGACCTCACTGGACTGCCCAGTAAACCGCTAGCGCACGCTAAATATCTAGTCATAGCATGCGCTAGGCTGGGACAGTATAAATAAGGCAGTTCAGTCCAACCTTCGTCATTTCTTCTTTTCTCAACCATTTCGGACGAGCTTGGGCGATTCGGAAAGGTCTTTTCGAGCTGCAATCATCTAGCATCATCTTCAAGCTCCTAAGTTGGATTAATCATCATATAAATCAGTTTCATCACTCCAAATCAAGGTAATGATTCTTGGATCTAGAATTTCGGATCTTGGGTGTTTTGCTTTCGATCTCTTCGTGTTAAATCGATATTATGTGGGAACATGTTAGATATGGATTATCTATCTTGGATACATGTATTTCTACAGATTCATTGGGGTAATTTTCAGAATTTGTGAATAATTGAGGAATTGTTCAAGAACCCTTACGGGTTGACTTTGGAATTTTGGGGGTTTTCGACCAAATGTTGTTGAAATATCGATTTAAGTATTCCTATTAGATTATTGATAATATTCATGAGGTTTTGTGGGTTTGAATCATTCATTGGAAGTTGGTTTCGGATGTATTGAGTTTTGGTTGTAAACGATTGGAGATTGTTTACGACGCGTTTGTTTAAATGCCCCAATGAGTTTCGGGTATTGTTGTATCGACTTTTGAATTGGTTGTGATCATGCTTGATTCGTGTATTAAGAGAATTGTTGGTATTTGTGTTGTTCAAGGTTGTTCGAGCGGCCGATAATTTCATTAAGGACGTTGATCGTGGAAGTACCTTCTCGCCTTCGGTTTGAGGCAAGTTTTATACTTGTACTAGTCAATGAGATTAAATGTCATCATATATGTGTATGAATGTGTTGTATCATTCCGAGACTTAGTCTCTTCATGAATTCATTGATATCAAGAGATCGTTCGACACGATACCTTTCGGCAATTATGCCAAATGTTATTATTGTTCGTTAATGGCCGATTCAAGGCATTGTGATACTCGTCATTAATGTCATTGTCGATAGCCGGTTTGCGGTGTCGATGTATCGATTTTTGTTGATATTGATGTAAATCTAAGACACCGTTGAGATCATTGTTATTCCTGTTGGGTTGTCATTAAAAATGTATTGGCCGATTAAAGGTATCGGCGTATTCTTTTCTCATCTTCGTCGTCGGTAACCGATTAAAGGTGCCGAGGCATCCTTCATATCATTGTTATCGATTGGCCATTCTCAGGAAAATCGAAATGTTCAATCATTCATCGTATCATTGGTATCGATTGACCTTTCTAAGGCAATCGAGGTATTCACTCATTCATCGTGTTATTGTTATCGATTGGCCGTTCTCAGGCAAATCGAAGTGTTCAATCATTCATGGTATCACTGTTATCGATTGACCGTTTTAGGCAATCGAGGTATTGAATCATCCGCTACATCATTGTTGTCGGTTGGCCGTTCTAAGGCAATCGAGGTGTTAATTTGGGACTGTCTAGGACGGTGTCTATCCGTGTGTTACTATCATCTTGTTGGCCGACTCAAGGCAGCACACTATCATTCATTGTGATACGGCTTCGTGCCGTGGCTTCGGCCCTTATTGTGATACGGCTTCATGCCGTGGCTTTGGCCCTTATTGTGATACGGCTTCATGCCGTGGCTTCGGCCCTTATTGTGATACGGCTTCATGCCGTGGCTTCGGCCCTTATTGTGATACGGCTTCATGCCGTGGCTTCGGCCCTTATTGTGATACGGCTTCGTGCCGTGGCTTCGGCCCTCATTGATACAGCTTCGGGCTGTTTTGAATTCAGGTGTTTGTGATATTTGTTAACTTCCGCTGAACGACTTTCAGGCCTTTTGTAATGTCTTGGTATTTTCATTGGAGCCTTAGGACATTATGACTCATATTAAATTCAGTTCTGGTTTGGTTCATGTCGTTTAATTCATTGTGGTATTCTGTGATTATGATTCGCCGTTGGGCATTTATGTTCTAACCTGTCGAACAGGTATTAATAGTATGCCGTGGGCATAGTATTTCACGAATGCTCGGTTCTTAACTTGGTTTGTGAGCATCTCGTATTATGATTACCATTGTACCGTTTCATTCTGCCTTTGGATGCATATCATGTTATACATGTATTTGATGTTCATTATCTGGATGACTGACCCCGTGGGGGCGGAACATGTTTTCATGTTTTAGGTGACTGCGAGGAGAGAGTTGAGACACAGGGGCATGACGATGGCGACGAGGCATTCGAGCGATACTAGTCTGAGTTGTTCATTGTCGGTCAGTCAGTTAGAGTGTAATCCAGTTTTGTCAGTTGTTGTCGTGTTGTATTACCCGAGCAGATGCTCGTGGATGTTGTATTTTTACTTTTGGCCATGTAGGCCCATCGTTGTCGTTGAAATTCCTTATCGGAATATGGTGTCGGATATCATGGTAAGGACTATGATTTTCCCTTGTTGTTTAATTTAATGTATTTTAGTCATGTTTGCCTGGTGGATCTCCTGGCGTGGGGTCCACGGCACTGTAATAACCCAATAGGATTTGGGGGTGTTACAGAAATGGTATCAGAGCTCTGGGTTGTGAGATACCCTGAGATGTGAGTTATGTGGCTCTACCGATGCGGTAGTAGTGGGACTGTCAGGATTATGACAATCTGGACAGTCGGGTTTTGTGAGTCGTAATATTAATACGACTGCACTAGTCATTCATCCATCGAGTCTTTGTCAGTTGGGACTAGTATCGTGAGACCTCGAAGCTTCGTATGACCTGTGTAAGGACTCGATTCTCTTTATGTTCATACATTCATCATGTCATTAATTATTCATGCTTTGTTGAAACATATATGTGATATTAGTGTTATGATTGATTCATGACTAATTGTTTTGGAGCACGTGTGACTTGTGTAAACATTAAGGATCAACTCATTCATCAGTTGATAATCCTCAATCATCATTTTGATCTTGTCGATCATGTTAATTCATTCATCATTCAGTCAATCTCATCGCTCAATTAATTCATTCATCACTCAGTCAATATCATCACTCAGATAATTCATTCATCACTCAGTTAATTCATTCATCACTCAGTCAATATCAACACTCAGATAATTCATTCATCACTCAGTTAATTCATTCATCACTCAGTCAATATCATCACTCAGATAATTCATTCATCACTCAGTCAATCTCATTGTTCAGTTAATTCATTAATCATTCAGCCCATCTCACGGTTCAGTTGTTGATCTTGAGGATCAAATTTTCAACCTTGTTAACTTGTTCAAGGTAATCATTTCAGGAATTTCATCAGGCAATCCTGTTACCTCATTTGATGTTTCATATGATCTTATCATACTCCGACGTAATGTCTACGATCATTTCATTAAATCATTAATGTATTCATTGTGCGAGAGCGTGTATGCTCATTATTGTCACTCTGTAACGTAATCATAATGCGATATTCATGCGGAATCTATAATCATCATGTGACTTTCCTACTTCAGTATGGATAGAGCTGTCAGAGGACGCAGGGGAAGAGGCCGCGGTGCGGTCCGGAACCCGGGATCTCGTGTGCATGCCCACACGAACGCGAGGGATATCATTAATTCATCAAATAGCGAGGCTACTCATTCACTGTCAGATAACCATTCACCGTCAGGGAGTCGTACCCGAGAAGCAGTTCACTCAGAAGGTGCTCGGGTTGACCCATTCATATTTATGCAGGGCATGATGGCCCAGATGACTCAGATGACGCGGATAGTGGAGACCATGCAGACCTCGATGGTTCGTGGTCCACCGCAACAGGGATGCCAGGTGCCATTTCATGGACAGACTGGAGGAGTGAATCAGATCGTTGGCGATATCTCTCGTCAGATGCCGCCTACTTTTGAGGGTTCGTCGGAACCAGCTGATATTGTTCATTGGCTCGAGCATTTTGATAAACTCTTCGACATGGTTCAAAGGTCCTAAGAGAGTAAAGTGGCAGTAGTGGCTTACTACTTGAGTAAGGGCGCTTATTCGTGGTGGCTTTCTGTGAAACCCATCGATCGTGATTGTATTTGGAGTGAGTTCAAAACTCTCATATTAGAGAGGTATTACCCGGCTCCACTTCGTGAAGCCAAGTTGTCAGAAGTTTTGAACCCCGAATCCGTCGAGGACGAGGGTGTCATTGTCATTGCTGAGAAGTTTCAGGGACTACTTCAGTTTGCTTTGTCAATTATCCGTACTGAGGCGGATAAAATTAAGTATTTTAGCAAGAGGCTAAATCCGCAGTTGAGGATGCAGTTGTTCAATCACAATTGTAATTCACTTAGTGAGTTTATCGGGAAGGCTCTTGGAGCAGAGCTTTTGATCAAGGAGCTTACTCAGAAGCATCCTTCAGTTTCTCCGGGTGAGAGGACTAAAATGCCTGCTCGTTCAGAGGGACATCGGGCTCCGACGTCCAAGGGGTCGTCTTCTAGTCGTCTTCGTGCTGGGATAGCATCTTCCTCTCAAATGACGAGTTCGACTGTTGTTTGCTTTAACTGTGATTCAGCAGGTCACGTTAGTACCCGGTGTACGGTGCCAGCTATTGTTTGTTTTCTGTGTGGGAGGCAGGGACACCGGCAGAAATACTGCAGGGGTTCTAGCGCCAGAAAATCTCAAGAGAGCTCAAGGGCCTCGAGAGACTTCGTTACTCCAGCCCGTGCATCATCCAAGGGACCCTATCAGGCCTCGAGGGCCAGAGGTAAGGACATTCATCACCGGTTTGATCAAGTTAATTCTTGTTCGTTAATAGTATAATCATTCATTTCGTTGTCGTTCATTCATTCATATAATTCATTCATTATACATCAATCATGTTGAGACTTGGCATCATGAAACTAATCATTCAATTCATGAGGAACAACGGTTCCAACGATTTCACTTGAATTATCACTCATGACGTTATTAATTCACCTTGGTGAGTCATTCTTAATCCTTGTCGGATCTATAGTCATTTATCATTCATCATTCATTTTAGTCACCTTCATTCTCGTGACCTTCTGAGATCATTTTAGCGGCGAGTTCATCTTCGGATATGCCTTATATCGTTGAGATAGAGGAGATCGATGATATGTAAGGATATCGATGTTGGGTACATTTGAGGTGTAACCTTGTTTTTGGATGACTGTGTAAATCTATCCGTAATAATGTATCGTGACTGTGGATCATTTATTGTTGATCGATTTTATGATGATCATATTCTAGAATCTTGAGTTTTGGGTCATTTGTTGAGAATTCGTCCCTTTGGCGTTGTACTCAAGATTTCGTGATAATTTGGGAAATCGTTCACTGCGATTCGTGACGTCAAGTCTTGGGGACTTGGACGTGCGGTTGATTTGGTCCCGAGGACTATTTGGGCATTATTGTTTTCAGATCATGGAGGATAGTTCATATCCCGAGTTGTTTACCCTTAGTTTCGAGGACGAAACTCTTTTTAAGGGGGGGAGTATGTAATACCCGGTTGTGAATTCATTTATTATCATTCAGTAATTGTCACTCATAATTTTTTTCACTCAGTAATAATCGTTCATCATTCATATTCAGTCAACTATATTCAGCATTCGGTGTATTTTGGGATCATCACTGTTTGAGATCGAGCCAAGATTATTGTCATCATCATCATCATGTTTTAATTTTCAGTTTGAGAGGTAGCGCACGCTACAGATTCTGGTTAACGCGCGCTAATGGGGTGCAGGTAACGCACGCTATGATTCAGTATTAGCGCACGCTGGCGCAAGCGGGGCAGACAGTCCAGAAGGTACTGGGCTGATTTGGGAAATTCGTAGCACACGCTACGAGTGGTAAGTAGCGTACGCTAACTGTGCTGGTAACGCACGCTAAGTCACATTAGTAGCGCACGCTAACGCGTGCAAGGCAGAGGACAGTAGGTTCTGGGACTTCAGTTTTTGAGTATCAGACATCAGTAGCGCACGCTAGCGATTTGGGATAGCGCACGCTATCGGTAAGGTGTTAGCGCACGCTACCAAGTCGTAGCGCACGCTAACGAGGCATTTCAGACCTCACTGGACTGCCCAGTAAACCGCTAGCGCATGCTAAATATCTAGTCATAGCGTGCGCTAGGCTAGGACAGTATAAATAAGGCAGTTCAGTCCAACCTTCGTCATTTCTTCTTTTCTCAACCTTTTCGGACGAGCTTGGGCGATTCAGAAAGGTCTTTTCGAGCTGCAATCATCTAGAATCATCTTCAAGCTCCTAAGTTGGATTAATCATCATCTAAATCAGTTTCATCACTCCAAATCAAGGTAATGATTCTTGGATCTAGAATTTCGGATCTTGGGTGTTTTGCTTTCGATCTCTTCGTGTTAAATCGATATTATGTGGGAATATGTTAGATATGGATTATCTATCTTGGATACATGTATTTCTACGGATTCATTGGGGTAATTTCCGGAATTTGTGAATAATTGAGGAATTGTTCAAGAACCCTTACGGGTTGACTTTGGAATTTTGGGGGTTTTCGACCAAATGTTGTTGAAATATCGATTTAAGTATTCCTATTGGATTATTGATAATATTCATGAGGTTTTGTGGGTTTGAATCATTCATTGGAAGTTGGTTTCGGATGTATTGAGTTTTGGTTGTAAACAATTGGAGATTGTTTACGACGCGTTTGTTTAAATGCCCCAATGAGTTTCGGGTATTGTTGTATCGACTTTTGAATTGGTTGTGATCATGCTTGATTCGTGTATTAAGAGAATTGTTGGTATTTGTGTTGTTCAAGGTTGTTCGAGCGGCCGATAATTTCATTAAGGACGTTGATCGTGGAAGTACCTTCTCGCCTTCGGTTTGAGGCAAGTTTTATACTTGTATTAGTCAATGAGATTAAATGTCATCATATATGTGTATGAATGTGTTGTATCATTCTGAGACTTAGTCTCTTCATGAATTCATTGATATCAAGAGATCGTTCGACACGATACCTTTCGGCAATTATGCCAAATGTTATTATTGTTCGTTAATGGCCGATTCAAGGCATTGTGATACTCGTCATTAATGTCATTGTCGATAGCCGGTTTGCGGTGTCGATGTATCGATTTTTGTTGATATTGATGTTAATCTAAGACACCGTTGAGATCATTGTTATTCCTGTTGGGTTGTCATTAAAACTGTATTGGCCGATTAAAGGTATCGGCGTATTCTTTTCTCATCTTCGTCGTCGGTAACCGATTAAAGGTGTTGAGGCATCCTTCATATCATTGTTATCGATTGGCCATTCTCAGGCAAATCGAAATGTTCAATCATTCATCGTCTCATTGGTATCGATTGACCTTTCTAAGGCAATCGAGGTATTCACTCATTCATCGTGTTATTGTTATCGATTGGCCGTTCTCAGGCAAATCGAAGTGTTCAATCATTCATGGTATCATTGTTATCGATTGACCGTTTTAGGCAATCGAGGTATTGAATCATCCGTTGCATCATTGTTGTCGGTTGGCCGTTCTAAGGCAATCGAGGTGTTAATTTGGGACTGTCTAGGACGGTGTCTATCCGTGTGTTACTATCATCGTGTTGGCCGACTCAAGGCAGCACACTATCATTCATTGTGATACGGCTTCATGCCGTGGCTTCGGCCCTTATTGTGATACGGCTTCATGCCGTGGCTTCGGCCCTTATTATGATACGGCTTCATGCCGTGGCTTCGGCCCTTATTATGATACGGCTTCATGCCGTGGCTTCGGCCCTTATTGTGATACGGCTTCATGTTGTGGCTTCGACCCTTATTGTGATACGGATTCGTGCCGTGGCTTCGGCCCTCATTGGTACAGCTTCGGGCTGTTTTGAATTCAGGTGTTTGTGATATTTGTTAACTTCCGCTGAACAACTTTCAGGCCTTTTGTAATGTCTTGGTATTTTCATTGGAGCCTTAGGACATTATGACTCATATTAAATTCAGTTCTGGTTTGGTTCATGTCGTTTAATTCATTGTGGTATTCTGTGATTATGATTCGCCGTTGGGCATTTATGTTCTAACATGTCGAACAGGTATTAATAGTATGCCGTGGGCATAGTATTTCACGAATGCTTGGTTCTTACCTTGGTTTGTGAGCATCTCGTATTATGATTACCATTGTACCGTTTCATTCTCCCTTTGGATGCATATCATGTTATACATGTATTTGATGTTCATTATCTGGATGACTGACCCCGTGGGGGCGGAACATGTTTTCATGTTTTAGGTGACTGCGAGGAGAGAGTTGAGACACAGGGGCATGACGATGGCGACGAGGCATTCGAGCGATACTAGTCCGAGTTGTTCATTGTCGGTCAGTCAGTTAGAGTGTACTCCAGTTTTGTCAGTTGTTGTCGTGTTGTATTACCCGAGCAGATGCTCGTGGATGTTGTATGTTTACTTTTGGCCATGTAGGCCCATCGTTGTCGTTGAAATTCCTTATCGGAATATGGTGTCGGATATCATGGTAAGGACTATGATTTTCCCTTGTTGTTTAATTTAATGTATTTTATTCATGTTTGCCTGGTGGATCTCCTGGCGTGGGGTCCACGGCACTGTAATAACCCAATAGGATTTGGGGGTGTTACACATACCTGGTATGGTCATCAGTGAATGTAATGAAATACTGAAAGCCGTCTCGTGCCACTTCAAAAGGGCCACAAAGGTCGTGTAATATCCGAAATTTCCACTACTGTTGTTTAATATTATTTTATCCGAGTTATGTTGTACAGCGTGGAATCTGTACAGTATGGGTAAAATAATTGAAGGACCGAGACATCTGTATTGGTATAATTGTCGTACTTGGTCGACAATTGGATGTAAGAAGTATATATATTCAGTATGCCGTATGTTCGTATTTTGTATGTTGAGACGTTGGACAAGAATAGCTGAAAATGGCTAAGTGTAACATTATTAGCGCACGCTATCGTGCAGGCTTAGCGCACGCTACAGATATAAGGTAACGCACGCTAATGCAGTCAGATCGGAAGGAATCTGCGTGTGGACCATGCCACTTTCGGCGCACGTTCTGATAAGTCAACGGATGTTGTAATGTAGTGTTAGCGCACGCTAACGCATGTTGATTAGCGGATGCTAACTGTATATCGGACAAAAAGGAATCTTATCCTCATCAGCACTTTCGGCGTGTGGACCTGTCTTCGTAAGCATATAGACAAACGAGTCAACTATGAGTAGCGCACGCTAAGGTAGGACACTTGCGTACGCTAAATAGAGGCATTTACGTACGCTATTGCATGGGCATAGCGTACGTAAATCACTTCATGCAGTAAGACAGTTGCATCTGGAGTTCGATAGCGCATGCTAACAAAGACAGTTAGTGCACGTTAAGTGTGTAACGTACGTTAACTGAAGATGTTAGCGTACATTAATAATGTACAGTATATATAAGGGCAGTTGGCTATTTTTCGTCATTTTCATCCATTTCTTCATGTGAGCCGATAGAGAGAGAGACTTGAGAAGTATTTGAGGTTCCAAACACTGGATTAAGGTGGAGTTAATCATCCATAACAACATTTGAAGTTTGAAATCATTAAGGATTTTTGGAAATGGATTCAACATTGGAAATCAATCCATTCCTTACAAAAAGGTAATTACTCTTCACTTTGAGATTTCGTTTTGGATTGTATATGACGTTCTTGAGCTGATGATTATCATATAAACAAGTTGATAGGCATGAGTATGAGTTGGATTACTGGATTATGATGATGTTATTGTTAATATGAAGATATTGATATGAATTGGATGGTTTCGAATGTGTTGTTTATCTTCAAAGAGATATGTTGGCTAATGTCTTCCTTCAATTCGGATCTTTGATGTTGTTGTTGTTGGTTTCTTCACATGATGGTGAACATGGCATGATTATGAGTTCTTGGTGTTTAGGTTGTTGATATTAAGGAAGATGAAATATGAATATATGACTTGAATTAAGAGTCGGATGATTACCTATATGTTAAAGGATATTGGATTTCGTTGTTTGATAGCTATGAACACGGTTTTGGATCACTTAGTGTTCTTGATAATCGTCATAAGTTGATCGGTATCTGAAAAACATGCATCCGCAGACATTAGCGCACGCTACGTTTACGCCTAGCGCGCGCTAACGGGAGCAACTTAGAGCACGCTACGTTACGTGATTAACGTGCGCTAAGAAGGCAGAAAGTGCAGTATTTTTGTGTTGTGGTTCTAAATTCGTGATCGTTTAAGTTGGTTTGATCAAACTTGTGGTTAACCGAGATATTTTTGAGCCGTTGGGTTTGTGAATTAGTTTTATCGATTGTTGATTGTTGTCGAACTTGTTGTTTATCAATTATTGTAATAGGTTGAGATTATTGATCGGTGGTTATAACCATATGTTACGGTCGTGTTCGAGTATGTTCGTGAATGGCGTTGGTCAGGGCCGAGGAGCTAGTAGACGAAGACAATGAGATTAGTGACGGCTTCATCATCGTCGTATCAGTATCGAGGTAAGTTATTACTTACTCAGTTTATAGTATTTATTGAATGGTTTCCGTTTCATTCGTTTATAATTCGTATAGCAATGTTTATAATCGTAATCACATGAGACTTGGGATTATAAATCATATTCGAGTTTTGGGAATCTAAATCATAATGTATATGATTTACTCTTGTTATTCGTATACTTGTATATCGAGGATATATCGTGATAAAGACGGAGATATGAATTATCTGCAATCCGTGATACTTTGGACCGTCGAGTATTGAGGATAATGGTTCGTGATGGTTTAGACATTGAGATCGTTCTCGAAGGACTCGGGGCAAGTACTCTAATCATTTTTATCATTTGAGTCGATCATGTCGTGATACATTCGTGTATCGTTGTTGTCATGCATTTGTGCATTGTTGTTGTCGTGTATTGTGTACTGTTGTTTTGTGCAGTTGTGCATTGTTGTCCACCAGGGTTGGTCCGACGGGATCATCTTGGGATCTATGCTAGCGCGCGCTGGATCATCGGACAGGTTTTTCCACCACGGTTGGCGTGACGGGGTCATCGTGGGATCTAGGCAGTGAACGCTGGATCATCGGATTACCTACGTGTTGTTATTGTGCATGTGTATATTATGGGCTTGCCATAAGTATACATTGTCGTTATTGTTGTGATCATATTGATGTTGTCATATGAGGATGCATTTGTAGGTCTTGTGTTAGGACCATGTCCGTATGTTGTGTTAATCTGATCTCGGATTAGACTGACGTGATGGTAATGGTATTTCGGATATTGAGGTATGTTCCGTATTTCCTTGGTACTTGTCTTTGATGGACAATCGAATATCGTATTGGAACTGTCGACGTTATCTGATGGATTGAATTGGCCAGAGTTGGTATAATTTCCGTATTGCGAGTTATGAGAATGTTTTGAGAACCTTGGGTATTGTTGAGATACCGTACAGATATTTCGGTATTATCTTATTGTGTTGTTAAGGATACAAATCGTGGATTTCATAAAGTTACGACGGTAAGATTACATTGGTCGTATTCTTACTTAGTATTTCCATTGATATGTAATTATTGACGTGATGTGATGGTTATCATTGTTGGATATTATGGCTGACCCCGTCGTGGGCTTTCTTTTTAGGTTCTTGGATTATCAAGCTTGTAGCGGTCGTGAAGAGATGAGCTTCCCGGAGGATACTGGCTAGGACATGTATTTGTGTTTTGATTTTCTAATCAGTTGTTGTATTCCGCTGCTAGAGTATTTCAATTGTTTATCTTTATCCGCTGCGTGAGTATTTTTGAATGGCCTATTGGTATCTGGTAACTTAGGTCACTTTAGAAATCGTTTTCTAAATCTATCCTGTCGGTACGTGTAAGCGATAGCTTAACGTATGTTTTAAAATTGTTGAGTTCGGGCATTTCAGGCCTTATCCTTTTCAAATGAGATTTTACGACGGTTTTGATAAATGAGTTTTATATAGTCTTCAAATGTTTTAAATAGATAATACCGTCGATAGCCTCTTGGACGTTTGTAAATGTTTGCGAAAATTTCCTTCAGCCTTGTGGGTTCCATCTCGGGGCCCACGGCGCTATAATATTCCTGGATGGCTCTGGGGGTGTAACAGAATATGGTATCGGAGATTAGGTTGAGAAAACCTAGGTAGTCGGGTCGAGTTGGGTCGTGCTTTTGTCGCGTCATTCGAATTGTCGGTTGACAAGTGTCTGAGCTCTGAGCTTTTATTGTTCACTCGGGCTTGTATGTTATGTGATTTACCAGTGTATTACTGGAGTTGTTGTAAACTTTTCCAAATGGTGTTAACATGTTTCTTCGAATGGAGATGTGTTGCGTTCTCGAGTTGAACTGAGTTGGCAAAACGTGTGTTTTGAAAATATCTATGTCGAGTATTTCCTTGAGTCGATACATGTGCCAGTATCACGGGGGATCGTCGGCTTCACGATCTGTAAGTTTTTAGATTTTTGAATTGCATTGAGATTTATTGCCGAGCTAAGTTGATATACTTTGAGATTCAGCAGAATATTATGCATTACAGTATAAGGTGACAGAGTTGCGACATGATTGATGATCTTGAGAAGTTATGATTTTGGAAAGCAATATGTCGGTTAAGTTTTGGAACGGAGTTGTGTACTCAGGAGAAATATTGTGGATTGTTCAGGAGAACATATAGTCATGCTAATTCATTTTGATATATGAACTGCTTTTGAGCATTTGAAAATGGTACTTTTCAAAATGAATGTTTTACGGATGTTTTACGGAAAAGGATTTTTGGGCTGAGACCCAATCGATTTTGAAATGATTTTATAACTCAGGACTTGGGGTCCGAAAAAGGGTTTTCTACTTTGTAAACTTCTTGTAATACGGAACGAGATATGGGTTGAGACCCTAATGTTTCAAACGGCTTTTCTATTTTCTTAAAACTCCCGAGACTTGTAAAACACTTTATCAATCGTTTACCTATTTCGTTTCTGCCTTTCAGAGCTTTGGTTTACTTGTTCAAATGGAACTTCTCGAGAAGTCTTTCGCTGTGTTGATTTATTTCAATATTTTGTCATATCATATTTAAGGTGATCCAGGATGGGTTAATGACTGACGTTGCGAGTCATATGTGGAAAGGAGTTTTTGTCGGAGTCTATACATTGAGATTTTGGATTCTATCGTGTAGTTTTCCGATGGAATATCAGTGGAATTTGTGACGAGCCGGATTGGTATATAGGAGTACGGATGTGGTCAATCATTTGCATAGTTTTCATTTTAAAACTTCGAAATCGTGTGGATTCGAAGGAAACTGTTATCAAATACTTGGCACCAGCAAGCCAGTTTAATTTTTCGAGAATTGATTTTGTGGTCTTACCAAAATTTATGTTTCGAGTTTTGAAATTTTTGAAAGAACTTTCGAAAATTTGTCTTCTTGACAAGATTATATGATTTTGAAAATGTGATTGATGTACATACGCATTTAGTACATAATGCATATCGTGGTGAAGTTCTGAATGAGATTAACGAACTGGATAAGACATCAGTATGGTACGAGGAAAAAAGATTCGAACTTCAGTATGGTAGTTGGTTATCCAGGGATGATCGGTTGATTGATCGGATAAGAATAATATGCTGCGTGTTGTAGGTTCATGCACAGGATGTGATTTTGGAACTTTGGATTTTGTGAAACCGGGACATATGTGCTATGTGATTCCATTGGTACGGATTTTACCATAGTGATCTTTGAATGATTTCTTTGTGAGTGTAAATTTGGGGATGGTGACCCCATGCTGGTTGTTGTGGATATTGATTGATCGTTCCCAGTTTATGTATGATTGGATATGTTCGACAGGTTGTGATTAGTTGTTCGTATGCCGAGGGGTATGTTCACCAGTCGGGTATGTTTATTGAGATCCACTGTACGTGATTGGTGTGTCGTTTTGAGAACTTTATTCGTTCGTATGTCGGTTTTTGTGGTTCTGTGTTGATCATATTGGAGTTTATCATGTGGATGATATTCTCGATTGTGTTTTGACCTCTGGTTGGTCATATTGGAGTTTATCATGTTGATGATATTCTCGGCTGCGTTTTGACCTTTGGATTGGTCGTATTGAAGTTTATCATGTCGATGATATACTCGGTTAATTTGTTGGTTGATTATTGTTAATGATCGTATGAGCGTTCGAATTTTGTACCGATGTTTTGATATTTGTGTTGTTGATTTGGGCAGTTGTTTCACAGATGTATCGTACATTATTGACTTTTAGCAGGGTTTGGACTTGATTGTATAATCGAGCAGACGAGATTTAGCACGGATAGATTATTTCATCCGAAGAGGATATATTTTGTTAAGACTCATGGAATTGTTATTGTAAACGTGTTGAGACTTTACAGTGAAATCATTTGCTAGGATCTCAGGAAATCGTCGACTTGGCGCATATGGAAGTGTACTGTTTTGGTTATTCGTTAATAATGATGATTGATCGTTGTCGTGATGGTTTCGGAATATTTTGGTTGAACGGTTTGTTTATTTCTATGACGGATTGGAAGTTTTGAGGACGAAACTTATTTTAAGTGGTGTAGTATGTAATATCCGAAATTTCCACTACTGTTGTTTTATATTATTTTATCCGAGTTATGTTGTACAGCGTGGAATCTGTACAGTATGGGTAAAATAATTGAAGGACCGAGACATCTGTATTGGTATAATTGTCGTACTTGGTCGACAATTGGATGTAAGAAGTATATGTATTCAGTATGCCGTATGTTCGTATTCTGTATGTTGAGACGTTGGACAAGAATAGCTGAAAATGGCTAAGTGTAACATTATTAGCGCACGCTAACAATCATGAGTAGCGCACGCTATCGTGCAGGCTTAGCGCACGCTACAGATATAAGGTAACGCACGCTAATGCAGTCAGATCGGAAGGAATCTGCGTGTGGACCAGGCTACTTTCGGCGCACGTTCTGATAAGTCAACGGATGTTGTAATGTAGTGTTAGCGCATGCTAACGCATGTTGATTAGCGCACGCTAACTGTATATCGGACAAAAAGGAATCTTATCCTCGTCAGCACTTTCGGCGTGTGGACCTGTCTTCGTAAGCATATAGACAAACGAGTCAACCATGAGTAGCGCACGCTAAGGTAGGACACTTGCGTACGCTAAATAGAGGCATTTACGTATGCTATTGCATGGGCATTGCGTACGTAAATCACTTCATGCAGTAAGACAGTTGCATCTGGACTTCGATAGCGCACGCTAACAAAGACAGTTAGCGCACGTTAAGTGTGTAACGTACGTTAACTGAAGATGTTATCGTACGTTAATAATGTACAGTATATATATAAGGGCAGTTGGCTATTTTTCGTCATTTTCATCCATTTCTTCATGTGAGCCGATAGAGAGAGAGACTTGAGAAGTATTTGAGGTTCCAAACACTGGATTAAGGTGGAGTTAATCATCCATAACAACATTTGAAGTTTGAAATCATTAATGATTCTTGGAAATGGATTCAACCTTGGAAATCAATCCATTCCTTCCAAAAAGGTAATTACTCTTCACTTTGAGATTTCGTTTTGGATTGTATATGATGTTCTTGAGCTGATGATTATCATATAAACAAGTTGATAGGCATGAGTATGAGTTGGATTACTGGATTATGATGATGTTATTGTTAATATGAAGATATTGATATGAATTGGATGGTTTCGAATGTGTTGTTTATCTTCAAAGAGATATGTTGGCTAATGTCTTCCTTCAATTCGGATCTTTGATGTTGTTGTTGTTGGTTTCTTCACATGATGGTGAACATGGCATGATTATGAGTTCTTGGTGTTTAGGTTGTTGATATTAAGGAAGATGAAATATGAATATATGACTTGAATTAAGAGTCGGATGATTACCTATATGTTAAAGGATATTGGATTTCGTTGTTTGATAGCTATGAACACGGTTTTGGATCACTTAGTGTTCTTGATAATCGTCATAAGTTGATCGGTATCTGAAAAACATGCATCTGTACAGCATTAGCGCACGCTACATTTACTGCCTAGCGCGCGCTAACGGGAGCAACTTAGAGCACGCTACGTTACGTGATTAACGTGCGCTAAGAAGGCAGAAAGTGCAGTATTTTTGTGTTGTGGTTCTAAATTCGTGATCGTTTAAGTTGGTTTGATCAGACTTGTGGTTAACCGAGATATTTTTGAGCCGTTGGGTTTGTGAATTAGTTTTATAGATTGTTGATTGTTGTCGAACTTGTTGTTTATCAATTACTGTAATAGGTTGAGATTATTGATCGGTGGTTATAACCATATGTTACGGTCGTGTTCGAGTATGTTCGTGAATGGCGTTGGTCAGGGCCGAGGAGCTAGTAGACGAAGACAATGAGATTAGTGACGGCTTCATCATCGTCGTATCAGTATCGAGGTAAGTTATTACTTACTCAGTTTATAGTATTTATTGAATGGTTTCCGTTTCATTCGTTTATAATTCGTATAGCAATGTTTATAATCGTAATCACATGAGACTTGGGATTATAAATCATATTCGAGTTTTGGGAATCTAAATCATAATGTATATGATTTACTCTTGTTATTCGTATACTTGTATATCGAGGATATATCGTGATAAAGACGGAGATATGAATTATCTGCAATCCGTGATACTTTGGACCGTCGAGTATTGAGGATAATGGTTCGTGATGGTTTAGACATTGAGATCGTTCTCAAAGGACTCGGGGCAAGTACTCTAATCATTTTTATCATTTGAGTCGATCATGTCGTGATACATTCGTGTATCGTTGTTGTCATGCATTTGTGCATTGTTGTTGTCGTGTATTGTGTACTGTTGTTTTGTGCACTTGTGCATTGTTGTCCACCAGGGTTGGTCCGATGGGATCATCTTGGGATCTATGCTAGCGCGCGCTGGATCATCGGACAGGTTTTTCCACCACGGTTGGTCTGACGGGGTCATCGTGGGATCTAGGCAGTGAACGCTGGATCATCGGATTACCTACGTGTTGTTATTGTGCATGTGTATATTATGGGCTTGCCATAAGTATACATTGTCGTTATTGTTGTGATCATATTGATGTTGTCATATGAGGATGCATTTGTAGGTCTTGTGTTAGGACCATGTCCGTATGTTGTGTTAATCTGATCTCGGATTAGACTGACGTGATGGTAATGGTATTTCGGATATTGAGGTATGTTCCGTATTTCCTTGGTACTTGTCTTTGATGGACAATTGAATATCGTATTGGAATTGTCGACGTTATCTGATGGATTGAATTGGCCAGAGTTGGTATAATTTCCGTATTGCGAGTTATGAGAATGTTTTGAGAACCTTGGGTATTGTTGAGATACCGTACAGATATTTCGGTATTATCTTACTGTGTTGTTAAGGATACAAATCGTGGATTTCATAAAGTTACGACGGTAAGATTACATTGGTCGTATTCTTACTTAGTATTTCCATTGATATGTAATTATTGATGTGATGTGATGGTTATCATTGTTGGATATTATGGTTGACCCCGTCGTGGGCTTTCTTTTTAGGTTCTTGGATTATCAAGCTTGTAGCGGTCGTGAAGAGATGAGCTTCCCGGAGGATACTGGCTAGGACATGTATTTGTGTTTTGATTTTCTAATCAGTTGTTGTATTCTGCTGCTAGAGTATTTCAATTGTTTATCTTTATCCGCTGCGTGAGTATTTTTGAATGGCCTATTGGTATCTGGTAACTTAGGTCACTTTAGAAATCGTTTTCTAAATCTATCACAGCTTGCGTGTAGCGATAGCTTAACGTATGTTTTAAATTGTTGAGTTCGGGCATTTCAGGCCTTATCCTTTTCAAATGAGATTTTACGACGGTTTTGATAAATGAGTTTTATATAGTCTTCAAATGTTTTAAATAGATAATACCGTCGATAGCCTCTTGGACGTTTGTAAATGTTTGCGAAAATTTCCTTCAGCCTTGTGGGTTCCATCTCGGGGCCCACGGCGCTGTAATATTCCTGGATGGCTCTGGGGGTGTTACAGAATATGGTATCGGAGATTAGGTTGAGAAAACCTAGGTAGTCGGGTCGAGTTGGGTCGTGCTTTTGTCGCGTCATTCGAGTTGTCGGTTGACAAGTGTCTGAGCTCTGAGTTTTTATTGTTCACTCGGGCTTGTATGTTATGTGATTTACCAGTGTATTCCTTGAGTTTTTTTAAACTTTTCCAAATGGTGTTAACATGTTTCTTCGAATGGAGATGTGTTGCGTTCTCGAGTTGAACTGAGTTGGCAAAACGTGTGTTTTGAAAATATCTATGTCGAGTATTTCCTTGAGTCGATACATGTGCCAGTATCACGGGGGATCGTCGGCTTCACGATCTGTAAGTTTTTAGATTTTTGAATTGCATTGAGATTTATTGCCGAGCTAAGTTGATATACTTTGAGATTCAGCAGAATATTATGCATTACAGTATAAGGTGACAGAGTTGGGACATGATTGATGATCTTGAGAAGTTATAATTTTGGAAAGCAATATGTCGGTTAAGTTTTGGAACGGAGTTGTGTACTCAGGAGAAATATTGTGGATTGTTCAGGAGAACATGTAGTCATGCTAATTCATTTTGATATATGAACTGCTTTTGAGCATTTGAAAATGGTACTTTTCAAAATGAATGTTTTACGGATGTTTTACGGAAAAGGATTTTTGGGCTGAGACCCAATCGATTTTGAAATGATTTTATAACTCAGGACTTGGGGTCCGAAAAGGGTTTTCTACTTTGTAAACTTCTTGTAATACGGAACGAGATACGAGTTGAGACCCTAATGTTTCAAACGGCTTTTCTGTTTTCTTAAAACTCCCGAGACTTGTAAAACACTTTATCAATCGTTTACCTATTTCGTTTCTACCTTTGAGCTTTGGTTTACTTGTTCAAATGGAACTTATCGGAAGTCTTTCATTGTGTTGATTTGTTTCAATATTTTGTCATATCATATTTAAGGTGATCCAGGATGGGTTAATGACTGACGTTGCGAGTCATATGTGGAAAGGAGTTTTTGTCGGAGTCTATACATTGAGATTTTGGATTCTATCGTGTAGTTTTCCGATGGAATATCAGTGGAATTTGTGACGAGCCGGATTGGTATATAGGAGTACGGATGTGGTCAATCATTTGCATAGTTTTCATTTTAAAACTTCAAAATCGTGTGGATTCGAAGGAAACTGTTATCAAATACTTGGCACCAACAAGCCAGTTTAATTTTTCGAGAATTGATTTTGTGGTCTTACCAAAATTTATGTTTTGAGTTTTGAAATTTTTGAAAGAACTTTCAAAAATTTGTCTTCTTGACAAGATTATATGATTTTGAAAATGTGATTGATGTACATACGCATTTAGTACATAATGCATATCGTGGTGAAGTTCTGAATGAGATTCACGAACTGGATAAGACATCAGTATGGTACGAGGAAAAAAGATTCGAACTTCAGTATGGTAGTTGGTTATCCAGGGATGATCGGTTGATTGATCGGATAAGAAGAATATCTTTGCGTGTTGTAGGTTCATGCACAGGATGTGATTTTGAAACTTTGGATTTTGTGAAACCGGGACATATGTGCTATGTGATTCCATTGGTACGGATTTTACCATAGTGATCTTTGAATGATTTCTTTGTGAGTGTAAATTTGGGGATGGTGACCCCATGCTGGTTGTTGTGGATATTGATTGATCGTTCCCAGTTTATGTATGATTGGATATGTTCGACAGGTTGTGATTAGTTGTTCGTATGCCGAGGGGTATGTTCACCAGTCGGGTATGTTTATTGAGATCCACTGTACGTGATTGGTGTGTCGTTTTGAGAACTTTATTCGTTCGTATGTCGGTTTTTGTGGTTCTGTGTTGATCATATTGGAGTTTATCATGTGGATGATATTCTCGATTGTGTTTTGACCTCTGGTTGGTCATATTGGAGTTTATCATGTTGATGATATTCTCGGCTGCGTTTTGACCTTTGGATTGGTCGTATTGAAGTTTATCATGTCGATGATATACTCGGTTAATTTGTTGGTTGATTATTGTTAATGATCGTATGAGCGTTCGAATTTTGTAACGATGTTTTGATATTTGTGTTGTTGATTTGGACAGTTGTTTCACAGATGTATCGTACATTATTGACTTTTAGCAGGGTTTGGACTTGATTGTATAATCGAAAGGCATTTAGATTTAGCACGGATAGATTATTTCATCCGAAGAGGATATATTTTGTTAAGACTCATGGAATTGTTATTGTAAACGTGTTGAGACTTTACAGTGAAATCATTTGCTAGGATCTCAGGAAATCGTCGACTTGGCGCATATGGAAGTGTACTGTTTTGGTTATTCGTTAATAATGATGATTGATCGTTGTCGTGATGGTTTCGGAATATTTTGGTTGAACGGTTTGTTTATTTTTATGACGGATTGGAAGTTTCGAGGACGAAACTTATTTTAAGTGGTGTAGTATGTAATATCCGAAATTTCCACTACTATTGTTTTATATTATTTTATCCGAGTTATGTTGTACAGCGTGGAATCTGTACAGTATGGGTAAAATAATTGAAGGACCGAGACATCTGTATTGGTATAATTGTCGTACTTGGTCGACAATTGGATGTAAGAAGTATATGTATTCAGTATGTCGTATGTTCGTATTCTGTATGTTGAGACGTTGGACAAGAATAGCTGAAAATGGCTAAGTGTAACATTATTAGCGCACGCTAACAATCATGAGTAGCGCACGCTATCGTGCAGGCTTAGCGCACGCTACAGATATAAGGTAACGCACGCTAATGCAGTCAGATCGGAAGGAATCTGCGTGTGGACCAGGATACTTTCGGCGCACGTTCTGATAAGTCAACGGATGTTGTAATGTAGTGTTAGCGCATGCTAACGCATGTTGATTAGCGCACGCTAGCTGTATATCGGACAAAAAGGAATCTTATCCTCGTCAGCACTTTCGGCGTGTGGACCTGTCTTCGTAAGCATATAGACAAACGAGTCAACTATGAGTAGCGCACGCTAAGGTAGGACACTTGCGTACGCTAAATAGAGGCATTTACGTATGCTATTGCATGGGCATTGCGTACGTAAATCACTTCATGCAGTAAGACAGTTGCATCTGGACTTCGATAGCGCACGCTAACAAAGACAGTTAGCGCACGTTAAGTGTGTAACGTACGTTAACTGAAGATGTTAGCGTACGTTAATAATGCATGATATATATATAAGGGCGATTGGCTATTTTTCGTCATTTTCATCCATTTCTTCATGTGAGCCGATAGAGAGAGAGACTTGAGAAGTATTTGAGGTTCCAAACACCGGATTAAGGTGGAGTTAATCATCCATAACAACATTTGAAGTTTGAAATCATTAAGGATTTTGGAAATGGATTCAACCTTGAAATCAATCCATTCCTTCCAAAAAGGTAATTACTCTTCACTTTGAGATTTCGTTTTGGATTGTATATGATGTTCTTGGTGATGATTATCATATAAACAAGTTGATAGGCATGAGTATGAGTTGGATTACTGGATTATGATGATGTTATTATTAATTTGAAGATATTGATATGAATTGGATGGTTTCGAATGTGTTGTTTATCTTCAAAGAGATATGTTGGCTAATGTCTTCCTTCAATTCGGATCTTTGATGTTGTTGTTGTTGGTTTCTTCACATGATGGTGAACATGGCATGATTATGAGTTCTTGGTGTTTAGGTTGTTGATATTAAGGAAGATGAAATATGAATATATGACTTGAATTAAGAGTCGGATGATTACCTATATGTTAAAGGATATTGGATTTCGTTGTTTGATAGCTATGAACACGGTTTTGGATCACTTAGTGTTCTTGATAATCGTCATAAGTTGATCGGTATCTGAAAAACATGCATCTGTACAGCATTAGCGCACGCTACGTTTACTGCCTAGCGCGCGCTAACGGGAGCAACTTAGAGCACGCTACGTTACGTGATTAACGTGCGCTAAGAAGGCAGAAAGTGCAGTATTTTTGTGTTGTGGTTCTAAATTCGTGATCGTTTAAGTTGGTTTGATCAAACTTGTGGTTAACCGAGATATTTTTGAGCCGTTGGGTTTGTGAATTAGTTTTATCGATTGTTGATTGTTGTCGAACTTGTTGTTTATCAATTATTGTAATAGGTTGAGATTATTGATCGGTGGTTATAACCATATGTTACGGTCGTGTTCGAGTATGTTCGTGAATGGCGTTGGTCAGGGCCGAGGAGCTAGTAGACGAAGACAATGAGATTAGTGACGGCTTCATCATCGTCGTATCAGTATCGAGGTAAGTTATTACTTACTCAGTTTATAGTATTTATTGAATGGTTTCCGTTTCATTCGTTTATAATTCATATAGCAATGTTTATAATCGTAATCACATGAGACTTGGGATTATAAATCATATTCGAGTTTTGGGAATCTAAATCATAATGTATATGATTTACTCTTGTTATTCGTATACTTGTATATCGAGGATATATCGTGATAAAGACGGAGATATGAATTATCTGCAATCCGTGATACTTTGGACCGTCGAGTATTGAGGATAATGGTTCGTGATGGTTTAGACATTGAGATCGTTCTCGAAGGACTCGGGGCAAGTACTCTAATCATTTTTATCATTTGAGTCGATCATGTCGTGATACATTCGTGTATCGTTGTTGTCATGTATTTGTGCATTGTTGTTGTCGTGTATTGTGTACTGTTGTTTTGTGCACTTGTGCATTGTTGTCCACCAGGGTTGGTCCGACGGGATCATCTTGGGATCTATGCTAGCGCGCGCTGGATCATCGGACAGGTTTTTCCACCACGGTTGGTCTGAGGGAGTCATCGTGGGATCTAGGCAGTTAACGCTAGATCATCGGATTACCTACGTGTTGTTATTGTGCATGTGTATATTATGGGCTTGCCATAAGTATACATTGTCGTTATTGTTGTGATCATATTGATGTTGTCATATGAGGATGCATTTGTAGGTCTTGTGTTAGAACCATGTCCGTATGTTGTGTTAATCTGATCTCGGATTAGACTGACGTGATGGTAATGGTATTTCGGATATTGAGGTATGTTCCGTATTTCCTTGGTACTTGTCTTTGATGGACAATCGATTATCGTATTGGAATTGTCGACGTTATCCGATGGATTGAATTGGCCAGAGTTGGTATAATTTCCGTATCGCAAGTTATGATAATGTTTTGAGAACCTTGGGTATTGTTGAGATACCGTACAGATATTTCGGTATTATCTTATTGTGTTGTTAAGGATACAAATCGTGGATTTCATAAAGTTACGACGGTAAGATTACATTGGTCGTATTCTTACTTAGTATTTCCATTGATATGTAATTATTGACATGATGTGATGGTTATCATTGTTGGATATTATGGCTGACCCCGTCGTGGGCTTTCTTTTTAGGTTCTTGGATTATCAAGCTTGTAGCGGTCGTGAAGAGATGAGCTTCCCGGAGGATACTGGCTAGGACATGTATTTGTGTTTTGATTTTCTGATCAGTTGTTGTATTCCGCTGCTAGAGTATTTCAATTGTTTATCTTTATCCGCTGCGTGATTATTATTGAATGACCTATTGGTATCTGGTAACTTAGGTCGCTTTGGAAATCATTTTCTAAATCTATCCTGTTGGTACGTGTAAGCGATAGCTTAACATATGTTTTAAATTGTTGAGTTCGGGCATTTCAGGCCTTATCCTTTTCAAATGAGATTTTACGACGGTTTTGATAAATGAGTTTTATATAGTCTTCAAATGTTTTTAACAGATAATACCGTCGATAGCCTCTTGGACGTTTGTAAATGTTTGCGAAAATTTCCTTCAGCCTTGTGGGTTCCATCTCGGGGCCCACGGCTATAATATTCTGGATGGCTCAGGGGTGTTACGAATATGGTATCGGAGATTAGGTTGAGAAAACCTAGGTAGTCGGGTCGAGTTGGGTCGTGCTTTTGTCGCGTCATTCGAGTTGTCGGTTGACAAGTGTCTGAGCTCTGAGTTTTTATTGTTCACTCGGGCTTGTATGTTATGTGATTTACCAGTGTATTACTGGAGTTGTTGTAAACTTTTCCAAATGGTGTTAACATGTTTCTTCGAATGGAGATGTGTTGCGTTCTCGAGTTGAACTGAGTTGGCAAAACGTGTGTTTTGAAAATATCTATGTCGAGTATTTCCTTGAGTCGATACATGTGCCAGTATCACGGGGGATCGTCGGCTTCACGATCTGTAAGTTTTTAGATTTTTGAATTGCATTGAGATTTATTGCCGAGCTAAGTTGATATACTTTGAGATTCAGCAGAATATTATGCATTACAGTATAAGGTGACAGAGTTGGGACATGATTGATGATCTTGAGAAGTTATGATTTTGGAAAGCAATATGTCGGTTAAGTTTTGGAACGGAGTTGTGTACTCAGGAGAAATATTGTGGATTGTTCAGGAGAACATGTAGTCATGCTAATTCATTTTGATATATGAACTGCTTTTGAGCATTTGAAAATGGTACTTTTCAAAATGAATGTTTTACGGATGTTTTACGGAAAAGGATTTTTGGGCTGAGACCCAATCGATTTTGAAATGATTTTATAACTCAGGACTTGGGGTCCGAAAAAGGGTTTTCTACTTTGTAAACTTCTTGTAATACGGAACGAGATACGAGTTGAGACCCTAATGTTTCAAACGGCTTTTCTGTTTTCTTAAAACTCCCGAGACTTGTAAAACACTTTATCAATCGTTTACCTATTTCGTTTCTACCTTTCAGAGCTTTGGTTTACTTGTTCAAATGGAACTTATCGGAAGTCTTTATTGTGTTGATTTGTTTCAATATTTTGTCATATCATATTTAAGGTGATCCAGGATGGGTTAATGACTGACGTTGCGAGTCATATGTGGAAAGGAGTTTTTGTCGGAGTCTATACATTGAGATTTTGGATTCTATCGTGTAGTTTTCCGATGGAATATCAGTGGAATTTGTGACAAGCCGGATTGGTATATAGGAGTACGGATGTGGTCAATCATTTGCATAGTTTTCATTTTAAAACTTCAAAATCGTGTGGATTCGAAGGAAACTGTTATCAAATACTTGGCACCAACAAGCCAGTTTAATTTTTCGAGAATTGATTTTGTGGTCTTACCAAAATTTATGTTTTGAGTTTTGAAATTTTTGAAAGAACTTTCGAAAATTTGTCTTCTTGACAAGATTATATGATTTTGAAAATGTGATTGATGTACATACGCATTTAGTACATAATGCATATCGTGGTGAAGTTCTGAATGAGATTCACGAACTGGATAAGACATCAGTATGGTACGAGGAAAAAAGATTCGAACTTCAGTATGGTAGTTGGTTATCCAGGGATGATCGGTTGATTGATCGGATAAGAAGAATATGCTGCGTGTTGTAGGTTCATGCACAGGATGTGATTTTGAAACTTTGGATTTTGTGAAACCGGGACATATGTGCTATGTGATTCCATTGGTACGGATTTTACCATAGTGATCTTTGAATGATTTCTTTGTGAGTGTAAATTTGGGGATGGTGACCCCATGCTGGTTGTTGTGGATATTGATTGATCGTTCCCAGTTTATGTATGATTGGATATGTTCGACAGGTTGTGATTAGTTGTTCGTATGCCGAGGGGTATGTTCACCAGTCGGGTATGTTTATTGAGATCCACTGTACGTGATTGGTGTGTCGTTTTGAGAACTTTATTCGTTCGTATGTCGGTTTTTGTGGTTCTGTGTTGATCATATTGGAGTTTATCATGTGGATGATATTCTCGATTGTGTTTTGACCTCTGGTTGGTCATATTGGAGTTTATCATGTTGATGATATTCTCGGCTGCGTTTTGACCTTTGGATTGGTCGTATTGAAGTTTATCATGTCGATGATATACTCGGTTAATTTGTTGGTTGATTATTGTTAATGATCGTATGAGCGTTCGAATTTTGTACCGATGTTTTGATATTTGTGTTGTTGATTTGGACAGTTGTTTCACAGATGTATCGTACATTATTGACTTTTAGCAGGGTTTGGACTTGATTGTATAATCGAGCAGACGAGATTTAGCACGGATAGATTATTTCATCCGAAGAGGATATATTTTGTTAAGACTCATGGAATTGTTATTGTAAACGTGTTGAGACTTTACAGTGAAATCATTTGCTAGGATCTCAGGAAATCGTCGACTTGGCGCATATGGAAGTGTACTGTTTTGGTTATTCGTTAATAATGATGATTGATCGTTGTCGTGATGGTTTCGGAATATTTTGGTTGAACGGTTTGTTTATTTTTATGACGGATTGGAAGTTTCGAGGACGAAACTTATTTTAAGTGGTGTAGTATGTAATATCCGAAATTTCCACTACTATTGTTTTATATTATTTTATCCGAGTTATGTTGTACAGCGCGAAATCTGTACAGTATGGGTAAAATAATTGAAGGACCGAGACATCTGTATTGGTATAATTGTCGTACTTGGTCGACAATTGGATGTAAGAAGTATATGTATTCAGTATGTCGTATGTTCGTATTCTGTATGTTGAGACGTTGGACAAGAATAGCTGAAAATGGCTAAGTGTAACATTATTAGCGCACGCTAACAATCATGAGTAGCGCACGCTATCGTGCAGGCTTAGCGCACGCTACAGATATAAGGTAACGCACGCTAATACAGTCAGATCGGAAGGAATCTGCGTGTGGACCAGGCTACTTTCGGCGCACGTTCTGATAAGTCAACGGATGTTGTAATGTAGTGTTAGCGCATGCTAACGCATGTTGATTAGCGCACGCTAGCTGTATATCGGACAAAAAGGAATCTTATCCTCGTCAGCACTTTCGGCGTGTGGACCTGTCTTCGTAAGCATATAGACAAACGAGTCAACTATGAGTAGCGCACGCTAAGGTAGGACACTTGCGTACGCTAAATAGAGGCATTTACGTATGCTATTGCATGGGCATTGCGTACGTAAATCACTTCATGCAGTAAGACAGTTGCATCTGGACTTCGATAGCGCACGCTAACAAAGACAGTTAGCGCACGTTAAGTGTGTAACGACGTTAATCAAGATGTTAGCGTCGTTAATAATGTACTGATATATATATAAGGGCAGTTGGCTATTTTTCGTCATTTTCATCCATTTCTTCATGTGAGCCGATAGAGAGAGAGACTTGAGAAGTATTTGAGGTTCCAAACACTGGATTAAGGTGGAGTTAATCATCCATAACAACATTTGAAGTTTGAAATCATTAAGGATTTTTGGAAATGGATTCAACCTTGGAAATCAATCCATTCCTTCCAAAAAGGTAATTACTCTTCACTTTGAGATTTCGTTTTGGATTGTATATGATGTTCTTGAGCTGATGATTATCATATAAACAAGTTGATAGGCATGAGTATGAGTTGGATTACTGGATTATGATGATGTTATTGTTAATTTGAAGATATTGATATGAATTGGATGGTTTCGAATGTGTTGTTTATCTTCAAAGAGATATGTTGGCTAATGTCTTCCTTCAATTCGGATCTTTGATGTTGTTGTTGTTGGTTTCTTCACATGATGGTGAACATGGCATGATTATGAGTTCTTGGTGTTTAGGTTGTTGATATTAAGGAAGATGAAATATGAATATATGACTTGAATTAAGAGTCGGATGATTACCTATATGTTAAAGGATATTGGATTTCGTTGTTTGATAGCTATGAACACGGTTTTGGATCACTTAGTGTTCTTGATAATCGTCATAAGTTGATCGGTATCTGAAAAACATGCATCTGTACAGCATTAGCGCACGCTACGCCATCGCCTAGCGCGCGCTAACGGGAGCAACTTAGAGCACGCCACGTTACGTGATTAACGTGCGCTAAGAAGGCGAAAGTGCGATTTTTGTGTTGTGGTTCTAAATTCGTGATCGTTTAAGTTGGTTTGATCAAACTTGTGGTTAACCGAGATATTTTTGAGCCGTTGGGTTTGTGAATTAGTTTTATCGATTGTTGATTGTTGTCGAACTTGTTGTTTATCAATTATTGTAATAGGTTGAGATTATTGATCGGTGGTTATAACCATATGTTACGGTCGTGTTCGAGTATGTTCGTGAATGGCGTTGGTCAGGGCCGAGGAGCTAGTAGACGAAGACAATGAGATTAGTGACGGCTTCATCATCGTCGTATCAGTATCGAGGTAAGTTATTACTTACTCAGTTTATAGTATTTATTGAATGGTTTCCGTTTCATTCGTTTATAATTCGTATAGCAATGTTTATAATCGTAATCACATGAGACTTGGGATTATAAATCATATTCGAGTTTTGGGAATCTAAATCATAATGTATATGATTTACTCTTGTTATTCGTATACTTGTATATCGAGGATATATCGTGATAAAGACGGAGATATGAATTATCTGCAATCCGTGATACTTTGGACCGTCGAGTATTGAGGATAATGGTTCGTGATGGTTTAGACATTGAGATCGTTCTCGAAGGACTCGGGGCAAGTACTCTAATCATTTTTATCATTTGAGTCGATCATGTCGTGATACATTCGTGTATCGTTGTTGTCATGCATTTGTGCATTGTTGTTGTCGTGTATTGTGTACTGTTGTTTTGTGCACTTGTGCATTGTTGTCCACCAGGGTTGGTCCGATGGGATCATCTTGGGATCTATGCTAGCGCGCGCTGGATCATCGGACAGGTTTTTCCACCACGGTTGGTCTGAGGGAGTCATCGTGGGATCTAGGCAGTTAACGCTAGATCATCGGATTACCTACGTGTTGTTATTGTGCATGTGTATATTATGGGCTTGCCATAAGTATACATTGTCGTTATTGTTGTGATCATATTTATGTTGTCATATGAGGATGCATTTGTAGGTCTTGTGTTAGAACCATGTCCGTATGTTGTGTTAATCTGATCTCGGATTAGACTGACGTGATGGTAATGGTATTTCGGATATTGAGGTATGTTCCGTATTTCCTTGGTACTTGTCTTTGATGGACAATCAATTATCGTATTGGAATTGTCGACGTTATCCGATGGATTGAATTGGCCAGAGTTGGTATAATTTCCGTATCGCGAGTTATGATAATGTTTTGAGAACCTTGGGTATTGTTGAGATACCGTACAGATATTTCGGTATTATCTTATTGTGTTGTTAAGGATACAAATCGTGGATTTCATAAAGTTACGACGGTAAGATTACATTGGTCGTATTCTTACTTAGTATTTCCATTGATATGTAATTATTGACGTGATGTGATGGTTATCATTGTTGGATATTATGGCTGACCCCGTCGTGGGCTTTCTTTTTAGGTTCTTGGATTATCAAGCTTGTAGCGGTCGTGAAGAGATGAGCTTCCCGGAGGATACTGGCTAGGACATGTATTTGTGTTTTGATTTTCTGATCAGTTGTTGTATTCCGCTGCTAGAGTATTTCAATTGTTTATCTTTATCCGCTGCGTGATTATTATTGAATGACCTATTGGTATCTGGTAACTTAGGTCGCTTTGGAAATCATTTTCTAAATCTATCCTGTTGGTACGTGTAAGCGATAGCTTAACATATGTTTTAAATTGTTGAGTTCGGGCATTTCAGGCCTTATCCTTTTCAAATGAGATTTTACGACGGTTTTGATAAATGAGTTTTATATAGTCTTCAAATGTTTTAAATAGATAATACCGTCGATAGCCTCTTGGACGTTTGTAAATGTTTGCGAAAATTTCCTTCAGCCTTGTGGGTTCCATCTCGGGGCCCACGGCGCTGTAATATTCCTGGATGGCTCTGGGGGTGTTACAGAATATGGTATCGGAGATTAGGTTGAGAAAACCTAGGTAGTCGGGTCGAGTTGGGTCGTGCTTTTGTCACGTCATTCGAGTTGTCGGTTGACAAGTGTCTGAGCTCTGAGTTTTTATTGTTCACTCGGGCTTGTATGTTATGTGATTTACCAGTGTATTACTGGAGTTGTTGTAAACTTTTCCAAATGGTGTTAACATGTTTCTTCGAATGGAGATGTGTTGCGTTCTCGAGTTGAACTGAGTTGGCAAAACGTGTGTTTTGAAAATATCTATGTCGAGTATTTCCTTGAGTCGATACATGTGCCAGTATCACGGGGGATCGTCGGCTTCACGATCTGTAAGTTTTTAGATTTTTGAATTGCATTGAGATTTATTGCCGAGCTAAGTTGATATACTTTGAGATTCAGCAGAATATTATGCATTACAGTATAAGGTGACAGAGTTGGGACATGATTGATGATCTTGAGAAGTTATGATTTTGGAAAGCAATATGTCGGTTAAGTTTTGGAACGGAGTTGTGTACTCAGGAGAAATATTGTGGATTGTTCAGGAGAACATGTAGTCATGCTAATTCATTTTGATATATGAACTGCTTTTGAGCATTTGAAAATGGTACTTTTCAAAATGAATGTTTTACGGATGTTTTACGGAAAAGGATTTTTGGGCTGAGACCCAATCGATTTTGAAATGATTTTATAACTCAGGACTTGGGGTCCGAAAAAGGGTTTTCTACTTTGTAAACTTCTTGTAATACGGAACGAGATACGAGTTGAGACCCTAATGTTTCAAACGGCTTTTCTGTTTTCTTAAAACTCCCGAGACTTGTAAAACACTTTATCAATCGTTTACCTATTTCGTTTCTACCTTTCAGAGCTTTGGTTTACTTGTTCAAATGGAACTTATCGGGAAGTCTTTCGCTGTGTTGATTTGTTTCAATATTTTGTCATATCATATTTAAGGTGATCCAGGATGGGTTAATGACTGACGTTGCGAGTCATATGTGGAAAGGAGTTTTTGTCGGAGTCTATACATTGAGATTTTGGATTCTATCGTGTAGTTTTCCGATGGAATATCAGTGGAATTTGTGACGAGCCGGATTGGTATATAGGAGTACGGATGTGGTCAATCATTTGCATAGTTTTCATTTTAAAACTTCAAAATCGTGTGGATTCGAAGGAAACTGTTATCAAATACTTGGCACCAGCAAGCCAGTTTAATTTTTCGAGAATTGATTTTGTGGTCTTACCAAAATTTATGTTTTGAGTTTTGAAATTTTTGAAAGAACTTTCGAAAATTTGTCTTCTTGACAAGATTATATGATTTTGAAAATGTGATTGATGTACATACGCATTTAGTACATAATGCATATCGTGGTGAAGTTCTGAATGAGATTCACGAACTGGATAAGACATCAGTATGGTACGAGGAAAAAAGATTCGAACTTCAGTATGGTAGTTGGTTATCCAGGGATGATCGGTTGATTGATCGGATAAGAAGAATATGCTGCGTGTTGTAGGTTCATGCACAGGATGTGATTTTGAAACTTTGGATTTTGTGAAACCGGGACATATGTGCTATGTGATTCCATTGGTACGGATTTTACCATAGTGATCTTTGAATGATTTCTTTGTGAGTGTAAATTTGGGGATGGTGACCCCATGCTGGTTGTTGTGGATATTGATTGATCGTTCCCAGTTTATGTATGATTGGATATGTTCGACAGGTTGTGATTAGTTGTTCGTATGCCGAGGGGTATGTTCACCAGTCGGGTATGTTTATTGAGATCCACTGTACGTGATTGGTGTGTCGTTTTGAGAACTTTATTCGTTCGTATGTCGGTTTTTGTGGTTCCGTGTTGATCATATTGGAGTTTATCATGTGGATGATATTCTCGATTGTGTTTTGACCTCTGGTTGGTCATATTGGAGTTTATCATGTTGATGATATTCTCGGCTGCGTTTTGACCTTTGGATTGGTCGTATTGAAGTTTATCATGTCGATGATATACTCGGTTAATTTGTTGGTTGATTATTGTTAATGATCGTATGAGCGTTAATTTTGTACCGATGTTTTGATATTTGTGTTGTTGATTTGGACAGTTGTTTCACGGATGTATCGTACATTATTGACTTTTAGGTGGTTTGGACTTGATTGTATAATCGAAAGGCATTTGAGATTTAGCAAGGATAGATTATTTCATCCGAAGAGGATATATAATGTAAAGACTCATGGACTTGTTATTGTAAACGTGTTGAGACTTTACGGTGAAATCATTTGCTAGGATCTCGGGAAATCGTCGACTTGGCGCATATGGAAGTGTCTTGTTTTGGTTATTCGTTAATAATGATGATTGATCGTTGTCGTGATGGTTTCGGAATATTTTGGTTGAACGGTTTGTTTATTTTTATGACGGATTGGAAGTTTCGAGGACGAAACTTATTTTAAGTGGTGTAGTATGTAATATCCGAAATTTCCACTACTATTGTTTTATATTATTTTATCCGAGTTATGTTGTACAGCGTGGAATCTGTACAGTATGGGTAAAATAATTGAAGGACCGAGACATCTGTATTGGTATAATTGTCGTACTTGGTCGACAATTGGATGTAAGAAGTATATGTATTCAGTATGTCGTATGTTCGTATTCTGTATGTTGAGACGTTGGACAAGAATAGCTGAAAATGGCTAAGTGTAACATTATTAGCGCACGCTAACAATCATGAGTAGCGCACGCTATCGTGCAGGCTTAGCGCACGCTACAGATATAAGGTAACGCACGCTAATGCAGTCAGATCGGAAGGAATCTGCGTGTGGACCAGGATACTTTCGGCGCACGTTCTGATAAGTCAACGGATGTTGTAATGTAGTGTTAGCGCATGCTAACGCATGTTGATTAGCGCACGCTAGCTGTATATCGGACAAAAAGGAATCTTATCCTCGTCAGCACTTTCGGCGTGTGGACCTGTCTTCGTAAGCATATAGACAAACGAGTCAACTATGAGTAGCGCACGCTAAGGTAGGACACTTGCGTACGCTAAATAGAGGCATTTACGTATGCTATTGCATGGGCATTGCGTACGTAAATCACTTCATGCAGTAAGACAGTTGCATCTGGACTTCGATAGCGCACGCTAACAAAGACAGTTAGCGCACGTTAAGTGTGTAACGTACGTTAACTGAAGATGTTAGCGTACGTTAATAATGTACAGTATATATATAAGGGCAGTTGGCTATTTTTCGTCATTTTCATCCATTTCTTCATGTGAGCCGATAGAGAGAGAGACTTGAGAAGTATTTGAGGTTCCAAACACTGGATTAAGGTGGAGTTAATCATCCATAACAACATTTGAAGTTTGAAATCATTAAGGATTTTTGGAAATGGATTCAACCTTGGAAATCAATCCATTCCTTCCAAAAAGGTAATTACTCTTCACTTTGAGATTTCGTTTTGGATTGTATATGATGTTCTTGAGCTGATGATTATCATATAAACAAGTTGATAGGCATGAGTATGAGTTGGATTACTGGATTATGATGATGTTATTGTTAATTTGAAGATATTGATATGAATTGGATGGTTTCGAATGTGTTGTTTATCTTCAAAGAGATATGTTGGCTAATGTCTTCCTTCAATTCGGATCTTTGATGTTGTTGTTGTTGGTTTCTTCACATGATGGTGAACATGGCATGATTATGAGTTCTTGGTGTTTAGGTTGTTGATATTAAGGAAGATGAAATATGAATATATGACTTGAATTAAGAGTCGGATGATTACCTATATGTTAAAGGATATTGGATTTCGTTGTTTGATAGCTATGAACACGGTTTTGGATCACTTAGTGTTCTTGATAATCGTCATAAGTTGATCGGTATCTGAAAAACATGCATCTGTACAGCATTAGCGCACGCCACGCCATCGCCAGCGCGCTAACGGAGCAACTTAGAGCACGCTACGTTACGTGATTAACGTGCGCTAAGAAGGCAGAAAGTGCAGTATTTTTGTGTTGTGGTTCTAAATTCGTGATCGTTTAAGTTGGTTTGATCAAACTTGTGGTTAACCGAGATATTTTTGAGCCGTTGGGTTTGTGAATTAGTTTTATCGATTGTTGATTGTTGTCGAACTTGTTGTTTATCAATTATTGTAATAGGTTGAGATTATTGATCGGTGGTTATAACCATATGTTACGGTCGTGTTCGAGTATGTTCGTGAATGGCGTTGGTCAAGGCCGAGGAGCTAGTAGACGAAGACAATGAGATTAGTGACGGCTTCATCATCGTCGTATCAGTATCGAGGTAAGTTATTACTTACTCAGTTTATAGTATTTATTGAATGGTTTCCGTTTCATTCGTTTATAATTCGTATAGCAATGTTTATAATCGTAATCACAGGAGACTTGGGATTATAAATCATATTCGAGTTTTGGGAATCTAAATCATAATGTATATGATTTACTCTTGTTATTGGTATACTTGTATATCGAGGATATATCGTGATAAAGACGGAGATATGAATTATCTGCAATCCGTGATACTTTGGACCGTCGAGTATTGAGGATAATGGTTCGTGATGGTTTAGACATTGAGATCGTTCTCGAAGGACTCGGGGCAAGTACTCGAATCATTTTTATCATTTGAGTCGATCATGTCGTGATACATTCGTGTATCGTTGTTGTCATGCATTTGTGCATTGTTGTTGTCGTGTATTGTTACTGTTGTTTTGTGCAGTTGTGCATTGTTGTCCACCAGGGTTGGTCTGATGGGATCATCATGGGATCTATGCTAGCGCGCGCTGGATCATCGGACAGGTTTTTCCACCACGGTTGGTCTGAGGGAGTCATCGTGGGATCTAGGCAGTTAACGCTAGATCATCGGATTACCTACGTGTTGTTATTGTGCATGTGTATATTATGGGCTTGCCATAAGTATACATTGTCGTTATTGTTGTGATCATATTGATGTTGTCATATGAGGATGCATTTGTAGGTCTTGTGTTAGAACCATGTCCGTATGTTGTGTTAATCTGATCTCGGATTAGACTGACGTGATGGTAATGGTATTTCGGATATTGAGGTATGTTCCGTATTTCCTTGGTACTTGTCTTTGATGGACAATCGATTATCGTATTGGAATTGTCGACGTTATCCGATGGATTGAATTGGCCAGAGTTGGTATAATTTCTGTATCGCGAGTTATGATAATGTTTTGAGAACCTTGGGTATTGTTGAGATACCGTACAGATATTTCGGTATTATCTTATTGTGTTGTTAAGGATACAAATCGTGGATTTCATAAAGTTACGACGGTAAGATTACATTGGTCGTATTCTTACTTAGTATTTCCATTGATATGTAATTATCGACGTGATGTGATGGTTATCATTGTTGGATATTATGGCTGACCCCGTCGTGGGCTTTCTTTTTAGGTTCTTGGATTATCAAGCTTGTAGCGGTCGTGAAGAGATGAGCTTCCCGGAGGATACTGGCTAGGACATGTATTTGTGTTTTGATTTTCTGATCAGTTGTTGTATTCCGCTGCTAGAGTATTTCAATTGTTTATCTTTATCCGCTGCGTGATTATTATTGAATGACCTATTGGTATCTGGTAACTTAGGTCGCTTTGGAAATCATTTTCTAAATCTATCCTGTTGGTACGTGTAAGCGATAGCTTAACATATGTTTTAAATTGTTGAGTTCGGGCATTTCAGGCCTTATCCTTTTCAAATGAGATTTTACGACGGTTTTGATAAATGAGTTTTATATAGTCTTCAAATGTTTTAAATAGATAATACCGTCGATAGCCTCTTGGACGTTTGTAAATGTTTGCGAAAATTTCCTTCAGCCTTGTGGGTTCCATCTCGGGGCCCACGGCGCTGTAATATTCCTGGATGGCTCTGGGGGTGTTACAGAATATGGTATCGGAGATTAGGTTGAGAAAACATAGGTAGTCGGGTCGAGTTGGGTCGTGCTTTTGTCGCGTCATTCGAGTTGTCGGTTGACAAGTGTCTGAGCTCTGAGTTTTTATTGTTCACTCGGGCTTGTATGTTATGTGATTTACCAGTGTATTACTGGAGTTGTTGTAAACTTTTCCAAATGGTGTTAACATGTTTCTTCGAATGGAGATGTGTTGCGTTCTCGAGTTGAACTGAGTTGGCAAAACGTGTGTTTTGAAAATATCTATGTCGAGTATTTCCTTGAGTCGATACATGTGCCAGTATCACGGGGGATCGTCGGCTTCACGATCTGTAAGTTTTTAGATTTTTGAATTGCATTGAGATTTATTGCCGAGCTAAGTTGATATACTTTGAGATTCAGGAGAATATTATGCATTACAGTATAAGGTGACAGAGTTGGGACATGATTGATGATCTTGAGAAGTTATGATTTTGGAAAGCAATATGTCGGTTAAGTTTTGGAACGGAGTTGTGTACTCAGGAGAAATATTGTGGATTGTTCAAGAGAACATGTAGTCATGCTAATTCATTTTGATATATGAACTGCTTTTGAGCATTTGAAAATGGTACTTTTCAAAATGAATGTTTTACGGAAAAGGATTTTTGGGCTGAGACCCAATCGATTTTGAAATGATTTTATAACTCAGGACTTGGGGTCCGAAAAAGGGTTTTCTACTTTGTAAACTTCTTGTAATACGGAACGAGATACGGGTTGAGACCCTAATGTTTCAAACGGCTTTTCTGTTTTCTTAAAACTCCCGAGACTTGTAAAACACTTTATCAATCGTTTACCTATTTCGTTTCTGCCTTTCAGAGCTTTGGTTTACTTGTTCAAATGGAACTTCTCGGGAAGTCTTTCGCTGTGTTGATTTGTTTCAATATTTTGTCATATCATATTTAAGGTGATCCAGGATGGGTTAATGACTGACGTTGCGAGTCATATGTGGAAAGGAGTTTTTGTCGGAGTCTATACATTGAGATTTTGGATTCTATCGTGTAGTTTTCCGATGGAATATCAGTGGAATTTGTGACGAGCTGGATTGGTATATAGGAGTACGGATGTGGTCAATCATTTGCATAGTTTTCATTTTAAAACTTCGAAATCGTGTGGATTCGAAGGAAACTGTTATCAAATACTTGGCACCAGCAAGCCAGTTTAATTTTTCGAGAATTGATTTTGTGGTCTTACCAAAATTTATGTTTTGAGTTTTGAAATTTTTGAAAGAACTTTCGAAAATTTGTCTTCTTGACAAGATTATATGATTTTGAAAATGTGATTGATGTACATACGCATTTAGTACATAATGCATATCGTGGTGAAGTTCTGAATGAGATTCACGAACTGGATAAGACATCAGTATGGTACGAGGAAAAAAGATTCGAACTTCAGTATGGTAGTTGGTTATCCAGGGATGATCGGTTGATTGATCGGATAAGAAGAATATGCTGCGTGTTGTAGGTTCATGCACATGATGTGATTTTGGAACTTTGGATTTTGTGAAACCGGGACATATGTGCTATGTGATTCCATTGGTACGGTTTTACCATAGTGATCTTTGAATGATTTCTTTGTGAGTGTGAATTTGGGGATGGTGACCCCATGCTGGTTGTTGTGGATATTGATTGATCGTTCCCAGTTTATGTATGATTGGATATGTTCGACAGGTTGTGATTAGTTGTTCGTATGCCGAGGGGTATGTTCACCAGTCGGGTATGTTTATTGAGATCCACTGTACGTGATTGGTGTGTCGTTTTGAGAACTTTATTCGTTCGTATGTCGGTTTCTGTGGTTCTGTGTTGATCATATTGGAGTTTATCATGTGGATGATATTCTCGATTGTGTTTTGACCTCTGGTTGGTCATATTGGAGTTTATCATGTTGATGATATTCTCGGCTGCGTTTTGACCTTTGGATTGGTCGTATTGAAGTTTATCATGTCGATGATATACTCGGTTAATTTGTTGGTTGATTATTGTTAATGATCGTATGAGCGTTAATTTTGTACCGATGTTTTGATATTTGTGTTGTTGATTTGGGCGCTTGTTTCACGGATGTATCGTACATTATTGACTTTTAGCGTGGTTTGGACTTGATTGTATAATCGAAAGGCATTTAGATTTAGCACGGATAGATTATTTCATCCGAAGAGGATATATTTTGTTAAGACTCATGGAATTGTTATTGTAAACGTGTTGAGACTTTACAGTGAAATCATTTGCTAGGATCTCAGAAAATCGTCGACTTGGCGCATATGGAAGTGTACTGTTTTGGTTATTCGTTAATAATGATGATTGATCGTTGTCGTGATGGTTTCGGAATATTTTGGTTGAACGGTTTGTTTATTTCTATGACGGATTGGAAGTTTCGACGAAACTTATTTTAAGTGGTGTAGTATGTAATATCCGAAATTTCCACATCGTTGTTTTATATTATTTTATCCGAAGTTATGTTGTACAGCGTGGAATCAGATGTATGGGTAAAATAATTGAAGGACCGAGACATCTGTATTGGTATAATTGTCGTACTTTGTCGACAATTGGATGTAAGAAGTATATGTATTCAGTATGTCGTATGTTCGTATTCTGTATGTTGAGACGTTGGACAAGAATAGCTGAAAATGGCTAAGTGTAACATTATTAGCGCACGCTAACAATCATGAGTAGCGCACGCTATCGTGCAGGCTTAGCGCACGCTACAGATATAAGGTAACGCACGCTAATGCAGTCAGATCGGAAGGAATCTGCGTGTGGACCAGGCTACTTTCGGCGCACGTTCTGATAAGTCAACGGATGTTGTAATGTAGTGTTAGCGCATGCTAACGCATGTTGATTAGCGCACGCTAACTGTATATCGGACAAAAAGGAATCTTATCCTCGTCAGCACTTTCGGCGTGTGGACCTGTCTTCGTAAGAATATAGACAAACGAGTCAACTATGAGTAGCGCACGCTAAGGTAGGACACTTGCGTACGCTAAATAGAGGCATTTACGTATGCTATTGCATGGGCATTGCGTACGTAAATCACTTCATGCAGTAAGACAGTTGCATCTGGACTTCGATAGCGCACGCTAACAAAGACAGTTAGCGCACGTTAAGTGTGTAACGTACGTTAACTGAAGATGTTAGCGTACGTTAATAATGTACAGTATATATATAAGGGTAGTTGGCTATTTTTCGTCATTTTCATCCATTTCTTCATGTGAGCCGATAGAGAGAGAGACTTGAGAAGTATTTGAGGTTCCAAACACTGGATTAAGGTGGAGTTAATCATCCATAACAACATTTGAAGTTTGAAATCATTAAGGATTCTTCGAAATGGATTCAACCTTGGAAATCAATCCATTCCTTCCAAAAAGGTAATTACTCTTCACTTTGAGATTTCGTTTTGGATTGTATATGATGTTCTTGAGCTGATGATTATCATATAAACAAGTTGATAGGCATGAGTATGAGTTGGATTACTGGATTATGATGATGTTATTGTTAATATGAAGATATTGATATGAATTGGATGGTTTCGAATGTGTTGTTTATCTTCAAAGAGATATGTTGGCTAATGTCTTCCTTCAATTCGGATCTTTGATGTTGTTGTTGTTGGTTTCTTCACATGATGGTGAACATGGCATGATTATGAGTTCTTGGTGTTTAGGTTGTTGATATTAAGAAATGTGAAATATGAATATATGACTTGAATTAAGAGTCGGATGATTACCTATATGTTAAAGGATATTGGATTTCGTTGTTTGATAGCTATGAACACGGTTTTGGATCACTTAGTGTTCTTGATAATCGTCATAAGTTGATCGGTATCTGAAAAACATGCATCTTTACAGCATTAGCGCATGATACGTTTACTACCTAGCGCGCGCTAACGGGAGCAACTTAGCGCACGCTACGTTACGTGATTAACGTGCGCTAAGAAGGTAGAAAGTGCAGTATTTTTGTGTTGTGGTTCTAAATTCGTGATCGTTTAAGTTGGTTTGATCAGACTTGTGGTTAACCGAGATATTGTTGAGCCGTTGGGTTTGTGAATTAGTTTTATCGATTGTTGATTGTTGTCGAACTTGTTGTTTATCGATTATTGTAATAGGTTGAGATTATTGATCGGTGGTTATAACCATATGTTACGGTCGTGTTTGAGTATGTTCGTGAATGGCGTTGGTCAGGGCCGAGGAGCTAGTAGACGAAGACAATGAGATTAGTGACGGCTTCATCATCGTCGTATCAGTATCGAGGTAAGTTATTACTTACTCAGTTTATAGTATTTATTGAATGGTTTCCGTTTCATTCGTTTATAATTCGTATAGCAATGTTTATAATCGTAATCACAGGAGACTTGGGATTATAAATCATATTCGAGTTTTGGGAATCTAAATCATAATGTATATGATTTACTCTTGTTATTGGTATACTTGTATATCGAGGATATATCGTGATAAAGACGGAGATATGAATTATCTGCAATCCGTGATACTTTGGACCGTCGAGTATTGAGGATAATGGTTCGTGATGGTTTAGACATTGAGATCGTTCTCGAAGGACTCGGGGCAAGTACTCGAATCATTTTTATCATTTGAGTCGATCATGTCGTGATACATTCGTGTATCGTTGTTGTCATGCATTTGTGCATTGTTGTTGTCGTGTATTGTTACTGTTGTTTTGTGCAGTTGTGCATTGTTGTCCACCAGGGTTGGTCTGATGGGATCATCTTGGGATCTATGCTAGCGCGCGCTGGATCATCGGACAGGTTTTTCCACCACGGTTGGTCTGAGGGAGTCATCGTGGGATCTAGGCAGTTAACGCTAGATCATCGGATTACCTACGTGTTGTTATTGTGCATGTGTATATTATGGGCTTGCCATAAGTATACATTGTCGTTATTGTTGTGATCATATTGATGTTGTCATATGAGGATGCATTTGTAGGTCTTGTGTTAGAACCATGTCCATATGTTGTGTTAATCTGATCTCGGATTAGACTGACGTGATGGTAATGGTATTTCGGATATTGAGGTATGTTCCGTATTTCCTTGGTACTTGTCTTTGATGGACAATCGATTATCGTATTGGAATTGTCGACGTTATCCGATGGATTGAATTGGCCAGAGTTGGTATAATTTCTGTATCGCGAGTTATGATAATGTTTTGAGAACCTTGGGTATTGTTGAGATACCGTACAGATATTTCGGTATTATCTTATTGTGTTGTTAAGGATACAAATCGTGGATTTCATAAAGTTACGACGGTAAGATTACATTGGTCGTATTATTACTTAGTATTTCCATTGATATGTAATTATTGACGTGATGTGATGGTTATCATTGTTGGATATTATGGCTGACCCCGTCGTGGGCTTTCTTTTTAGGTTCTTGGATTATCAAGCTTGTAGCGGTCGTGAAGAGATGAGCTTCCCGGAGGATACTGGCTAGGACATGTATTTGTGTTTTGATTTTCTGATCAGTTGTTGTATTCCGCTGCTAGAGTATTTCAATTGTTTATCTTTATCCGCTGCGTGATTATTATTGAATTACCTATTGGTATCTGGTAACTTAGGTCGCTTTGGAAATCATTTTCTAAATCTATCCTGTTGGTACGTGTAAGCGATAGCTTAACATATGTTTTAAATTGTTGAGTTCGGGCATTTCAGGCCTTATCCTTTTCAAATGAGATTTTACGACGGTTTTGATAAATGAGTTTTATATAGTCTTCAAATGTTTTTAACAGATAATACCGTCGATAGCCTCTTGGACGTTTGTAAATGTTTGCGAAAATTTCCTTCAGCCTTGTGGGTTCCATCTCGGGGCCCACGGTGCTGTAATATTCCTGGATGGCTCTGGGGGTGTTACACGTCGGTATGGATCAATCCAAGTTTTTCAGCAGCTCTTTCAAAAGTCCCTGTGAAGGGTAACTTAGTGATTTTGCCTTGAAGGCAAGATTCACAAGTTGGATAGGGATTTGATCCCAATGGACCCGTAAGCCCATCTTTCTCCATTTTATGAACCTTGGTCTGACCTTATGACCAAGTCTAAGATGCCACTTAAGTGCTTGGTTCGTTTCATCCCTACCACGCTTCCTAGTTATAGTGTTCATAGTTGTTTTATTCTCTAGATTTAAATGGTATAAACCATTTAATAATGTAGCAGTACCAACCAATTTATTTCTAAAATAAATACGACAGGACCCATCTCCAATAAAGAAGTGAAATCCCTTTCGGTCCATGACCGGAATTGATACAATATTTTTGTGCCCCTTGGGCAAAACAAGTACATCATCTAAAGTAAGAATAAAACCAGATTCTAAATTCAACATAAGGGATCCGATATAAGAAGCGTCGACACTATGCCCACTTCCGACGGTGACCATCACCTCCCCTGAATCCAGCTTCCTACTTCGTTCCAGATCCTGATTCATTGTACAAATGTGAGAACTCGCACCGGAATCAAGTATCCAAGAAGTAGAATATACAGTTACAGAACAATTTGTTTCTAAAACCAGTAGTTCCGTACCTGAAGGCGCATTACGGTCAACCTTTGGAAAGTACCTCTTCTGGTGGCCTAGCTCACCGCAGTTGAGGCATACATCCATTTTCTTGGCCCCCTTGCTTTTTTGAACCATTGGGGCCTTGCACTTTCCCTTGTCGATCTTGGCTATAGGACCTAACTGCTTCTTGTTCTTTTTCTTCTTATTCTTGGACTTCCAAGTCCCAGAAGAAATCACAAGTGCAGCTTCCTTTCCCTTTGTCTTCATCTGAGACTCAAGGCGGTGTCGCTTGTTCATTAGCCCAGCTAAGTTACATGCAATCTCATTGCAGTTGAAGTTCATAACAAATTGTGAAAAGGAGTCAGGAAGTGACTGCAGGATAAGGTCAGTTTGGAGAGATGCATGCATCTGAAAATCAAGAGCTTCCAATATCTCAATCATCGAGATCATCTTGAGGACATGGTCTCCAATCCTCTCTCCTTCCTTCATCCTGGCGCTGAATAATTGCTTCGATATCTCATATCTAGCAGTTCGTCTATGCTCTCCATAGAGCTCAGCCAGGTGCGATAAGATGGCTCTCGAAGACGTCATCTTTTCATGGGCACGTTGAAGCTCATTGGTCATTGAGCCTAACATGTACCCTCGCACTCTTATGTCGTCTTTTACCCATTTCTAATGGGCATCAACATCTTCCTGATTGGCTCGGGTTCTTGCAGGAGCCACTGGGATGTCCGCCTCCAAGACGTATCCCAGCATTTCCATAGTTAGGACAATCCTCAAGTTCCGAAGCCAGTCCACATAGTTCGGACCAGTCAAGACGTTCTTTTCAAGTAGTATAGCGAGTGGGTTCATTGTCATATTGAGAGTTTTGTTAACTGCAGAGAATAATTTAAGATTCGTTAGTGATTATTTAATTATGATCCGAGTAAAGAATTTAAGGACTTTCTTTATTCATAACTCGGCTCCCACTATTTTATCGGCATTTGCACACTCCCATGTTAAATCCGGAAGTCTTGGGTGACTTCATAGTGGTGATCGATTTCTTTACAAAGTTTAATAGAGGGAAACCCATACGGTTTCTATTCTATTATTCTTTATAAAGTGGTGTCTAATACCAACCCATCTAATGGATGATTCGATCTTTTTTTACCCCTAGTTCACTTGCCCTCAAACCCATTCGGTTTCTATGGCTCGCTGAACTATCTAAGTTTAAACCGTCAACTCCTATTAGTCTGACAATTGAATCTTACCCGGCAACCCATATTGTTTATAGGTGTAACACCCCAAACTAGGCGGATATTACAGTGCCGTGAACCCCCGACTGGGACCCACCAGGCGAATGAAAATGATGAATTAAATAATATAATTATAGTACCGAACCACATTATATTACCAAATACTCCGATGAGGAGTTTAAGTACAACACACCAGGACAATACCGAATACTAGTATATTTTATATGAAGATCAAATACACAACACTGAATGAAACAGAGTATCCAAATGAAAATCTGCAGCGGAAAATAAAGGACAACAACATGAATGACTGAAAGATCGGGGGCCCCTACTAGTATCACTGGGACTCCGCGACGTCAGCATGCTATTCCCGTGCTTTTGCCTTGCCATGACCTGAAAAACAAAATCCTCAAATGGGTCCGCCATACGTAACAACAATCCTCAAGGGTTGAAAATACACAATCATGATTTAACTGAAGTTATGAAATATCCTGTTGAAACATACGCAATCAAACATGCTAGATGAATCAACTAACAGTACGGCTCAAAGGAATGGCGCCACACTACGTCCGGGATGGAAATGTGTCCGTGCACAAGCCACCAACGAGTATCGATCGAATACACGTGTGGTCTTGTACCTAATCGCCTCACGGCCATCAACTCGTGTGCACAGTCCAATGTGAGGCCACCAACCAACACACGACTATAATGTGCCCGACATGAAAATCCTACACATACCAACCGGCACGCCAGTGCGACCCGGAATGCCACAATATAACCAAAAGTGACATCAAAATTAATAATGATTCACCGAGATGAAATGAGAGCGAAATGAATGATAGCTCAATGAAATAATTGGAACCGTCGTCCCTCGTGAATGAAATAATGAAATGACAATTACAAGTTTTGAAATGGTTAGTACCTTATGAATGAATTATGATTATGAATGAACAACAATGAAAGGAATGAATATCCTTTTAACTGAGTAAGAATTAACTTACACAATACCGATGACAATTATCCTTCCACGAACAAATGTCCTAAATGCGATGTCGGTCGCTCGAACAACCTTGAATAAATACAATTACCAACAATCTGTTCAATACACGAATCAAACACGAATATAACGAACTTAAAACGTCGATACGATTAAACCAAGTTCATTGGGGCATTATATCGAACACTTAGTGGCCAACTTCGATTGATCACAACCAAACATCAATAATACCAACACCAAAACCCCAAGAAGTGTTTCAAACCAACAAAACATCTTCAATACGATCAATAATCTGTTATGAATATCCAAATACGTGATTATAACAACAATTAATCGAAAACTCCCAAATCCAACTCGATATTCAAAGTGTTCTTGAATAATCCCTCAATAATCCAATAAATCTTTATACAAACTCATAATCATATTCATATCCCTTCATATAACATGATTATAACGTCCAAAACATCATATTTCAACACAAAATCGAAATCCAAGATGTTGAAGAAATTACCTCTTGAAGATCCAACCACTTCGATCCGATAAAAACGTGGTAAATCGACTATCCAAGCTCCCCAACGAATCAAGATGATGAAATCCGAACACACAAGTGATTGATGATGACAAAAATCTCCCTCAAGCTCTCTCTCTCGGACAAGATGAAGGAAATGGGAAAATGAGGAAAAGACCCGGCCACCTATATAAACTGCCGGAAGTTACGGCCAGAATTTCGGCCCTCATACGGCCGTAACATCCTGTGTCAACGGCCTTACAATGTGAATCGCCAACTCAGACGGCCGTAACTCGGCTTCGTCCAAAATCCTGCCGACAGACTTACGGTCTTAACCGCTCCTGAGTTACGGGCGTAACTCGCCTTCGTCAGAAACATCTGCCGGCATCCTTACGGCCGTACCCGCACACCTTACGGGCGTAACTCGGATGATACGGCCGTATCCGGCCAAACTTACGGGCGTAAGCCCCCTTCGTCGAAAATGACCAGGCACCCTGCCAGCTGGGCGAACCAATGGGAAGCCAGCACGCGTTGCGAGTCGCTGTCCGGGGAGGACCCACTTCGTACCTTTCGGCGGCCTTGTCGGTAGGTGTGGTAGGTGACAGGATGGGGTCAATGATCCTATCTGTCGGTATCATTTGAAGATCCGAGGGTGGGCCATCGTCCAAGATTCAGTCTTCGACGACTTTGACGGATGCTGGATCCCTACGTGGCATGAGATGATCGCCTTTGGTCCGCTCATTAAAGACGATCGCCAGATACCAAAAGACGATCGCTGGGTACCAAAAGACGATCGCCGCATTGTGCCGAACTCTAGGCGTTTGTCTAGAGTATGTCTTTCATGGTTGGCTTCTCTGATTGTGATGCCGATCGCCTATCGAGGCGAATTAATTGCCGCACAACAATTGCCCCCCAACTCGCCTCGATGTTGAAAACACGGGGTGAGGTGGCACTGTTGGCGATCGCCAATGTTTAAACGATCAGCCGATCTGAATTCAAATATGGACGACCTTCTTTTGCGTCGGGAGCAGCGGGAAAAGAAAGCGGGCTTTCCAAAAGTGGCAGGGACACACGTCGCGCCGCTGTTGGGGGAATCCGACGGTTTGTCAGACCTGTCGGCTGGCATGCCCTCGAAAAGACGCGTATGCGGGATTCGAGGGCCGCATTTAATGCGTCCCCACGTGACGGTTGCGATCCAGCCCCCGAGGTTTCTCCTATTTGCATTTAGGCCCTCGTCTCCATCTATAAAAAGGGCAGAACTTCTTTTCCTTCACTTTTTACGCGTCCCGCTTCCTAGCCGAATTTCTGCAAAAATTTCGAGCTACTTGTGCCGATCTCCCTCTTTCTCTAGGTAAGAAAAATTAACCTTCTCCCTCTCTTTACTTTCTAATATGTCGAGGATCAAAAGCCTTCGAGACCGGAAGTTCTTCACGCCGCAATGTCGCCCGAACGGAGGAGATTCCCGTTGGAGTGGATAAGGAGACGGCCGTTGAAGCTATTCTAGCGGGATTGCACCCGCAAATCGAAGAACTTTTCAACGGCCGAGGTGGCGAGGACGGCGCGACGGCGAGCAGGGGGCTCACGGTGGATGAGGATGACTTGGTGCGGGAGGCCTGGGAACGAGAGAGTAGATTCGGCCCCGCCTACGTGGCTTTTGCTCAGATGATGGAAGCGATCGCCAGACCCTGTCCGGAATTCGATTTCGAAGCCTACACCGCCGCTCACCCTTACGAACATGTGAATCGGATGGTCTTTCAGGCCGCCGTCCCGTCTCCGTGGACTCTCGGAAAGATCAGGAGTACGGCGACCAAGAAAGACCTGAGCCGTTGGAGGGCTAAATATCATATCCCCTCTGACGTTTCTTTTCACGTGCCCTCGGAGAATGAGCGTGCCGACCAACCGCCCAAGGATATGGTTGCCGTCAACGAGATGATTATGGAGGCGGGTCTGCGATTCCCGTTGCCATTCGTCGTCTCCTACTTGCTGATCGCCTGGAACTTGGCGCCTCTTCAACTGACGCCGAACGCATGGCTACAGATCATCTGCACGTTGACCCTGTTTGGCGGTCACCGGTTGTTCCGCCTCCTTACTGCGCTGGAGAGGAATTACTTGTTTAAACTGGCCGCGCAGAAAGGGTCGATCGGCAGCTACCATATCCCAGGCCGAATCGGGAGAGTGATCCTTGGCGTGCCGAATAAGACCAGGGGTAACCTGGCTAAATGGTGTTGGGTCGGCGGGGCATGGCGATCGGCGTCGAGTGACATGCCGAATGAGGAGTTGGAGATCCCCACCACTTTCCGGGAGAGGAATCCGAGTAAGTATTTAAACTCTCCCCTTGATTGAGCTTGTCTTGGACTGATCTAATTTTGTTTTCTTTTCACAGGACCTCTCGTTCCAGCGATCGGCGACCTTCCATTCGATTTCTTGATCGTTTGGGAGCGGATCCGTGCCTTGCCGAACTCCTTTATTGACGTTCGATCGCTTGGTACCGAAGCTCATCGGTTGGGGGCTCGATTGTTCTGCTACCCCCGTCACTTGAAAGTTCAAGGTATGAGTTTAAGTGGTGCTTCCTTTCTTTGACGATCGTCTCTAATAGGTCGTTTTGTTTTGTCTAACTTGTTTGTATCTTTTCTTTGACAGAGGCTTATTTTCCCTGAATTGCCGAACCACCGCCAGAGATAGCCATGTCGAACCCGGGAGTTCTTGGTCGCCTTCACTTGAGCAAGCAGACTGGTCGCGTTCCTGTGACGACGTCTCACCCCGCTCCGGTGACGAGACCCGCTGAGGCGCCAGTCGCCGAGCCGGCGGTCCAGGGAGAGGAACAGCTCCAGCGCCGCAAGAGGCGGAGGTCGGAGGAGTCCCCGTCGATCTCTGAGGCGGATGTATCAATTCTTGAGCCTCCGATCGCTGCGGCTCCTATCTCTGCCATCCCGATTGTGGAGCGATCAGGCCCCAAGCCCACGGTCTCCGGCCCCCGGTCATCTGGCAGCTCGGCGAAGAAGGTAACGATCACCGAGGCGGAAACATCCCGGGGCAAGCCTTATTTCGGACGCGATCCCGAGCTGGTCAATAGGTAAGAAAGGGTCAAAATTTTCTGAGTTAGGCATTCTGAGCATGGTATGGGCTAACTCCTTGATTTCCTTGGTTTGCGCTGCAGGGTTCGTCTCGCCAACCCGGACGTTGCTCCCATGGTGCTGGACTTTCTGTCGAGCAAGGCTCCGCAACAGTCTCTCGAAGTCCCTGCTTACGTTCGCCAGGCTATCACTTCTCTGCCCAAGGCTTGGACGACCGATCTTGATGCGATCGCTCGTCGGCGATCTGGGGATGCCATGCAGGCGACCGTGGCCCTGGCTCTTCAGACGGCGACGATGGCCGTCCAAGCTGCTAGGGATTTTGAGGGGCGACCCTCCACTGCTCATCTCCATCGCGAACTCGAGGCCGCCCGGAACAAAAATATCGAGGATGCCAACCGGATTCGGTCTATGGAGAAGGAGTATGAGGATACGGCCAAAAGGGCTAAGCAGGACGTGGATCGATTGAAGCAGGAGCTGAGCCGCTCTAAGGAGGCTGCCGATCGGTCCCGTGATAAGGAGAAGGAAACCCGCCAGAAGCTCGTAGCTTCGGAGGAGGAGGCGGCCAGGCTGAAGGCGATGGTGGATCGACTCAGCGGTGAGCTAGAGGCGGCGAAGAAAGAGCTGGAGAAGGCCAGGGGCGAGAATGTTGCCAAGGCGTTCGAGCTGGCGGAGGTCGAGAAGACGGCGGCGGATTTGAAGGGGCAGCTGAAGGCGATCGAGGTCGATCCCTACCTTAACGTCGAGCACGTCGGCGAGTTCGCTTATTACTTGGCCTATGCTGACGCTGTTCGAGCCGCTAAAAAGGCAGGGGTCGAGATCGGTCCCCTGATGGAGAGCTTCAAATCCTATGTCCTCGAGCATCCTCTCGCATCCGCATTCTCCTTGCCGATCCTTGACTTTGTCGACTTCTGGATCGACTTGAGTTGGTATACCGGCAAACTCATTCATCCCGAGGCCGATGGGGAGCCCAAGCCGATCCGCAACCAGAGGGCGAAGACCACAGCGGGCCTTGAGTGGCATTTTGTTCTCCTCTCAGAATCTTGCACTTTTTTGTAATGCCTTCGGCCTCGTAATGTATGAAACTTGTGTTATGAATAAAATGTTTCTCTTTTCATACCGTCTCTTTATATACGATCGCCCTTTGAATGTTTTGGCAATTTTACGAGTACGTGTATGATTGCTCGCTGCTTTGCTCATCCGACCGATCGTCTGAGTGTTGAAAGCATTGACATGTTTTGAATCGGAATTCTTACTTGTAATTTTTGTCGGACGACCCCGATCGCCCTGCATGTTTTTGAGCGAAGCCGATCGAGTGTGGTTCCTCTTTGTTCGATCGTATTTGAGACTAGCTCGACCTATCCCTGCCCCCTTGTTTTTGTTCACTTATTGTAAGTAAGGAAACAAAAACTAGTTTGTCTGGCGTGCTATCTTCATTTTGCCGATTCTGAGGAGCCATGTGTGGTTGGGGTGTTTGATGGACCGATCTCCCCAATCGTGTCTTCGTGTGCGAGGGATATTGTGTATCCCGCGACTCACTTTTTGTGAGGGTCCTCCGTTAGGCTACGCCTGCCTTGTGTTAAAACGATAGGCGGGCGATCTCGGTCTGGAGGAGTCCTTGCGCGGAGTGTTGTCGGCTTATTCGACACCACGACCGCGGCTTGTCAGCTCTGCTTCCACCTCGGCCCGCCATGAAGATGGCGACCCTCGACGGTGTACGTTGAGACGGGGGTAGTGGCACGTCGCATTGTTCGGGTTCGCCATGTTAGATGATGTACCTTGAGGACGTGCGATCGTGCCTACTGATTATTTTGGAGGGTCCTTCGGCTACGCCGGCCTCGTATTTAAACGAAGGGCGGGCGATCTCAGCCCAAAGGAACCTTGCATGGCGAAGCTGTCGGTTCCATCGACCTCCAGGACCATGGCTGCATTAATTTTACCTAGGATCGTCGTGATCAGCGATCGTCGGCGGTATGCGATATGCCTGGTGGGGCGATCGCTTAATAGATGGGATAGGAAAAATCTCATTATATTCCTTGTACATCATTGAAATTGAATACAAAATTATCACCGGTAGTATTTTTTCGTATGCACGGCGTGCCCAGGTATTGGTCCGAGTACCGTCAGATGTTCCAGCAGTAGGCTCCTTTAGTTAGCCATCTAGATACTCTCAAAGGTCCCTCCCGATTCGGACCAAAACGCCCGTGTGGGTTTGGATTTTCTTAAGGACGAGATCGCCCACTTGAAATCTTCTTTCTTTGACCTTTGAATCAAGAACTTCTCGGCTCTACTTATGTGGAATGTGTTCTTCATTTCGAGGTCAGCCGTCTTTCTTCGAGCATGTCTAGGTCGATTCGTCGGGCTACATCGTTGTCGGTCGTCATCTCCTGCTCGGTTCGATGGCTGAGGACGGCGATCTCTGAAGGAATCACCGCTTCTGTTCCGAAGGCAAGGGCGAACGGGGTCTCTCCGGTTGAATTGCGGGTCGTCGTTCGGTAGGACCACAAAACGTCTAGGAGCTCGCTCGCCCAACGTCCTTGCCTGGATTTGAGTCGCGCTTTAATCGTGTGTTTGAGGATCTTATTCACTTCCTCTACCTGCCCGTTCGTCTGAGGGTGATAGGGCGCCGAGAATAACCTTTTGATTCCCCACTTCTCACATAATTGCATGACTTCTAAGCCGCCGAATCAAGCTTTCCGTTGTCGGAGATGATGGCCTCGGGCGGACCAATCGGCATACGACGTTTTTCCATATAAACTTGATCACTTTCTCGCCGATCTTGTTGAGCGGTTCGGCCTCACCCATTTGGTGAAATAGTCGACTTCACGATGGCGAACTTACACTGGAGCCGCTTTCGGCAAGGGACCTATAAGGTCGATGCCCCATTGCGCAAATGGCCAAGGGCTATACATGGAGGTGAGTTGTTCGGGTGATAGTTTAATGTTGGGGCCCATTATCTCGACACCTATGACACGATCTCGGCATAGGCGATCGCATCTTCCGAAGTGATGGCCAAAACCCTTGTCTCGGTTGTCTTATGGATGAGGGCTCGCCCGCCCGCATGGTTTCCACAAATTCCGTCATGGATCTCAGCTAAAACGAGCCGACCTTCCTCCTGTAATACACTTGAGGAGGAAGGTCAAGGCTCGCTTGTAAAGCCGATCGTCCAATAGGGTATATCTCGGTCGCACGGAGCCGGAGTTGGCGAGCTTTAACACGGCCGCCGTGACCGTTCCATCCTTTAAGTATTTGATGAACGGAGTCATCCAGCTTCTCTCGATGGCGACCGTGGTGACCAGTGCTTCTATCGATCACGGCCTAGCCGACTTTGTGATTGGATATCGAGAAGTCACGCCCATCTGATGATGCTAGCTTGGAAAGAGCATCGGTCTGGGAGTTGTGCTCTCTCGGGACTTGTTCGATTAGCACTTCTTTAAATTTTGTGCACATTTCGGCGACCAGCTTTTGGTATTTGACCATTTGTTCGCCGCGCGCCTCATATTCTCCCTTGACTTGGTTCACGACCAAAAGGGAGTCCATGAAGATATGGAGGCGACGAACATCTAGGGCAAGGGCTAGATCGAGCCCGCCTACCAAAGCTTCGTATTCAGCTTCATTGTTGGTCGCACGAAAACCGAAACGCACAGCATTTGTGAAACTCTGACCGTCGGGGCTGATGAGGACAATCCTTGCCCCTGCTCTCGCATTGGTCGCTGAGCCATCCACGTATAACTTCCAGTGGGCCTGGTCGACTGGCCGGACCGTGAGGGAACGTTAATTCCACCACGAAGTCCGCCGAGCTTGGCCCTTGATCGCCGTGCGAGGAGCGTAAGTGATACCATATCGGGCGATCTCCAGCCGACCACTTGAGGAGTCGCCTGCTGGTATCCTATCGGAGTAGGACTTGTCTTAGAGGTAGAGTTGTTAGGACTTCCACTTGATGATCGAAGAAGTAAGCCCTCGGCTTACGAACACTCATGACAAGGGCGTAGCGATCTTCTCCAATGGCGTATAACGTGTCTCAGCGACGTGGATCGCCGGGCTAACAAAGTAGAAGGGCAAGTCGGCTTGTCCCACCGCTCGCACCAGACCGGCACTTAGGGCGACCTCTGAGGCCGCTGTAAAGGAATAGTTTTTCACCGGATCGGCTTGCCAGATCTGGGGGTTCGATAGATATTCCTTTATTTTGGCGAATGCTATCTGGCTTTCCTTCGTCCATGCGAACTTCTTGTTCTTGATGGTCGCGAAGAAAGGCTTGCTTTTATCGCCGAGCCGTGATATGAAACGGTTGAGGGCGGCTAGACAACCTGTGAGGCGTTGCACCTGCTTGATGTTTCGCGGTTCCTGCATGTCAAGGATCGCTTGTATCTTGGTGGAGTTCGCCTCGATCCCCCTTTGGCTCACTATGTGCCCCAGGAACTTCCCGGAGCCCACCCCGAAGTTGCATTTCTTGGGGTTTAGCTTCATGTTAAACTTCTCCAGGATGGCGAACGTCTCGGCGAGATTGTTGAGGTGATCTTCCTTCTTGAGGCTTTTGACTACGATATCGTCAATGTAGACCTCCATGGTCTTGCCGATCTGATCGGCGAACATTCTGTTGACTAATCGCTTGTAGGTCGCCCCTGCGTTTTTCAAGCCGAACGGCATTCTGACACAAAAGTATATGTCTTTTTCTGTGTGGAAAGATGTGTGTTTTATGTCTTCCTCCGCCATTGGGATTTGATGATACCCGGCGAAGGCATCCATAAATGACATCATTTCGCAACCTACCGTACTATCGACCAAGTGATCAATATGAGGCATCGGGAAGTGATCTTTTGGACATGCCGCGTTGAGGTCGGTGAAGTCAATGCATAATCTCCAGGAGCCAGTTGGCTTTTTGACGAGCACCGCGTCATGACCCACCGTGGTTCGTATGTGGCTACTCCGATCGCTTGTTGTTGAGTAACTGACTTCTATGTCGAGCGCCGCGTATTTCTCGACCGAACTTCCTACGCTTCGTGAACAGCTTCATCGCCTTGGCCGATCTTCGATAATGGCAAGCGTGTTCGGACTTATGCCAACCATATCTTGATGCGACTGTGCAAAGACTCCATGTTCCTACGTAGCAAGTTGATCGATCCCCTTTAATTCGTGGTCGATGCTTGCGCCGATCCGTACTTCCCGCTCGATTATCCGGATCCATCGTAATGCTTTCCAACTCTTCGACAGTGACGGCCGCCTCGCTTGGTGCGATCTCCGACTCGGTCCTTGGATCGATGTCGAGACTTGGCTCAAACCGATCCTTGGCTCGATGTCGTCCGTCAATTGATGAGAGATGGCGCCCCCGAGTCGGGTTGGTATGATGTGTTTGCCTGCCGATCTCCATGGGTTGATCGTCGATCGCTTCAATAATACATATAGTATGGGAAGTATTGAAAGAAGTGACAACATAGGAGTAATTCAAACATCTCTTTGCCATTAGCCGATCTCCTTTTACAAGACCGACCGTCCCATCTAAAGGGGGAATTTGATACAAGAAAGAAAGATGAGGCGACCGCCTCAAAGGTTTCCAAAAAGGGGCGACCTAGGAACCCATTATAGATGCTGGGCCTATCTATGATTACAAAACTTAGGTTTCTAGTAATCCTAACCTTGGGATCATAAAAGCATACTAGCTCGACGGAGAGCTTGATCCTCCCGTAGGCTTGGACTGTGTTGTCGCCGAATCCTTGGAGCACGGTGTCGAAAGGCTTGATGAATTTGATTAAGTTGCCGAGTTGGTCTAGGGCGGATTTGAATATGATGTTGCAGAAACTCCCATTGTCGACCAACACGCGATCGACCGTCTTCCCAAGGATACAAGCGGAGATCACTAGTGCATCCTCTTTGGGACATTGCACTCCCTCCCTGTCCTTGTTGGAAAAGGTGATGAGCGCGTCTCTAGAGATGGTCGGCTCCGGAGGTACTACAACATGAACTTCGGCGAAAGCCCTCACCGGCTTTTCGCTGCTTGACAGGGTGGAAACCGGGGAAAGGCCCCCGAGGCTCCCACCTCCTGCTTGAAGCATGTTGATCCGACCGCCAGGGTTGATTGGAGGGATCGACTCATCAGAGTACTCCGGCTCATGCTCGATTCTGGCGATCGGATTGGGAGGAATTCTTTCGCTTGGTCGGCGCTCGCGCCCTCCGGGTCTTTCCGTCCTGGGTTCTGGCTTGGTGATCAAATTGTCCAGTTTGCCTTCCTCAAATAGTCGCCAGAGCTGTCTGAGGAGGTCGCGGCATTGGCTAGTGTTGTGGCCGGGACTCTTATGATAGGCACAGAATTTGCTACGGTCTAGGTGACCGTGGTCCCTTATTGGCTTTGGCTTGGAAAGCCACTCGCGACCCCTGATCGCGTTGAAGATGTGGGCTGGAGATAAGTTGAGGTTGTGAAGAAGGTGGACCTCTACATCCTCGAAGGCCTTGAACTCGCCCGGCGGCTTGGCGACCGCCTTTCTGGGCTTGGCGACCGCCTTCTTCTGGACATGGGAAGGCGCTTTTCCTTCTTCGGACTGTCCCTCGTCTAAGCAGAGTGAGAGCATCTTATGCCTGGCCAGAAAATCGGCGGCTCTGACGCGGAACGCTGTATAGGTCGGCGGAAAATCCTTTGTGAGGTGCCTGAACATGGGCGAGCGTCCGTGGAATCCGTTCAGGACTGCGTGGTGAGCAATCTCGTCGCTGACGGGCTCACCGGTGAGGACTATCTCGTCTACCCGGTCGATGTAATCCTCATCCGATTCGTCCTTCCCCTGCCTGATTTTCATCATGCGGTGGGGACCTTCCGGGCGAGCGACTTTGGCGGCGAAGTACGACGTGAAGTCGTTCGCCAGCTTCTCAAAGCAATTGATTGAGCGAGATGGTAGTGAAATGTACCACCTGTGGGCTAGATCGCCCAGAGTTAACGGGAACATACGACATTTCGTCGCATCTGAAGCTCCGCATCCGGTCATGTAGATCCGGAATTTGCTTAAGTGGGTTCCCGGATCCGATCTCCCCTAATATAGAGGTGTTTGTGGGGGGTTGATCGTTGATTGGACTGGGGCAATATCGATCTAGACCGCGAGTGGTTCATTTAGCCCAGCGATCGGTCTCCTGGCACCTGCCCCAATTTCTAGGAGCGTCTTCATCTCGTCGAGTCAAGGCTGCATGGCGGCGATCGCTGTTGCTCGACCGCCGCCGATCGCTCTCGAATGCGAACCAAGGCGATCGTGTACCGATCCCCTAGCTCCGGTGAATGACGAGCTCCTCGCCAGCTGGTTCCTTTCTTGGCGAGCAGGCTCGTTGACCGGCCTGTCTCCTGGGAGTCGGATATGCCGAACTCCTGGTAAAGGATTCGGATACCGATGTCTCCCGGCTGGGGCCTGAGTGCCCGGGTCGCCATGAGGGATCGCTCCCCAGGCGGCTGAAGACGGAATCGTCCCTCCTCACGAGAGCCTTCTCTTGCGGCTCGGGGCTTTCTGTCGATTTTTCAACATAGATCCCCTTAAGCTTCCGCTTTCCTGCCCGGCGGATGGTCGATGGAGTGATGGTGGGCGAGTCGTAGGCCTTTCGTCGCTCCCTGAGGATGGCTATAGCCTCCTCAATCTGTTCCGCGGTCTGGAACTGATCGAGTGAGAGGCTAGAACCGTCCCTCGGGGGTGGGAGTGAGAGCCTAGCGTCGCCACGGTCGCCTTCCGCCGTGGGCTGGGATTCGGTCCGGGCCGGAATGAGATTTCCGGCAGATCTCAGGGTGGCTCTCTTGGAGGTCGTTGCAGATGTCATTTTCTGAAGGTTTTTCTATTGAAGAACAGTGAGTGTTTCTTCAAGTATATGTCCGGAGAACAGTTAGGGTTCTTCGAGACGGTAGGAATAAAAATGAAGGTTTAGATGCCCTCCTTCTAGCGCCAATTGTTGTTACCCAAAATATTATCCGGAGATAGTATTGCTGGAATGATCGAGTAACAAACAAATGCGAGAACACTTCCGTGAGAAAATAGGTAACACAAGATTTTCCGGGGTTGTTAATCCCGGGCTTGAATGCTCTCGTGAGATGTTATTAATAAATATACGGTCGAGTACAAATATTAATGTTAGAATCTATTACAAGGAGTGTAAAGACTTCTAGTTATCTAGGCTTTAGAGCGCGTAGATTGCCGGAAGAACCAGATGGATAAATCTGTGAGTTCTTGCTTGGGATATATGATGAATGTGTATGAATATCACTATGAATGTATTAGTGGTTGCCAAAAAAGACTTTAATTCTCTCTTTGGTGTGTATTTTGCACTTGATTCGTAGTAGAATTCGCCCCTCCAGGCCACAGCAGTGAGTCCTCTATTTATAGGGGACAAGGTAGTTGGGATCCCTCAGGCGATCGCGGGCGATCGCCGTTTTCTATATTAAAATAAAATAGCCGATCGTCCCGTCACGTGGGCCTGTTCCCTTGAGGTCCGAGGTTGCAGCTGGAGGCCAGCTGGGCTAACCAATGGGAAGCCAGCACGCGTTGCGAGTCGCTGTCTGGGGAGGACCCACTTCGTACCTATCGGCGGCCTTGTCGGTAGGTGTGGTAGGTGACAGGCTGGGGGCAATGATCCTATCTGTCGGTATCCTTTGAAGATCCGCGGGTGGGCCATCGTCCAAGATTCGGTCTTCGACGACTTTGACGGATGCTGGATCCCTACGTGGCATGAGATGATCGCCTTTGGTCCGCTCATTAAAGACGATCGCCAGATACCAAAAGACGATCGCTGGGTACCAAAAGACGATTGCCGTATTGTGCCGAACTCTAGGCGTTTGTCCAGAGTATGTCTTTCATGGTTGGCTTCTCTGATTGTGATGTCGATCGCCTATCGAGGCGAATTAATTGCCGCACAACACCAGGTGTACCAACTTGATTTCCACGGCCCATCCCTTTGTTTGCCCCGGTAGTGTGGTAAGAAGCGGACGGAGGAGCATGGTCCTGTACAGAAGACTGTCCTGGAGCAAGAGATGCTACTGGAGCACGCCCGGGTCCACTCCTGCAATAGTGAGCACGATGTCCGTTCTTCCCACAAGTGTGACATGCAACGGTCGGCTTCGGACACTTGGAGCTGATATGTCCCTGGTCCCCACAGTTATAACACACGACAAATGAGCTGATTGCCCGAGAGTGCATTCCGGTCGGCTTAGGCGCCATAGGTGGCCGTTCAGAAGGATTTGGTACTGACTGGGGCTTCTTGAACATCCCCCGGTTACTGTCTGCCTGGGCCTGGCTCCTGGATCTCTTGTTGAAAAAATGAGGTTGCTTCCTGGAAATTTCCTTCACAGTAAGTTCATACTCCAAAGCCTTCTCAATAAACTCTGGTAGGGTCGCACAGTGGTGATTAAGCAATTGCATCCTCATTCGGGGTTTAAGCCTCTTTAGGAAGTATTTGATCTTATCAGCTTCCGAACGGACAACTGACGTAGCAAAAGGGATAAGTGCTTGGAATTTCTCGGCAATAGCTAACACATCTTCGTCTTCCGATGAATCGGGGTTCAGTAACTCGGATAGTTTGGCCTCACGGAGGGGTGCGGGATAGTAACGATCTAGCATAAGATTCTTGAATTCTTCCCAAGTACTCTCGCCATCAGCAGGCCGCACAGAAAGACACCAAGTATGGGCACTCTTAGTAAGGTAGTAGGCTGCCACAACAACTCGATTTTCCTCTGGGCACTCCACTATCTCGAACAGTTTCTCGAAATGCTCTATCCAGTGTACAATGTCGCTGTCATGATATGTTGCTAATAATCCTGCTCACGATCCCTCCATGCACCAGAGGCGGAGGTTGTTGCCCCTGCTGTTGTCCAGTAGTATTCCTCTACATAGCTTCCATTAGCTGACCCATTTGGGTCATCTGGGCCATCATGCCCTGCATCACAGTGTAAGGATCGACACGTGCATTTTCTCCAGTGTGATGTGATTGGTCCCTAGAAGGCGAATCACTGCCTGCTGAACTCTGTTCCACATTCGCGCGCCTGTTGGCTCGTGGTATCGGGATTCGGCCCCTTCCGCGGCCTCGTCCCCCTCTGCCACGGCCTCTCAGATTTCTTTCCATACTGAAAGAATCAAATCATAAGTACAATTCAAGTTATCAATCATAATTCATGCTAAGTCGATAGTAACAAGGAATTACATATCCAATAAAACAGTTCGTAATGAATCACTGGCACCGCGGGTGCTACACACTCAATATCATATAACCATTAAATCAAACCAGTTCCAATCACATATTCAATTTAGGTTTTCCTCAGAAAATCAAATAGATGAATCTTACCACACGTTATCAAGATGCCAAGATCAATAAAGAGATTAATACGTCATCAATATTATGCCAGTAATTAAACCATGGCTCATAAGAAACATACCATATTCGACGGGTCAGGCGCTTGCACAGGTTACACGTGGCACGAAGGTTTCTTGATGCTAATTCGATTCTACAATAACTCAAAAGAAAACACATTCTCTGATACCATCTTCGGTAACAGCCCGAAAACGGCGGCTATTACAGTGCCATGGACCCCTACCGGGACCCACCAGGTGATATCACCATATACACCGACAACCCGACAACGTGGCACCGTACCACAATATTAATCAAAACCCCGATGTGGAGTATAAATTATACATGTCTTTAATTTGGACAATCGTACACAAGATCCAATTTCGGTACAGACCATATGACGATGGGCAATACCTTACAAATTATAATACATTCATCCGACACGAAATACAAATGAAAATTAAAAGAAGACATAATCGAACATCAAAGACTCGGGACCCCCGAATTAGCATCCTTCAAAACCCTCCGTCACCATCGTGCTCTTCCTGTGCCTTGCCCTTTCCTCGCCCTGAAATACAAGTATTTCGCCCAACCACAGGGTCAGCTATACATGATAATAATTCTCATGACATTATACAATTCATATATATACGGATCTCAAAGAAACAACCGACTATTGAATATACCCCGCAGGCGTATAAACAGTCAGTCTCAACTGTCGAACATATCCAAATATACGTATGACCACATAATATGGCTCAAGACGGACGTCACAGTACGCCCGATCAGGAAATGTGTCCGTGCACACATCCACCCCATATACGGAATCCATAATATATGTGGGACGATGTACCTAATTAGCATCATGAACTACGTCTCGTGTGCATGATTTAAATGCGGAAACATCCACGCATGATCATCAAGTGCCCGGCTAAAAATCCTACACATAACCAATCGGCACGCAGATATGACTCCAGAGATGTCACGATGCAACATGACAACGAAACTCAACGAATTAAACCTTTATCAAGGAATCGAACAACTCACCGAAGTGTCAACAAAGCTCAACAGAACCAACGGTAACAAGAACGGTAAACTCGGGCATATCATCCCACCACAAATGATAACACGATCAAGGACATCACCATATCATGAAGCATTGGTTCTCAGAACATTTCATATACACGAAACGCATAATAATCACAAGAATTCAACCATCATTATAACCAAGCAAGATAACTTGCCTCAGTTCCGTAGATGAATAATCCTTCTATGAATGATCGAACGAACGGTATCCTCGTCTAACAATATTCACGTGAACAAGCAACCTTGAATGAAACGTAATTCATTCAACAACACATTCGTACGATAATGGTATTATTACATAGAAACAATATTCGTAAGTTTACTTGAATAGTTCAACTATTCTATTGAACATTTTAATGTTCCAATTACGAATCATCATATAACATGTTTATTAGGTTCATTCGCATATTCTAGCATTAATGTCAAACACTTGAAGTCCAGAATATTACCAATGTAACATTGTGAAAACATGTTTTCAAATCATCGACACTTCCGATTATGATATAAGTTTGTGTTTAATTACATTCTTCATTATCTTACCAACGATTACATTAAAACCGATTCCTATATGAAATCCTAAGTTTAAGTTTTTAGTAAACTAAGAATATCATCTTAATTTATGTCTCTTAATACACACGGATTAATGAAATGGAATTCGGCTACTCACTCTACCGCATTTGTATCACCATAATCACTACAATCCTCCTAAGTGTAACACCCCCAATCCACTCAGGGATATTACACGACGTAAACCCTCTCCTCGAGGATCTACCAGGCTGATAACTAAAATCAAACATCTAAACATCGCCTTTAAGGCTAAAATGACTCAGTAGACCGATTTGGTCTTTCAATAATAACATTCAACTCAATTCCAACACATACCCACGCAGGGGTCAAAATACAATAAACTCCCGTACAACGGGAAAAATATACTGCAGCGGAAAAGAAAATACAACTAGACCAATACGACATCAACGGATCCTCGTGTGATTAGTATCGTTCATCTTTCATCATCCTTCGTGCCGACCCTGTGTTATGCTCCCAAACCTGAATACAAAAACAGACATCCACCCCCTGAATACTCGGGGGTTAGCAAAACTCCACTGTTTTGCTAGTGCAAGAACAAAGTGCAAAAACGAGTCATACAATTCATATTCCATGAATAACAATAACCAGGAATCCTCAAAGATCCAAACGTAACGAAAAATACTTCTCGAGGCAAGAGTTTGGGTAAAACATCCTAAAACCGAAAGGTCACAAATCAAGGGAAAACAATTTATAAAACGGTTTAAAATGCCATCGAGAGTTTTAATAGAAAACAACTTAGGATTATCAAATCCTTATCTTTCCAAGAATCAAAAGGGTCACAGCCCAAAGGTTTTGTTTTCACAAATAGAAAACCGACAACAATTCACAGGGTTAAAACCCACGTTACGTGTCCTCGACGGACATAAAATCAATACCAACTCGTGAAGTTTTTACTCGTGAATCCCGGACTCAACCCATTGGAATTCCCGTTGTGGCCCCGTCGAACCAACCCACGATGAGTAAAATACATACACTAAATATACACCAACTTGTGAAGTTTTTACTCGTGAATCCCGGAGTCAACCCATTGGAATTCCCGTCGTGGCCCCGTCGAACCAACCCACGGTGAGTAAAATACATTCACTAAATATACACCAACCTGTGAAGTTTTTTACTCGTGAATCCCGGACTCAACCCATTGGAATTCCCGTCGTGGCCTCGTCGAACCAACCCACGGTGAGTAAAATACATTCACAACTCGTGAACCCAGGGCGCAACCCATTGGAATTCCCATCGTGGCCCCATCGAACCAACCCATGGTGAGCGAAGTAATCATGCACAAATAACATATCACTCCAAGGACATCCAACAAATTCACCCATAGGCATCAAACACTTAGCAAAACACCACGTCAAACCATAACGCACTGAAAAGAGATAATATATGTACACACATGTTACCAAGCGCAACATCAACACCCAACATATCCTAAGGATTCATGTAGTCACTTACAACCCACACAATTTACAAAACACACGCGTTTTGAAAGTGAGCCTTTAACGAGGCTAGCCGAAACTTTTGAAAACTCATTCCAAACAAACAAACAAACATACCAAGATGATCACCAATCATCATATCCACAAAACAAGAAGTGTATGGACAAGGTACTTGCCTCGAATAAGAACAACGCGGAGAATCGACCGAAGTAGGTTGGCACGAACCGACTAGAACCCGCCGACCCCACCGAACGCCAACCCGCGATAATAAACTATGAAGGACAATAACAACAATGAAAATGAATTTCATAGCACGACTCAAATCAGTTGAATTCAAAGAACAAATGACGAAAGTTCAAGTGTTTTCCCCAAAACGGCCAAGAACACGAATCGGCCCGACAAAATACGAAAATAGAATTCCAAGTCGAAATATGGATATACAATCCATAGAATAGGTTTAACAACATCATTTAACAACAATCGGTTCATCAAAAACGGATGGAAAACGAAATCAAGAACAAATCCCCCAAAAAGTCAACTCGAAGGAAATCAAGAAATATACCTTGATTCGACGAAGAACAATGGATTAGGTGATGTTAAGATCACCTAAAGGCCCCCAAAACACCTTGGAATGGATGAAAATTAGCCCAGGTCACGAACCCTAGTCGCCACGTCTCAAACCCGCAGAGGAAGAAGAAGAAATGAAGAAAATGAAGATTAAAGACTGTTGTCCAGTTTTATACTGGACAGCTTAGCGTGCACTAATCTTACCTAATTAGCGTGCGCTATCGAGACGTCAGAACAATCGTTCTGCCAAAAATGCACAGTTAGCGTGCGCTAACCATCAAGAGTTAGCGTGCGCTAACGAATCCTCTGCACTACCCGGAGCCACTGGACTCCCTCGAACTACTAGTTAGCGTGCGCTACCAAACTCGTAGCGTGCGCTAACCACAGCACTGTAGCGCGCGCTAATGACCTGCCCTTAGCGTGCGCTAACGGCCTGATTCCAGCTACTGACTTCAGACCCTGGTGTTCGATAGCGTGTGCTAAGGATATCCCTTAGCGTGCGCTAATGCACCCAAAACTACATTAGTAGTACTCTCAAAGCTAGTAACAACAACGGACCCCTCCGATCGAAATACCAAGATCAAGATACGCATGGAAATCTCCAGAATAGGATCATACCAAGAGTTTGAGTTACAATCAAACTCACACGTGACCATAAAAAAGGTCGAGATAACAAATACGTATACGGATACCCAGAACTTTGGGTAAATTACAAAATGGCCCAAAACGCCTGAAAATCACGATACGTGATCGAATAACCAAACCGAAGTTCACAACACGTCTAACAAAGTTAAACGGACTTACGGGAAACTCGAAATAGCAGTCTCGAACGAGATTCACAAGAATCAAACTCGAGTGCGGAAAAGTCTCTAAAAAGCATGGAACTCAACAAAACGACACCGAAACGAACTCGGATGTCAAAAAGTGTAGAATTAATCATTCTCAGAATGACGAAACGGTCATGAACGAGTCGTGAAAATGGACTTCCGCTGAAAAAAAGAAATTACCGAAAATCGAAATTACGGGTATTACATTCTACCCTCCTTAAAAAAAGTTTCGTCCCGAAACTTAAAATAAGTTGGGAGAAGCAATATCCCGCCAGGAAACTCAACGAGATACACAAGAAACACGTAACTTACGCCCATCGGCGAAACGTTACAAGCAACGCAAAGGAATATACGGCGTGAAAACACGCTCCACGACGACCAACACAACGTCGCCGTTAGGGATATAATAAAACCAACAAGTGACAAGCGTCATCAAATAGATAATACAATCGAGTCGATTATCCGAACAATCACAAAACACAATGAACGAAAATCAATATGATTGACCAACCCAACGGTACATCAATCAAAACGCGAGCCAATCGCTGAACAAATACGGAATTCCACCGCCCAAGGGTTGGAAGATCGAAAACGAGACTAATTTCCCGAACTTAAGGGAATTACGAAGGAGTCTGAACGTTCAACAATCACGAGACGAGATCAACAAAAATCGAACAATCAAACGATCGAACCACAACGATCGAGACAACAAAAATCGAAAAATCATTTTCGAATCACGAAGAACAATAAAATTCAAACAACAACTCCAAGGTTCACATCTCGACTCGAGACAATATATGATCCGGTGAGAACAACAACATGTGCATTCACATAAGATCCACAGGAAAGGGAATAGAAATTGAAAAGTCAGAACGACCAACAAGTTATTCCGAAACAATACCACGCTCGTTCGATCAACAAAAACAAGGGGCAGGACAAGCTCAGAAAATGTCAACGAACATAAACGAGTTGACAGAGTCAAAAATATAGAAGTTCCAAATCTGATCCACTTCGAATAAAAGAATTGGTAGAACCAAAAGATGTTACCTCCGAACAAGGGTCACAAGAATCGAACCGAACTCGGAAAAGTCACAGCGATAACCAGATCGACCCAAAACAAGATCATAGCTCGTTCGAACGATGAAACCGAAATACAGAACAAGTTCAGAAAGTATCAACGAACACGAGCGAGTCGATAGACTTGAGAAAGAGGAAATGCAGAAGTCCAAAAATAATACGGGTATTACATTCGACCTCTTATAAAAGAAATGTCGTCCCCACAACTCACAACAACGGAAACAAGGTAACAACACAAAAAGCAACCGACAGAAAAATCTTCCCTGGGCCTCTCAGAGCCGATCCTGAAATCTGTGCTGAAGCGCGAACTCCGAAAGTCTCGGTAGCCAATTCGCAAAACTGAATTCGGTGTCCCTCGAGTCCATACTTGAAATGTGTTACCGACGAGAAGGACAATTTACGCGTGCATGCCCCGGCACATCACGGTTGAAATGCCTCGGCTCGCCATACCGAAAATACAAATGCTAGATACAATGGGGCATAACGTCGCAAAACAACATAGCGTAGATGCCAACTCAGCACAACAAAGAATCATAACACATATCATATACAACGATTACCATCGTAAAGTAATACACACACAAACACTACAGCAACGACGGTATCGTTCGGCGACCTTAACGGCCCGAACAATAACCAGCACATAATTACAAACATCATGAAACAATCACAGATGTACACAATCATATAAACCCAAGCTCTAACAGCTCGCACAGGCGCGATAGCACGCAAATCACCACGAAACGACAACATTAAAGATCAACATCACACCTCTCACAGAGGGCTAACGTAACAAATGCGTGGCAACGACTCAACGCTCACGCCACCAATTCAATCACAAATTGGGGTTAACACCGTAACGAAAGTTCGAAAACCATACATGCATTTCTGGTCCGCAAACATGAATGATATGTTTTAAAAACGAAAACCACCTTTTGAAAACAGATTGGAAACACCAGTTGATCTTGAATATCATTTTACAAAAAAGTAGGTACAAACACCATTATTGAGACTTTGAAAACCATATTGCGTTTGAATAAAAATGAGGACACTTTTCTTTTAGTGAAAAACTTTCAGAAATATCTCAAAATATTTTTGGTCCTCAATTGGAAAAATTTTGAAATGTATTGCGGCATTAGAAAGCACCTTGAAAACACCGCAAGAAAATAATTCGTTTTAAAAGTACGTCTCGAATTTTAATTTTCTAAGATACTCAAGGTTTTCAAAAATAATTCAATGGGCTAGAATACCCAAAAATTTCAGGTAATTACACGGAGTCCCGGAACCCACCAGACTAAAAACCATTTACAAAGGCCGATGACGGTAATGTTTCAAAAACTCACAAAAGCCATTTACAACATGCTAAATACTGTCATAAGAATTTCGCCAAAATGATCAAGGCCATAATGCCAAAAACTCGGTTAAGGGAATCGGTTTTCGAAATAAAACTCAGTCGGTAAAATACCGAAAGCCATTACAAAAGAACTCACGCAACGGATTAAAGAAATACAGTCCAACATGCACAATCCAGCAACACTACTCCTCATACGAACGAAATATGAGAGTCAAATAACCACACATCATGAAATCAAAATCCATAAGAGGATTCCGTCAATTAATTCATAATCATACCTGTGACTCGCATCAGACGAGGCACAAACATAAAGAAGGGAGACTTACATCCACAGGTCACACGAAGATGATGATCGCCCCACGATACTAATCACGACCAACAAACTCAGACGACGCGTCGCAACACGACTCAGTCAGACAAAATCCGACGAGAAAAAACTCAACAGACACCACTGACCCGACAGCCTAGGTTTCCACAACCTTAGCTCCGATACCTTTTGTGTAACACCCCCAATCCACTCAGGGATATTACACGACGTAAACCCTCTCCTCGAGGATCTACCAGGCTGATAACTAAAATCAAACATCTAAACATCGCCTTTAAGGTTAAAATGACTCAGTAGACCGATTTGGTCTTTCAATAATAACATTCAACTCAATTCCAACACATACCCACGCAGGGGTCAAAATACAATAAACTCCCGTACAACGGGGAAAATATACTGCAGCGGAAAAGAAAATACAACTAGACCAATACGACATCAACGGATCCTCGTGTGATTAGTATCGTTCATCTTTCATCATCCTTCGTGCCGACCCTGTGTTATGCTCCCAAACCTGAATGCAAAAACAGACATCCACCCCCTGAATACTCGGGGGTTAGCAAAACTCCACTGTTTTGCTAGTGCAAGAACAAAGTGCAAAAACGAGTCATACAATTCATATTCCATGAATAACAATAACCAGGAATCCTCAAAGATCCAAACGTAACGAAAAATACTTCTCGAGGCAAGAGTTTGGGTAAAACATCCTAAAACCGAAAGGTCACAAATCAAGGGAAAACAATTTATAAAACGGTTTAAAATGCCATCGAGAGTTTTAATAGAAAACAACTTAGGATTATCAAATCCTTATCTTTCCAAGAATCAAAAGGGTCACAGCCCAAAGGTTTTGTTTTCACAAATAGAAAACCGACAACAATTCACAGGGTTAAAACCCACGTTACGTGTCCTCGACGGACATAAAATCAATACCAACTCGTGAAGTTTTTACTCGTGAATCCCGGACTCAACCCATTGGAATTCCCGTTGTGGCCCCGTCGAACCAACCCACGATGAGTAAAATACATACACTAAATATACACCAACCTGTGAAGTTTTTACTCGTGAATCCCGGAGTCAACCCATTGGAATTCCCGTCGTGGCCCCGTCGAACCAACCCACGGTGAGTAAAATACATTCACTAAATATACACCAACCTGTGAAGTTTTTTACTCGTGAATCCCGGACTCAACCCATTGGAATTCCCGTCGTGGCCTCGTCGAACCAACCCACGGTGAGTAAAATACATTCACAACTCGTGAACCCAGGGCGCAACCCATTGGAATTCCCATCGTGGCCCCGTCGAACCAACCCATGGTGAGCGAAGTAATCATGCACAAATAACATATCACTCCAAGGACATCCAACAAATTCACCCATAGGCATCAAACACTTAGCAAAACACCACGTCAAACCATAACGCACTGAAAAGAGATAATATATGTACACACATGTTACCAAGCGCAACATCAACACCCAACATATCCCAAGGATTCATGTAGTCACTTACAACCCACACAATTTACAAAACACACGCGTTTTGAAAGTGAGCCTTTAATGAGGCTAGCCGAAACTTTTGAAAACTCATTCCAAACAAACAAACAAACATACCAAGATGATCACCAATCATCATATCCACAAAACAAGAAGTGTATGGACAAGGTACTTGCCTCGAATAAGAACAATGCGGAGAATCGACCGAAGTAGGTTGGCACGAACCGACTAGAACCCGCCGACCCCACCAAACGCCTACCCGCGATAATAAACTACGAAGGACAATAACAACAATGAAAATGAATTTCATAGCACGACTCAAAGCAGTTGAATTCAAAGAACAAATGACGAAAGTTCAAGTGTTTTCCCCAAAACGGCCAAGAACACGAATCGGCCCGACAAAACACGAAAATAGAATTTCAAGTCGAAATATGGATATACAATCCATAGAATAGGTTTAACAACATCATTGGTTCATCAAAAACGGATGGAAAAAGAAATCAAGAACAAATCCCCCAAAAAGTCAACTCGAAGGAAATCAAGAAATATACCTTGATTCGACGAAGAACAATGGATTAGGTGATGTTAAGATCACCTAAAGGCCCCCAAAACACCTTGGAATGGATGAAAATTAGCCCAGGTCACGAACCCTAGTCGCCACGTCTCAAACCCGCAGAGGAAGAAGAAGAAGAAATGAAGAAAATGAAGATTAAAGACTGCTGTCCAGTTTTATACTGGACAGCTTAGCGTGCACTAATCTTACCTAATTAGCGTGCGCTATCGAGACGTCAGAACAATCGTTCTGCCAAAAATGCACAGCTAGCGTGCGCTAACCATCAAGAGTTAGCGTGCGCTAACGAATCCTCCAGACCCAGTCCAGTAGCCACTGGACTTCCTCGAACTACTAGTTAGCGTGCGCTACCAAACCCGTAGCGTGCGCTAACCACAGCACTGTAGCGCGCGCTAATGACCTGCCCTTAGCGTGCGCTAACGGCCTGATTCCAGCTACTGACTTCAGACCCTGGTGTTCGATAGCGTGTGCTAAGGATATCCTTAGCGTGCGCTAATGCACCCAAAACTACATTAGTAGTACTCTCAAAGCTAGTAACAACAACGGACCCCTCCGATCGAAATACCAAGATCAAGATACGCACGGAAATCTCCAGAATAGGATCATACCAAGAGTTTGAGTTACAATCAAACTCACACGTGACCATAAAAAAGGTCGAGATAACAAATACGTATACGGATACCCAAAACTTTGGGTAAATTACAAAATGGCCCAAAACGCCCGAAAATCACGATACGTGATCGAATAACCAAACCGAAGTTCACAACACGTCTAACAAAGTTAAACGGACTTACGGGAAACTCGAAACAGCAGTCTCGAACGAGATTCACAAGAATCAAACTCGAGTGCGGAAAAGTCTCTAAAAAGCATGGAACTCAACAAAACGACACCGAAACGAACTCGGATGTCAAAAAGTGTAGAATTAATCATTCTCAGAATGACGAAACGGTCATGAGAGAGTCGTGAAAATGGACTTCCGCTGAAAAAAAGAAATTACCGAAAATCGAAATTACGGGTATTACATTCTACCCTCCTTAAAAAAAGTTTCGTCCCGAAACTTAAAATAAGTTGGGAGAAGCAATATCCCGCCAGGAAACTCAACGAGATACACAAGAAACACGTAACTTACGCCCATCGGCGAAACGTTACAAGCAACGCAAAAGAATATACGGCGTGAAAACACGCTCCACGACGACCAACACAACGTCGCCGTTAGGGATATAATAAAACCAACAAGTGACAAGCGTCATCAAATAGATAATACAATCGAGTCGATTATCCGAACAATCACAAAACACAACGAACGAAAATCAATATGATTGACCAACCCAACGGTACATCAATCAAAACGCGAGCCAATCCGAACAAATACTAATTCCACCGCCCAAGGGTTGGAAGATCGAAAACGAGACTAATTTCCCGAACTTAAGGGAATTACGAAGGAGTCTGAACGTTCAACAATCACGAGACGAGATCAACAAAAATCGAACAATCAAACGATCGAACCACAACGATCGAGACAACAAAAATCGAATAATCATTTTCGAATCACGAAGAACAATAAAATTCAAACAACAACTCCAAGGTTCACATCTCGACTCGAGACAATATATGATCCGGTGAGAACAACAACATGTGCATTCACATAAGATCCACAGGAAAGGGAATAGAAATTTAAAAGTCAGAACGACCAACAAGTTATTCCGAAACAATACCACGCTCGTTCGATCAACAAAAACAAGGGGCAGGACAAGCTCAGAAAATGTCAACGAACATAAACGAGTTGACAGAGTCAAAAATACAGAAGTTCCAAATCTGATCCACTTCGAATAAAAGAATTGGTAGAACCAAAAGATGTTACCTCCGAACAAGGGTCACAAGAATCGAACCGAACTCGGAAAAGTCACAGCGATAACCAGATCGACCCAAAACAAGATCATAGCTCGTTCGAACGATGAAACCGAAATACAGAACAAGTTCAGAAAGTATCAACGAACACGAGCGAGTCGATAGACTTGAGAAAGAGGAAATGCAGAAGTTCAAAAATAATACGGGAATTACATTCGACCTCTTATAAAAGAAATGTCGTCCCCACAACTCACAACAACGGAAACAAGGTAACAACACAAAAAGCAACCGGCGTAAAATCTTCCCGGGCCTCTCGTGAGCCGATCCTCAAACTCAGGCCAAGCGCGAACTCCGAAAGTCTCGGTAGCCAATTCGCAAAACTGAATTCGGTGTCCCTCGAGTCCATACTTGAAATGTGTTACCGACGAGAAGGACAATTTACGCGTGCATGCCCCGGCACATCACGGTTGAAATTCCTCGGCTCGCCATACCGAAAATACAAATGCTAGATACAATGGGGCATAACGTCGCAAAACAACATAGCGTAGATGCCAACTCAGCACAACAAAGAATCATAACACATATCATATACAACGATTACCATCGTAAAGTAATACACACACAAACACTACAGCAACGACGGTATCGTTCGGCGACCTTAACGGCCCGAACAATAACCAGCACATAATTACAAACATCATGAAACAATCACAGATGTACACAATCATATAAACCCAAGCTCTAACAGCTCGCACAGGCGCGATAGCACGCAAATCACCACGAAATGACAACATTAAAGATCAACATCACACCTCTCACAGAGGGCTAACGTAACAAATGCGTGGCAACGACTCAACGCTCACACCACCAATTCAATCACAAATTGGGGTTAACACCGTAACGAAAGTTCGAAAACCATACATGCATTTCTGGTCCGCAAACATGAATGATATGTTTTAAAAACGAAAACCACCTTTTGAAAACAGTTTGGAAACACCAGTTGATATTGAATATCATTTTACAAAAAGTAGGTACAAACACCATTATTGAGACTTTGAAAACCATCTTTCGTTTGAATAAAAATGAGGACACTTTTCTTTTAGTGAAAAACTTTCAGAAATATCTCAAAATATTTTTGGTCCTCAATTGGAAAAATTTTGAAATGTATTGCGGCATTAGAAAGCACCTTGAAAACACCGCAAGAAAATAATTCGTTTTAAAAGTACGTCTCGAATTTTAATTTTCTAAGATACTCAAGGTTTTCAAAAATAATTCAATGGGCTAGAATACCCAAAAATTTCAGGTAATTACACGGAGTCCCGCGCCGGAACCCACCAGACTAAAAACCATTTACAAAGGCCGATGACGGTAATGTTTCAAAAACTCACAAAAGCCATTTACAACATGCTAAATACTGTCATAAGAATTTCGCCAAAATGATCAAGGCCATAATGCCAAAAACTCGGTTAAGGGAATCGGTTTTCGAAATAAAACTCAGTCGGTAAAATACCGAAAGCCATTACAAAAGAACTCACGCAACGGATTAAAGAAATACAGTCCAACATGCACAATCCAGCAACACTACTCCTCATACGAACGAAATATGAGAGTCAAATAACCACACATCATGAAATCAAAATCCATAAGAGGATTCCGTCAATTAATTCATAATCATACCTGTGACTCGCATCAGACGAGGCACAAACATAAAGAAGGGAGACTTACATCCACAGGTCGCACGAAGATGATGATCGCCCCACGATATTAATCACGACCAACAAACTCAGACGACGCAGCGTAACACGACTACCGACAAAATCCGACGAGACAAAACTCAACAGACACCACTGACCCGACAGCCTAGGTTTCCACAACCTTAGCTCCGATACCTTTTGTGTAACACCCCCAATCTACTCAGGGATATTACACGCCGTAAACCCTCTCCTCGAGGATCTACCAGGCTGATAACTAAAATCAAACATCTAAACATCGCCTTTAAGGCTAAAATGACTCAGTAGACCGATTTGGTCTTTCAATAATAACATTCAACTCAATTCCAACACATACCCACGCAGGGGTCAAAATACAATAAACTCCCATACAACGGGGAAAAGATACTGCAGCAGAAAAGAAAATACAACTAGACCAATACGACATCAACGGACCCTCGTGTGATTAGTATCGTTCACCTATCATCATCCTTCGTGCCGACCGTGTGTTATGCTCCCAAACATGAATGCAAAAACAGACATCCACCCCACGAATACTCGGGGGTTAGCAAAACTCCACTATTTTGCTAGTGCAAGAACAAAGTGCAAAAACGAGTCATACAATTCATATTCCATGAATAACAATAACCAGGAATCCTCAAAGATCCAAACAAAACGAAAAATACTTCTCGAGGAAAGAGTTTGGGTAAAACATCCTAAAATCGAAAGGTCATAAATCAAGGGAAAACAATTTATAAAACGGTTTAAAATGTCATCGAGAGTTTTAATAGAAAACAACTTAGGATTATCAAATCCTTATCTTTCCAAAAATCAACAAGGTCACAGCCCAAAGGTTTTGTTTTCGCAAATAGAAAACCGACAACAATTCACAGGGTTAAAACCCACGTTACGTGTCCTCGACGGACATAAAATCAATACCAACTCGTGAAGTTTCTACTCGTGAATCCCGGACTCAACCCATTGGAATTCCCGTCGTGGCCCCGTCGAACCAACCCACGGTGAGTAAAATACATTCACTATATATACACCAACCTGTGAAGTTTATACTCGTGAATCCCGGACTCAACCCATTGGAATTCCCGTCGTGGCCCTGTCGAACCAACCCAATATGAGTAAAATACATTCACTAAATATACACCAACCTGTGAAGTTTTTTACTCGTGAATCCCGGACTCAACCCATTGGAATTCCCGTCGTGGCCCCGTCGAACCAACCCACGGTGAGTAAAATACATTCACCACTCGTGAACCCAGGGCGCAACCCATTGGAATTCCCATCGTGGCCCTGTCGAACCAACCCACGGTGAGCGAAGTAATCATGCACAAATAACATATCACACCAAGGACATCCAACAAATTCACCCATAGGCATCAAACGCTTAGCAAAACACCACGTCAAACCATAACGCACCGAAAAGAGATAATATACGTACACACATGTTATCAAGCGCAACATCAACACCCAACATATCCCAAAGATTCACGTAGTCACTTACAACCCACACAATTTACAAAATACATGCGTTTTGAAAGTGAGCCTTTAACGAGGCTAGCCGAAACTTTTGAAAACTCATTCCAAACAAACAAACAAACATACCAAGACGATCACCAATCATCATATCCACAAAACAAGAAGTGTATGAACAAGGTACTTGCCTCGAATAAGAACAACGCGGAGAATCGACCGAAGTAGGTTAGCACGAACCGACTACGAACCCGCCGACTCCACCGAATGCCAACCCACGATAATAAACTACGAAGGACAATAACAACAATGAAAATGAATTTCATAGCACGACTCAAAGCCGTTGAATTCAAAGAACAAATGACGAAAGTTCAAGTGTTTTCCCCAAAACGGCCAAGAACATGAATCGGCCAGACAAAACACGAAAATGGAATTCCAAGTCGAAATATGGATATACAATCCATAGAATAGGTTTAACAATATCATTTAACAACAATCGGTTCATCAAAAATGGATGGAAAACGAAATCAAGAACAAATCCCCCAAAAAGTCAACTCGAAGGAAATCAAGAAATATACCTTGATTCGACGAAGAACAATGGACTAGGTGATGTTATGATCACCTAAAGGCCCCCAAAACACCTTGGAATGAACGAAAATTAGCCCAGGTCACGAACCCTAGTCGCCACGTCTCAAACCCGCGGAGGAAGAAGAAGAAATGAAGAAAATGAAGATTAAAGATCACTGCCCGCTTTTATATCGACAATTTTAGCGTGCGCTTATCGAGACGCCGTAACAATCGTTTCGCCAAATGCACGCTAGCGTGCGCTAACAATCAAGTGTTAGCGTGCGCTAACGAATCCTCTGCACTACCCGGAGCCACTAGACTCCCTCGAACTACTAGTTAGCGTGCGCTACCAAACCCGTAGCGTGCGCTAACCACAGCACTGTAGCGCGCGCTAATGACCTGCCCTTAGCGTGCGCTAACGGCCTGATTCCAGCTACTAACTTCAAACCCTGGTGTTCGATAGCGTGTGCTAAGGATATCCCTTAGCGTGCGCGAATACACCCAAAACTACATCACTAGTACTCTCAAAGCTGGTAACAACAACGGACCCCTCCGATCGAAATACCAAGATCAAGATACGCACGGAAATCTCCAGAATAAGATCATACAAGAGTTTGAGTTACAATCAAACTCACACGTGACCATAAAAAAGGTCGAGATAAAAAATACGTATACAGATACCCACAACTTTGGGTAAATTACAAAATGGCCCAAAACGCCCGAAAATCACGATACGTGATCAAATAACCAAACCGAAGTTCACAACATGTCTAACAAAGTTAAACGGACTTATGGGAAACTCGAAACATCAGTCTCGAACGAGATTCACAAGAATCGAACTCGAGTGCGGAAAAGTCGCTAAAAAGCACGGAACTCAACAAAATGACACCGAAACGAACTCGGATGTCAAAAAGTGTAGAATTAATCATTCTCATAATGACGAAACGGTCATGAGCGAGTCATCAAAACGGACTTACGCCGAAAAAAAGAAATTATCGGAAATCGAAATTACGGGTATTACACTAAGAACATTATCAACATATTAATGTAGTGATTAACACCTCTTTAAGTTATCAACGAAATCGATTAACTTGAACATATGAAGATTACGACTGTATTCTATCGAAATCCATTGTTTTACTTTTGAAGAAGTTATTAAAAACCTAGTTATATCATTAGATATTTGGAATTCTAAATATAACTTCATCCCATCTTGTGAAAATTATCTTCAGAGGGTTAACATAATCCTTTAAACAATTCATCACAAAGGTATCGGTTTTAGAGGGCTAAAAATATGGTTCTATGTTACCTTTCAAGAATCAATTGAATGTTCAAGACAAGATTAGTATCTCCCACCTCTAATAATTAAGGATTTCATTCCTTACATGTTCTTAGTGTCGAGACTATAATCAACTTCCGATTATCAAGTTATTAATCAGGTTTTATCTATTATTATCAACACAACCATATTTTGAAGTTATCATACATCAAGAAGTGATACTAACATTCCTAATGTTGTTCTTCATTTAGTTTGAGCATGATTCAAATAATTTATCATGTTTTATACTAGATTGAAATAACGTTATGTGAAGTATTTATATACTAGCATCATCACAAGCATAGGTTTAATATGAGTTAAAGAAAAACCACCCTCAAAATGAAGAACAACACCAACACTTCCAAGAACACACTTCAATCTCTTAATCTCCAAGTCAAAATCCAAGTGTTGAAGCTGCAACACAAGATAGAAAGGATAGAAATCGATTTGGCAAGGTGGGGGATCGTTTTCTCAGAGGGAAGGTTGAATGGGTCGAGCAGAAAAATGAAAGGCAAGCCATATTTTTATAACCCGGATTCAACGCTACCTACGCTAAAGAGAGGGGTTAACGTACGTTAAAGCCCTTACGTACATAATATCATGAACATTACGTACGTAGTCGATTCATCAGATTTTTCTGAGTTAAAATACACCAGTCGTTACGTACGTAAATATCTAGCCATTACGTACGTAATAGCCGTTGACTTTGCTGTCGCGATCAACTTCCGACCACCACCTACTCACTCGGCCCCACCCGCCGAAAGGTGATCTGCTGAAAGATCCCCCGCATTACGTACGTTAACAAGTAAAGGTTACGTACGTAATTCGGATGATATAGTGTACGTAAAGAAATCTAGGCTAACGTACGCTAAGTTCTATAACAAGTAAAAGTGGGATTCTCCCAATAACACCCAACAATCAATATAGTATGAATGACCAGGATTCCAACTTAACATAATTCATCAATATGCTCGCTACAATAAATACAGATATGGTGCGATAATACTCGATTTAAATCAGAAAATACAATAGTAAAGGCGAGGGTATTACAAAAAGATTTCTACAATTCTATTATGAGGAAAAAAATTGAGTATAGGGAAAGGAACTTGGTTGGAATTTTTATGAACGTACCTGTTTTCGTTGGAAATTTTTCTATTATTACAGATTTCACTGTAGTGGAAGTCATGGATGCTTATCGAGATAAGGAAATGGGTGGCGTGATCGTTGGAAAACCATTTTGTAGGGAAGTTGATGTTTGTGCAAAGCGATTTGATGGAACACTCACCTTTCAATATGGAAACAACAAGATCACTTATGTTATGCCTCGTGCTAACCCAAGCTTCAAACATGTCGTGACAAAGGTAATCTATCGATTTTCACCATTTCTTTTTGTAGATGATGAAGAATTACAGAAAGGGATCGAGTATCCATACCAAAAGATGAAGGGATTCTACAAAGGAGTGCTGAAATTAGCACCTGAATATGTCCGTGAAGAGATTGTTAGTCAATGGCTCACCCGTGGACATGTGGGCACCAATGAAATAAAATAGGAGTTGTAGATGAGTCTAACTTGAAGACTCTGGAATAAAGAAAAGTGCTCACCGAAAGACAACCCGGATTTATCTTTTACTATTTTTGTAATCGAGTTGTTAGACCTGCACTTTGATGCGGCGCATCTCCTTCCATGGGATGCGGCGTATCAACTACACAGGTCATATCTATCTTTTAATTTTTTGCATTTTATTTTTTTGAACTTTAAACTTTCTGTCAGTTTCTTTAATGCGGCGTATCCCTGGTTTAGGATACATCGTATCTAATTTTTCTGACTTGTATTTATTCCAGGCTCGATACGGCGCATCCCTTTCCATGGGTGCGGCGTATCGACTGACCTGATGAATTTTCAGATTTTAATTTTTAATTTTTATGATTGTTTTTCGCTAAACACTAATGAATAATGCACTAGTTGTGATTTTCTTATTAACACAGGTGTTTACCAAGAATGGTGGTATACATACGTTCTGTATTTTCTGTGGAGAGGTCATACATGGAGGCTTGAACGCCTTTCACTCAAAGAAAATAGAAAGTTGCTCACAAACGCATAATGGAGGATCATACCGAGCAAATCGCAGGGGAGTTTTCCGTTCTAATTATTTATATTTTTTGTTTTTAATTTCAATTTCAAACAACGAGCTCGTTGTTTATCTTAAGTGGGGGGATGGAGAATTAGAACGATACTTGTCCTTAGTTTTCAAAAATATGCGTTAATATGTGCTTAATATGCTAAATTTAAAAATTTTCTAGCATGTTTTTGTTAAATCTAAACTGCATTACCGCACACATAACTACTATTTTAAAAATTGTGAGAATTGAGCGTATCCGTTTCCCAATATTTACCCCAAATTCCACAGATATATGAGTGTGCCGGTGACTTGTAAACTTTAGAACTTGGCTGGTATACTACTCGAGACCACAATAATGAGTATTGGAGTGACTTGTCTAACTTGGTAAATTGGTTTCACAAATGTTTTTTAAAAATTATTTTGTTACACCTTAAACCTTAGCCTACCCTATAGATTTAAGTTTGTGGTTAGTTGCTTTTGGTAAAAGTTTGTTTCCCAGTGTTTCCTATGTTCGTGTGCTTACTTCATTATCTTTGGTTAGGTCGGGAAATTGCACAGTGCAATGGAGTGAAAGTAGATATTGTATTTTTGATTTTCATGTGTTTGCTGCTTTCACTATTACCTTTATGTCTGAAGTTATGAAAAGTATGGAAAATTATCCAGAATTATCGTGATAGTGATGTGGTGAAATTTTACACCATTATGTTTATTTGGTTCTTTAAAAAAATCGAAAAAATGAGAAAAAAGAAGAAGAAGTTGGAAGTTTGAAATACCAACATTGTAAAGTTATGTACTAGTACAGATATCACTAATGCTGTTATATTATATTTATGGATTGAATGGGAGTTGGCCGTTATGGGAACGCCAATTAAGGTTTAATTCTTTGATTAAGATGTTATTGAGTCTGATTCATGTCTACCTGAAGCGTGAGTTTACATGTTAAAGCGTGAGTTAGTCTATGATTTATGTCTTATTCATGGGATGGTTGGGAAAGCGATTAACCACACTAGGACTTAATCTATTTGTTTTGTTTAAATGCTTTTTATTTTAAACCAATTTTTGTTTCCCTATTGTTATCCATACCTATTACCAAATTATTATATTCGTTGTTAGCTTTCGAGCATCCGAGTATGATGATGGCCTAGTGAGAATGTCAAATGTATGAGTAAGGTAGTGACCTGAGTATTAGACTAATCGAATAACGCGCTAGCGATCTAGTGTGTGACTTGGTGACCATTCGTTATGAAAATAATGCGCTAGCGATCCAAGAAATACACCAGTGACCATCTGATAGAACGAAAATAGTGTGCTAAAATCATTGTTAATTATAAGGTTTTAATGAATTTTATGTTGGCACACTTGGTTATTTTCTATATATTTATATTTTGGATGTAATATACTTCAATTGGCAATTTGTTGTTTAATTTAGGTGTTTGATGGAGTTTTTAAGCTTAAGGAATAATTTGGATCATCAAACGGACCAAGCCAAGGTGATTTGGGTATAAATAAAGAAAATGCCGCGCGACACTGGGTGTCCAAGTGTCAGTTCGGTGACCCAGTGTCAGTCCTGTTCCGAAAATAATCTTACTTGGGGCCCAAGAAACGACTCAAAAAATGCCCAATCAGCTCCACAAGGCAATAAATCGGTCCCTAGGTTGGGAAAAGGAATTGGAATAGAATTGGGAAGAAAGACTCCAAGGAAATTAAATCTCAAGAAGGATAAGAAGGAAGGAGATCCAATTAAAGAAGGAAACTAAGAGATAAAGAATTATTATAAAATGAGAGGGGAGCTGAAATTATTATCATCTTTGATTACCGAATTTACGGCTGGAACAGAAGAAAATATAAGGGACGGCCGAACCAAATTCTCGTCGGAGCAACCGAGCCAATTCCGACGTGCGAAGAAGAAGACTACACCGTTTGAATTTCTTTCTTCTTATGTCTATTATTAATTTGCTGTTTTCTAAAGCCAACATGTCCGGATAATTTTCTATTCTAGTTCTTAGTGAAGTTTGAAACCGTATTTGAATTATTCATGTTTTAATCCCGTAGCGTATTCTCAACTCGAATTCTCTTGAATTATTTTTGTGTTATTGAATTCACTACTATGCCATATAATTTCTTGATTTGGTTTGGCCAACTAGATTAGGAGTTTTATGTCTTATGCTAGAAATTGAGTTGTAATCCGTAATTGTTGCAATTTTAATTTCACAAGTAGCAAACAATTGATTTTTCCTAATTGGGTAACACAAAATCGAGATCCCTTAAGTCGAGCTTATGAACTTAATATCTTACCTATTCCATCATTTTGGTTTTTAATGCATCTAGCGAGTGAGATTTGAAGAGCTTGTTTTGAATCCACCGCATAGATAGGTTCGATTAAGGAGCTTGTTTTAATTGAATAAACTTAAGAAATAATTGGGGTCAACAGAGCTTGTTGTTGGCTTCGGAATAGGAGTTCATGAGATTAGAGAAGAGATAAGCGCTGCATTGAAACTTGAATTAATTCGAAACGGTGGATAACGGAGCTAAGGACTACATTATTCATCAATTGATATTTTCAACTTTTTATTTCCTTTATTTATTTTATTTTATTTTACACAATTTATTTTAGTTAATATCAGAAACAAATCCCCCTTTTTTTATTTTATTTTATTGCACAAAGTACTTAATCTTTAATTACTATAATTGATTTACCGTTCTCCGTGGGATCGACCCTTACTTGCCGATGCTACTAGTTAGTAGAAGTAAGCCGAGGAAAATAAAAATAACTAATTTTGACGTGTCATGACAGCACTGTCAAAATTTTGGCGCCGTTGTCGGGGAACGGTGTTAAATTAATTTTACTTATTTTTGGTTAAAAACTTTCTATAATTTCGACACTGGATCACCCAGTGTCAGTTCTGAAATTTTATAACAATTGTCAGTTGTGCACTAATCTATTTGTTTTAGCTTTGCATGAATACAAGGTCCCGAGGGGATAAAGACTTACAATACTTCCCAAAAATCACCAAACGAGATCGAGTTTTCAGGCAAAAAGCAAAAGAAACCAAAGAAGCACTCGGGCACTTACCATTTTCTTTCGAAACATCACCCAGTGAATCAGAGAACGAGAGCGAGATCATGGCCACTAATGCTGAAAAGACATTGAAGCAATTAGCTAACCCGGAGCTACCTCAACAACCATTGTTCATCACGATCCCGGCTATTGACAACAACAACACCTTTGAATTGAAGTCGGGATTGATTCACTTGCTACTTGTATTTCATGGTCTATCAGGAGAGTATCCGCACAAACATATCAAGGAATTCCACGTCGTTTGTTCAAGCATGAAGCCGAACGGTGTCACCGAAGAACAAATCAAGCTTAGAGCCTTCCCATTCTCATTAAAAGATTCGGCTAAGGATTGGTTATTTTATTTACCGTCGGCCACTATCACAACGTGGAACGAGATGGAGATCTTATTTCTGCAAAAGTATTTTCTAGCCTCTCGAACAGCCAACCTAAGGAAAGAGATATGTGGTGCAAGGCAAATGAACGAGGAAACATTGCATGAATATTGGGAACGATTCAAACAATTAGTATCTCGATGCCCGCAACATCAAATTAGCGAGCAACTCCTTATCCAATATTTCTACGAAGGACTTAATCCGATGGAGCGAAACACGATAGATGCGGAAAGTGGAGGGGCTCTAGTGGACAAAACTCCCACGGCCGCAAAGGCTCTCATATCCAACATGGCGGCCAATTCACAACAGTTTGGTTGTCGCGATGCACCAATCCGGATGGTGAAGGAGATGCATGACTCGTCCCTTAAGGAAAAATTGAATGAGCTAACCACTTTCGTTAGAAAACTTGCTGTAGGTAATAGCACGTCATTCGCACCTGTCGCATTTGCAAAACCACGGAGCATACAACGGACAATTGTCAGATTTTGCTTGATGAAATCGAGGTGCACGCCAATGCAGTCGAACCGAAAATTCTTGTGGGAGGAAGAACGATCCGTACTCAAATACATACAACCCATGATGGAGGGATCACCCTAACTTTCGATGGAAAAACCAGCAAGAGGCACCTCCACAAAATAGGGGACAATTCTACAAGCAGCCCACCGAAAATTCGACACAATCTTTGGAGGATATGATGAAGACCCTCATGGCAAACACTATGAATCAGTTCCAACAAGGCATGAACCAGATGCAACAGGGCATGAATCAATTCCAGCGTGACACTAAATCGAGTATCAAAATTCTCGAATATCAAGTGAGTCAACTAGCCATCACGGTGAGTCGTATGGAGAGCCAAAATAGAGGAAATTGCCATCCCAACCTGAGCTGAACCCAAGGAACGTGAGTGCTGTAACTCTAAGGAGTGGGAAGCACCTTGGGGAGTCTAAACAGGTGGTGGAAGCTGAAAACGAGGAGTAAAAATCCACTGAACAGATCAACACTGGGACACCCAGTGCCGAATCGACACCTAGTGCAGAACAGCCGGACAGCAAGGTAAATTCGTCTAAAACAGCTCATTTTGAGACTAATGAGTTACCTTTTCCATCTAGGGTCAAAACGTCAGCGGTCGTGAATAAAGAGAAGCAAATCCTAGACGTATTCCAAAAGATTGAGATCAACATTCCCTTACTCGACGTAGTTCAACAAATTCCAAAATACGCAAAATTCCTTAAGGACTTATGCACCAACAAGCGGAGATTAAAATGGAATGGGAAGGTAGTAATGGGAGAAAATGTGTCCGCTGTATTCCAAAAGAAATTGCCACAAAAACGGGAAGATCCAGGAATGTTTGCTATTCCTTGTCGAATTGGAAATATGGGTTTTGAACGAGCTATGCTAGATTTGGGAGCATCAATAAATGTTATGCCACGCTCTATTTACACCTCCTTAAATCTAGGACCTCTTCGGGAAAGTAGGATAATTGACCAATTAGCTGATCGTAGCCTTGTGTACCCCGAAGGGGTAATTGAGGTCTTTCTTGTCTAGACTCCAAGAAAATAGCCCAGTTCATGTCAAGCCGCCACCCGCTTGGGCGGGCATTGGGCTACATATTATTAGCCCAAAAAAACCCGGGCCTTTTTGGCCCGGCCCAGATTTGGCCCGCCCGGCCCAGTTTTTTTTTTTTTAATTTATGTTATGTGTAATTATAATATTTAATTTTTTTCCTTGTTTGTTAGATTATAATACATCTATATGTTAATTATTGATGTAATTTTATTTTTTTTTTGGGACTTTGTGATTATTTGTAGTATCTCATATCAATAATAATATTATTTTATGATTTTATAAGAAATTAGTAGTGATAAATGATATGATGATCAAATAAAAATATTTGTATATTTGTCTTTTGATTATGTTACTGTAGTAAATAATGTAATTATCAAATAAAAATAATTGTATATTTATTTATCTGATTGTGATAGTATAGTGAATAATATAATAATTAAGGATCGAAAAATATTTGTATATTTATTTCAGAATTAATATTTCAAAAAAGAAAAAAAAAAAAAGTTGAGGCTCGCGGGCCGGGCCACGGGCCTAATAATTTTGGCCCAGGAAAAAACGGGCCTTATTGGCCCGGCCCAAAAAAGGCCCGCCCGTTTTATGCCCGGACCATTTGGGCCGGGCCCGCCCGTTTGCCAGGTCTATTCTTGTCCTAGACAATAAACTTGTATTTCCAGCCGACTTCTGCGTTCTTGATATGCAGAACGAGTCATCAAATTCAACACCTATTTTGTTAGGAAGGCCATTTTTAAATACTGCCAATTCCAAAATAGATGTTCGTCAGGGATCCCTCACAATGGAATTTGATGACCAAATCATACAATTTAATATTTATGATGCTATGAAATTTCCTGAGTAAGATTGCTCTCATTTTGCATTAAGCGTTATTGACCCTCTTGTCGAGGAAGTGTTTGAGTTGCATTGCAGGGCTAGAATCGAAGTGGTGCTTACTAAAAACATGGAGGCTGATAAAGAAAATGATTTTGTGGAGCTTCAAAGAGAATTACAGCCAATATATGAGGAATTATATGCAAAAAGTGAACCAGAGTTAGCCTTCGATGACCTGCCCTTAGCGTGCGCTAACGGCCTGATTCCATCTACTGACTTCAGACCCTGGTGTTCGATAGCGTGTGCTAAGGATATCCCTTAGCGTGCGCTAATGCACCCAAAACTACATCAGTAGTACTCTCAAAGCTAGTAACAACAACGGACCCCTCCGATCGAAATACCAAGATCAAGATACGCACGGAAATATCCAGAATAGGATCATACCAAGAGTTTGAGTTACAATCAAACTCACACGTGACCATAAAAAAGGTCAAGATAACAAATACGTATACGGATACCCACAACTTTGGGTAAATTACAAAATGGCCCAAAACGCCCGAAAATCACGATACGTGATCGAATAACCAAACCGAAGTTCACAACACGTCTAACAAAGTTAAACGGACTTACGGGAAACTCGAAACAGCAGTCTCGAACGAGATTCACAAGAATCGAACTCGAGTGCGGAAAAGTCGCTAAAAAGCACGGAACTCAACAAAACGACACTGAAACGAACTCGGATGTCAAAAAGTGTAGCATTAATCATTCTCAGAATGACGAAATGGTCATGAGCGAGTCGTGAAAACGGACTTCCGCTGAAAAAAAGAAATTACCGGAAATCGAAATTACGGGTATTACATTCTACCCTCCTTAAAAGAAGTTTCGTCCCGAAACTTAAAACAAGTTGGGAGAAGCAATATCCCGCCAGGAAACTCAACGAGATACACAAGAAACACGTAACTTACGCCCATCGGCGAAACGTTACAAGCAACGCAAAGGAATATACGGCATGAAAACACGCTCCACGACGACCAACACAACGTCGCCGTTAGGGATATAATAAAACCAACAAGTGACAAGCGTCATCAAATAGATAATACAATCGAGTCGATTATCCGAACAATCACAAAACACAACGAATGAAAATCAATATGATTGACCAACCCAACTGTACATCAATCAAAACGCGAGCCAATCGCTGAACAAATACGGAATTCCACCGCCCAAGGGTTGGAAGATCGAAAACGAGACTAATTTCCCGAACTTAAGGGAATTACGAAGGAGTCTGAACGTTCAACAATCACGAGACGAGATCAACAAAAATCGAACAATCAAACGATCGCACCACAACGATCGAGACAACAAAAATCGAATAATCATTTTCGAATCACGAAGAACAATAAAATTCAAACAACAACTCCAAGGTTCACATCTCGACTCGAGACAATATATGATCCGGTGAGAACAACAACATGTGCATTCACATAATATCCACAGGAAAGGGAATAGAAATTTAAAAGTCAGAACGACCAACAAGTTATTCCGAAACAATACCATGCTCGTTCGATCAACAAAAACAAGGGGCAGGACAAGCTGAGAAAATGTCAACGAACATAAACGAGTCGACAGACTCAAAAATACAGAAGTTCCAAATCTGATCCACTTCGAATAAAAGAATTAGTAGAACCAAAAGATGTTACTTCCGAACAAGGGTCACAAGAATCGAACCGAACTCGGAAAAGTCACAGCGATAACCAGATCGACCCAAAACAAGATCATAGCTCGTCCGAACGATGAAACCGAAATACAGAACAAGTTCAGAAAGTATCAACGAACACGAGCAAGTCGATAGACTTGAGAAAGAGGAAATGCATAAGTCCAAAAATAATACGGGTATTACATTAGACCTCTTATAAAAGAAATGTCGTCCCCACAACTCACGACAACGGAAACAAGGTAACAACACAAAAAGCAACCGACAGAAAAATCTTCCTTGGGCCTCTCAGAGCCGATCCTGAAATCTGTGCTGAAGCGCGAACTCCGAAAGTCTCGGTAGCCAATTCGCAAAACTGAATTCAGTGTCCCTCGAGTCCATACTTGAAATGTGTTACCGACGAGAAGGACCATTTACACGTGCATGCCCCGGCACATCATGGTTGAAACGCCTCGGCTCGGCATACCGAAAATACAAATGCTAGATACAATGGGGCATAACGTCGCAAAACAACATAGCGGAGATGCCAACTCAGCACAACAAAGAATCATAACACATATCATATACAACGATTACCATCGTAAAGTAATACACACACAAACACTACAGCAACGACGGTATCGTTCGGCGACCTTAACGGCCCGAACAATAACCAGCACATAATTACAAACATCATGAAACAATCACAGATGTACACAATCATATAAACCCAAGCTCTAACAGCTCGCACAGGCGCGATAGCACGCAAATCACCACGAAACGACAATATTAAGATCAACATCACACCTCTCACAGAGGGCTAACGTAACAAATGCGTGGCAACGACTCAACGCTCACGCCACCAATTCAATCACAAATCGGGGTTAACACCGTAACGAAAGTTCGAAAACCATACATGCATTTTCGGTCCGCAAACATGAATGATATGTTTTAAAAATGAAAACCACATTTTGAAAACAGTTTGGAAACACCAGTTGATCTTGAATATCATTTTACAAAAAGTAGGTACAAACACCATTATCGAGACTTTGAAAACCATCTTGCGTTTGAATAAAAATGAGGACACTTTTCTTTTAGTGAAAAACTTTCAGAAATATCTCAAAATATTTTTGGTCCTCAATTGGAAAATTTTTGAAATGTATTGCGGCATTAGAAAGCATCTTGAAAACACCACAAGAAAATAATTCGTTTTAAAAGTACGTCTCGAATTTTAATTTTCTAAGATACTCAAGGTTTTCAAAAATAATTCAATGGGCTAGAATACCCAAAAATTTCAGGTAATTACACGGAACATTATAGCGCCGTGGGTCCCGCGCCGGAACCCACCAGACTAAAAACCATTTACAAAGGCCGATGACGGTAATGTTTCAAAAACTCACAAAAGCCATTTACAACATGCTAAATACCGTCATAAGAAGTTCGCCAAAACGATCAAGGCCATAATGCCAAAAACTCGGTTAAGGGAATCGGTTTTCGAAATAAAACTCAGTCGGTAAAATACCGAAAGCCATTACAAAAGAACTCACGCAACGGATTAAAGAAATACAGTCCAACATGCACAATCCAGCAACACTACTCCTCATACGAACGAAATATGAGAGTCAAATAACCACACATCACGAAATCAAAATCCATAAGAGGATTCCGTCAATTAATTCATAATCATACCTGTGACTCGCATCAGACGAGGCACAAACATAAAGAAGGGAGACTTACATCCACAGGTCGCACGAAGATGATGATCGCCCCACGATACTAATCACGACCAACAAACTCAGACGACGCGTCGCGACACGACTCAGTCAGATAAAATCCGACGAGACAAAACTCAACAGACACCACTGACCCGACAGCCTAGGTTTCCACAACCTAAGCTCCGATACCTTTTGTGTAATCCACTCAGGGATATTACACGCCGTAAACCCTCTCCTCGAGGATCTACCAGGCTGATAAATAAAATCAAACATCTAAACATCGCCTTTAAGGCTAAAATGACTCAGTAGATCGATTTGGTCTTTCAATAATAACATTCAACTCAATTCCAACACATACCCACGCAGGGGTCAAAATACAATAAACTCCCGTACAACGGGGAAAAGATACTGCAGCGGAAAAGAAAATACAACTAGACCAATACGACATCAACGGATCCTCGTGTGATTAGTATCGTTCACCTATCATCATCCTTCGTGCCGACCGTGTGTTATGCTCCCAAACATGAATGCAAAAACAGACATCCACCCCCCGAATACTCGGGGGTTAGCAAAACTCCACTGTTTTGCTAGTGCAAGAACAAAGTGCAAAAACGAGCCATACAATTCATATTCCATGAATAACAATAACCAGGAATCCTCAAAGATCCAAACGAAATGAAAAATACTTCTCGAGGCAAGAGTTTGGGTAAAACATCCTAAAACCGAAAGGTCACAAATCAAGGGAAAACAATTTATAAAACGGTTTAAAATTCCATCGAGAGTTTTAATAGAAAACAACTTAGGATTATCAAATCCTTATCTTTCCAAAAATCAACAAGGTCACAGCCCAAAGGTTTTGTTTTCGCAAATAGAAAACCGACAACAATTCACAGGGTTAAAACCCACGTTACGTGTCCTCGACGGACATAAAATCAATACCAACTCGTGAAGTTTTTACTCGTGAATCCCGGACTCAACCCATTGGAATTCCCGTCGTGGCCCCGTAGAACCAACCCACGGTGAGTAAAATACATTCACTAAATATACACCAACCTGTGAAGTTTTTACTCGTGAATCCCGGACTCAACCCATTGGAATTCCCGTCGTGGCCCCGTCGAACCAACCCACTATGAGTAAAATACATTCACTAAATATACACCAACCTGTGAAGTTTTTTACTCGTGAATCCCGGACTCAACCCATTGGAATTCCCATCGTGGCCCCGTCGAACCAACCCACGGTGAGTAAAATACATTCACCACTCGTGAACCCAGGGCGCAACCCATTGGAATTGCCGTCGTGGCCCCGTCGAACCAACCCACGGTGAGCGAAGTAATCATGCACAAATAACATATCACACCAAGAACATCCAACAAATTCACCCATAGGCATCAAACACTTAGCAAAACACCACGTCAAACCATAACGCACCGAAAAGAGATAATATACGTACACACATGTTATCAAGCGCAACATCAACACCCAACATATCCCAAAGAATCACGTAGTCACTTACAACCCACACAATTTACAAAACACATGCGTTTTGAAAGTAACCCTTTAACGAGGCTAGCCGAAACTTTTGAAAAATCATTCCAAACAAACAAACAAACATACCAAGACGATCACCAATCATCATATCCACAAAACAAGAAGTGTATGGACAAGGTACTTGCCTCGAATAAGAGCAACGCGGAGAATCGACCGAAGTAGGTTAGCGCGAACCGACTACGAACCCGCCGACTCCACCGAACGCCAACCCGCGATAATAAACTACAAAGGACAATAACAACAATGAAAATGAATTTCATAGCACGACTCAAAGCCGTTGAATTCAAAGAACAAATGACGAAAGTTCAAGTGTTTTCCCCAAAACGACCAAGAACATGAATCGGCCCGACAAAACACGAAAATGGAATTCCAAGTCGAAATATGGATACAATCCATAGAATAGGTTTAACAATATCATTTAACAACAATCGATTCATCAAAAACGGATGGAAAACGAAATCAAGAACAAATCCCCCAAAAAGTCAACTCGAAGGAAATCAAGAAACATACCTTGATACGACGAAGAACAATGGATTAGGTGATGTTAGGATCACCTAAAGGCCCCCAAAACACCTTGGAATCGACGAAAATTAGCCCAGGTCACGAACCATAGTCGCCACGTCTCAAACCCGCGGAGGAAGAAGAAGAAATGAAGAAAATGAAGATTAAAAGGCGATGTCCAGCTTTTTATCTTGGATGACTTAGCGTGCGCTAATCTTACCTGATTAGCGTGCGCTATCGAGACGTCAGAATAATCGTTCTGCCAAAAATGCACAGTTAGCGTGCGCTAACCATCAAGAGTTAGCGTGCGCTAACGAATCCTCCAGACCCAGTCCAGTAGCCATTGGACTCCCTCGAACTACTAGTTAGCGTGCGCTACCAAACCCGTAGCGTGCTAACCACAGCACTGTAGCGCGCGCTAATGACCTGCCCTTAGCGTGCGCTAACGGCCTGATTCCAGCTACTGACTTCAAACCCAGGTGTTCGATAGCGTGTGCTAAGGATATCCCTTAGCGTGCACGAATGCACCCAAAACTACATTAGTAGTACTCTCAAAGCTGGTAACAACAACGGACCCCTTCGATCGAAATACCAAGATCAAGATACGCACGGAAATCTCCAGAATAAGATCATACAAGAGTTTGAGTTACAATAAAACTCACACGCGACCATAAAAAAGGTCGAGATAACAAATACGTATACGGATTCCCACAACTTTGGGTAAATTACAAAATGGCCCAAAACGCCAGAAAATCACGATACGTGATCGAATAACCAAACCGAAGTTCACAACACGTCTAACAAAGTTAAACGGACTTATGGGAAACTCGAAACAGCAGTCTCGAACGAGATTCACAAGAATCGAACTCGAGTGCGGAAAAGTCGCTAAAAAGCACGGAACTCAACAAAATGACACCGAAACGAACATATCAAAATACGAACATACTGCATACTGAATACATGTACTGAATCCAATAACATCATCATACGATATATCCAATATCAAAAGTACGATAACCTGATACACGGTATCCTCAAAATAATTGTCGAACCACTACGACAGTTATACGAGTACAAATACAACTGTCTCAGTTCTCAATTTATTTTATCCATATTGTATAGACACCAAGCCATCCAGTATATCTTAGATAAAATAACGCGAAAAATTCATACTGAAAATTCGGGTATTACATACTACCCCCCTTAAAATAAGTTTCGTCTCGAAAATTGCAACCTGCCACCAACAACAGATAAATCCAAAACTTTCCAACTCATCACAAAACAATCAAGTGTCGCCACAAGCGAATAACCAAACCAATATACTTACAGGTGCGTGAAGCCGATGATCTTCCGTGATACTAGCACACGACTCCCACACGAAGTCTCAAAACAATACCAACACACGCCAATATCACAAATAACAATTGGAAGATATCTCAAAAATTTTGGAAACTCCAAAATCGGTTTGACTCAAAAGTCAGAAAAAAAAATCATTTTCAAAAGTCACGCTACTACCGTCCCGGTAGAGCCACATAACACACACACCCGGGTTTCACAAAACCCAAGCTCTGATACCATCTTCTGTAACACCCCCAAAACTATCCGGGATATTACAACGCCGTGGGCCCCGCGCCGGAACACACCAGGCTAAAATCCATTTACAAAACCATTTCAAAAACGTTTAAAAACGCCAAAAGGCTAATGATGGTAATATTTTGTAAATACTCAAATATTTTCAAAAACATAATTTTGAAATACCGTCATAAAATACCATTTGAAAATACAAGGCGAAGTGCCAAATCTCGATAGTTCAAAATGTACGTTAAGACGCCGCTTATGTAATACCCGGTTGTAATTCAGTAATTATCATTCAGTATTTATCATTCAGTAATTGATACTCAGTAATTTTCACTCATTATTAATCAATTGTCACTCAGATTCAGTCATGGTATTCATCATTCAGAGTAATTGTATCGTATATCAATCGTCATTCATCACTAATCGGATTGGAGTTTCGTGCCGCGTTTATCATCATTGTCATTTCGTTGCGAGCTGTGCGTGAGGAGTAGCGCACGCTACATAATCCTTTTAGCGTACGCTAATTGGGTATAGGTAGCGCACGCTACCACTCAGCTTTAGCGCACGCTAAGGTTGTCTGGTGCCGATCCGTAAGGTACTGGGCAGTGAGATTATTTGTAGCGCACGCTACGAGTGGTAAGTAGCGTGCGCTAACGGGTTGTAGTAGCGCACGCTATATGTGTGGAGTAGCGCGCGCTAGGGACAGATCAGGTTGAGTCCAGTGGCTACTGGACTGCACTGGATTATTTCATAGCGCACGCTATGTGTTGTTGTTAGCGTACGCAACCGATATATTAGCGCACGCTAAACTATGGTTGTAGCGCACGCTATCGAGGTCGAATCGAGAGGCGATGGTTTTACGGACTCCGATCGGGCATCAATATTTCGTTAACGCACGCTAATAATGGATCTTAGCGCACGCTAGTAGTATGGTCGTAGCGCACGCTACAAATAGGTACGTAGCGCGCGCTACCGTGTTCGGACAGTGGGTACTGGACTACCCAAATTACACGTTAGCGCACGCTATGCACAAGGGCTAGCGCACGCTAACCTGGACTGAGTATAAATTGGACAGTTTAGTCAGAGTTCGTCATTTTTCATCTCATTTCATTCCTTCGGTAGTTTTGGGCGATTTCGAGCGATTCGGAGAGGATTCTTCGAGGTGTAATCATCAATCATCATCTTCAAGCTCATCTTTCGGATTGATCATCATTTCATCATCTTCATCACATCGAATCTAAGGTATTAATCTCTTGGATCTAGAATTTCGGATTTTGGGGTTTTCCTTCCGATTTCTTCGTGTAAGCTTGGATTATCATTGGAATATGTTAGTTATGGATTATCTAACTTGTATAAACATATTCCTACGGGTTTAATGGTTATTTTCGGAATTATTTCAAGAACCCTTGGAGTTGACTTCGGTTAATTGGGGATTTTCCGATTGATGTTGTTGTAATCATGAGTTATGGATTCCTAATGGATTATTGATATCCTTGAAAGTGTTTTGATGGTTTGAAATACTCATCTTGGAGTTGGTTTCGATTCATTCGAGCTCGGATATCGTTGTGTCGACGTTTGAGTCGATTATGATCGTTTTTGATTTGCGTAATGATCGGATTATTGGTAATTGTGTTATTCAAGGTTGTTCGAGCGACCGATATTTCATTTAGGACGTTGTTCGTGGACGGACATTCATCATCGGTATTGTGTAAGTTGATTCTTACCCGGTTAAAAGGATATTCATTCCTTTTGTTGTTGATCATTCATAATCATAACTCATTCATCATTGTATTAATCATTTTGAGACTTGTAATTGTCGGATAATCATTTCATTAGCGAGGAACGGCGGTTCCAATCATTTCATTGAAAACTATCAATCACTTCATTATCACTTTCGTATCGGTGAGTCATTCTTGACTTTGTCGGATTAGTATTATTCATTGATATTCATTATGGTCATTCTTGTTCATATGACCTTCTGGGTTCATATTGCGTGGCCGGGTGCGGATGTGTGGAATTTTTAGTCGGGCACGTGATGGCCATGTATTGGGAGTGATACATTGGACTGTGCACACGGTAACGATTACCTCCGTGAGACTAATTAGGTACAAGGACGGGTGTGTCCGGTCATCCGTCTTGTACACTTGCACAGAACACTACGGGCGTACTATGATGCTCCTCTTCAGCGTAATTCATAACTAAGGATATTTCATAACTTCAGTTAAATCATGTTTGTGTATTTTCAAACCTTGAGGATTGTTGTTCTGTGTAACTGACCCCGTTGGGGATATTGTTTTTCAGGTCATGGCAAGGCTAAAGCACGGGGAGAGCATGGTGACGGCGAGGAGTCCCAGTGATACTAGTAGGGGGCCCCAGTCTGTTCAGTCATTTATTCAGTCATTCATGTTTCCTTTATATATTCCGCTGCAGACATTCCGTTTGAATGCTCATTTCATTCAGTGTTGTGTATTTTATCTTCATATAAAATACACTAGTATTCAGTGTTGTCCTGGTGTGTTGTAACTAAACTCCTCATCGGAGTAATTATTGTTGTAATGTAGTTCGGTACTATATTTATCTTGTGTAATTCATTCATTTTCATTTGCCTGGTGGGTCCCAGTTGGGGATCTACGGCACTGTAATATCCGCCTAGTTTGGGGTGTTACAGAGTTGGTATCAGAGCATGGTTTTGAATACTACCCTCCAAGTCATGTCTCATTTGAAATCATCGTCATCGGACTAGTATCATTGGACTTTCGCGTCACGTGTGACCTGTGCAGATGCCGAGCCAATCGAGGCAAGAAAAGAAGCTGTAAGACTTCTAACGCCATGGTATAATTTACGCAATAGTCATTCATTCATCATTCATCATTTGACAATCCTCAAATATCATCATTCATTATGATCGCACGATCATATTAACTCATCAATCACTCAATTCATTTCATTACTCGATTAATAATCGGAGACGATCATGTTAACTCGTTAATTACTCAATTCATTTCATTACTCGGTTGTCAATCTGATGATCATATTATCAATCTTGTTAAGTTATTCAAGATAATCATTTCAAGAATTTCATCGATAATCATGTAACTTCAAGAAATCATTCATATAATCACTAAGTTAGAGCATGTATACTCATTTTCATCATCTCATGACATAATCATAACGTGCTAATCATGCGGGAAATATAATCATTATGCGACCTTCCTACTTCAAGATGGAGAGAGCTATCGTGGATGCACGGAGAGAGGGCAGTGCGGACCGAAACCCGAGAAATAATCACTCGCCGCCGAAATCGTGCCCGGGACTCGGCTCGACCGTAAGATGTCCGGTTGATCCACTCACTTTTATGCGAGCCATGATGACCCATGCGCTTGCTCAATCATCATTGCGCCACTGACCGGATTAATCGAGAGAACTCTCCCGTATGAGATGGCTACTAAGGAAAGTCTTGAACAACAACCTTCATCTTTCAAAGAAGAAATCAACGGCGTAATCGGTCCGAAGGCGGTTGGTCAACCTCCAAGAAACCTCGTGCGGGTCCTACCGTTTCGAAGCGTCCTCCTATGGCACCTAATCTGCGGGATCTCGATCCGAGCGGCGATTCGGCCATCATCTGTTTCAACCGTGGGCGCGGGCCATTTCAAGATTAGGTGTACGACGCCGTCTATCACATGTCATAATTGTGGGAATTTTGGGCATAAGGCCCGTTTTGCCGAAAGAACTCCAAGTCGGCTCCGGTGGCATCTCGTGCCCCGAAGCAACCAACGTTTGAATCGATCGCTTTGTCAATGTCGTTTAAGACAATGGAAGCAAATAGAGTGGGAGCTCGTATTTATCAGACGGGAGCGTCCGGTTCGGGGGCCGGCAGGTCCCGGATTCATGTGATGAAGAGGATCGACGATCCGGTGGCCCGAACGATCTCAGGTATACTCGTAATTTTATTTCAACCCGTGTGTACCTTTTGATACTGGTGCACCGCATTCATTCATTTTCAAGTCATGATTGAATAAACTTAATTTGGATAGTCCTATTGCTTGTGGACCTCATACCATCGGTGTACCTGACGATAGAAGATTTTCGGAAATCATACCAAGGTAAGCTTAATGACCGCAATTGGTCAGTGGACCTAATCGTGGTGAATTTATCTAAGGACGATGTAATATTGAGTGTTAATTAGATGGATTGTCATGATGCCGTTCTCAATGTTCGTAAGCGCATGGTCACTATCATTTTCATCGATTGGCCTTTCTAAGGCAATCGAGTTATTCAGTCATTTATTGTATCATTTTCATCGATTGGCCTTTCTAAGGCAATCGAGTTATTCAGTCATTCATTGTATCATTTTCATCGATTGGCCTTTCTAAGGCAATCGAGCTATTTAATCATTCATTGTATCATTTTCATCGATTGGCCTTTCTAAGGCAATCGAGCTATTTCATCATTCATTGTATCGTTTTCATCGATTGACCTTTCTAAGGCAATCGAGCTATTCAATCATTCATTGTATCACTTTTTATCGATTGACCATTCTCGGGCAATCGAAATGTTCAATCATTCGTGGTATCATTGTCATCGTTTGACGATGTATTCCAGACGAGTTATCTGGTTGCTTTCTCATAGAGTAGTGGAATTCAGGAGTGAGTTGGAGCCGGTACGTCCCCATTATCGAAGACACCGTATCGGATGGCCCCGACCTAATGCAGGAGTTGAAGATTCAACTTGAGGATTAGTTCGAGAAAGGTTATCTCCGACCGAGTGTGTTCCCGTGGGGAGCACCAGTGTTATCTGTCAAGGAGAGGTATGGTTCGTTCGTGTGTGTAGTATTATCAGGAGTTGAACAGGGTGAGGATCAAGATTAGTATCCTCTATCCCGTATCGACGATCTTTTGGATCAACTTCAGGGAGCTTCAGTATTTTCCAAGATCGACTTAAGATCTGGATATCATCAGTTGCGGATTCGAGAGTCGGATATCACGAGGACGGCTTTTCGAACACGCTATGGTCGCTATGAGTTTGCGGTTATGCCGGTTGGGTTGATTATTGCACCTGCGGTATTCATGGAGTTAATGAATCAGGTTTTCATCGACTTTTGGATCAGTTTTGTTGTTGTCTTCATCGATGACATTTTGATTATTCTCGTGACCGGGAGGAACACGAGGTTCATTTTCATCAGGTTTCCGACGTGTTAAGACGAGAGCAACTTTATGGGAAGTTTTCCAAAGGTGAGTGCTGGATGTCCGAAGTGACTTTTCTCGGACCTGTAATTTCATCAGATGGAGTGCGTGTTGATCCTCGAAGACGAAGGCTATCCAAGATTGGTCACCTCCGAAGAATGTTAAGCAAATCCGAAGCTTTCTCGGATTAGCCGGCTATTATCGGCGGTTTGTGGAAGGATTTTCTAAAAATTGTTCAGTCAATTCATTCATCACTCACTCAATCTCATTGTTCGGTTAATTCATTCATCACTCACTAATCTCATTGTTCACCAATTCATTCATCACTCACAATCTCATTGTTCACCAATTCATTCATCACTCACCAATCTCATTGTTCACCAATTCATTCATCACTCATCAATCTCATTGTTCACCAATTCATTCATCACTCGACCAATCTCATTGTTCACCAATTCATTCATCACTCACCAATCTCATTGTTTAGTCAATTCATTCATCACTCAGTTAATCTCATTGTTCAATTAATTCATTCATCACGAGTCAATCTCATTGTTCGATTAATTTATTAACCATCCACCCATCTCACGGTTCGATTGTTGATCTTGTGAATCAAATTTTTCAATCTTGTGAACTTGTTCAAGGTAATCATTTCAGAATTTCATCGATAGGCTTGTCACCTCACTTGACTTTTCGTGCGATCTTCTCATATTACGGCGTCATGTCGACGATCATTTTATTGCATTATTAATGCATCCATTTTGTTAGAGCATGTATGCTCATTGTTATCATTTCATCTCGTAATCATAGTGCAATCTTCATACGAGATCCGTAATTATCACGTGACTTTCTGCCTCGGTATGGAAGGAGTTCCGAGGGACATCGGACTCAGCGTCAAGAGAGCGTTTCTAGTCGTATTCATCTTTGGAGAGCATCTTCATCTCGCATAACGAGTTCGATTGTTGTTTGCTTAAACAAAGGATACATCGACATTCATCACCGGTGTTGAGCAAGTTAATTCTTGCTCGAATAGGATAATCATTCATTTCATCGTCGTTCAATTGTTCGCATAGGTCATTCATCATATATCAATCACGTTAAGACTTATATTTATCAACCAATCATTCACCTCACGGGAACAATGGTTCCAATAATTTCATTTGAGTTATCACTCATTTCGTTATTAGTTCACCTCGCGAGTTATTCTTGATCCTTGTCGGATATCTAATCATTTATCATTCATCTTAGTCACTCTCGTTTTGGTAACCTTTCGGGTCATATTAAGCGGTGAGTTCGGGTTTGGGTCTTCGTCGAATCGTTGGGATCGAGGAGATCGATGGTATGGAGGATATCGATGTTGGGTACATTTGATATATAGCCTTGTCTTTCGATGACTATATAACTCAATCCGTATTAATGTGTCATGGTTGTGGATCATTTATTGTTGATCTATCTTATAATGATCGTATTTGAGAATCTTGAGATTTTGAGATCGTTTGATGCATTCCTTTTGGTGTCATACCGAGACTTCGTGATATTTTTGGGAAATCGTTCTTTGTGATCCGAGACGTCAAGACTTGGGGACTTGGGCGTGCGATTGATTTGGTCCCGAGAACTATTTGGACATTATTGTTTGCAGATCGTGATGGATAGTTCATGTCCCGAGTTGTTTACCCTTAGTTTCGAGGACGAAACTCTTTTAAGGGGGGTTTTATGTAATACCCGGTTGTAATTCAGTAATTATCATTCAGTATTTATCATTCAAGAATTGATACTCGTAATTTTCACTCATTATTAATCAATTGTCACTCGATTCATCATGGTATTCATCATTCGTGAGTAATTGTATCGTATATCAATCGTCATTCATCACTAATCGGATTGGAGTTTCGTACGCGTTTATCATCATTGTCATTTCGTTTGCGAGTCATGCGTGAGTATTAGCGCAAGATACATAATCCTTTTTGATTACTCTAATTGGGTATAGTTAGCGAAAGCTACCAATCAGCTTTAGCGCACGCTAAGGTTGTCTGGCCGCGATCCGTAAGGTACTGACGCAGTGAGATTATTTGTAGCGCACGCTACGAGTGGTAAGTAGCGCGCGCTAACGGGTTGTAGTAGCGCACGCTATATGCGTGGAGTAGCGCGCGCTAGGGACAGATCAGGTTGAGTCCAGTGGCTACTAGACTGCACTGGATTATTTCATAGCGCACGCTATGTGTTGTTGTTAGCATACGCAACCGATATATTAGCGCACGCTAAACTATGGTTGTAGCGCACGCTATCGAGGTCAGATCAGAGGGCAGACAGTTTTCTGGACTCCAGTACTGGGCATCAATATTTCGTTAGCGCACGCTAATAATGGATCTTAGCGCACGCTAGTAGTATGGTCGTAGCGCACGCTACAAATAGGTACGTAGCGCGCGCTACCGTGTTCGGACAGTGGGTACTGGACTACCCAAATTACACGTTAGCGCACGCTATGCACAAGGGCTAGCGCACGCTAACCTGGACTGAGTATAAATTGGACAGTTTAGTCAGAGTTCGTCATTTTTCATCTCATTTCATTCCTTCGGTAGTTTTGGGCGATTTCGAGCGATTCGGAGAGGATTCTTCGAGGTGTAATCATCAATCATCATCTTCAAGCTCATCTTTCGGATTGATCATCATTTCATCATCTTCATCACATCGAATCGAAGGTATTAATCTCTTGGATCTAGAATTTCGGATTTTTGGGGTTTTCCTTCCGATTTCTTCGTGTAAGCTTGGATTATCATTGGAATATGTTAGTTATGGATTATCTAACTTGTATAAACATATTCCTACGGGTTTAATGGTTATTTTCGGAATTATTTCAAGAACCCTTGGAGTTGACTTCGGTTAATTGGGGATTTTCCGATTGATGTTGTTGTAATCATGAGTTATGGATTCCTAATGGATTATTGATATCCTTGAAAGTGTTTTGATGGTTTGAAATACTCATCTTGGAGTTGGTTTCGATTCATTCGAGCTCGGATATCGTTGTGTCGACGTTTGAGTCGATTATGATCGTTTTTGATTTGCATAATGATCGGATTATTGGTAATTGTGTTATTCAAGGTTGTTCGAGCGACCGATATTTCATTTAGGACGTTGTTCGTGGACGGACATTCATCATCGGTATTGTGTAAGTTGATTCTTACCCGGTTAAAAGGATATTCATTCCTTTTGTTGTTGATCATTCATAATCATAACTCATTCATCATTGTATTAATCATTTTGAGACTTGTAATTGTCGGATAATCATTTCATTAGCGAGGAACGGCGGTTCCAATCATTTCATTGAAAACTATCAATCACTTCATTATCACTTTCGTATCGGTGAGTCATTCTTGACTTTGTCGGATTAGTATTATTCATTGATATTCATTATGGTCATTCTTGTTCATATGACCTTCTCGGTTCATATTGCGTGGCCGGGTGCGGATGTGTGGAATTTTTAGTCGGGCACGTGATGGCCATGTATTGGGAGTGATACATTGGACTGTGCACACGGTAACGATTACCTCCATGAGACTAATTAGGTACAAGGACGGGTGTGTCCGGTCATCCGTCTTGTACACTTGCACAGAACACTACGGGCGTACTATGATGCTCCTCTTCAGCGTAATTCATAACTAAGGATATTTCATAACTTCAGTTAAATCATGTTTGTGTATTTTCAACCCTTGAGGATTGTTGTTCTGTGTAACTGACCCCGTTGGGGATATTGTTTTTCAGGTCATGGCAAGGCTAAAGCACGGGGAGAGCACGGTGACGGCGAGGAGTCCCAGTGATACTAGTAGGGGGCCCCAGTCTGTTCAGTCATTTATTCAGTCATTCATGTTTCCTTTATATATTCCGCCGCAGACATTCCGTTTGAATGCTCATTTCATTCAGTGTTGTGTATTTTATCTTCATATAAAATACACTAGTATTCAGTGTTGTCCTGGTGTGTTGTAACTAAACTCCTCATCGGAGTAATTATTGTTGTAATGTAGTTCGGTACTACATTTATCTTGTGTAATTCATTCATTTTCATTTGCCCGGTGGGTCCCAGTTGGGGATCTACGGCACTATAATATCCGCCTAGTTTGGGGTGTTACAACTTAAACATACCGATGAAATAGTTTGGGAAAAAGAGTTTGACGAAAATTACCCAAGTTTGTAAAATGCCCAAAAGGCCATTTTAGAATACACATACGAGTTGGTAAAAATACCAAAGAGCCATTTTGAAATATACACACGCAGCGGATAAAGATACCGAAGAAGCCATTTTGAAATATACACACGCAGCGAATAAAAACACAGTTCAAAATACACATTTGCAGCGGAAAAGAATAACCAGAAAAGAAATACTCGATACTCCAAAACATGCCACCACCAGTATCACATCGGGAATCTCATCCCTTCACGACCGCTACTAGCTCGATCTCCGAGTACCTAAAAATAAAGCCCACGACGGGGTCAGCCACAATACTCAACAATGATATCGATCACATCATCATAAATAATTACATACCAATGTAGTAATACTGTAAGAATACTACCAACGTAATCTTACCATTATAACCTTACCAATTCATGGCAATCCAAACCAAATCGATCCTTACCATAATTCACATTTCGCATTTTCGAATGACGAAAAGAAATCAACAATTATCTCTTTGTATTCCAAAATACCAACAATCCTCCAAACCTCATCATAACTTATAAGTGTGGAAATAATCCAACCTGTGCCAAATCCTGTCCGTCGGATCGCACAATCAAATCTCAATTTGGGTAAAACCAAATATACACGATACATCTGTAGGTCAAATTTCCACAGAACAATGATAACAAGTACCGCAACATCGACGTACAGTCCAAATACTCATATGATCAACACAATGATCAAAACAATAGGTCAACCGAGAATATTATCGACATGATGACTCCAATACGATCAATAAATGATCAACGATAACTGAGAATACCCTCAACATGGTAGACTCCAAATGATCAACAAAGGACCAACAATAACCGAGAATACCCTCAACATGGTAGACTCCAAATGATCAACAATAATGGATCTCAAAGAAATACTTTGACTGTCGAACATACCCCTCGGGCGTATGAACAACCAGTCGCAAACCGCCGAACACATCCAATACTATGGACTATGAAACGACAAAAATATACGGCTCAAAGATGGACATCACAGTACGCCCGATCAGGAAATGTGTGCGTGCACAAGCCACCCCGGGTATCGATCAAATACACGTGTGGTCTTGTACCTAATTAGCCTCACGAAACTACGTCTCGTGTGCACGGTTCAATGTGGAATAATATCAACACATAACCATAGTGTGCCCAGCTAAAAATCCTACACAATAACCAATCGGAACGCAGATATGATTCCAGATATGTCACGATGCAACATGACAACGAATTCAATAAATCACATATCCAATAAGGATCAAAAGACTCACCGAAGTGAACAACAACAGACTGGCAATGAAAAGTCGACACGACTAATCAATACCCAAAACAACAATCCGGGATCATCATCCCCGATAATTGATCAACACGATCAACGATCTCAATACAATCAGCCACAGGATCATCATCCCTCAACGAAATAATCAATCGGAATCAACATACAACATATACAATAATTCCTCAAAACAATTATCCTCATAATCAACAATACCGAATTACCTCAAGCCGAAGACAAGATCCTTTCCATGAACCAACATCCCCGAACGAATACACGCTATACGAATAATCTCAAATAAGGTACCATCCATTCAATACCAATAAATCTTTATCCCGATACTTATGTCATCGCGATAATTATCCTCGATATCCGATATACTATACCCTTGACCAAAGATAACTCACGTCTTCCTTGAACACAATTAAATCATATACCTTATGATTTAATACAAGCCAGAGCACGATATACAACTCGTTAACCGACAACTTACCTTTCTAACAACATCGCTATACGAATTATAAATGAAATGAAAACGATACCATTCATCAAATATTATAAACTAAACAAGTATAAACTTGCCTCGATAACGATACCACGAAGCTGTTACCAGAATCCATTGCCTTCGTCTCCGAGCTCCTCAGCCCCGACCAAAAGCAACCTACGAACTCTCCAACCTTGACCGCAACACAACGGCCATAATCAACGCTCAATTATCGCGACCTAATGCAATAATCAAATGACAACATATCCGATAATAATCAATAACCGGTATAACCAACCAATCAAACTCAATGGTTCAACAATACCTCGATCATTTACAAAACCGAACAATACAACTCAAACAATTACGAACTCATATCAACAATACAAGCCGAAATCCGATAAATCATAATTATCAATCAATAACCGATTAATAACCCAACAGTTCCACAATATCTCGATTAAACACAGTCTTAAACAATCCAGTTCAACCCATCACGAATTCATAATCACAACACGAAAATACTTAGCGCGCGTTAAACGCATAACGTAGCGTGCGCTAAGTTGTTCCCGTTAGCGTGCGCTATCCAGTAAGCTTAGCGTGCGCTAATGCTGTACAGTGGCATGCATTCCAAGCATCGACTAACACCTTGCGACTACGAATTCGAATGAAAAGGAAATCTTACTCCAAGATTAACAATAACTTTCCAGATCAAAACTCATCATCATGATCCATATCTTATCATACGAACTCAATCACTACAATCAACATAATGTTTAGTTTCAATTATCTTATCCATGTTAATAATCAAACCAACATATATCCTTCCTCTTTGATGATATATATACCAAGAACACTAAAAGTACCATGATTCCATAATCACATTCATGACAACCATCATAATCCGATATGCTAACATGTAATTAATCACCTAAGTCATATATATCCGTATATCATCTTAACATCAAATCCGAAATGGAGACATAAATCGACATATCTCCTGAACACCATTCAAAACCATACAAAACATATCAATATCCGTATACCAACAATAACATCAACGTTACCCGGGAAGCCATCTCGAAATCATACTTATCAACTCATTAATATGATAAGTATCAACTCAAGAACACCAATATTCAATCCCCAAAACGAAATCCAAAGTGAAGATTAATTACCTCTTTGAAGAAAAGGATGGATTATCAAGGTTGAATCCGTTCCCAATCATTTCCAAGCTCCAAATGTTGATAAGGACGCTCAACTCCATCATAATCCAGTATTTGGAACCTCAAGACTCTCTCTATGAACTCCATTCCAAGACTCATTAATAATTTCAAGAACAAAGCTTTGAATCCATGCTCTCCATCTTAATCTCGTTAAAGATCATCATCTCAGAGTGTTTTAGGAACTCAAGTACCTCCCAAAGCTCTCTTTATCAAGTGAAAGGAAAGAATGGACGAGAATGTTTCATAACACCCGTCTGTCCCCTTTTAATAAAGTGTATTACTAGCGTGCGCTAAACCTTATGTTTGGCGTGCGCTACGGCCTTAGCGTGCGCTAACCGACTTTGTTAGCGTGCGCTATCGCAGCCCAGAGGCCACTGTCTTGCCTCGAACATGAGCTTACGTACGTAATGCCCATGCATTAGCGTACGTATTTCACATTTTTTAGCGTACGCAAGTCCTTACATTTAGCATGCGCTAATATCAGTTGACTTGCTACAGTCTACGTACCGCATGTGCCCCCACATGCCGATCTAACAAGGATAAGATTCCCTTTGACCGATCTACAATTAGCGTGCGCTAAGCCTCATGCTTTAGCGTGCGCTAATACTTCACGACAACAACCGTTGACTTACGAGAACGTGCGCCGAAAGCAGCCGGGTCCACACGCAGATTCCTTCCGATCTGACTGCATTTAGCGTGCGCTACATTCCGCCTCTAGCGTGCGCTAACCATGAACGATAGCGTGCGCTATACTTGAACATTAGCGCGCGCTAATCAGGCTATACTTAGCCATTTTCCAGTTCTCCTCGTCTGTCTCGACATATCAAACGAACATACTGCATACTGAATACATGTATTGAATCCAATAACATCATCATACGATATATCCAATATCAAAAGTACGATAACCTGATACACGGTATCCTCAAAATAATTGTCGAACCACTACGACAGTTATACGAGTACAAATACAACTATCTCAGTTCTCAATTTATTTTATCCATATTGTATAGACACCAAGCCATCCAGTATATCTTAGATAAAATAACGCGAAAAATTCATACTGAAAATTCGGGTATTACATACTACCCCCCTTAAAATAAGTTTCGTCCTCGAAACTTGCAACCTGGCACCAACAACAGATAAATCCAAAACTTTCCAACTCATCAAAAAACAATCAAGTGTCGCCACAAGCGAAAAACCAAACCAATATACTTACAGGTGCGTGAAGCCGATGATCTCCCGTGATACTAGCACACGACTCCCACACGAAGTCTCAAAACAATACCAACACACGCCAATATCACAAATAACAATTGGAAAATATCTCAAAAATTTTGGAAACTCCAAAATCGGTTTGACTCAAAAGTCAGAAAAAAAAAAATCATTTTCAAAAGTCACGCTACTACCGTCCCGGTAGAGCCACATAACACACACGCCCGGGTTTCACAAAACCCAAGCTCTGATACCATCTTCTGTAACACCCCCAAAACTATCCGGGATATTACAGCGCCGTGGGCCCCGCGCCGGAACCCACCACGCTAAAATCCATTTACAAAACCATTTCAAAAACGTTTAAAAACGCCAAAAGGCCAATGACGGTAATATTTTGTAAATACTCAAATATTTTCAAAAACATAATTTTGAAATACCGTCATAAAATACCATTTGAAAATACAAGGCGAAGTGCCAAATCTCATTAGTTCAAAATGTACGTTAAGACGCCGCTTAAACATACCGATGAAATAGTTTGGGAAAAAGAGTTTGACGAAAATTACCCAAGTTTGTAAAATGCCCAAAAGGACATTTTAGAATACACATACGAGTTGGTAAAAATACCAAAGAGCCATTTTGAAATATACACACGCAGCGGATAAAGATACCGAAAAAGCCATTTTGAAATATACACACGCAGCGGATAAAAACACAGTTCAAAATACACATTTGCAGCGGAAAAGAATAACCAGAAAAGAAATACTCGATACTCCAAAACATGCCACCGCCAGTATCACATCGGGAATCTCATCCCTTCACGACCGCTACTAGCTCGATCTCCGAGTACCTAAAAATAAAGCCCACGATGGGGTCAGCCACAATACTCAACAATGATATCGATCACATCATCATAAATAATTACATACCAATGTAGTAATACTGTAAGAATACTACCAACGTAATCTTACCATTATAACCTTACCAATTCATGGCAATCCAAACCAAATCGATCCTTACCATAATTCACATTTCGCATTTTCGAATGACGAAAAGAAATCAACAATTATCTGTACTGTATTCCAAAATACCAACAATCCTCCAAACCTCATCATAACTTATAAGTGTGGAAATAATCCAACATGTGCCAAATCCTGTCCGTCGGATCGCACAATCAAATCTCAATTTTGGTAAAACCAAATATACACGATACATTTGTAGGTCAAATTTCCACAGAACAATGATAACAAGTACCGCAACATCGACGTACAGTCCAAATACTCATACGATCAACACAATGATCAAAACAATAGGTCAACCGAGAATATTATCGACATGATGACTCCAATACGATCAATAAATGATCAACGATAACTGAGAATACCCTCAACATGGTAGACTCCAAATGATCAACAAAGGACCAACAATAACCGAGAATACCCTCAACATGGTAGACTCCAAATGATCAACAATAATGGATCTCAAAGAAATACTTTGACTGTCGAACATACCCCTCGGGCGTATGAACAACCAGTCGCAAACCGCCGAACACATCCAATACTATGGACTATGAAACGACAAAAATATACGGCTCAAAGATGGACATCACAGTACGCCCGATCCGGAAATGTGTCCGTGCACAAGCCACCCCGGGTATCGATCAAATACACGTGTGGTCTTGTACCTAATTAGCCTCATGAAACTACGTCTCGTGTGCACGGTTCAATGCGGAATAATATCAACACATAACCATAGTGTGCCCAGCTAAAAATCCTACACAATAATCAATCGGAACGCATATATGATTCCAGATATGTCACGATGCAACATGACAACGAATTCAATAAATCACATATCCAATAAGGATCAAAAGACTCACCGAAGTGAACAACAATAGACTGGCAATGAAAAGTCGACACGACTAATCAATACCCAAAACAACAATCCTGGGATCATGATCCCCGACAAATGATCAACACGATCAACGATCTCAATACAATCAGCCCTGGGATCATCATCCCTCAACGAAATAATCAATCGGAATCAACATACAACATATACAATAATTCCTCAAAACAATTATCCTCATAACTGAACAATACTGGAATTACCTCAAGCCGAAGACAGTATCCTTTCCATGAACCAACATCCCTGAACGAATACACAGTTATACGAATAATCTCAAATAAGGTACCATCCATTCAATACCAGTAAATCTTTATCCCGATACTTATGTCATCGCGATAATTATCCTCGATATCCGATATACTATACCCTTGACCAAAGATAACTCACGTCTTCCTTGAACACAATTAAATCATATACCTTATGATTTAATACAAGCCAGAGCACGATATACAACTCGTTAACCGAAAACTTACCTTTCTAACAACATCGTTATACGAATTATAAATGAAATGAAAACGATACCATTCATCAAATATTATAAACTGAACAAGTATAAACTTGCCTCGATAACGATACCACGAAGCTGTTACCAGAATCCATTGCCTTCGTCTCCGAGCTCCTCAGCCCCGACCAAAAGCAACCTACGAACTCTCCAACCTTGACCGCAACACAACGGTCATAATCAACGCTCAATTATCGCGACCTAATGCAATAATCAAATGACAACACATCCGATAATAATCAATAACCGGTATAACCAACCAATCAAACTCAACGGTTCAACAATACCTCGATCATTTACAAAACCGAACAATACAACTCAAACAATTACGAACTCATATCAACAATACAAGCCGAAATCCGATAAATCATAATTATCAATCAATAACCGATTAATAACCCAACAGTTCCACAATATCTCGATTAAACACAGTCTTAAACAATCCAGTTCAACCCATCACGAATTCATAATCACAACACGAAAATACTACACTGTCTGCCTACTTAGCGCGCGTTAAACGCATAACGTAGCGTGCGCTAAGTTGTTCCCGTTAGCGTGCGCTATCCAGTAAGCTTAGCATGCGCTAATGCTGTACAGTGGCATGCATTCCAAGCATCGACTAACACCTTGCGACTACGAATTCGAATGAAAAGGAAATCTTACTCCAAGATTAACAATAACTTTCCAGATCAAAACTCATCATCATGATCCATATCTTATCATACGAACTCAATCACTACAATCAACATAATGTTTAGTTTCAATTATCTTATCCATGTTAATAATCAAACCAACATATATCCTTCCTCTTTGATGATATATATACCAAGAACATTAGAAGTACCATGATTCCATAATAACGTTCATGACAACCATCATAATCCGATATGCTAACATGTAATTAATCACCTAAGTCATATATATCCGTATATCATCTTAACATCAAATCCGAAATGGAGACATAAATCGACATATCTCCTGAACACCATTCAAAACCATACAAAACATATCAATATCCGTATACCAACAATAACATCAACGTTACCCGGGAAGCCATCTCAAAATCATACTTATCAACTCATTAATATGATAAGTATCAACTCAAGAACACCAATATTCAATCCCCAAAACGAAATCCAAAGTGAAGATTAATTACCTGTTTGAAGAAAAGGATGGATTATCAAGGTTGAATCCGTTCCCAATCATTTCCAAGCTCCAAATGTTGATAAGGACGCTCAACTCCATCATAATCCAGTATTTGGAACCTCAAGACTCTCTCTATGAACTCCATTCCAAGACTCATTAATAATTTCAAGAACAAAGCTTTGAATCCATGCTCTCCATCTTAATCTCGTTAAAGATCATCATCTCAGAGTGTTTTAGGAACTCAAGTACCTCCCAAAGCTCTCTCTATCGAGTGAAAGGAAAGAATGGACGAGAATGTTTCATAACACCCGTCTGTGCCCTTTTAATAAAGTGTATTACTAGCGTGCGCTAAACCTTATGTTTGGCGTGCGCTACGGCCTTAGCGTGCGGTAACCGACTTTGTTAGCGTGCGCTATCGCAGCCCAGAGGCCACTGTCTTGCCTCGAACATGAGCTTACGTACGTAATGCCCATGCATTAGCGTACGTATTTCACATTTTTTAGCGTACGCAAGTCCTTACATTTAGCATGCGCTAATATCAGTTGACTTGCTACAGTCTACGTACCGCATGTGCCCCCACATGCCGATCTAACAAGGATAAGATTCCCTTTGACCGATCTACAATTAGCGTGCGCTAAGCCTCATGCTTTAGCGTGCGCTAATACTTCAGGACAACAACCGTTGACTTACGAGAACGTGCGCCGAAAGCAGCCGGGTCCACACGCAGATTCCTTCCGATCTGACTGCATTTAGCGTGCGCTACATTCCGCCTCTAGCGTGCGCTAACCATGAACGATAGCGTACGCTATACTTGAACATTAGCGCGCGCTAATCAGGCTATACTTAGCCATTTTCCAGTTCTCCTCGTCCGTCTCGACATATCAAAATACGAACATACTGCATACTGAATACATGTACTGAATCCAATAAAATCATCATACGATATATCCAATATCAAAAGTACGATAACCTGATACACGGTATCCTCAAAATAATTGTCGAACCACTACGACAGTTATACGAGTACAAATATAACTATCTCAGTTCTCAATTTATTTTATCCATATTGTATAGACACCAAGCCATCCAGTATATCTTAGATAAAATAACGCGAAAAATTCATACTGAAAATTCGGGTATTACATATTACCCCCCTTAAAATAAGTTTCGTCCTCGAAACTTGCAACCTGCCACCAACAACAGATAAATCCAAAACTTTCCAACTCATCAAAAAACAATCAAGTGTCGCCACAAGCGAATAACCAAACCAATATACTTACAGGTGCGTGAAGCCGATGATCTCCCGTGATACTAGCACACGACTCCCACACGAAGTCTCAAAACAATACCAACACACGCCAATATCACAAATAACAATTGGAAAATATCTCAAAAATGTTGGAAACTCCAAAATCGGTTTGACTCAAAAGTCAGAAAAAAAAATCATTTTCAAAAGTCACGCTACTACCGTCCCGGTAGAGCCACATAACACACACGCCCGGGTTTCACAAAACCCAAGCTCTAATACCATCTTCTGTAACACCTCCAAAACTATCCGGGATATTACAGCGCCGTGGGCCCCACGCCGGAACCCACCACGCTAAAATCCATTTACAAAACCATTTCAAAAACGTTTAAAAACGCCAAAAGGCCAATGACGGTAATATTTTGTAAATACTCAAATATTTTCAAAAACATAATTTTGAAATACCGTCATAAAATACCATTTGAAAATACAAGGCGAAGTGCCAAATCTCGATAGTTCAAAATGTACGTTAAGACGCCGCTTAAACATACCGATGAAATAGTTTGGTAAAAAGAGTTTGACGAAAATTACCCAAGTTTGTAAAATGCCCAAAAGGCCATTTTAGAATACACATACGAGTTGGTAAAAATACCAAAGAGCCATTTTGAAATATACACACGCAGCGGATAAAGATACCGAAAAAGCCATTTTGAAATATACACACGCAGCGGATAAAAACACAGTTCAAAATACACATTTGCAGCGGAAAAGAATAACCAGAAAAGAAATACTCGATACTCCAAAACATGCCACCGCCAGTATCACATCGGGAATCTCATCCCTTCACGACCGCTACTAGCTCGATCTCCGAGTACCTAAAAATAAAGCCCACGACGGGGTCAGCCACAATACTCAACAATGATATCGATCACATCATCATAAATAATTACATACCAATGTAGTAATACTGTAAGAATACTACCAACGTAATCTTACCATTATAACCTTACCAATTCATGGCAATCCAAACCAAATCGATCCTTACCATAATTCACATTTCGCATTTTCGAATGACGAAAAGAAATCAACAATTATCTGTACTGTATTCCAAAATACCAACAATCCTCCAAACCTCATCATAACTTATAAGTGTGGAAATAATCCAACCTGTGCCAAATCCTGTCCGTCGGATCGCACAATCAAATCTCAATTTGGGTAAAACCAAATATACACGATACATCTGTAGGTCAAATTTCCACAGAACAATGATAACAAGTACCGCAACATCGACGTACAGTCCAAATACTCATACGATCAACACAATGATCAAAACAATAGGTCAACCGAGAATATTATCGACATGATGACTCCAATACGATCAATAAATGATCAACGATAACTGAGAATACCCTCAACATGGTAGACTCCAAATGATCAACAAAGGACCAACAATAACCGAGAATACCCTCAACATGGTAGACTCCAAATGATCAACAATAATGGATCTCAAAGAAATACTTTGACTGTCGAACATACCCCTCGGGCGTATGAACAACCAGTCGCAAATCGTCGAACACATCCAATACTATGGACTATGAAACGACAAACATATACGGCTCAAAGATGGACATCACAGTACGCCCGATCCGGAAATGTATCCGTGCACAAGCCACCCTGGGTATCGATCAAATACACGTGTGGTCTTGTACCTAATTAGCCTCACGAAACTACGTCTCGTGTGCACGGTTCAATGCGGAATAATATCAACACATAACCATAGTGTGCCCAGCTAAAAATCCTACACAATAACCAATCGGAACGCAGATATGATTCCAGATATGTCACGATGCAACATGACAACGAATTCAATAAATCACATATCCAATAAGGATCAAAAGACTCACCGATGTGAACAACAACAGACTGGCAATGAAAAGTCGACACGACTAATCAATACCCAAAACAACAATCCTGGGATCATCATCCCCGACAAATGATCAACACGATCAACGATCTCAATACAATCAGCCCTGGGATCATCATCCCTCAACGAAATAATCAATCGGAATCAACATACAACATATACAATAATTCCTCAAAATAATTATCCTCATAACTGAACAATACTGGAATTACCTCAAGCCGAAGACAGTATCCTTTCCATGAACCAACATCCCTGAACGAATACACAGTTATACGAATAATCTCAAATAAGGTACCATCCATTCAATACCAATAAATCTTTATCCCGATACTTATGTCATCGCGATAATTATCCTCGATATCCGATATACTATACCCTTGACCAAAGATAACTCACGTCTTCCTTGAACACAATTAAATCATATACCTTATGATTTAATACAAGCCAGAGCACGATATACAACTCGTTAACCGACAACTTACCTTTCTAACAACATCGCTATACGAATTATAAATGAAATGAAAACGATACCATTCATCAAATATTATAAACTGAACAAGTATAAACTTGCCTCGATAACGATACCACGAAGCTGTTACCATAATCCATTGCCTTCGTCTCCGATCTCCTTAGCCCCGACCAAAAGCAACCTACGAACTCTCCAACCTTGACCGCAACACAACGGCCATAATCAACGCTCAATTATCGCGACCTAATGCAATAATCAAATGACAACACATCCGATAATAATCAATAACCGGTATAACCAACCAATCAAACTCAACGGTTCAACAATACCTCGATCATTTACAAAACCGAACAATACAACTCAAACAATTACGAACTCATATCAACAATACAAGCCGAAATCCGATAAATCATAATTATCAATCAATAACCGATTAATAACCCAACAGTTCCACAATATCTCGATTAAACACAGTCTTAAACAATCCAGTTCAACCCATCACGAATTCATAATCACAACACGAAAATACTACACTGTCTGCCTACTTAGCGCGTTAAACGCATAACGTAGCGTGCGCTAAGTTGTTCCCGTTAGCGTGCGCTATCCAGTAAGCTTAGCGTGCGCTAATGCTGTACAGTGGCATGCATTCCAAGCATCGACTAACACCTTGCGACTACGAATTCGAATGAAAAGGAAATCTTACTCCAAGATTAACAATAACTTTCCAGATCAAAACTCATCATCATGATCCATATCTTATCATACGAACTCAATCACTACAATCAACATAATGTTTAGTTTCAATTATCTTATCCATGTTAATAATCAAACCAACATATATCCTTCCTCTTTGATGATATATATACCAAGAACACTAAAAGTACCATGATTCCATAATAACGTTCATGACAACCATCATAATCCGATATTCTAACATGTAATTAATCACCTAAGTCATATATATCCGTATATCATCTTAACATCAAATCCGAAATGGAGACATAAATCGACATATCTCCTGAACACCATTCAAAACCATACAAAACATATCAATATCCGTATACCAACAATAACATCAACGTTACCCGGGAAGCCATCTCGAAATCATACTTATCAACTCATTAATATTATAAGTATCAACTCAAGAACACCAATATTCAATCCCCAAAACGAAATCCAAAGTGAAGATTAATTACCTCTTTGAAGAAAAGGATGGATTATCAAGGTTGAATCTGTTCCCAATCATTTCCAAGCTCCAAATGTTGATAAGGACGCTCAACTCCATCATAATCCAGTATTTGGAACCTCAAGACTCTCTCTCTGAACTCCATTCCAAGACTCATTAATAATTTCAAGAACAAAGCTTTGAATCCATGCTCTCCATCTTAATCTCGTTAAAGATCATCATCTCAGAGTGTTTTAGGAACTCAAGTACCTCCCAAAGCTCTCTCTATCGAGTAAAAGGAAAGAATGGACGAGAATCTTTCATAACACCCGTCTGTCCCCTTTTAATAAAGTGTATGACTAGCGTGCGCTAAACCTTATGTTTGGCGTGCGCTACGGCCTTAGCGTGCGCTAACCGACTTTGTTAGCGTGCGCTATCGCAGCCCAGAGGCCACTTTCTTGCCTTGAACATGAGCTTACGTACGTAATGCCCATGCATTAGCGTACGTATTTCACATTGTTTAGCGTACGCAAGTCCTTACATTTAGCGTGCGCTAATATCAGTTGACTTGCTACAGTCTACGTACCGCATGTGCCCCCACATGCCGATCTAACAAGGATAAGATTCCCTTTGACCGATCTACAATTAGCGTGCACTAAGCCTCATGCTTTAGCGTGCGCTAATACTTCACGACAACAACCGTTGACTTACGAGAACGTGCGCCGAAAGAAGCCGGGTCCACACGCAGATTCCTTCCGACCTGACTGCATTTAGCATGCGCTACATTCCGCCTCTAGCGTGCGCTAACCATGAACGATAGCGTGCGCTATACTTGAACATTAGCGCGCGCTAATAAGGCTATACTTAGCCATTTTCCAGTTCTCCTCGTCCGTCTCGACATATCAAAATACGAACATACTGCATACTGAATACATATACTGAATCCAATAACATCATCATACGATATATCCAATATCAAAAGTACGATAACCTGATACGCGGTATCCTCAAAATAATTGTCGAACCACTACGACAGTTATACGAGTACAAATACAACTGTCTCAGTTCTCAATTTATTTTATCCATATTGTATAGACACCAAGCCATCCAGTATATCTTAGATAAAATAACGCGAAAAATTCATACTGAAAATTCGGGTATTACAGATAGAAAGGATAGAAATCGATTTGGCAAGGTGGGGGATCGTTTTCTCAGAGGGAAGGTTGAATGGGTCGAGCAGAAAAATGAAAGGCAAGCCATATTTTTATAACCCGGATTCAACGCTACCTACGCTAAAGAGAGGGGTTAACGTACGTTAAAGCCATTACATACGTAATATCATGAACATTACATATGTAGTCGATTCATCAGATTTTTCTGAGTTAAAATACATCAGTCGTTACGTACGTAAATATCTAGCCATTACGTACGTAATAGCCGTTGACTTTGTTGTCGCGATCAACTTCCGACCACCACCTACTCACTCGGCCCCACCCGTCGAAAGGTGATCTGCTGAAAGATCCCCCGCATTACGTAGGTTAACAAGTAAAGGTTACGTACGTAATTCGGCTGATGTAGCATACGTAAAGAAAGCTAGGCTAACGTACGCTAAGTTCTATAACAAGTAAAAGTGGGATTCTCCCAATAACACCCAACAATCAATATAGTATGAATGACCAGGATTCCAACTTAACATAATTCATCAATATGCTCGCTACAATAAATACAGATATGGTGCGATAATACTCGATTTAAATCAGAAAATACAATAGTAAAGGCGAGGGTATTACAAAAAGATTTCTACAATTCTATTATGAGGAAAAAAATTGAGTATATGGAAAGGAACGTGGTTGGAATTTTTATGAACGTACCTATTTTCGTTGGAAATTTTGCTATTATTATAGATTTCACTGTAGTGGAAGACATGGATGCTTATCGAGATAAGGAAATGGGTGGCGTGATCATTGGAAAACCATTTTGTAGGGAAGTTGATGTTTGTGCAAAGCGATTTGATGGAACACTCACCTTTCAATATGGAAACAACAAGATCACTTATGTTATGCCTCGTGCTAACCCAAGCTTCAAACATGTCGCGACAAAGGTAATCTATCGATTTTCACCATTTCTTTTTGTAGATGATGAAGAATTACAGAAAGGGATCGAGTATCCATACCAAAAGATGAAGGGATTCTACAAAGAAGTGCTGAAATTAGCATCTGAATATGTCCGTGAAGAGATTGTTAGTCAATGGCTCACCTGTGGACATGTGGGCACCAATGAAATAAAATAGGAGTTGTATAAGAGTCTAACTTGAAGACTCTGGAATAAAGAAAAGTGCTCACTGAAAGACAACCCGGATTTATCTTTTACTATTTTTGTAATCGAGTTGTCAGACCTGCACTTTGATGCGGCGCATCTCCTTCCATGGGATGCGGCGTATCAACTGCACAGGTCATATCTATCTTTTAATTTTTTGCATTTTATTTTTTTGAACTTTAAACTTTCTGTCAGTTTCTTTAATGCGGTGTATCCCTAGTTTAGGATACATCGTATCTAATTTTTCTGACTCGTATTTATTCCAGGCTCGATACGGCGCATCCCTTTCCATGGGTGCGGCGTATCGACTAACCTGATTAATTTTCAGATTTTAATTTTTAATTTTTATGATTGTTTTTCGCTAAACACTAATGAATAATGCACTAGTTGTGATTTTCTTATTAACACAGGTGTTTACCAAGAATGGTGGTATACATACGTTCTGTATTTTCTGTGGAGACGTCATACATGGAGGCTTGAACGCCTTTCACTCAAAGAAAATAGAAAGTTGCTCACAAACGCATAATGGAGGATCATACCGAGCAAATCGCAGGGGAGTTTTCCGTTCTAATTCTTTATATTTTTTGTTTTTAATTTCAATTTCAAACAACGAGCTCGTTGTTTATCTTAAGTGGGGGGATGGAGAATTAGAACGATACTTGTCCTTATTTTTCAAAAATATGCGTTAATATGTGCTTAATATGCTAAATTTAAAAATTTTCTAGCATGTTTTTGTTAAATCTAAACTGCATTACCGCACACATAACTACTATTTTAAAAATTGTGAGAATTGAGCGTATCCATTTCCCAATATTTACCCCAAATTCCACAAATATATGAGTGTGCCGGTGACTTGTAAACTTTAGAACTTGGCTGGTATACTACTCGAGACCACAATAATGAGTATTATGGATATAATTGGAGTGACTTGTCTAACTTGGTAAATTGGTTTCACAAATGTTTTTTAAAAATTATTTTGTTACACCTTAAACCTTAGCCTACCCTATAGATTTAAGTTTGTGGTTAGTTGCTTTTGGTAAAAGTTTGTTTCCCAGCGTTTCCTATGTTCGTGTGCTTACTTCATTATCTTTGGTTAGGTCGGGAAATTGCACAGTGCAATGGAGTGAAAGTAGATATTGTATTTTTGATTTTCATGTGTTTGCTACTTTCACTATTACCTTTATGTCTGAAGTTATGAAAAGTATGGAAAATTATCCAGAATTATCGTGATAGTGATGTGGTGAAATTTTACACCATTATGTTTATTTGGTTCTTTAAAAAAATCGAAAAAATGAGAAAAAAGAAGAAGAAGTTGGAAGTTTGAAATACCAACATTGTAAAGTTATGTACTAGTATAGATATCACTAATGCTGTTATATTATATTTATGGATTGAATGGGAGTTGGCCGTTATGGGAACGCCAACTAAGGTTTAATTCTTTGATTAAGATGTTATTGAGTCTGATTCATGTCTACCTGAAGCGTGAGTTTACATATTAAAGCGTGAGTTAGTCTATGATTTATGTCTTATTCATGGGATGGTTGGGAAAGCGATTAACCACACTAGGACTTAATCTATTTGTTTTGTTTAAATGCTTTTTATTTTAAACCAATTTTTGTTTCCCTATTGTTATCCATACCTATTACCAAATTATTATATTCGTTGTTAGCTTTCGAGCATCCGAGTATGATGATGGCCTAGTGAGAATGTCAAATGTATGAGTAAGGTAGTGACCTGAGTATTAGACTAATCGAATAACGCGCTAGCGATCTAGTGTGTGACTTGGTGACCATCCGTTATGAAAATAATGCGCTAGCGATCCAAGAAATACACCAGTGACCATCTGATAGAACGAAAATAGTGTGCTAAAATCATTGTTAATTATAAGGTTTTAATGAATTTTATGTTGGCACACTTGGTTATTTTCTATATATTTATATTTTGGATGTAATATACTTCAATTGGCAATTTGTTGTTTAATTTAGGTGTTTGATGGAGTTTTTAAGCTTAAGGAATAATTTGGATCATCAAACGGACCAAGCCAAGGTGATTTGGGTATAAATAAAGAAAATGCCGCGCGACCTGGGTGTCAGTGTCGATTCGGTGACCCGATGTCGATCTGTTCGAAAATAATCTTACTTGGGGCCCAAGAAACGACTCAAAAAATGCCCAATCAGCTCCACAAGACAATAAATCGGTCCCTAGGCTGGGAAAAGGAATTGGAATAGAATTGGGAAGAAAGACTCCAAGGAAATTAAATCTCAAGAAGGATAAAAAGGAAGGAGATCCAATTAAAGAAGGAAACTAAGAGATAAAGAATTATTATAAAATGAGAGGGGAGCTGAAATTATTATCATCTTTGATTACCGAATTTACGGCTGGAACAGAAGAAAATATAAGGGACGGCCGAACCAAATTCGTCGAACAGCAAGGCTAATTCCGACGTGCGAAGAAGAAGACTACACCGTTTGAATTTCTTTCTTCTTATGTCTATTATTAATTTGCTGTTTTCTAAAGCCAACATGTCCGGATAATTTTCTATTCTAGTTCTTAGTGAAGTTTGAAACCGTATTTGAATTATTCATGTTTTAATCCCGTAGCGTATTCTCAACTCGAATTCTCTTGAATTATTTTTGTGTTATTGAATTCACTACTATGCCATATAATTTCTTGATTTGGTTTGGCCAACTAGATTAGGAGTTTTATGTCTTATGCTAGAAATTGAGTTGTAATCCGTAATTGTTGCAATTTTAATTTCACAAGTAGCAAACAATTGATTTTTCCTAATTGGGTAACACAAAATCGAGATCCCTTAAGTCGAGCTTATGAACTTAATATCTTACCTATTCCATCATTTTGGTTTTTAATACATCTAGCGAGTGAGATTTGAAAAGCTTGTTTTGAATCCACCGCATAGATAGGTTCGATTAAAGAGCTTGTTTTAATTGAATAAACTTAAGAAATAATTGGGGTCAACAGAGCTTGTTGTTGGCTTCGGAATAAAAGTTCATGAGATTAGAGAAGAGATAAGCGCTGCATTGAAACTTGAATTAATTTGAAACGGTGGATAACGAAGCTAAGGACTACATTATTCATCAATTGATATTTTCAACTTTTTATTTCCTTTATTTATTTTATTTTATTTTACACAATTTATTTTAGTTAATATCAGAAACAAATCCCCCCTTTTTTTATTTTATTTTATTGCACAAAGTACTTAATCCTTAATTACTATAATTGATTTACCGTTCTCCGTGGGATCGACCCTTACTTGTCGATGCTACTAGTTAGTAGAAGTAAGCCGAGGAAAATAAAAATAACTAATTTTGACGTGTCATGACAGCACTGTCAAAATTTTGGCGCCATTGTCGGGGAACGGTGTTAAATTAATTTTACTTATTTTTGGTTAAAAACTTTCTATAATTTCGACACTGGATCACCCAGTGTCAGTTCTGAAATTTTATAACAATTGTCAGTTGTGCACTAATCTATTTGTTTTAGCTTTGCATGAATACAAGGTCCCGAGGGGATAAAGATTTACAATAGTTCCCAGAAATCACCAAACGAGATCGAGTTTTCAGGCAAAAAGCAAAAGAAACCAAAGAAGCACTCGGGCACTTACCATTTTCTTTTGAAACATCACCCAGTGAATCAGAGAACGAGAGCGAGATCATGGCAACTAATGCTGAAAAGACATTGAAGCAATTAGCTAACCCGGAGCTACCTCAACAACCATTGTTCATCACGATCCCGGCTATTGACAACAACAACACCTTTGAATTGAAGTCGGGATTGATTCACTTGTTACCTGCATTTCATGGTCTATCAGGAGAGTATCTGCACAAACATATCAAGGAATTCCACGTCGTTTGTTCAAGCATGAAGCCTAACGGTGTCACCGAAGAACAAATCAAGCTTAGAGCCTTCCCATTCTCATTAAAAGATTCGGCTAAGGATTGGTTATTTTATTTACCGTCGGCCACTATCACAACGTGGAACGAGATGGAGATCTTATTTCTGCAAAAGTATTTTCCAGCCTCTCGAACAGCCAACCTAAGGAAAGAGATATGTGGTGCAAGGCAAATGAACGACGAAACATTGCATGAATATTGGGAACAATTCAAACAATTAGTATCTCGATGCCCGCAACATCAAATTAGCGAGCAACTCCTTATCCAATATTTCTACGAAGGACTTAATCCGATGGAGTGAAACACGATAGATGCGGAAAGTGGAGGGGCTCTAGTGGACAAAACTCCCACGGCCGCAAAGGCTCTCATATCCAACATGGCGGCCAATTCACAACAGTTTGGTTGTCGCGATGCACCAATCCGGATGGTGAAGGAGATGCATGACTCGTCCCTTAAGGAAAAATTGAATGAGCTAACCACTTTCGTTAGAAAACTTGTTGTACGTAATAGCACGCCAGTCGCACCTGTCGCATTTGCAAAACCACGGAGCATACAACGGACAATTGTCAGATTTTGCTTGATGAAATCGAGGTGCACGCCAATGCAGTCGGAACCGAAAATTCTTGTGGGAGGAAGAACGATCCGTACTCAAATACATACAACCCAGGATGGAGGGATCACCCTAACTTTCGATGGAAAAACCAGCAAGAGGCACCTCCACAAAATAGGGGACAATTCTACAAGCAGCCCACCGAAAATTCGACACAATCTTTGGAGGATATGATGAAAACCCTCATGGCAAACACTATGAATCAGTTCCAACAAGGCATGAACCAGATGCAACAGGGCATGAATCAATTCCAGCGTGACACTAAATCGAGTATCAAAATTCTCGAAAATCAAGTGAGTCAACTAGCCATCACGGTGAGTCGTATGGAGAGCCAAAATAGAGGAAATTGCCATCCCAACCTGAGCTGAACCCAAGGAACGTGAGTGCTGTAACTCTAAGGAGTGGGAAGCAGCTTGGGGAGTCTAAACAGGTGGTGGAAGCTGAAAACGAGGAGGAAAAATCCACTGAATAGATCAACACTGGGACACCCAGTGCCGAATCGACACCCAGTGCAGAACAGCCGGACAGCAAGGTAAATTCGTCTAAAACTGCTCCTTTTGAGACTAATGAGTTACCTTTTCCATCTAGGGTCAAAAAGTCAACGGTCGTGAATAAAGAGAAGCAAATCCTAGACGTATTCCGAAAGATTGAGATCAACATTCCCTTACTCAACGTAGTTCAACAAATTCCAAAATACGCAAAATTCCTTAAGGACTTATGCACCAACAAGCGGAGATTAAAAGGGAATGGGAAGGTAGTAATGGGAGAAAATGTGTCCGCTGTATTCCAAAAGAAATTGCCACAAAAACGGGAAGATCCAGGTATGTTTGCTATTCCTTGTCGAATTGGAAATATGGGTTTTGAACGAGCTATGCTAGATTTGGAAGCATCAATAAATGTTATGCCACGCTCTATTTACACCTCCTTAAATCTAGGACCTCTTCGGGAAAGAAGGATAATTGACCAATTAGCGGATCGTAGCCTTGTGTACCCCGAAGGGGTAATTGAGGTCTTTCTTGTCCTAGACAATAAACTTGTATTTCCAGCCGACTTCTGCGTTCTTGATATGCAGAACGAGTCATCAAATTCAGCACCTATTTTGTTAGGAAGGCCATTTTTAAATACTGCCAATTCCAAAATAGATGTTCGTGAGGGATCCCTCATGATGGAATTTAATGACCAAATCGTACAATTTAATATTTATGATGCTATGAAACTTCCTTAGGAAGATTGTTCTCATTTTGCATTAAGCGTTATTGACCCTCTTGTCGAGGAAGTGTTTGAGTTGCATTGCAGGGGTAGAATCGAAGTGGTGCTTACTAAAAACATGGAGGCTGATAAAGAAAATGATTTTGTGGAGCTTCAAAGAGAATTACAGCCAATATATGAGGAATTATATGAAAAAAGTGAACCAGAGTTAGCCTTCGATGAACATCTCAAGCGAGGAAAGTTTTCAAAAAACACTCCGAGAAAGTTTGGTGTGGTTCAAAAAGACGAGTCATCAGTCGTACATTTATTGAGACCCATACCAAAATCTCCTTGGTGTGTTCACTAAAAAGGGAAATTTTCGTCGAGCCAACGACATAAAAAAAAAGGCGCTTGTTGGGAGGCAACCCAATTTTTTAATTTTCGTATTTTTTTCTCTTCTTTGTTTTTTTTTATTTGCTTGCTAGGAGTCAGTTTTTTTATTTTTTTTTTATAAATTAGAATATTATTCTGCTCCTCTTTTAATTTTCTTAGTTGCTTATTTCCTTTAAAATTTTATTTCTTTTATTATTTTTCCACTACATAGTTGTTACCTTTATTATTATTAATTATTTCCCTTATCCTTAAATCCCGTCCCTTTCTCCCTTCTTTCTCTACCCTCGCCCCCGCTCGGTCTCATAAATCTAACCTCCCTTCCCCTCTCTTCTGCATCCTAAACACCACACATCGCCGACCGATCGCAAACCAGTGGACTACCCGCAACCTACGACCAAACAAGAAAATGAGTCTGAGGCCGAGCAAGAGCGCGCACTTGAAGCCAAGGTGGATCGTTTTCCCGAGCAGCCCGTGGCGAACCCTTCACCGCCGGAAAAATAAAAGCCGGATCGAGCAGCTGGATGCCCTTCTCCAACTGTTTCTTCAACTAAAGCATCTCGGCAGGCGCCATACGGTATGGCGTCTTAGAAATCGATGCTGCACCCGGCTCTAAATCCACAATAAACTCAACCACTCGGTCTGGCGGCAAACCCGGCAACTCGCCTGGAAAGACGTTAGGATACTCACACACTACCGGAATAGACGAGAGCTCGACTCCCCCTTCTTCCGATCTCAAAGCATAATACCAATAACCCGTGCAACCTCCTCGAAGAAGTCTCACCGCTATCAAAGCGCTGATCAGGAATCTCTGGCTACTCCACTTACGCCCCACAAATGAATGCTCGGTACCATCAGAGGCTAACATCGAAACGGTTCTCGTTCTATAATTCATGATCGCCCCATGACGATCCAGTCAATCCTCACCAAGAATCAGATCATCATCCTTAATATCTACCGCAATCAGATTAGAAGTCCAATCCCTCCCCGCGATACTCACCGAAAAATCTCTAATCTCACGATCCCCCATGATGTTATCCCCACTAGGCAGTTTAACAACAAATGGTTCACACGCAACTAGGCAATCAACATGCAGACGACGCACACAATCCATAGATATGAAAGAATGCGTAGCACCAGAATCGAATAACACTGAAGCAGGATTATCAAGGATGTGAACGGTACCTGTAGCCACCGTCGCGTCGGGATCTCCAGCTCGTCTCATCTCATACACACGGGGCGGAACAGACCCTGCACTAGAAGCTCCCCCTCTAGAAGGTTGCCCACGTCCTCGACCTCTGCCAAAACTCTGTTGGGGCAGAGAAACTGTCGGTGCCTGATTCACGCTCGGTTCTCCCGCTGCTGGAGCTGATATTTGAGTAACTGGTGCCCGAGCTGCATCCATACAATACTTAGCACGATGCCCCATACGTCCGCAAGCAAGACACTGAATCGGGGGCCTGTCATACTCACTCATCATGTGGCCGGGACGACCACAGTTAAAGCAGTTAGGACCACGAACGGAACCAGTAGGAGCAGACTTAGAACCATTTCCTCGCCCAAATGACGGGGACTGATTCCCGAAGACTCGCGAACCAGACTGAGCCTTCGGATACCCGCCAGACTTGCCTCCCAAAAACTGACCGGAGATCTTCTGTTTCTTTCCCTCGGTTGCCGTCTCTGTCGCAGAAAACGACATCGCATAAGCCATTGCCTTGTTTTGATAATCTTTCAGAGTTGTACATCCGAGACCAGACATGTAGTGACGAACCCTAGGCTTCATCCGCATGTCAAAGTGGCGGATCTTATCTAACTCGTCTCGGACCTGGTTTCTCACATAATGAAGTTGTTGGTTGTATTCCTTGATTGCCTGCGAAATCGGAACATCCTAGGGCTTAACCTCAAAGAAGGCTCGGATCCTCCCCTCTTTAACTGGCCACGGACAAAATTCGTCCTCCATCAACTCTCGGAACTCTGCCCACGTGGCTGCCCGGTCACGTGGTTTCACCGCTTGCCACCACGTTGCCGCCTCCTTGGCGAGGAAGTACTGAGTGATGGGTACCTTCCTCTCCTCAGAGCAGTTAGCTGCCTCGAACACTTTCTCCATTTCAAATAACCAACTCTCCCAACCGGAAGGGTCGGAAGCACCATCAAACTGCGGAGGACGCATACGAATCACGTCCTGAAGTAGCTTATCATTGACGGATCTAGTAGGTGGAACCGGGTTGGCATTTGCTTGGCCGACCAAGACGGCCTGAGTCAGTAGCGTCATCTGATTCGCTACTTGCTGTAAAATATTTGCCACCCCGATATTCTCATGAGCATTTCCGGAGCTAGCAGACTGATCCTGCTGGCCTCCGGAACTGGGTGGAACAGTGTTCGACAAGGAAGGCATCACCGAATCAGTTCCCGAGTTATCGGCATGGCCGCCCCACCGGCTGCGCCACGTCCCCTACAGTGTCCGCGACTGCATCTGCGTCCTCTACCAACAGGTATTCTGAAGAAGTAACGGGTAAGTACAGTTCAAACGCAAAATGCAACAAGATACCAAGAAAGGAATTGAACAGAACAATGTAACGAGTCAAGTTAGGAAAAACTTACGAGCACCGGCGTACTGAGATGATGGCGTAGCAGTGATACTGTCAAAAACGACAATCAACTAGACCCAAATACGACAGCCTAGGTATCCATAAACCTAAGCTCTGATACCATATTCTGTAACACCCCCAAGACGATCAGGGCATATTACAGCACTGTGGACCACACACTTTGGTGTAACCAGGCTAACGCACCAAAACGACATATGACAAAAGACATACATCATCGACAATAGCCTTTTCTCAATCCACGACATTTAAATCCAAAGACTGAAATTGACATTACAATGTGACATCAAATCCATTCCCAAAACGGGTACACAAAATTAATAAATTTAAAAAGGAAGTACTCGAGTACTTAAGCAAATGACATAATAAATAAACTCCAGAAACAAAACACCAACGGACAACCACTGAACAGAATCACGCTTGCCCATCATCCTCATACGGCTCGCATGCTCGTTTGCTTCCATGACCTGTACCTGAAATACAAAAGTATTTTCCCCATTTAAGGGGTTAGCGACAACTGCTAGTGCAAGTACAATCCATTTGAACTACCATTCTAATCAGATGAATATATGCGCCAAAAGTCATTTTAGAAATCATTTATATTCTGGAATATTTACGGTGTACAAGCACAAAACACATTTCTCCAACAAAACAATTCAAAGTTAACCGTTGGTACGAGACTCACGACCACCGTACCCCGCAGAGCCCCGTCTGACATCCCTGGGTGGTTAACCATAGTTCGTGATACGCACACTCACGGCAATACGTATCCTTAGAGGCCCCGTCGGACCGTCCCTAGGTGAACATACACATATCCATCCATACAACCACGAAAAGCCATAATTCAAATACTAGAACGCGTAAACAAATGTAAAGTACTTGCCTTTGAGACATCTTCGAAGAATCGGGAAGGAATAACGACTACGAACAATCCGGATGGAAAACGACGGTTCCTAAACGAAGGATTAACATAACTCAGTCCTAACGGACAACAATAATCGAATGGAATACGCCCATAACCCCGATTACAAGCTATGACAATATACGTTCAATCGATACGGGTGAGGTTTTATGCAAAATCTCCCCGAATCGATAAATCGCGGATTAAACTCGATGAAATCAGATTGGGAATCACCCAATAACAACAATTGGTACGGAATAATACAACATACTTGAACAATTCGAGATTAATCAAGCAAAACCCAAAAAGACCCCAAAATTGACAAAGTTAGGGTTCTAAGCCAATTACCTCGGATTCGGACGGTGGAAGATGATTACTTAGAAGATGATATGCTCCTACGATCTCACGGTTATGAAGGATGACGAGGATATGGATTGGAAGTGATGGAATCGCCCTCTATGCGTCGCCCGACGAAGAAAACGAAGAAAGGAAATGAAAATAATGAGTTCTGGCCTCTGCCCGCTTTTCTTAAAACAGCAGGTTGTTACGGGCATAACAGTGGCTGCCTTACGGCCGTAACAAGGCCAACATTACGGCCGTAATGAATGGGGTATTACGGCCGTAACACCCTACTGGACAGCAGTCTAAGAAGCTGCTGTCCGAACTGTCCCGGATGACTCCGAAACTTGGACCTGCTATCGAACCAAAAATATGGTTATGAAGTATGCTCGATGACGAATCCAAGCGTTAAAAGGAAACACAATTCCGATTCCCTGAACGTTCGGAATTCGACGACGAAAGTAAATTTCCCTTAAGTTTAAAGAAATTACAAAACGGCCCAAACGCTCGAAAATCACAATATGACGTCGGATTAACAAACCGAAAATCACAACACGAACAACTCAACCATACGAACTCATGTAAACAAATAAACAACGAAAACGAAAAAGTTTCATGAGAATCGAACGCACATACAGCAAAACACAACATAGAATGGAATTTCGTAAAAATACCTCCGAAACTCGTCCAAATGGAAAAACTCCAAGAATAAAGTAGATTCAAAATGTCGAAACGATTACAAACGAGTCGATAAAAATAGACATGCACCAAAAATAGAAACTGCTAAAAATAGAAAGGTACGGATATTACAGGCACACTCAATATTTGGTGGATTTGGGGTAAATAAGGGGAAATGGATAGGCTAAATCTCACCATGGAAAAGCTCGGCTACGGTCTATTCTACTTAGGTTAGGAAAAACATGTCAAAATTTTTAAAAATGGCATATTTTTCAAAATAAACTAGAAAAATGAGGGCAATAAAGTTCAAGTAAAAATTATATTCCCGTCCCCCCGCTTGAGATGTAAAAAGTCCCTTTTGTACTAAAAATGAAATATAAAAGAGGAGAAAGTAGAATTAGAGCGAGAACTTTCCTGAAATTTGCTCTAAAATGAAAGAAGGGTCACGTAAAGAATTCGTGCCTTCGTCTTGCCTCCATGAGCAAACTCCAATTCCCTGAAATCACGATACTACCACAAGCATAATTCTAAAAAATAAAAAGAAAAACAAAAACGAAAACAAATAAAACCTAACTCACTTTCGTAGGAATCGCGGTTGCATTTAGCGTATGAAACAAGCCTTTTAAACCACTTGGTGTCCCAAGTGGACGAGTGTAGTCTCGTGAGGGTTTACAGTAAACACACCCACAAAGTTCATTTAGTACTAATACAAGGTTATGGTGTGTATATTTTAAAATTTGAGAAACATGTCACAGAGAGTGGTTACGGCGTAAACTCATTACTGAGTTACGCCGTAATTAGTGAAACCTAGAGGTGCATCAGATATGAAGATGGTGGTTACGGCATAACCAAAGGTTCGGGTTACGCCGTAAAGACTGCACAGGATTCCACATTGTCAGCAAAAATGAGCATTACTCGATCCTTCTTGCTCCAATTCCTGAAAAAAATAAAAACAAACACACCAAACCAAACTAAAATATAAAAATGAAAAGGAAAAGGGATAATTCGGGTTGTCTCCCTAAAGAGCACTTTTGTTTATTTTACGGGTCTTCAAGTTAGACTCAAAGCCACGGGTCATCACTTGTGCTCATTAAAACATGACCATTTATAACGTTTGACCATATTTACTTTGGTGAGTTTTCCTCCATTACATTTCTTGAGATGAGGATCACATGTAGGCCAAGCTTGTGTTGTACCTCATGTCATCATTGCCGGTTTACAAAAGTGAATTGTCCAATCAATCTTCTCGTTCAAGCAAGCGCCAAAGAAGTGACTACGGAACCATATTTCTTTAATTACCCTTGCATCTTAGAAGCACCACCAAATTCTTGCTTCTTTCTTTAACTGTCTTAGCTCAAATTTGCCCCCTCCATTACAACGTTCGACTAACGGGTCACATGTTGGAAGGGTCAATTTTGACCCACCTGACATAGTTGTCATTGGCGTACAACAATGAAGCCTTGCTGCCACACTTATCGGACCCCCTTCATCATCCCAAGTTTCAAATGTTAATCTTCTTTATCACTATCATCCCAAAAAGATCCATCACTCTCATAGGAATTGAACTCCTGCTCATATCTTAAACACAAGGGAGTTTTATAATTAAAAAGGTCATCAGAGATTTCAAATATCTCCGAGTGAATGTCTTTTACCACTGTGTCGGATGCATGAACTAGTTATTTCCTTGCTTTTATCACATAAAACATGATTCATTTTAAACACAACCCAATCTTTATTAATTCCTAATGAGATTTCTTTTTCAAAGACTTTAATTCGGGCATGTGATGTAGCAAGGAAAGGCCTTCCTAGGATTAGATGTTCCTTAGGAGTGTTTGCCATATCAATGACAACAAAATCCGCAGGGAATAAAAATCTATCAATCTTAATAATCACATTGTCCACAATCCCAAACGATGTTGCTTTAGTCATATTCGCTATCTCAATTACCAAACTCGTTTTCCTAAGACTAGTCAATCTAAGGGATAAAAATGGCGAGAGTGGCATGACATTAATGTTAGACCCTAAATCGGCTAAAACAAATAAGTCAGAATTACCAATGGCACATGGAAGAGTGAAGCTTTCCGCGTTCTCTTCCTTAATTAGTGGCACAGCTTCAGATTGCTTAGTGTTATCCTACAAAAGAGTGTTTCACAAGATTGATTATGGAAATTTTCGATGGAGTCATTTACCTCGTCATCGGCAAAAACTGCCATCCAGACCCCAACGGATTTGTTTCTTTCTTCCTTACGTTTATGCACATCGTCACTAAGCTTTCCAATCATTGCCTCGAGGTTCTTAAGAGATTCATCATGACTGATGAGGCTTTTGTTAGTGCTATCTTGAAAGTTTTTCAACCATTACTCTTGTTCTTTTTTCAACCATTGGTTCAAATACTTGTCGATTGTCTCATCGAGGCTTGATCTTATCTCCCCGTAGGGACCACGATTGTAGTACCCAGGTGGTCCTACACGGTATCCATTACCATTGTTCCCTTGGAAAGGTCTACCTTCTCCATATTTTACCTCTTCGACCTTTTCAACTTCATCATTCAAAGGGCAGTCTTTGGCTAGATGTGTTCCTCCACAAGTGTCGCATCCCACTTGTATGGCATGTACACTTTCTTTAAGCTTCTTCATTTCCCTGCCAAGATTTTCAAGTTTGTTAGTTATAATGTTTATACCTTCCAAACTTCTACCCGTGCTTCTGCAGCTGCCTCTATCATGCCACTTTTGAGAGTGGTCAGCCATGTCTTAAATAGTATCTAAGGCTTGAACAGGAGTCATCCCAGGGATCGGCCCCTGAGAATCGATCATCTGCCTTGTTGCAATGTTAATCCCCTTGTAGAATATATTAACCATCTGCTGCTTGTTCAAATCATTAGTGGGGCACCTGTATAGAAGATCATTGTACCTATCCCAAGCTTGGTACAATGTCTTGTCAACTTCTTGTCTGAAATTGTGGATCTCCTCTAATTGTTTTGCCGTCTTAGAAGGAGGGCAATAACGTTGAATGAAAGCTTTCTTTAGGAAATTCCACGTGTTGATGGTTCCAGCGGGCAACCTATCAACCCATCTTTTAGCAGCTCTAGTGAGTGTCATCGGAAACATTCAGAGCATAACAGCATCGTGAGAAACACCTGGAATATTGAAGAGGCTGGTGATATATAAGAAATTTTCAACGTGCTCGTAAGCATCTTCATATTTATTTCCAGCGAAGGGTTTTTCACGCAATTCCCTCATAAACTGCGGCTTGATCTCAAATTGGACATCAGCTCCAATTGTCGGCCTAACAAGCCCTGGTCCTTGCTCATCTCGAGTCATTGCAAGGTACTCTTCAAGAGTCAATGTGTCGATGTCTACAAACTCCATGATTCCTGAAACTTAAACGAAATATGAGAAAAATAAAAACAAAAATCAAAAATTAAAAACTTAAACAAAAATCCAATTATAGCTCCCCGACAGCGACGCCAAAAACTTGATGTAGGTTTTACTGACCAGGTCTTAAATTTATAAAGTCTCGATTACCTAAGGTCTACCTAAATGCACTAACGTACAGTGTATCCGGTCGTGTATAGATTAGTAACTGGTAAAACCGAGGTCGTCCCAAGAGCTATGTGTGATGGATTCTATTTAAGTCTAATGTCACATTTTAAACTGGTTTTGAGTTGAAATGATTAATAAAACTAAATAAACAGAAATGAAATAAAAACTGAAAGTATATTAAGTTGTGAGGAGTGGGAGAAAGTGTACTAGCCTAGTTGGTCATCCTATATTGCTATGCCTATGTTTTCTATAAAACTATTTGAATGCTTCAAGTGAGGCGGACAATAGCCACTAGGTTCCTGTGGTCGATTTCCCTAGCCTATCTCCCTATAATCCTGTCGGCTGTCAGGAACCCAAGGCACTAGCCTCTGTAAGTAAGCCGACTACATGCTAGAGTTATCTTTGTGTGGCCCGGCCTCTCGGATCTTAGACCACACATCTAATTACTTAAGTTTATCCAACCCGAAAGGTGGTCCTTTGGTCGATTTGCACACAAGGCAAATGACTAGTTCTTACGGTCAACATTCCCATTTCCCTCGCAACCTAACTACACTAGGGTCCTTTGGTCGATTCGCCTAGCATACCAAGTACAACCGGTTCTTCAAAACTACCGCAACTAGAGTATCTAACGATAAACTAAGCATGCACACACTAGAAGCATTATGAAAAGTACGAAAACATAATCACAACAATATAGAAATCATTACTAGGCTAGCACCAAAGGTGCTTAGCCGATCATGTTATAAAGTACACCCAAATCAATGTTTTGCATAATGAATGAAGACATGAATTCGGAAATGTAAATAAAACAATGAAAACTAAAACTTATTGCGTTATAGGCGCGATCTCTCCCTTGGAAATGCTCCGTATGCTGCTGTAGATTGCCTCTCTCAAACCTCCCTTCGTTCTCTGACATTTGGTGGTGTGAAAGTTGTGTCAAATGCATAATTTAGGGCTGGTATTTATAGGCCCGACATAGCTACGGTGAACCCTATGAGTTGGTTACGCCGTAACTAGTGTTATCGTGAAACGATCTTATCCATTAACATTGGCTACGGTGTAGTTGTGATAATTGGTTACGCCGTAGCTCTTTTAGGGTTTCACTTACGCCGTAATCTTCATGTGTGGTTACGCCATAATCTTGACAAAATCTGGGATCACGTACTGTTCTAAAACTATGCCGTAACTTCAGAGTATGGTTACGGCGTAGCCTTCAGGGCTGTCGAATTCTTCTAAGTCTTCAAATGATTACGGCGTAACGTTATAAGTTGGTTACGCCGTAACTCTTGATAAACGTTGACTTGGTCTTTGTGTTTGAATTCCTAGCTACGGCGTAATTGAGAGTATGAGTTACGCCGTAGCTTTCTTTAGCATACTAAAATGTGCATCTTTTGCAAGTTCTTTCCAATTTCCGCGTCTCTTCAGCTCATATGCTCATTTGTAACCTGGAAACAAAATATAAAGAAATCAAAGCATATATCCTTATAAACAATACAAATAATAAGCATATTAGGGGGAAATTGACACTTAAATATCAGGACTATTTGATGTCATCAAGTATGGTTCCTGTTTAAGTGTTACCCGAGCTTCTTCATCTATATCATCTCATCGGGTACTTACCGTTCAACACGAAAAACCAAACAACAAAACTATTCCCATCCCCATCTCTAATCCGATTTACATACCATACATAAACAAAAGGTATAGTCATTAAGGGTTGTTAGTTTTGTAGTCTTTTATGTTTTAGATTATATATTGTCGTGAATATTATGATGAACTACCTAATCACAAGCTGTATAATCACAAGCTGTATTGCATCAAGTACAACTTCTCATTGCATATAATGGGTTAGAATACTGAGTGTTGTATCATTCCGTTTTTAGCAACGCTTCATTATTCATGTCTCATGAAAACTGTTTATCTACAGAGTGGTATATCTGATGAAGTGGGAAACCAAAGAGATACACATCTGTGAATGGTAAAGTCTACAACAAGCAACTACTCTAAGAGCGCTGGTACCGGTGGCTGGTGGCCCTCGCGACCGGTAGCACGAGTCTATAACACGAGAAGAATAACTTGCGGGTACCTGGTGCTCTAACAAGCCTGAATCTCTCCAACAAATTCAATTAAAAGTACAAAAAAAAAAGTATAGCCATTTTTAGTCACAATAAAAATAAAGTCAAATCTTTGAGTTATGCTTTTAAGATTGATGTACAAAAGGCGTATGACACTGTGAATTGGAAATTTCTTGAGTACTGTCTTAGGGAATTTGGTATACATCCTGTTATGGTTCATTGGATTATGACTTGCATAACTAGGGCTTCCTTTTCTGTTTGTGTCAATGGTAAGACACATGGGTTCTTAGGTCTAATAGGGGGTTAAGGCAGTGTGACCCTATGTTTCCTTACCTTTTTACCCTTGTCATGGAGGTTCTTAATTTGATGATTAAGAGGCAAGTTAGGTTGTACAAAAGGTTCACATATCATTCAGGTTGTAGGAAGCTTAACATTACCAACTTTTGCTTTGCAGATGATTTATTCATGTTATGTCATGGAGACATGGTCTCTGCATCTATTTTGAGAAGAGGTCTTGATGAATTTAGTATGTCTTGTGGCCTTTACCCTAGTATGAATAAGAGTGAAGTATTCTTTTGTAATACTCCTAATGAAGTCAAAGATGAAATCAAACTAGTTATGCCATTTAGAGAAGGTGTTCTGCCCATAAGATACTTAGGGGTGCCTCTTGTGCCTAAAAGGGTTACTTCTATGGATTGTAGAGTATTAATTGAGGTTGTTCAGATTAGAATCAATGATTGTAGAAATAGGTTCCTTTCCTATGCTAGTAGATTATAGTTGATTGCTTAAGTCTTGTCTTCTTTTCAAGTGTATTGGTGTACTGTGTTTATTTGCCTAGGCTTGTTTGCAATACTATTGATAAATTGTGTAAAAGGTTCTTATGGGCTAGTGGCAATAATGCTAATGGTAAGGTGAGTGTGAAGTGGATGGAGGTGTGTAAACCAAAATCTCAGGGTGGGTTGGGTCTTAGACCTTTACATGGTTGGAATAAATAAAGATTCTATGTGGGTTAAATGGGTTAAGATTCATAAGCTAAAGGGGTGTAGTATATGGGATATTGAGTTGAAAAGTGGGCAATCTTGGTGTTGGAAGCAGCTGTCGAGACTTAGAGATAAAATTAAAAAGCTTTGTTAATGTAAAGATTGGGAATGGTAAAAATTGTAGTGTGTGGTTTGATAAGTGGCATAAGAAAGGTCCATTAAATAAGTTTATTGACCATGGTTTGATTTTACCGGCTGGGCTTAGCCTTGATGCCAAAGTTTGTGATTTGATTAATAATGGTGTTTGCGTCTGGCCTAGGAAATGGGAAGGTAGGTTTAATGAGGTTCCTAATATCCCTGTCTAGCTATGATAGTGATATTGAGGATAGGGTGGTCTGGTATAATAAGAAAGGCAAGGAGAAAAAGTTTTGTGCTAGTGAGGTTTGGAAGGCTATGAGGATTGAGTATCCTAGAGTTATTTGGCATAAGCATATCTGGTTTTCCCAATGTATCCCTAGACATGCATTTATCACTTGGGTAGCTGTTAAGGGTAGACTAAAGAATAAAGACAGGTTAGCTAAGTGGGGTTATGCAATTGGAGAATGAGTCTCACATTCACTTGTTCTTTTTTTTTTTGGGGGCTTATTCTAGAAGGCTCTGGGAAAGACTTAAACCTATGGCTTTGTTGAACAACCTTAGTTGTAGTTGGGCAAGTGTTATTTCTAGTATTACTAACAGACCTGCGCTTTGAATAAGATTTGGATTGTCATCCAAAGATTGGTGTTGGTGTTGTCATTTATTTTATGGAAAGAAAGAAATCTAAGGTTTTTCCAGCAGAAAGAGAGATATGTTGATTGTTTGTTTGACCATATTGTTGAAACTGTGAGACTTAAGATTAGGGGACTTACACTGAAACAGACCAATGATGTCATGAAAGCCTCTAGTGTTTGGAATTTACCTATGAGTAAGAATGTGTATCATAAGGATATTGTGAGGGAGTTGAATGGTCTTAATACCTCTAATGGAGAGGGATTTGAATGGTCTTAATACCTCTAATGGAGAGTAACTGTGTTTTTAGTGTGTGGGTTAACCTGTTCCATGTTGGAATTGGTTTTTGGAAATGCAATGAGACTTATGATTGTGATGAGGATGGGTTTGTGTAGATTTTTTGAATATATGGGGTTATAAGGTGGATAGATGGATGGCTAATAAGATTATAGTTAGTGGTCAAACTTGGGATTTCCCTTGTGCTGAGTTGGGTGAGTTTCTGAAAGATAGGACTACCTTAATTTGGCATAAGGATGCATTCCATTGTGTTGACACTGTCTGTGATCATCTGTGGTTTCCTATTAGGATTTTAAGTGACTCTAGCTGGGTTAGTGTGTTGAACTCCACCATGTGCAAGGTTGTTGGCAGACTTGGTGATTTTCATGTGTACAACCTGCAAACTATTTTGGCACCACTCTTATGAGGAGTTTTAGGGGAGAGTTGTACTCTTTTTTCCTACACCAAGATTTTTCCCATTGGGTTTTACTTGGGTAAGTTTTTAAGGAGGCAATCTCCCATGAATTGCTACTCCTCAGTAATGATGATGGATGGTTGGATTGCTTCTATTGGTTGCTGATATTATGGTTCTGCTTATGGATGTGGATGTATGGAATTATGTTGGCTTGATGTATTTCATTTGTATTGCAGTTTGTGTTGTGAGCTTTCAGCCTACTGGGTGAGTTCAGCATATGGTGATGGTTTAGTGTGTATTGATTGGTCTCAGTGTGCACTAATGATTCAGAGTAGGCTGTTTACTCCGGTTGGTTTGTTGCTCTTAGTAATTTCTGATTGTAATTTGAGCTTGGGGATTATCCAATGCCATTAGTTTTTTTTTTTTTGTGCCTTGTGATGGGATATGTCTCACTTTGGATTTTCTTATTTCTTTGCCTTCTGGCCTCTTTCTTAATAAATTTACCTTTAAGGAAAAAAAAAAGAAAAAAAAAAGTCAAATCTTTAAACTATCTTCTCAAGTTTCTTTTAAAAGAACAAGAAAAGAAAAAAATATAGTCTAGAAAAGAGACGAGAAGAGGAAAATAACTTGTCAAATTATGTTGATCTCAAGGTAAAGAAAAGAGATGAAAAAGATGACATGTAATTACAATAATACCCTTATATGTGACATGAAATATTAGTATTGAAATAGAGATATTGTTGCATAAAGAACACTTAAGGGATGTTCATCGGTTCGGTTATCGTTTTGTTCGGTTTATTCGGTTCGGTTTATTTCGGTTAAATTTTTTTTCTAGGTAAAACCGAGAACCGAACTGAACCGAATTCAAATTTGTTTAAACCGAATCGAAAACCAAACCGAATAACAGGAAAACGAACCGAATAACCGAAAACCAAACCGAATAACCCGAATTACATATTTAATTATTTATCTAGATAATTATATATATATTTTTCATCAAAAAAAATTTCAAGCTTAAAAATATTATAATTATAATATGAAAAAGTTTTAATGTCTTTTTTTTGTATATAAATATATAAAAGTTATATATATTTATGTGAATTCGGTTTTCGGTTATTGTGCCATAACCATATCCGAACCGATAAACAAATAACTACTTCAAATCAGTTCAGTTTTGGTAAATTCAGTTCGGTTACAAATTCGGTTCGTGTTTTAATTCGGTTCAGTTTTTGATAAATTTGGTTCGGTTACAAATTCGGTTCGTGTTTTTTCGGTTCAATTCAATTTCTGTTTTAGGTTTATGTGAGTGAAACCCGAATTCTCCACACCCCTACTTAAACAAATCTTAGACAAAGAGAAGTTCAAGGACAACTAGTAACTAAACAGTGTCGTTCATATACAACAAAGAGTAAACGATTAATAATTAATAAACATTGAAGGTGTCATTCATATAAATCTTTTACTATAAATCATAGCCACTTGTTTTGATGGTTAATTCACTATAATAATGACACCATAGACTGTATCCACAACATAGCCAAAAAAAGTTAAAACTGTAGAACAAAGGAAAAAGGGCATTTTGGTCATTGCAAGGTCTGAAATTGCTTTTCTCCTCAAATCCGCCCAGTATTGAACGAAACTTTTGGAACAAAAACTGCTTAAAATCCTAAATGTTTAGCTACAGCCAGCAAGTTGATTAGCAAGAATAATTCAACCAAACAATATCCTAAATGACATATTCAAGACAATATGTTACAGCCAGCAGAGTTGATTCCATACTAAATGACTTCGGTTGTTCGGGACAGACAGCAAAATGACTTCGTTGATTCCATACTAGCGAATGGCCAAAATTTCTCCCTCATAGAAGATCTTTAGATTAGCGGACGAATCGTTTTCCGGATAATAAATGCCTTCCACTGCATGGTACAAGCTCAACACAAACTTTGGAAACTTGCCACGGAAATAGGCCAGCATCCCTTCTTTAGTCTTGCCAACTTTGTTTTTAACTTCTGTGCTCATCTCGCCGTGATGGCCGAACGCTTTCCTCATAATTCGTATAAGGCTGCTCCCTTTATTATAATCATATTTAGATGAAGGATTCGATTTAGCTCTGGCCGCAACCCATTCGTTCAAAAAATCTTCATCTAAGTCTTCATTCCAAGGCCTTGTAAACACTTTGCATACATTGAATGCTTTATCGAATTGATTCGCATAATTCGAGTTTCCCTCTAACCAGTCACTTAATGTGGTGATCAATTGAATGACCTTGTGTGTATCCATGATCCATGGATGTAGCTGCAACGCTTTGATAGTTGGAGGCCTGCACAAGTTGAGTTGGTTATTTGACTTGTTTTAAAAATTATGTTGGTCACTTAATGTGAGGAAAGTCAGTTTGTAAATTCCACCAACACTTAAAAATTATGTTGGTCACTTTGCTAGGCGCCAGACTAATCAGGAAGTGTCCGCCTAACGCGGATAAATTGGCCGTCTAGCTCGATTTTGCAACATTGCTCTTCTCTATTTTATGGTTGGTATATATAATCAGGAATTGCAAATTTCTTAATTGAATGAGCTGGAAATGTGCAATCAAGCCAATCAAAGTAACCAAGTTTGATTTTTGGCTAGCTTGAAACAAAATCAAACTTGGTTATATACCAAACTTGGTTACTTTGGCAAGCTTATTTCAAAAGCAATAGTCGATTCAGAGGTGTTTGGGATAGCTTAATTTTTCCAATTATAAATAAGTACTAATGTAAATAGTGTGGAAACATCGCAATAGTAACGGAAAAATAATACTTTATTAGAAGTAATCTTATAAAATGATTGCGGATCAGATCGTACCCCGTACGGATAAGTTCAAGTATTTGGATTCGATCATTCAGAAGAAAGGTGAGTGTTAAGATGATGTCACGCATCGCATCAGGGCGGGGTGGCTAAGGTGGAGAGCAGCGACAGGGGTCATGTGCGACAAGAAAGTTCCTCTAAAATTGAAGGGTAAATTCTATAGAGCGGCAATCCGACCTGCAATGTTGTATGGCTCTGAATGTTGGGCGATGAAGAAGTCGCTTGAGAGCAAGTTGGAAGTGGCTGAAATGAGTATGTTACGTTGGTCGTGTGGTCGCACAATGTTAGATAGAATTGCAAACGGGGTTTTCAGGAACGCGCTGGTAGTGGCGCCCATTTCAGCGAAAGTTAAGGAAGGGAGATTGAGATGGTTTGGCCACGTCCGCAGGAGGCAGGCATCTGCTCCGGTGAGAAGGGTCGAGAGTTAAATGGTTGTCGGGGAGAGGAGGAGAGGCAGACCGAGGAGGACGTGGGAGGAGCAACTGAGATTAGATTTGAAGGCCTTAAACCTTTCCGAGACCATGACTGTTGATAGGTGCGCTTGGAGGCGCCAGATTAGAGTTGTGGATTCTTTTGTAGGGAGCGATGCTGTAGTTGAGAGCCTCAGTGTTGGGTTGTCTCGGTTAGCTTTGACCTAGAGCATTGCATTTTTACTTTTATTGTATATTTTATCCTATTGTCTTTGCGTGTGGTGTATTTTTGACAGAGAGCTGTGCGCAGAGCCAACCTCTCTTTTATTAGAGCAGCGTTCATCGGGAGTGAAGTAGCCAAATTCCGCTTAGGTAAGTCCCATGTGGATCAAGCCATGGGCTCATGTATGGTTTCCAGCTTTTTCGAATCATATGTTTTCCTTTGTATTTATCACACAAGATTCTGCTGTGCACTAAGCTGGGATCTTCACGGAAACAACCTCCCTACCGTAATAAGTAGGGGCATGGTATGCGTACATCTTACCCTCCCCAGACCCTGCTCTGAGCGGGATATACTGGGTATGTTTGGTTTGGTTTGGTTTTTATAAAATGATTTTTAAAAAGTTTTAAGTAAGATTATAGAGTAATAAAGTAAATTATTTTCATCTCAAAAAAGCACTTTAAAACAAGCGGTTTCTATGCATGTCAAAATCTGCTTTTTTTACTCCAAAATACAAAAAGAAAAAATAAGCAATCCAAAACGCCCCTTAAATCATGTTTCACATTTCATGTCAGTACCAGTAAGGGTGTCCTACTCGTGTTGTACCTGTTACTTGTCACACTTGTCAACCTTTCGATCAAATGACGCAACTCCGCCCTCTTGCACTTATTGAGTTCTTGAGGTTTCACAGCCACTTCATTATTAAATATGTACTCACCATTACTCGAATAGTAAAGCATAAGTTTGCCTAGACTTTGGATGTCTCTGATTGGGGCATACACTGCCATAAATAAACAATAAAAACTGTGAAGATGTTACAATCAGGAAACGTAAAAAAATGTGAAACTGATTGAAATTTGCATAATACTCACCTTTATCACCTTATGTCAAAAAACTTGGCAGGCCTAGCTTTGGTTTATGATTGTACCTCACAAACACATTTTTTGGATTCAGATCACCATGACTAACACCATTGTTATATAATTCATAAACTTCACAAGCTAGATCCCTCAAAAGACTCAATCGAAGTGACGTAATCATATCATCCATGACATACTCTTCAAAATTCCATCTTATTCTTTCGAATGCTAGATAAGCATAATCATCATCTTCTTGCCATCCAAAGAAGCGTATGATACTACAATAATATTGGAAAAGCCTCAACTCTCTTATGTTGTGAATGGTATTGTCTCTCCTCGGAAACCTCATAATCATTGCCGGCGTGCCCTCGTACAAACCGTTCCTTTTATTGTATATCCATAGGTCTTCATTATCATAGTTGATCTTATTTGACTGATAGAGAAGCATCCATTTGAAATCATCAACCGTCCTCCCACCCGGAAGCTTCGTTATGCCAAAACTAGTGCATAAGTTTATAAAGTCAATTAGACTGTGTGCATGATAAACCATGCAAGGGCACTTCGAATTCGGAAAAGTAAGCTCCAACTTTGAAAATTTTAACTCCCACCTAATTGTGGCAAGTTCCGGTGAAGAAAATGTGATGTCATATTGGTGCCTTTTTATCGTTAACCTTTCCTTCTTTTGGTCCGTGCTAATGCTACCGGTTTGATAGTCAAGTTCAAAATGAGAAGTGTTGCACTCGACCTTGATAGTACCAACAGGATAAGCTTCATTAAGTCTTTTTTGAAGATCCTCTTGTAAGCTAAAGGAGATAACCTGTGAAAAAGAGTTGTTAGCCTACCGTCATTTTATGTGTCTAAATTTACTTGTACATAGCAAGTCACATGACATGACTGTAACTTTACGATTTCATCTTTATTTAGTTTTATAGGTTAATTAATTGTTAGGCCTGTCAATGGGTCGGATCTTGATCCAGATCCGATGTGACCTGCCCCATTTATATGACCCAATGGGGAAAAAACTTGATTCATCTAACCCTTTAGAGATCCAATAGGTCGACTGATTTAAGTGGATCAATACTTAGGTCGACCCATGAGCCCAGATTGACCCATTTAAAGCTATAATATGGAAAAAAGTTGTCAGTATTTGTAGTTAACTTTAACATTGAATCTTGAAAGATAATCTAAATTGTAATTCAGAATGACATTATAGTACAAAAAAACAAGCCTATAAACACTTACCGGTGCACCTTATACAATTTCAACATGTATTTTACGTCCTTACTGACCAATTAATTTAGATAAACAAAGTTTTCAAAAGGTCCAAAAGATTATGACAAAATACAATTGTAATTCATATACCTTATACAATTGTAGTTTTACCTTACGGTTACCTCTATCATAATGATAAAGAAGCTTCCTGACTGGATCAAAGTCGATGTAATTATCGACCCCCGTTGCTAAGTACCGAAAGTAGGACGTTACGTTTGTTTTATGTGCCCAGTACACAATATGTGAGAGTTTATCTAGGAGAAAGATTTCTCCATGCTCGTCCAAAATCGCAGCAATTTCTACCCGCTTGTCTAGCCCATGGTAACTGAATGATATAAAAATAGATAGATTAATTAAACTCTTAAATAATAGGCTTTACATATCGGAAACTGGCCGTCCCTAAATAAATGATAAACGAGTTAGAGATTGTAGAAAATTCAGATTTTGTACATGTTTGCCCACATATATAAGCATATATAGCAATTAGCATTGTGCCCCTTTATGAAATTGTGAATTAGAGTTGAACTTGTGACATCAGTCTAATAAGACACAATTCTAAGAAGTATGATGGACTTTGTAATGTTTAAACACAATAGCTGTTTACATGTTATGCTTATATAGGATCGAGTATCTAACCTTGAAGTTACAAAAAACTACAGCTACAACATTGAAACAAAGTTGTTGGAGATTGTTTATTTTTGATGAAAACATCCATACTACCCACCTCTAAGAGTATATGTGTTAGCTAGCTCTTTAAAGATTATAAATAGTTAGATAACATAGAAAAAGCTATTAAGCATAAACACAAATACTTGAGAAATCTGAAGTTGTAAAATTGCTAAAGCCTTAAATAAAAAAAGAGAATTAGAACAAACACAAAAAAATTTCCTCGAGGAACTTCAACCGGAACTGTCATAATATGCAGCAGTGTACCCTAAACCTTTGCGGAGAGTGGGTTTTGTGTCGGGTGGAGATTGAAAGAGCGGCGATTAGGTTTCCTCATTATATATCTAGGGCAAGGTTATTATATACCGAAATTGGACCGGTTTATCGATTTTGAATTTGGGCCGGGTACATGAATCATACTACTAGTTGGGTTCGCATTTGGATTTCCAAAGTTAGTACATATTTTTTGGTTAAGATTTAATTAAAATAATTGTGTACTAATAATTGTTTATTTAAATAAGTGAAAAAAGAAAAAAGGAAAATATATGTGGTCTCAGCACCAGAAAACTTGCGGCAATCGTTGTAGCAAAATGCGAAATCTCTCGCCCCAGGGCCCCCACCCCCAACCCGACAGAGATTGGTGGAGGAATTAAATCATGGTGACTCAACGGCCACTAGGTGGGAGGAACAGCACCTGGTGCCCACAATGAGCTATCCCCCACATTTGAGGGATAAAACTCCCACACTACGGCTGCCATGACTCGAACTCGCGCCTCAGAAGCAATCTGCCACCCGAATTGAAATGCCATGCTGACAAAGACTTAAAACTAATGTTATGCTAAGGAGGGTGTTTTGGTGTCATAGGTAGACCCGGCAAAATAGGCCCAGGCCCGCGGGCCGGGCCAGCCCGCCCGTTTTTGGGCGGGCATTGGGCTGCATATTATTAGCCCAAAAAAACCCGGGCCTTTTTGGCCCGGCCCAGATTTGGCCCGTCCGTAGAGGCCCGGCCCGTGGGCGGCCCGGCCGGCCCATTTTTTTTTTTTTTTAATTTATGTTATGTGTAATTATAATATATAATTTTTTTCCTTGTTTGTTAGATTATAATATATCAATATGTTAATTATTGATGTAATTTTATTTTTTTGGGGACTTTGTGATTATTTGTAGTATCTCGTATCAATAATAATATTATTTTATGATTTTATAAGAAATTAGTAGAGATAAATGATATGATAATCAAATAAAAATATTTGTATATTTGTCTTTTGATTATAGTAGTGTAGTAAATAATGTAATTATCAAATAAAAATAATTGTATATTTATTTATCTGATTGTGATAGTATAGTGAATAATATAATAATTAAGGATCGAAAAATACTTGTATATTTATTTCAGAATTAATATTTCAAAAAAAAGCATGAGGCCACGGGCCTAATAATTTTGGCCCAGGAAAAAACGGGCCTTTTTGGCCCGGCCCAAAAAAGGCCCGCCCGTTTTATGCCCGGCCCGTTTGGGTCGGGCCCGCCCGTTTGCCAGGTCTAGTCATAGGCAAAACTAGTGTCATGGGCAAAACGTGCTCCGATGACACCATTTTTTTTGATCGCACCACAATGTTACTAGCGCTAGCCGTGTCGAACGGTTCGGTTTCGGTTAACCGGACCGAAATTTTCGGTAAACCGGAACCACAATTGACCAAAAATGAGAACCGAGAACCGGACCATATAAAATTTTGGTTAACCGGACCGGTTATTTTCGGTTCTGTTTCGGTTAAATCGACAGAACCGTTTTTTTTTTTGCACGGGTTAAATTATAAATTATAAAATTAATATTTAATACATGTATAATATATTATTATTAATTTTTAACAAAACATAAAATATTTATTAACAATATTAGGGTTTTAAATTTTTAATTTACAAAAATTAAAATAATAAAATATATAAGTATAAAATATAAAAATAATATTTAATTAATATATTATAAAATCGGTTTTCGGTTCGGAACCGTTCGGTTCCGGTTCCGACCGAAAACCGAAAAATTATGTAATAAGGAACCGAAAACCGAACCTTTAACCGATTATACGGCTCCGGTTAATCGGAACCAGCTCGGTTTCGGTTCGGTTTCGGTTCGGTTCCGGTTCTAACGGAGTATCGGGAACCATTTAGACACCCCTAACTAGCGCTCTAAAACTTTTGTTCGACAGAAGAAATAGTAGTTTGTACTTTGTACTAAGTTAAGTTGATGTATGATCGACATATAATTTGTACAAAGATATGACACTTTTCTTACATTAATATGCAAGGTGGAAAAAAAAACCATGAATCGGTAGTCGGATGGTCGCCTCACTTGTAGCTTGTAATCGATTTAGACGGAATTAATTGGTGATTAATCGGATTGTCATTTTTGACAACTTTTGACAAGTTGTGGTTATTTTCCGGCGAGTTTTGGTATTCTCAGCAAGATTTCCATAAAAACACATCTTGTAATAAATATAAACAATGACTATAAATGATTAAAACTAGTTTACGGTGAGTTTTGGGTATTTCCGACAAGATTTTCCAATTTTAGGAAAATTTAACCATTATTGACCGCTGTTGACAATGGTTGACCGCTTTGTTTGATGAATTTACATAAATCGGAATTAATCGCCTAAAAGCGTTAAGCAGCGATTAATCGGCCATATACATTTTTTTCTTTTCTATAGGTCTCGACATTTCTCAAATATTTAAAGCAATTGTAATAGCTGTCACTTTGTCTAAACTGAAAATGACAAAATGAGTGGGCTTCACAACATTTTACTAGTTTTATGAAAGGGTCAACAAACAAATAAAAACAAATAGAAAACGAATAAACCAACAAATAGAACTCAGTGTTATGAAATCGGAATATTATAGAGAGAGAATATAGAGAATGATTCTCAGGTATATTTTTCATTAATAACTGAAGTCCTATTTATAGGAAAACTTCAGATGGCACAATCGTAATTACATATTTACATCAGGGGTATAATAGTCATTCACACTATATAAAAACAAAAGGGTAATTGAAATGTCACTTTCAGAACATTATTATAACACTCCTCGAATGACTATTTACATAAATATCTGTGGTAGTTTGAAGAAAAACCCGATGGGAGAAACTTTCAAACCGTTTGTATTGGAGAACTTGTGGCAATCATATCATGTTGCATCATAATGTTGGTAGGAAATCTCCGTTGGATAAAAACTTGACAATCGGTGATCTCGTAAATTTCTTGCCCCTTATCTCGATAGTTCTTGTATGAATATTCTTGTGCCGTCTCGGTAAAACCTCGTGGGATAAAAGCGAGTGAATCATCATGTATATCATTCGTTGGAGTATCCATGTGTTGCCTCATTAAAACCTTGTCAAGAAACCTGTTGGGAAAAACTTGATCGAAGGAAAAGAGTACAACTACCCCTTCCGTTTTCAAACTTTGAGGAATAATCTTGATCTTTGTAGTGTTCCTCATTATGTCATGAATATGCCTCATTAAAACCTTATTAGGAAAAACCGTGGGAAAAATCCTAATGAAGGAAAAAGAGTACATTATTCATACTAATACGCCATTCCATTGCCTCGTTAAAAACCTTGCTAGGAAAACCCATTGGGACAAAACCTCGATCGAGGGAAAAGAGTGCAACGCGTATTTTATAAATATGCCCCATGCATTTCAATAATCCTCCAGGATTAGTATGAGTATCATCTTCGGTGCAATTTGTAATATCGAACTCATATTCTTTGCGATATATTCCAAATATCTTTTGGAGATTCCATATTTGTTGTGATTAGGTGCCTCGTTAAAAACCTTCTGGGAAAACCCGGTGGGATAAAACATCGATCAAGGAAAAGAGTACAGATATAATTTTCGTTCACAACGTTTTGAGTATCGCACGCACTGATAATATGTTCAAAATCTCCTTACGAGTCACTTTCAGTAAGCCCATATATTTCATTTTATTATAAGGGTATATATTTCAATTTCGATGGATTTCAATATCCTCATTTTCACAAATCATGGATTTTAATATCCTCATTTCCAATATCCATATTTCACAGTCATGGATATCCTCATATCATTTATCGATATCCTCTTTCCAATCATTGATATCCTCATTTTCACAAATCATGGATTTTAATATCCTCATTTCCAATATCCATATTTCAGAGTCATGGATATCCTCATATCATTTATCGATATTCTCTTTCCAATCATTGATATCTTCATTTTATTCATAGCGCTATATTGTGTCGACACCTTTTAATATTTATTTCCCCATGGCAATATAACTTGCCGAGATATCTCATTATCAATCATCCATTGGAATTACACATTGTGGTTATGTCTACATACTTCTCAAAAGTATATGCCTCCTTTTATCATTTGCTTTGATTTATATTCGGGGAATTATTATGTATTTATCAAAGCAGTTGTAGTTGGTATCAAAGATTAATAATCTATCATGCATCTTTGAACTTCATGTTCATATAATTGTGAGGATATAATGTGATGAATTTCGCATATTTCCAACTACCAATACTCCCCCTCATGCTGAGAGATTTCTTGAGCACCAAACACATATGCCAGTATCTCAGTATTCATCTTCAGTCATGGGAGTTTATATATTATGTTCTCGATATTGGCTGGAGGACTTCAAATAGTATGCCAATTGATATCCCACTCGTATGCGCATATCTTGATCCTTTATCGGATCTATAAAAATTTATTTGGGATATATTACTAGCTCAATCTAATATGGAATATATGCTCAAACCGTGAGCAAATCATCTCGTAAATTTCTGATTACGAGTCATATAAACATGTGACTATCTAGTGGATCCATAATATCTAGTAGTTCACATGTAGAGGAAGTGGGCCCATACTCCCCCTTAATATATTCCAAATTTATTAGGGATTCATTCCCAATATTGGCTAGTATTGATATTAATCAAGAACAAATATTTGAAGATGATGTGTCTATATCACCATATAGATATTTTACCGGCATATCACATCATCTTTCGGTGCCATTATTGCACATCATTATCAACATGGAGTCGCTGCTCCCACATGTCATATTATGTTCATTATTCAAATATAGAGCCGTAGTTCATACGCTTCAGACGCGAGTCAAATCTCATACGCGTAATTCCAATCTATAAATAGATTATCATTTTATTCACAAAATTCACCCATATCGAGGGTCTGAATATCATAATGGATTCAATGCTTTCGAATCTTCGTAAATATTATCCATCTCTTCCAGTGAATATCATAAAAAGAATTTATCGAGCTCGACTCGAAAGATTAAGGGTGCTAATGAGAAATGGCATCCCAGAAGATATTCGATGGTTGATCGAAGCACAAGTTCGATTATCTGGCGAATTTTCAAATTCATTTAAGTACATGCCAGGTACAGGTAAGAGTAGTTTTGTAAAGAAACGGAGAGCAAAAAGATTAGGTGGGTGCTATAAATGTGCTCGGTGGATATGTGACACACGATGCAAATCTGTGGGGTTTGTATCCAAAAATCGAGAATAGCATTTATCAAGGATGGATTGAGTAAGGAATCTATGGATCATGATATTCAACAGATTCTTGATGCACATCCGAGTGGATACGTTCATCGTGAACTAATGGCTTTGTGGATACAATTTAAGGATGAACGGGAACGTTATAATCATGAAAAATTAATCTCAAAAGATCCAGTTTGTAAGTCCGTTTTATCAAAGTTGGTATAAGGTAAATAGCAAAATAATACAAGTTGATGAATATTGTTTTCCAATATTTAAATTTCTCAGTTGCCAATCGGTAACGTCATTTTCATTGAAAAATATAATATCATATCTTTCGTTTTCTATTGCAATTTTGTCAAAAGTAATGACTTATCTGCCGCTTCATTTTCAATGAAAATAGTGAAGTCATTTGTCGTTTAGAAAGAAGTTTGTTTTTTAAATTTGGGATCCACAAATCAGAAAATGTATCACTCATAAAAGTATTTTGAAAGTCTATTGTAGAAAGATGGATTTCTCAGAATCCTCATATAGATCTCATCCAATTAAAACTATATGTATTTTAGGTGGATCCAAACTGATAGGTCATATCCAGCATGTAGATATGGCATATCAATTCGTAAAAGAATTAGGAAAGTACAAAATCGATATATTGTATGGTGGGAGTAATCATAGATTTTTGGGTTATCTTTTAGATGCTGCACAAAATGGGAGAATAAGTGTAACAAGTGCCTTACACTTTCCCACAGTCAGAACCAGTAGTATAGGAGGTTCAACTGGGTTGATGCTTCAAGCACAGTCTGTTCATGATAGTTTGATGTATGTGGTGAATAATAGTGATGCCTTTATTGTTCTCCCAGGTGGCTACGGCACACTCAATGAGATATTCAACATCACGTCATGGGCTGAGCGGGACTTCCATACCAAACCTACAGGTTTGTTGAATATTAATAATTTCTTCAGCGATTTGCTTGCCTTTCTGGATCAAGGAGTAGATCACAAGTTTATATCTCAGCCATCACGAGATATAATAATATGTGCTGATACTGTTGCTGATCTACTTATAAAGTTTCAGGCATATATTTCAGTTAAGAATTTGGAAGTCAAAGCTCATCAGCCACAGGCTATTGGTGCCAAACGGAAAAGAAGTTTAGATCATTTAGATCTTTCATTATAAACCCTTATGCCAGGGGGTGGCAGAGTTACGGAGTTTTATACTCTCGAGATGCACCCCTTTTTTTATGGGTTTCATATGTATTTTCTTTTTCGCGTTTCATATTGTCGAGTGTTTACTGCCTTTCAGCTAGTTTCGATATTTCACTTCGACTGTTGTGTGCTTCTTCAGCAATAATAAGACCATCATTTGCTTTTATGCAAATACAATATTTTCACAAATATGTGATATATGTTTCCCCATGAATATTGCCAATCAATATGATTTCAATGATCCTACCATGTGATATAATCAACGTGTGATTTATTGAGCAATTATTTTCCAGTGATATTTTCCATATCACTTGTCAAATGATTCCACCTTGCAGTTTTCATGGGATTTTCTTTAATTAATCGGTGATAGCTTATGGTATCACTTGCTCAATTTTCTCTATTCGTGTTTAATCATAGAGATCGGATATTATATCCATCAATTGCTTCTTCTTCGAGAGCGGGATTTGAATCATTGATCAACTACTTCTTCAGAGTAGAATTTATTTCTTTCAACTGCTTCTTCAGAGCAGGAAATCGATCAACTACTTCTCCAGAGTAGGATTTATTTTTATCAACTACGTCTTCAGAGCAGGATTTATATAATCGATCAACTACTTCTCCAGAGTAGGATTTATTTCTTTCAACTGCTTCTTCAGAGCAGGAAATCGATCAACTACTTCTCCAGAGTAGGATTTATTTTTATCAACTACTTCTTCAGAGCAGGATTTAGATAATCGATCAACTACTTCTCCAGAGTAGGATTTATTTCTTTCAACTGCTTCTTGAGCAGAAATCGATCAACTACTTCTCCAGAGTAGGATTTATTTTATTAACTGCTTCTTCTTTGAGAGCAGGATTTATGAACCATTCATGTGGTATAACCAACCACGATGGTGATATATAATATATAAATTGCGTACATGTAAAACCATCCATCTTGTGATAATTGAACTCATCACATGGGAGGTATTATAATTATATAAAATAAACGCAATAAATATGTGGTTTTAAACCGCCACTTTGAGATAAGTAAGAGACATAATTTAAACTGCAAAATAATTAACTGCTTCTACCAGAGCAGGATCGTCCAATCAATTCCGAAAAATAGTCATCGTCAAGGTATATGTCGAAATATCGACTGCCGTTAATAGCAAGTATAATGGTATGTATTCATAAATTTTTGCGGTTTCCGGGGTTGGATATTATTTCGTACGTTGTAATAAATTTAATAATGACATATATGAAAAGAGTTAATACCCTATATCAATATTAATGTCAAATTGAAGCTCTCGTGAAATGGGTCATGGTAGTATCAAGAAAAATCAATTCTGATAGCATATGTATCTTATATGTAAGAAAAACGAACGTATGATTTAATAAATTAAAAGAATATTTTATTCTTTTATTATTTTATTAATTTATATTTTATATTTCACCTTGAACCAGTGCTACTGTCACAATTTGTATTGCCGCGGTCAACTTCCCCTTTTTTTTTTTAATATATTTTTTTTATTATTTCTTTTCTTTTTGTTTTTCCTCCGTCAACCATCCATTTTTTTTTGTTTGTTCGTTTTTGTTTTTAACTTTCATCAGCAGGTCTTCTTCCTCCTGTTCTGTTCTTCACTTTCGATCACTTTTTTTTTTTTTTTTTTTATATTCAGCAATATACATATATCACATATATTAACATATAGATGGAGAGTACCTCAGGGATGACCAAAGCAGATCCTGTTCTCTTATCTCCTTGATTTTTCCGGGCTTAGGGGACGCCAGCAGCCTCAAGCACTTCTTGGGCTTGGACGGATCCTTGAGATCCGAATCGAACGCGTTCCGAGTACTCATTTCCAAGCTGTCCTCAGGCGACATCGTGAGACGGAAAAATCGGGTTCTGGGTAACTGGTGAAGGGTATCGGGTTTCGGTGACGAACTGGACACGGCGGCTGAATTTGGAGAACCATGAATTCAAGATCAGTGCCGAAGAGCTTCTCAGTAACATTCTTCTTCTTCTTGTCCTCCCTTTATGACTTATTATCTTTTTCTTTATATTTCTATAGTTTTCCTCCTCCCTCTAGTTGGTGAGTTTTTTTTTTTTTTTTTTTTTTCGGATTCAGAAAGTAGATCATGGATCTTAGGTTGAGAACTAGATGGAGGGTTCTGATCTTCATTTTTTTTTTTCTCCTCCTGCTTAGATATAAGAGAGGCTGTGATTTGGTCTGAGAATTTTTTTCATTTTGCTTTTTTATCTTCAGACCAAAATAGTGGTAGTTCGTTAAAGAATCCTGATGTTGAACATGGCAATGAAATCTTTTGGGATGGAATTCATAATTTGAGAGTTTTGGTTTTGTATAGATTTTGAGGTTCGGTCGTAATAATTTGATTTCTGATACAGAGGATCATCTATAAGATGCAACTGTAGAGCATACTCTCGTCATATACTCAAATGGCTAGAGTCGTGCTGATAACGTGTTATGAAATCGGAATATTATAGAGAGAGAATAGAGAGAGAATATAGAGAATGATTCTCAGGTATATTTTTCATTAATAACTGAAGTCCTATTTATAGGAAAACTTCAGATGGCACAATCGTAATTACATATTTACATCAGGGGTATAATAGTCATTCACACTAGATAAAAACAAAAGGGTAATTGAAATGTCACTTTCAAGGCTTATTATAACACTCAGGTCATATTGGATTGTTTGCAACACTTTTAACCACATATTCGTTATTTAACCAATTATATATATATATATATATACACACAGTATATGACGGGGCACCTTCCCATCCAAAGCTATTCCGTTCCAGAAAAAAATATAAGTGTAGGGTATCTACCCGGAATACATAAAATTACACAACAAAGCAGTAAACGAATTACAAATAAAGTTCCTATGTTTACGGGGCTTAAGGATTACACAACGAATTTAATAACACCGAATTACACAGAGGAAACATGAATTAACTGTAAATAAACGAACAAAAAAACAGAAAATTAAGGTCGAAGAAATGTGACCAAACAGATCACTTAAGATCTGAAAGAACGAGACGCGAAGGTGGTGATTTTCAGACACACAGTTGGCTCAGTCCTCCGCTCTCGTGTACCCACGTCCAGGGCTCAAAACGTCGGCCTCTAGCAGTCCGATTCGAGCCAAAATCCCAGGCGGTTTCAATGAATCACTCAGAATCAGCACCCAGAAACCCCAAAAGCCCAGAACTCCTTTCCCAAAACCCTCGGACAAAAAGATTCACTCAGAAATCAAGGTATTTCACAAAGAATATTTTTTGCCTCAAGAACACTCTCAATTTCTCGGTCGTTTTCAGTCGTACTCACCTCAGAATGGATCCCAAAATATATAGGGGTGAAAGTCGCAACCCAAGTCTCGGTCGCCCTAGGATGTAGCAACCGTTCTTATCATTGGATTGATAAGGGTTGCTTACAAATCGGAAACCGATCGGAAAATGTCAAGGGAAGTGAGAAACAGAAGCGAGAGAAACGGGAGAGGTAGGTGAGAGCGGCACCGACAGGAAAGAGAGGAAGTGATTAGGGTTTGGGGTAGAAGGGGGCTTTAAATCATCAAATGGACGGGTGGGATACATCCCACAAAGAGACGGTCCAGATTGATCCAGGGTTTTATTATGAAACCGGGCCTGGGCTTGGCATTAACGGACTGGGCTGCCCAAATATTTGTTTTGGGCCCAGTCAAAAAATTTATTTCATTTGGGCCTTAACCAACAAATCTCCACCCGGACCAAATGAGCCATCGGGGTACACTATTTTGAGAGGGAGGTCATCATCGCCGAACGTCACACCACCTGCACAACACACAAAGTTAGTACAAGTATAAAGACATAAACGATCACTAAGAAAGAAAACTATGAATCACAAAGAAAACTAGAAGAGCTATCACAAAGATAGCAAACTGGAAGACTAGAGTGTCTTCAGTTAAGGGAGTCGATATTTAGTATCGACTTGCAAGATCTGATTTTCTCGATCGGTAGGCACTTCGTGCCCATATCTGTAGGATTAGAATGGGACGGGATTTTCTTCAAATCAATTATGCCCTTTTCCACTATATCACGGATGAAGTGTCGCCTGACGTCAATATGCTTTGTACAATCATGGAAAAGAGGATTTCTGCACAAATATATGTTAGATTGACTGTCAGAAAAGACCACGACATTATCACGAAGAACACCAATTTCAGTAAGTAAACCTTTCAACCAAATAGCCTCTTTAAAGGCTTCAGTGGTGGCAATATATTCAGCTTCAGTAGTAGACAGTGTAACTATATGTTGAAGTTGAGATTTCCATGAAATGCACGAGCCACACAAGGTAAACACATATGAAGTTGTGGACTTACATTCATCCCGGTCATTGGCATAATTAGAATCAACATAACCTTTTAGGTTGACCCCATCATCAGATTTAGAGAAAATAAGACCATCAGAAACGGAATTTTTCAAGTACCGCAGTAACCACTTAAGGGCCTCCCAATGAGGTTTTCCTGGATTAGCCATATACCTACTTAAACAACTCACAGCATAAGCAATATATGGTCTAGTACTAACCATAAGGTACATGACAGATCTAATAGCATTAGCATACGGGACAGATCTCATTTCACGAATTTCAGATTCAGTTTTAGGCGACTGAGTTTTGGATAATAAGAAATGAGAAGTCAACGGCACACTAGCAATTTTAGCATCAGTCATTGAAAATTTTTCAAGAATTTTACCAATGTAAGAGGACTGATTTAGAAATAAAATGCCTTTAGATCTGTCCCGAATGATATTCATGCCCAATATCCTTTTACCATCCCCCAAATACTTCATGTCAAATTGTTCACCTAAGCAACTTTGAACATGATCAATAGATTTAATGCACGAACTGATCAAGAGCATATCATCTACATAAATAAGTAAGAACATAGGAACACCACAGTCATCCTTGAAATAAAGGCATGGATCATATGCACTACGACGGAATTTCAAGGATAGCATGCAATCATTGAATTTTTTGTTCCATTCTCTAGGGGATTGCTTTAAGCCATATAGGGTTTTATTGAGCAAGCACACATGATCTGGATGGTTACTATCTATAAAACCTTCCGGTTGTTTCATGTAGATAGTTTCTTTCAATTCACCATGCAAAAATGCCGTTTTAACATCTAATTTTTTCATCTCCCAATTATGATGTGCAACTAATGCAAGCATGATGCGAACAGTGGTGAATTTAACTACTGGTGCAAAAATCTCGGTATAGTCAATACCTTCTCGTTGAGTAAAACCTTTAGCTACTAACCTTGCTTTGAATCTGACGTTATCCTCATCCTTTTTGACTTTAAACAACCACTTACAATCAATCAAAGAACAATTTCTAGGTTTTGGAACAAGTTTCCAAGTATCATTCGCATGCAAGGATGTCATTTCTTCATTCATTGCACTTAGCCATTCATTTGATTTGTCAGATAACAAAGCATCATTGTAAGTTTTAGGTTCATTCCCATCAAGCATATCAAACACATTGAAAGCAAGAGAAGCCATATGGAAATCATCTAAGTGTATGGGTCTTCTAACATTCCTTCTAGGCCTATCTCTAGTTAATTGATAATCAGAAAAGTCAGGAACAGATTCAGATTCATCCCCATTTTCAGAGTGATTATCAGGTTGAGCATTAGAGGATTCGGGATTTTCCATATTATCAGATTCAGCAGGTAACTCATTATCACTAAGATGATCCACCCTAATCTGAACAGGGTAGGGAGAATTTTCAGCAGCTAACACAGGAGCAGGTAAAGGATTATCAAGACAAGGAAATTCAGTTTCATTAAAGACCACATCCCTGCTAGTAATCACCTTCAATCCGGGTTCAGATCTGACCCATAAATGATAACCCTTAATACCATCAGGATATCCAATAAAAACACATCTCAAGGATCTGCGTTCAAGTTTATCAACATTTTGATGCACATAAGCAGCACAACCAAACACACGAATGTTTGAAAAATCAATAGTATGACCCGACCACACAGACTCAGGATAATTACCATTTAATGGTACAGAAGGTGATCTATTGATAAGATAGGCAGCAATTAAAAGAGCCTCACCCCAAAAACTTTTGGACAACCCAGAAGTGGCGCGCATGGCCTTAACCTTTGCAAGGAGGGTTCGGTTCATTCGCTCAGCCACCCCGTTCTGTTGAGGGGTATAAGGGACTGTCTTATGCCTAAGGATAACATTTTCAGAACACATAGTATCAAACTGAGTATTGCAAAATTCAAGGCCGTTATCGGTCCTTATCTTTTTTATCCATTTTCCGGTTTGATTTTCCACCAAATTTTTCCAAGTTTGAAATTTTTCAAACACATCAGATTTCAGTTTGAGTAAAAATACGAAAACTTTCCTCGAGTAATCATCAATAATGGACAAGAAATACCGGTTTCTGCCATGGGTCGTAACACTGGCAGGACCCCAAACATCAGCATGAACATAATCAAGCACATTGGAACTTTTACCAGATTTCTTAAAAATGGGGTCAGGGGAATCGGGAGATTTTGGAAATTGAGTTTTATGTTGTTTGTCATACATGCAGGAGTAACAGAAAGACAACTTAGAGATTTTATCCTTTCCAAAACACTTTTGTTTATGCAAGATATCTAATCCTTTCATGCTCATGTGTCCTAACCTATTATGCCACAATTCGGTTTTATCCGCACAAACCAGGTTAGAACATGCAACAGTTTCAGTTTGGCAATTGTATAAATTAAATTTCCGGATTCCTTTAAACAACATTAAGGAACCTCTGCAAATTTTCATGTAACCATTCCCCCAACAACCCCTGAGGCCCTCATCTTCCAAAGTAGTACAAGATATCAGATTATGAGAAAAATCAGGAATATGTCTGACATTTTTTAGAGTAAACTGGGTACCATCAGCAAATTTCAAACACACATTTCCTACTCCGGCCACAACCCGTTTCACTTTATCAGGCATATAAACATACCGATCACCAAGATTAGTATAACTCGTAAAATGCTGTTTATAAGGTGTCAGATGATGAGTGCATCCAGAATCCAGCAACCATTTGTTTTCACACAGACCAGAAAGCACAGAATTCACAGAGGGACGCAAATCATCAATAACCATAAAGACATCGCCCACAGTCAAATTAGCCTGATCATTTTGCAAGTTCTTTTTAGGCTTGGTACATTCTTGTATATAATGACCAGATTCACCACAGTTATAGCAGTTGCGATTCTTAGGCCGGAACTTAGTTTTGTCCTTCCATTGCCCCTTTTTCTTATTAGACTTCTCAGAATCAGTTTTGATAATCGGTTTCTTTTTAAGGTGATGCTTAGACCTTACAAAATTGACATCAGACACCGGTTTAGAAACCTTATTAATTTTAAAGTCTAATTCCTTACTCTTTAAGCCACTTATAACAGTGTCTAAAGTAACAGAATCCCTCCCATATTTGATAGCAGATTTCACATCATTATAAGCATCAGGGATAGCATTCAAGAGCACAATAGGGGAATAATCATCAATGTTTTTATCACCCGTTTGTTTTATATCTTGTACTAACTTTGTAAAGGCATCAAGATTACCATCAATATCTTTATTCAAATCCAGCTTATAGCGAAAAAACTTTTCGAGAAGGAATAATTTATTCGGCAAAGATGTTTCAGTAAACGTTTCCTCAAGTTTATCCCAAAGCTGTTTAGCATTATCAGTTTTGCCTATTCGTCTAATCACAGAATCAGACAAGTTCAAGATTATAGATGAATGAGCAAACTCAATCAATTCCTCACGTTTCTCAGGAGTCACATTAGACTGAAAAGTACCTTCAATGGCCTTAAAACATTTTTGTTGGACAAGTATCGATTTCATTTTCTGTTGCCAAATTATAAAATCTCCTTTGCCGTCAAAAGGTGTCATTGTAAATGAAGTAAGAGAACCCATTTTAGTATTTGTAAAAATCACACAAGATTTAAAATACCAGCACAAGGTACTATTAATACTGTAAAAGCTGAGATGACAGTTAAATATCATGCAGATATCACAAAGACCAAAATCACACCAGATTTTAAAATAAAATGAGCTGGAATCGAATATCGGTATCACGCAGATATCACAAAGACCAAGATCACACCAGATTTTAAAATAAAATGAGCTGGAATCGAATCCCGGAGCCCCCACAAGATCCGAGGAACACTTACGGTCCAGGCAAGGGGGTTTGATATGCTCGGAGATTACAACTGCAACAGTCTCAACACAAAACCAGTATAACGAAGCGGTCACAAAGACAGTACGACAGACGGAAGCAGTAGGAGTAAACAAATTACTTCGAAGGGGTAAAAAACTACCAATCACACAGAATAGTAAGAAAGTGCAGTAAAGTAGAGGAAGCAATACCTGAGCGGATCCCTCGGCCGGAATCCGTATGCCCTTCCGAATAGAAACCCCTTTTAGAGGCTCTGATACCACTGTAGGGTATCTATCCAGAATACGTAAAATTACACAACAAAGCAGTAAATGAATTACAAATAAAGTTCCTATGGTTACGGGGCTTAAGGATTACACAACGAATTTAATAACACCGAATTACACAAAGGAAACACGAATTAACTGTAAATAAACGAACAAAAAAACAGAAAATTAAGGTCGAAGAAATCTGACCAAACAGATCACTTAAGATCTGAAAGAACGAAACGCGAAGGTGGTGATTTTCAGACACAGAGTCGGCTCAGTCCTCCGCTCTCGTGTACCTACGTCCAGGGCTCCAAACGCCGGCCTCCAGCAGTCTGATTCGAGCCAAAATCCCAGGCGGTTTCAATGAATCACACAGAATCAGCACCCAAAAATCCCAAAAGCCCAGAACTCCTTTCCCAAAACCCTCGGACAAAAAGATTCACTCAGAAATCAAGGTATTTTACAAAGAATATTTTTTGCCTCAAGAACACTCTCAATTTCTCGGTCGTTTTCAGTCGTACTCACCTCAGAATGGATCCCAAAATATATAGGGGTGAAAGTCGCAACCCAAGTCTCAGTCGCCTGAGGATGTAGCAACCGTTCTTATCATTGGATTGATAAGGGTTGCTTACAAATCGGAAACCGATCGGAAAATGTCAAGGGAGGTGAGAAACATAAGCGAGAGAAACGGGAGAGGTAGGTGAGAGCGGCGCCGACAGGAAAGAGAGGAAGTGATTAGGGTTTGGGGTAGGGGGCTTTAAATCAGCAAATGGACGGGTGGGATACATCCCACAAAGAGACGGTCCAGATTGATCCAGGGTTTTATTATGAAACCGGGCCTGGGCTTGGCATTAACGGACTGGGCTGCCCAAATATTTATTTTGGGCCCAGTCAAAAAATTTATTTCATTTGGGCCTTAACCAACAATAAGAATTGATACACTTTGTTGTGTCTTTTCTATTGGTTGCCCTTTGTAAGTGGGCAACATGTCAACAATCCACTGGGTGTCAAAATAATTCATTCTCTGCTACTGTTCATAGGCATGGCAACGGGGCGGGGATGGGGCGGGGATCGCCATTCCCGGCCTCGGCCCCGGTTTGTTAAACACTCCCTCGGCCCCGGCCCCGGCCCCGCCCCGGTTTGTGATACCCTCCCCCGGCCCCGGTCAAACCCCGGTCAACCCCCGGGTAATGCTCGATTTAATATAAAATATATATTTTTTTAATATATATATATATATATATTTAATAAATATATAGTTTTTTTTTAATATATAGATATATATAAATTTAGTAAAATATATAATTTTTTTAATATATATATATATCTGGTCCTGAAGGCGGGGGACCCCATCCCACCCTGACCGTTCCCGGTTTTTTGAAATGGAGAATCCCCGGCCCCGGCCCCGGTACCCGGTTTCACGGGGAATCCCCGGCCCCGGTCGGGTCGGGTGGAGCGGGTTTCGGGGCGGGGCGGGTCAAATTGCCATGCCTAACTGTTCACACCCCGTCCCGTTTGAGCAATGTTTAGACCACTGTAGCAGGTGTAACTCAACTGTTTAGACCACTGTAACTCAACCCCCATCGTACAGGTCTACTGTACATGCACTACACTGCATTAAATGATGAGTGGTCACGGAAAGGCACGGCAAGGGATCCTTGTGGCACGGGAACATCGCCGCCTCCCCTCCCATCACGCGCGGGATGCTTTACGTGGGTGAAAGTTTCACGCACGGGATGATTTTTTTTTTTGAACGTTGCAAAGGAAGTGAGTGATGAATTAATGATTAGAGATAAAAAGGAAGTGAGTGAAGGGTGAGTGAAGTGTTGCCTCTAAAAATATGGGTGATTGATGGAAAAAGTGGGTGAATGATGTGGCATAATGGGAGAGATTGGTTGGGAGTGAGTGACGGGAGACACAATCGGTGAACCACTCCCTACCCCCCCTTATCCTCCTCTCCCACATATTCCAGATCCCTCCGGAATCCACAAAACACACCTAAAACACACACCCACAAATGATCGGATCATCAAAAACACACTGATCATCCAAAGCAAAATCAATATGTGGAAAAATCACGGGGCAACCAAATATTCAGTTTCAAGATCAAAGCATTCAGTTTCAATATCATTAATGGTTAGTTGATTTTTAATTTTTTAAGCGAAGAAGAAGAAAAGGATCTTCAATTTGGTTTTTTCTTTAATTCAGTTTGTTATATTTATTGTTTAACTAGTTCTTTCACCCGTGCATTGCACGGGAAGTTATATTTATCAAATTATAAATAAATAAAATATTAGAACAAAAAAAATAAAAATTCTATAATAATTTCAACATCCAATCCCCTGCTTTTTTAATGAAAATTACAATTTGTTAAAAATGAAAAAAAAAATCAAATAATGGCTATCAATTTACCATCATTCATATCGTCTCCACAAATTTAATTAATATTTCCAACTGACAAGACATAATAAGCTGATTCTGTAATACCCGGTTGTAATTAAGTAATTATCATTTAGTATTTATCATTCAGTAATTTCACGCATTAATGATCATTTGTCACTCATATTCAATCATGGTATTCACCGTTCAGAGTAATTGTATCGTGTATCAATCGTCGTTCATCACTAATCTAATTGGAGTTCCGTGTCGTGTTTATCATCATTGTCATTTTCATTGTGGGCTGTGCGTGAGGAGTAGCGCATGCTACGTACTCTTTCTAGCGTGCGCTAATTGAGTACAGGTAGCGCACGCTACCACTCAGCATTAGCGCACGCTAATGTTACCCTGGCTGCAGTCCATAAGGTACTGGACTGCAGGTGAGTTATAAGTAGCGCACGCTACGAGTGGTAAGTAGCGCGCGCTAGTGGGTTGTAGTAGCGCACGCTAATAATTGCTGTAGCGCGTGATGAGTCGATTTTTGATCGTCTCATTCTGTTCTATCGAGTCGCACTTTCATTTGTTTTCGAGTGTTTTTGCCCTTTTTACGCGTGGTATGTTGTGTTTTTGTTTTGAAGGTATCCGGACGAAGATTGTGGTGAAATATGCGCTTTTATGGCCAATGTTGGAGTTTATGACGATCAAGAGCGCGAACGGGGCCTAAAACGACGAAAGATTTAAGCAATATCGGTCGAATCTCATAAATACCAGAATCTCCACTCCGAATTGAGATGTATTCTCCTTTGATATAAATTCCTCGTGAAATTAGCTTCGAAACGGTATATCATATGCTAAAATCCGAGGTGAATTGATACAAGAACGAAGGATCATGCCGAAGAAGACCAAAACCGGACTAAGTGCACTGTGCAACGGACTAAGTGCACTGTGCAACCGGACTAGGCTGCACCGGACTAGGCTGCGACATGCGCTCGGCTGCATCAGGTAACTCGGCCGTGCCATGGGACACGGCCGGGTCTCATTCCAGCAAGAACGGTACTTTCCGGATGAGAAGGACTCGACCGTGCCTTTTGGGGCACGGCCGAGTCGCTTTCGGCCATTTCGCCTATCCCGCACAGTACAACACGGCCGTGCCATGGGACACGGGCCGTGCCACTTTTTGGTTCATGTCACTTTCCTTGACATCTTTGCATATTTTAAGCCTTTGTCTTGATTTTTTGGCTATAAAACAAAGTGGAGTGACCCCTTGAGAGATGTACTTGTCTTGTGAAGAAGATATTTTGTGGAAAAACACAAGATTAGGGGAGGAAAACACCAAAAGAGTGGGAAAGAAAGAGATTTTCATCATCTTCCTTGTGTGTTCTTGGAGTGAGAAAAATACTTGAGTGAGATATAATAATTCCTTGTATAAATTTGTTGTGAGTTCTTGTAAGAAGATCATCAAACCTTCATCGGGAATTCGATTTCGGCATTTACAAGGGAAGTTTTTACCATGTTTTGTTCTTCAATTTCCATTATTATTGTTGAATTAATCATGTGTGGCTAAACACTTCATATGGGTTTTTAGATATAGCCACACACATGTTTTTGATTGTTAGTTCCTTTTGATTTTCCGGATAAAGTTTGGGATTATTCCTCTTGTTCGTTCTTCGTTTAAGAACTTTTGAATTAGATCATCAAACCTTTTTCATTGTTGTTATTATTATTCGAATTGAGGGTTTTTATCGGTGTTCGCCATCAAACGACCGAAAGAAACGATTGTGAATGTTCTCGGGCTTTTCGCGATCTTTTAACGATTTACCTCATCAAAAGTAGTCGGTTAATTGATTGTTAGCTAGGGTTTCGTCCCCATCAAAAGAGTATCCCTTAATTTTCGTTGAGAACAATCGTGATTTTAGAATTTCCGCCATCAAACGGATTTCTTTTAATCGTGAGCAATCGATAATTCCTAACCTTATTTATTTGAGTATCGGAACTAATAATTGATTACATGTGTGTCGGTGACTCTAAATTCCCATATTAATCTCATTATTGTTATCTCTCATTTATCCGACCATCAAATTGGTGTTGCTATCACTTAGTTCAATTTAAATTTTGTGCATTAGTAATTGCAATCATAATCAACGAATGATGTATTTTAATTTAATTTATTTTTGTTCATTCGACTATTTGCCGAACATCATCGAATTTTAAACCGTTTCCAATTCCTCGTGAGATCGACCTCGGAGTTACTTGCCGCTCACTACAAGAGCGATTCGTACACTTGCGAGTATTTAATTTGAATCCATCAAGTTTTTGGCGCCGTTCTTGAAGTGATTGGCGTTTGATTTTTGATCTTGTTTTAATAATAGTTGAATTGTTTTTCTTGATTATTTTTCCGTTTTCATTATTTTCGATAAAGTCTAAAAATTCGCTCTAATTTCTCTTGTTTATGCTTGGTAGGAGATCGTTGGGAAACCCGATTCTTCCACCCATAGATGAGGTTCAAAGAATTAGAGCACCAAAAATAATAGCGCAATCATCAATGGCAAACGACGAGAATAACCCAGATCTTGAAGAGCACCAATTGCTTGAGAGGGAAAACATTCGTCAACCAAGATTTCCGAGATATGATAATGATTGGCTCAATCAAGGGATGCCCGAAGCTCAACAAGGGAGATACTTCTATCCGAGACAACCACCCGTTGGAGTGCAATATGGAGCGAATTATTATCCCGGACCTCGATATGGGATGGAGGCGAACTATAACATGCCGCAACAACCTCCGGTCGAACATCTTATGAGGGACTATGCAAAGCCCGTAGTGAACACCGCCATTTCATGCATCCAATTAGCACCGGCCGCAAGGAACTACCACATAAGCGGATTTCACATCGAGCAATTGCCCTCATTTCACGGATTAGCACGAGAGGATCCGTTATCATTCATTCGAGATTTCTATGTGGCGATTGATAACTTCCCATTGAACGGGTTGAGCGAGGATCAACTACGAATGAAGTGTTTCCCTAATACACTCAAGGACGGGGCGAAACAATGGTTGATGACTTTGGCGCCCGGATCGTTAAGAACATGGGATGAAGTTTACGATAAATTCATTACCAAGTACTTCTCCCATTCAAAGACTACACAATTGAGAGCCCAAATCTCAACATTCGGACAACAAGACGGAGAGGCATTTCATGAAGCATGGGACCGATTCAAGATGCTCCTCATTCAATGCCCACACCATCACTATCCGCTTCAACTACTTAATCAATTCTTCTATGATGGGTTGACACAATATTGCCAAGGAGCGGTAGATAACGCCGCCGGTGGTTCGTTTTGGGGGTTAACGGAGAGACAAGCTTATGACGTATTTGAATTATTGGGGGCTAATTCTCAACAAAAAATTGTGCGTGTTCATAGAGGAGTTGTGAACCAAGTAAGCGAGAAGGACGAGATGCAATCTAAAATCGATGAGTTAATGAAGGAACTAAGACAACTCAAGATTCAAAATAAATCTTCGAGCTCACGAGTTTGCGAAATTTGTTGGGGACCCGGACATCATGCTAATTCTTGCCCTTATATTTTTCCGGAGAACAAACCGAACAAGTTAATTGGGCTATGGGACAAAGCACGGAAGGCCCGAGTGGGAGGAGAGGAGGAATAATTATGGCGGAAACGCAAGAAATGCACCTCTCCCAAATACTTATCACGATGGCATACGACGCAAATGTCCAAACTCAATACAACGGAGGAAACCGAGCCCAACAACCAACGCGAAGTGAACCACCTCCACAACAAAGGGACTCTCTTGAGGAGAGTATTGCGGCATTCATTAAGGAGGGCAAGGAAAACCGAGAGGAGAACAATAAAAGGTTTGAATCTTTAGAAGTTTCGATGAAGAAAATGGAGATTCAAATTGGGCAACTTGCTACCGAGGCATGCAAACAAGAAACGGGTAAACTACCAAGTGAACCCGAGCAAGTTCAAGCTATTACCACCATCCGAAGTGGTAAAGTGATAAATAAAGAGATAATTTCCGAGCGAAAGAGAAGGGCGGTGAGAAAGAAGAATTGCCGAGTCAATCGGAGAAATCTATGGTGATTGAAGAGGATGAGTCGAACGATGAAGAAATCCGAGTAACTGCTACTCAATCTTGCGAGACTCAAATTCCTTGGGACAAATCTAAAGATCTAATCGAGAAGCCAATTGAAGAGAATAAGAGCAAACCACCAACTCAATGCATCAAAAGGAGGACCTAGAAAGCTTTGATATGGAAGTCCTTTTCGTGGAGAAAGAAGTTCCCGTTGTGAACTTAGGAGCGAGTATTAATTTAACACAAAAATCAATATACTCGCCACTAGATTTGGGGGAGGTGATAGCCCCGATGGATTTTGTGATACCAAACATAGAAGAAACATCACCAACAAAAATCACGTCACTTACGATGATACTGAAAATTGAAATGGTGACAAAAGCGCTCACAATGGAAATCCACGGAACCACTCTCCACATCCTTACAAAGGAAAACGAGCGAAAAATGACGAGCTATATGGTTGGACCTATCACATTTCCATTTAATCCCGGATAGAAGAACCCGAAGAAGTCGAGCTAAAGACTATAAAAAGCGCGCTTGGGAGGCAACCCAAGGGAGTTTTAATTTTTATCGCATTTATTAAAATTATTATTGCATTAATTTTGAATTTGTCTATGGCATGTGTAGGTAATCTAATAAAGGAGGTAATTATGGTAGGAAGAAGCCTAGATTATTGAAAGTTGAGACCCGAGCACAAAGGATGGTGCCCGCGATCAAAACCACACTTCTTAATCCTAGTTTTATTTTCTTTCTTTTTAATTTGTATTTTCGCATTTTCTGACTTAATCTTTACGCAGGGATAAGCAAAGGTTTAGGTTTGGGGTGCAACTTCTTTGATTTTTATTTGTTTTTAGTTTGCGTGATGTTTGTTTCCTTTCTTTATTTATTTTTTTTTTCTTGCGTGATGTCGTAGTTGGATTGCAATAACCTTGTTAATCTGTTGGGTATATGGATGATTAATCGTGTTTGTGTTTGGCTCGTAGAGTTTAATAAATCTAATTGTTTGCTTGACCTTGCGTGTGAATGTATAGTTTTTGGTTACTTGATTTGACGTGTAAGGAATGAGTATGGTAGTCCAAAAGCCGTGAGTCCTTGTGCCTAATTAAACCGTTCACTTTTAACGGTGAAATTCTTTCATGAGTGATTTCTCTTCTTGTGGATTGTATTCTTTAGAACTTGCATGATTCTCGGATGACGTGTTGATATTTACATACACGAGGAATGATTAGGGTGCCCATTTTTTGTCTTGAACCTACTTATCTAAAAATATCTACCAATTCATATCAATATCCTTTGCTAGCCTCGTTGAGCCTTTAGCCGTAATTTTGTTCGAAAAACCCGCATCTTATTGCTCCATATCCAAAATCCATAACTTACCCAAGTATTGGTCCACGTAAGAGCATGAGAGGGTATATTTGAAAAACGAAGGTGTGCAAAGTTTGTGGTGTATAGAGGCAAAAATCTTCTCTCCCGTTCCCCTGAAAATAATAAGCCCCATCCTAATAATAATAGTGGGATAGAAAAAAATAGGGGAGGAGAGGAGTGAGCCTGAGAAAAACAAAAGGGAAGTCGTTGGGTTGTGAGAAATAGGCCAATATCATAAGAATTACACTTAACAAGGCCTAGAGAAAAAAAAAGAGGGAGATATATATACGGGAGAATTGAAGTAGAATGATCGATCTTGCTTTGAGTTTTTATTTCATATATATGAGGATCGTATATGCTCTACTTGGACTGAACTTGTAACTACTAGCCAAATTTTCCCAACCCGAGCCACACTTACAACCAAAAGTAAGACACTATTACTCATTTTTTGTGAATATTGATGAGTTTGATGAAGATAGTAAGTGCAAGCATATATTAGAACTTTACATTTTAATCGAGTTGAGAGTATTGAACTATCTAAACACTTGAGATATTATTTAATCGATATAATTCATTGTGGTACTATTAAGTCTTGTATTCTTTCATGATCGATCAAGTGCCATTTCTTTCCACTCATTTGTGAGTTTAGGCTTCCATGATGAATTACGAGACTTTACGATACTTTTACATTCTCGGTTGATTTTTTGTATAGCCGATGATTTAATTTTTTATTCAATCATTCTAGTTTTTTTTTCGTGTGTTTTATTTGTTTTTGATTGAGGTCAAGCAAAGTTTTGTTTTTGGGGGATTTGATGAGTCGATTTTTGATCGTCTCATTCATTCTATCGAGTCGCACTTTCATTTGTCTTCGATTGTTATTGCCCATTTTACGCGTGGTATGTTGTGTTTTTGTTTTGAAGGTATCCGGACGAAGATTGTGGTGAAATATGCGCTTTTATGGCCAATGTTGGAGTTTATGACGATCAAGAGCGCGAACGGGGCCTAAAACGACGAAAGATTTAAGCAATATCGGTCGAATCTCCTAAATACCAGAATCTCCACTCCGAATTGAGATGTATTCTCCTTTGATATAAATTCCTCGTGAAATTAGCTTCGAAACGGTATATCATATGCTAAAATCCGAGGTGAATTGATACAAGAACGAAGGATCATGCCAAGAAGACCAAAACCGGACTAGCCGCACTGTAACCGGACTAGCCGCACTGTGCAACCGGACTAGGCTGCACCGGACTAGGCTGCGACATGCGCTCGGCTGCATCAGGTAACTCGGCCGTGCCATGGGACACGGCCGGGTCTCATTCCAGCAAGAACGGTACTTTCCGGATGAGAAGGACTCGACCGTGCCTTTTGGGGCACGACCGAGTCGCTTTCGGCCATTTCGCCTATCCCGCACAGTACAACACGGCCGTGCCATGGGACACGGGCCGTGCCACTTTTTGGTTCATGTCACTTTCCTTGACATCTTTGCATATTTTAAGCCTTTGTCTTGATTTTTTGGCTATAAAACAAAGTGGAGTGACCCCTTGAGAGATGTACTTGTCTTGTGAAGAAGATATTTTGTGGAAAAACACAAGATTAGGGGAGGAAAACACCAAAAGAGTGGGAAAGAAAGAGATTTTCATCATCTTCCTTGTGTGTTCTTGGAGTGAGAAAAATACTTGAGTGAGATATAATAATTCCTTGTATAAATTTGTTGTGAGTTCTTGTAAGAAGATCATCAAACCTTCATCGGGAATTCGATTTCGGCATTTACAAGGGAAGTTTTTACCATGTTTTGTTCTTCAATTTCCATTATTATTGTTGAATTAATCATGTGTGGCTAAACACTTCATATGGGTTTTTAGATATAGCCACACACATGTTTTTGATTGTTAGTTCCTTTTGATTTTAAGGATAAAGTTTGGGATTATTCCTCTTGTTCGTTCTTCGTTTAAGAACTTTTGAATTAGATCATCAAACCTTTTTCATTGTTGTTATTATTATTCGAATTGAGGGTTTTTATCGGTGTTCGCCATCAAACGACCCGAAAGAAACGATTGTGAATGTTCTCGGGCTTTTTCGCGCGATCTTTTAACGATTTACCTCATCAAAAGTAGTCGGTTAATTGATTGTTAGCTAGGGTTTCGTCCCCATCAAAAGAGTATCCCTTAATTTTCGTTGAGAACAATCGTGATTTTAGAATTTCCGCCATCAAACGGATTTCTTTTAATCGTGAGCAATCGATAATTCCTAACCTTATTTATTTGAGTATCGGAACTAATAATTGATTACATGTGTGTCGGTGACTCTAAATTCCCATATTAATCTCATTATTGTTATCTCTCATTTATCCGACCATCAAATTGGTGTTGCTATCACTTAGTTCAATTTAAATTTTGTGCATTAGTAATTGCAATCATAATCAACGAATGATGTATTTTAATTTAATTTATTTTTGTTCATTCGACTATTTGCCGAACATCATCGAATTTTAAACCGTTTCCAATTCCTCGTGAGATCGACCTCGGAGTTACTTGCCGCTCACTACAAGAGCGATTCGTACACTTGCGAGTATTTAATTTGAATCCATCAGCGCGCGCTAAGGACGGATCAGGTTGAGTCCAGTGGCTACTGGACTGCACTGGATTAATTCATAGCGCACGCTATGAGTTGTTTTTAGCGTACGCAGTCGATATTATAGCGCACGCTAAATATTGGTTGTAGCGCACGCTATCGAGGTCAGATCAGAGGACAGACGGTTTCTGGATTCCAGTACTGGGCATCAAATAATTTGTTAGCGCACGCTAACCATGGGTATTAACGCACGCTAATGGTATGGTTGTAGCGCACGCTACAAAAGGTACGTAGCGCACGCCATCAGTGTTCGGACAAAGGTATTGGACTACCCAAAACACCCGTTAGCGCACGCTAAGAGCTGGGGCTAGCGCGCGCTAAACTGGGATTGCTATAAATAGGACAGTTCAGCCCTTACTCCGTCATTTATCATTTCTCTTTGTTTCTTCAGCGGTTTCGGGCGATTCCGGGCGATTTGGAGAATATTCTTCGAGGAGTAATCATCAATCATCATCTTCAAGCTTATCTTTTGGATTAATAATCATTTCAACATCCTCATCACATCAAATCTAAGGTATTAATCTCTTGGATCTAGAATTTCGGATTTTTGGGTTTTTCCTTCCGATTTCTTCGTGTAAGCTTGGATTATCATTGGAATATGTTAGATATGGATTATCTACCTTGGGTAAATATATTCCTACGGATTTAATGGCTATTTTCGGAATTATTTCAAGAACCCTTGGGGTTGACTTCAGTTAATTGGGGATTTTCCGATTGATGTTGTTGTAATCTTGAATTGTGGATTCCTATTGGATTATTGATATCATTGAAGTGTTTTGATAGTTCGAAATACTCATTTTGGTGTTGGTTTCGATATATTCGGGATTGGATATTTTCGAAGTTGTGTGGTTGGTTACGTATTTGTTAGAATGCCCCTATGAGTTTGATTATCGTTGTATCGACCTTCGGGTTAGTCGTGTTTTGTTGCTTGATACGTGTATTGAACGGTTGTTGGTAATTATTGTTATTCAAGGTTGTTCGAGCGACCGGTATCTCGATTAGGACGTTGTTCGTGGAAGGACATTGTCATCGGTATTGTGTAAGTTGATTCTTACTCGGTTAAAAGGATATTCATTCCTTTTGTTGTTGATCATTCATAATCATAACTCATTCATCATTGTATTAATCATATTGAGACTTGTAATTGTCGAATAATCACTTCATTAGCGAGGAACGGCGGCCCAATCATTTCATAGAAAATATCAATAACATCATTATCACTTACATATCTATGAGACATTCTAGACTTTGACAGATAATTATTATTCATTGATATCCATTATGGTCATTCTCGCTCATATGACCTTCTCGGGTTCATATTGCGTGGTCAAGTGCGGATATGTGGAATTTTTAGTCGGGCACATGATGGCCATGTATTGGGAGTGATACATTGGACTGTGCACACGGTAACGATTACCTCCGTGAGACTAATTAGGTACAAGGACGGGTGTGTCCGGTCATTCGTCTTGTACACTTGCACAGAACACTACGGGCGTACTATGATACCCCTCTTCAGCGTAATTCATAACTAAGGATATTTCATAACTTCAGATATATCATGATTGTGTAATTTCAACCCTTGAGGATTGTTGTTACGTAAATCGACTTCCCGTTGGGGGATTTTGTTTTCAGGTCACGGCAAAGCAAAGGCGCGGGAAGAGCATGTTGACGGCGAGGAGTCCCAGTGATACTAGTAGGGGGCCCCAGTCATTCCGTTTGTTTCAGTCATTTCAGTCATTTCCGTCATTTGTATTTTCCGCTGCAAATTCCGTTTGAGATGTTTAATTGTTCAGGGTGGTGTATTTTATCTCCATATAAAATATACTAGTATTCGGTTTGTCCTGGTGTGTTGTACCTAAACTCCTCATCGGAGTACTTGGTAATATAATGTGGTTCGGTACTACAATTATATTATTTAATTCATCATTTTCATTTGCCTGGTGGGTCCCAGTCGGGGATTCACGGCACTGTAATATCCGCCTAGTTTGGGGTGTTACAGAGTTGGTATCGGAGAGTGGTTTTGAATACTACCCTCCAAGTCATGTCTCATTTGAAATCATCGTCATCGGACTAGTATCATTGGACTTTCGCGTCACGTGTGACCTGTGCAAATGCCGAGCCAATCAGACCAAGAACTGTAAGATTTCTAACGCCATGGTATAATTTCTGGCAAGAATCATTCATTCATAATTCGTCAGTTTACAATCCTCAACCATCATTTTCATTTGACCAGGACAGTCATGTTAACTCGTTAATCACTCAATTCATTTCATTATTCAGTTGTTGATCAGGAAGATCAAATCATTAATCATGTTAACTTGTTCAAGATAATCATGTCACCTCAGTTAATCATTCATGTAATCACTGTGTTAGAACGCGTATGCTCATTTTCATCATCTCATGTCATAATCATAACGTGATATTCATGCGGGAAATATAATCATCATGTGACTTTCCTACTTCAGTATGGAGAGGGCCAGAAGAGGACGTGGAGGACGAGGCCGTGGAGCGGGCCGAATCCCGAGAGCTCATGTGAATACACGTGCAAACGCGAGAAATAATGCTAATTCATCGAGCAGCGACGCTGCCACTCATTCACCTGGACGTGATCATTCACTAACGGGGAGTCGTACCCGGGACACGACTCAGTCTGAAGGTGTCCGGGTTGACCCACTCGCTTTTATGCAGGGTATGATGGCCCAAATGATCCAGATGGCACAACTGATGGAGACGATGCATAACTCCGTCAATCAAAATCAACAGGCTCCTCCGCCGCCACCTCAGAGGCAAGAGAGGAATGTGAGCAATATCATCGGCGACATCTCTCGCCAGAGGCCACCTACTTTTGAGGGCTCGTCTTAGACGGCGGATATTATTCATTGGCTCGAGCATTTCGAGAAGTTGTTTGCTATGGTAGAGTGTCCCGAAGGACACAAAGTTTCTGTTGCGGCTTACTACCTGGGCAAGAGCGCACATTCTTGGTGGTTGTCGTTGAAGCCCACCGAAGGATCATGTACTTGGGATCAGTTCAAAAATCTCATGATGGAGAGGTATTATCCGGCCCCGCTCAGAGAGGCCAAACTGTCAGAATTACTCACCCTCGACCCCTCAGCAGACGAGGATGTTCTCGCCATTGCCGAGAAATTTCAGGAACTTCTTCCGTTCGCCTCATCTATCATTCATTCCGAGGCAGATAAGATTAAGTATCTCAGCAAGAGGCTGAAACCCCGTATGAGACTACAGTTGCTTAATCATAATTGCACCACGTTGGATGAATTCATTGAGAAAGCTCTTACCTATGAGCTTACTGCTAAGGAGATTGCTAAGCAGCAACCTTCATCTGCTAGCAAGAAGTCCAAGAACCGTAATCGACGGCAACAGTGCCACTTTCAAGAAACCTCGTGTGGGCTCGCTTTTCCGAGCGACCTCCCGTGATGTCTAAACCCGCGGAATCTCACCACGAGCGCGCCTCGCCATCACCGTTATAACTGTGGGGATCTTGGTCATGTCGGCACTAAGTGTCCGAGACACTGTCACTTGTCATAATCATGGAATTGTTGGGCATAAGGCCCGCTTTTGCCGTAGGGACTCCAAACCTACTCGAGCGTCATCTCAGCCCCTAAGTAGTCACTGCTCGTAATCGTGCCACTCAATCGGTGTCGTTTAAAATGACAGGAGCGACTAAAGGTGGAGCCTATAGCCAGCAGACGGAGCGTCCGGTGTCGGGACTAGCAAGCCCGGATTTATGAGATGAAGAAGACCGATGATCCAGAGGCCCGAATGATCTCGTGTACACTCGATATTCTATCTCAACCTGTGTACCCTTTTTGATACCGTGCATCGCATTCATTCATTTCCGAGTCATGTTTGAGTAGACTACGCCCGGGTAGTGCTACTAGTTGTGAGCCTTATGTCATTGGTCTACCGATGGTAGACGAATTATCGGAATCGTGAGATTCGTGAATCGTCCGGTTCACTTCATGGTCGTGTATGGCCGCCGGACCTAATCGTGGTAGATTTGCCGAGAGACGACGCGTCATCTTGGGTATTGATTAGATGGATCGTCATGATGCCATCATTAGTGTCCGTAGCGTATGATCACTATCATTTCGCATTTATGGGGTTGAATGTGTGTTTCGTAGAGGTAATCCTACTGCTCGTAAGGTCATTAATTTGATGAAAGCAGTGAGATTACTCAATCAGGGGTGTGTTGGTTATTGGTGCTTTCTGACCAAAACCGAGAAATCATCAGTAATGTTGACGGATATTCCGGTAGTGAAGGAATATGTCGATGTTTTTCCAGACGAGTTACCTGGTTTACCTCCACAGAGAGATGTGGAATTCACAATTGAGTTGGAGCCCGGTACGTCCCCGATATCGAAGGCACCGTACCGGATGGTCCCGACCGAAATGAGGGAATTGAAGAATCAACTTGAGGAGTTATTCGAGAAAGGTTATATCCGACCGAGTGCGTCCCCGTGGGGAGCACCAGTGTTGTTTGTCAAGAAGAAGGATGGTTCATTTCGCTTATGTATTGATTATCGGGAGTTGAACAGGGTGACGATCAAGAATAAGTATCCTTTACCCCGTATCGATGATCTTTTGGATCAACTTCAGGGAGCTTCAGTATTTTCCAAGATCGACTTAAGATCTGGATATCATCAGTTGCGGATTCGAGAGTCGAATATCGCGAGGACAACGTTTCGTACGCGCTATGGTCATTATGAGTTCGTAGTTATGCCGTTCGGACTAACTAACGCACCTGCGGTATTCATTGAGTTAATGAATCGGGTCTTCATCGACTTTTTGGATCAGTTTGTTGTTGTCTTCATCGATGACATTTTGATTTATTCTCGTGACCGAGAGGAACGCGAGTTTCACCTTCATCAAGTGCTCGACGTGTTGAGACGAGAACAACTTTATGGGAAGTTTTCCAAATGTGAGTTCTGGATGTCCGAAGTGACGTTTCTCGGACACGTAATTTCATCAGATGGAGTTCGTGTCGATCCTCAGAAGACGGAGGCTATTCGAGATTGGCTACCTCCGAAGAATGTTAAGGAAATCCGAAGTTTTCTCGGATTAGCGGGTTATTATCGGCGATTTGTGGAGGGATTTTCTAGAATCGCTCAACCCTTGACGAGCCTTTTACGGAAGGATAAGAAATACACATGGTCCAACGCGTGTCAACGGAGTTTTGAGGAACTTAAGAGACGGTTAATGTCAGCACCTGTACTTTCCTTGCCGCAGGGGACGGAAGGATTTGTGGTTTATAGTGATGCATCCGGATAGGGTCTCGGATGTGTGCTCATGCAGAATGGAAAGGTTATTGCCTATGCTTCGCGGCAATTGAGACCTTACGAGGTTAATTATCCGACACACGACCTGGAGCTAGCAGCCGTGGTGTTCGCTTTGAAGATTTGGCGTCATTATCTTTATGGCGTTACCTGTCAGATATTCACCGATCATAAGAGTTTAAAGTATATATTTACTCAGAAGGAGTTAAATATGCGACAGAGACGGTGGTTGGAATTAATCAAAGATTATGATATCGAGATCCTTTACCACCCGGGCAAGGCGAATGTTGTCGCCGATGCCTTGAGTCGTAAGTCCGTTCAGGAGCAGATGCTTGCCCGTTTAACAGTTCAGAAGGAACTTCAGTAGGAATTCTTTAGACCCGAGATCGAGGTATGGCTTCAGCGAGTTCAGGGACAGATTTGTATGTTGGAGATCTCATCGTCACTTGAGGAGGCAATCAGAGAGAATCAGGGTTCGGACCCATCATTGTTACGCATCCGTGAGGATGTGGTTCAGGGGAAAGCCCCTGGATTTGTGGTCCACGCGGATGGACTTTTGAGGTTTAAGAATCGGTTGTGCGTACCGGCGAATGACGAGTTGAAAAACTCGATTTTGAAAGAAGCTCATGCTACCCCTTATTCTGTTCATCCGGGGTCTAGCAAGATGTACAAGGACTTGAAACAAAATTACTGGTGGAGTAATATGAAACGAGAAGTCGCAGAATTTGTTTCGAGATGCTTAACCTGTCAACAAGTTAAGATTGAACATCAACGACGGGGTATGTCAAAACCTCTTCCTATTCTCGAATGGAAGTGGGAAGACATTTCTATGGATTTCATCACGAGTTTGCCGACGAGTCGTCGTGGCATGAATACGATCTGGGTGATCGTGGACCGCTTAACCAAATCAGCTCATTTCCTTGAGATCAAGGATACTTGGGGTCCCGAGAGACTTGCCCAGTTATTCATCAAAGAGATAGTGAGACTACACGATACTCCTAAAAGTATCGTTTCCGATCGTGACGGACGGTTTGTGTCTCATTTTTGGAAATCAGTTCATCGTGCTATGGGAACTCAGCTTAATCTCAGTACCGCCTTTCATCCTCAGTCCGACGGGCAATCAGAGAGGACTATTCAGACATTAGAGGACATGTTGAGGGCATGCGTCCTCGATTGGAAAGACGTTTGGGAAGCCCAACTACCATTGATCGAGTTCACGTATAATAATAGTTGGCATGTTTCGATTAAGATGGCACCTTACGAGGCCTTGTAGGGTCGTCGTTGTCGATCTCTTTTGTGTTGGGATGACCTATCAGAATCAATCGGCACCGAGCCCGATATGCTTATAGCCGCCCGCGAGAAGGTAACTTTGATCAGAAGTCGTTTGTTGACCGCTCAGAGTCGACAGAAATCATATGCAGATAACCGTCGTCGACCGTTAGAGTTCGAATCAGGTGACCATGTTTTGGTCAAGGTATCCCCGAGTCGTGGTATCTTCCGTTTCGGGAAGAGGGGGAAGTTGAGTCCGAGATTCATTGGACCGTTTGAGATTTTGGATCGAGTAGGCGAGTTAGCTTATCGACTGGCTCTACCTCCGGCGTTGAGCCGAATTCATAATGTGTTTCATGTCTCTCAGTTGCAGAAGTATGTTGCCGACCCGAGTCACATACTTCAGTTCGATGAAATCGAGATCGCCGACGATCATTCATATGAGGAGCGTCCTATGCGAGTTTTAGAGCGGCGAATCAAACAGTTGAGGAATAAGATGATTCCTTTGGTTAAGATTCAGTGGTCTAGGCACGGAGTCGAAGAGGCTACTTGGGAAACCGAGGATAGTATGCAGGAGAGTTATCCCGAGTTGTTTGACCCTTAGTTTCGGGGAAAAAACTCTTTTAAGGGGGGTGTATGTAATACCCGGTTGTAATTCAGTAATTATCATTCAGTATTTATCATTCAGTAATTTCACGCATTAATGATCATTTGTCACTCATATTCAATCATGGTATTCACCGTTCAGAGTAATTGTATCGTGTATCAATCGTCATTCATCACTAATCTAATTGGAGTTCTGTGCCGTGTTTATCATCATTGTCATTTTCATTGTGGGTTGTGCATGAGGAGTAGCGCACGCTACGTACTCTTTCTAGCGCGTGCTAATTGAGTACAGGTAGCGCACGCTACCACTCAGCATTAGCGCACACTAATGTTACCCTGGCTGCAGTCCAGAAGGTACTGGACTGCAGGTGAGTTATAAGTAGCGCACGCTACGAGTGGTAAGTAGCGCGCGCTAGTGGGTTGTAGTAGCGCACGCTAATAATTGCTGTAGCGCGCGCTAAGGACGGATCAGGTTGAGTCCAGTGGCTACTGGACTGCACTGGATTAATTCATAGCGCACGCTATGAGTTGTTTTTAGCGTATGCAGTCGATATTATAGCGCACGCTAAATATTGGTTGTAGCGCACGCTACCGAGGTCAGATCAGAGGACAGACGGTTTCTGGATTCCAGTACTGGGCATCAAATAATTTGTTAGCGCACGCTAACCATGGGTATTAACGCACGCTAACGGTATGGTTGTAGCGCACGCTACAAAAGGTACGTAGCGCACACTACCGTGTTCGGACAGTGGGTACTGGACTACCCAAAACACCCGTTAGCGTACGCTAAGAGCTGGGGCTAGCGCGCGCTAAACTGGGATTGCTATAAATAGGACAGTTCAGCCCTTACTCCGTCATTTATCATTTCTCTTCGTTTCTTCGGCGGTTTCGGGCGATTCCGGGCGATTTGGAGAGTATTCTTCGAGGAGTAATCATCAATCATCATCTTCAAGCTTATCTTTTGGATTAATCATCATTTCAACATCCTCATCACATCAAATCTAAGGTATTAATCTCTTGGATCTAGAATTTCGGATTTTTGGGTTTTTCCTTCCGATTTCTTCATGTAAGCTTGGATTATCATTGGAATATGTTAGATATGGATTATCTACCTTGGGTAAATATATTCCTACGGATTTAATGGCTATTTTCGGAATTATTTCAAGAACCCTTGGGGTTGACTTCGGTTAATTGGGGATTTTCCGATTGATGTTGTTGTAATCTTGAATTGTGGATTCCTATTGGATTATTGATATCATTGAAGTGTTTTGATAGTTCGAAATACTCATTTTGGTGTTGGTTTCGATATATTCGGGATTGGATATTTTCGAAGTTGTGTGGTTGGCTACGTATTCGTTAGAATGCCCCTATAAGTTTGATTATTATTGTATCGACCTTCGGGTTAGTCGTGTTTTGTTGCTTGATACGTGTATTGAACGGCTGTTGGTAATTATTGTTATTCAAGGTTGTTCGAGCGACCGGTATCTCGATTAGGACGTTGTTCGTGGAAGGACATTGTCATCGGTATTGTGTAAGTTGATTCTTACTCGGTTAAAAGGATATTCATTCCTTTTGTTGTTGATCATTCATAATCATAACTCATTCATCATTGTATTAATCATATTGAGACTTGTAATTGTCGAATAATCACTTCATTAGCGAGGAACGGCAGTTCCAATCATTTCATTGAAACTATCAATCACTTCATTATCACTTTCATATCGGTGAGTCATTCTTGATTTTGTCAGATCATTATTATTCATTGATATCCATTATGGTCATTCTCGTTCATATGACCTTCTGGGTTCATATTGCGTGGCCGGGTGCGGATGTGTGGAATTTTTAGTCGGGCACATGATGGCCATGTATTGGGAGTGATACATTGGACTGTGCACACGGTAACGATTACCTCCGTGAGACTAATTAGGTACAAGGACGGGTGTGTCCGGTCATCCGTCTTGTACACTTGCACGTAACACTACGGCGTACTATGATACCCTCTTCAGCCGTAATTCATAACTAAGGATATTTCATAACTTCGGATATATCATGATTGTGTAATTTCAACCCTTGAGGATTGTTGTTACGTAAATCGACTTCGTTGGGGGATTTTGTTTCAGGTCACGGCAAGGCAAAGGCGCGGGAAGAGCATGTTGACGGCGAGGAGTCCTAGTGATACTAGTAGGGGGCCCCAGTCATTCCGTTTGTTTCAGTCATTTCAGTCATTTCCGTCATTTGTATTTTCCGCTGCAAATTCCGTTTGAGATGTTTAATTGTTCAGGGTGGGGTATTTTATCTCCATATAAAATATACTAGTATTCGGTTTGTCCTCGTGTGTTGTACCTAAACTCCTCATCGGAGTACTTGGTAATATAATGTGGTTCGGTACTACAATTATATTATTTAATTCATCATTTTCATTTGCCTGGTGGGTCCCAGTCGGGGATTCACGGCACTGTAATATCCGCCTAGTTTGGGGTGTTACAGATTCACTGTGACTTCTTCAAAAAGAACAACGCATACAAACTGTTGGAAAAATAGCTTAATTAATACCATAATTAATTATGGTAATTAATGACATTAAATGGTATATTTGGAATCTACATTTTGTGTAGATTAATTTAGTGTATTTACTTGTTCAATTTCATTAAGAAATGAATGAGTAATTAATGCACAAAGTTAAGCCATTTAATAGTTGGGAATGTGGTGTGGAATCCCATCCCACATTGGAGAAGTAAGGAAAAGTTGAGCTATTTATAAAGGACTTTCCATCATAAAGGAGCAATCAAGTGTGCTCCATTATGGTGCACCCTAGTTGGCTTTAATTAATTTTTAAGGCTAAAATCCGAATCCTACGAGGAAGGTGCAAAGCACCTTCCGAGTCCGAGTCCGAGTCCGAGCACGTGCACGTCGCACTTGTCGCAACGGGCGCTTCGTAGGCGCACTTTGCACGTCGCTCGAATGCCTCGGAGCGAGGAGCTATGAGTACCAGTGCAATGGTTCGGACCATTCGATGTAATCTGGACCAGCACAATGGTTCAGCTATTCTGAACCAATGCAGCCCTTCCCACCGGACCACAAGGTGTCTATCCAGTCAGAAAGACACACCGATTCGAACAGGGTGCTTTACAGGCTATAAATAAGCCCCTGCGGATGATGATTAAACACACACATAATAATCAAGATAATAATACACTCATACTAGCCTAAGTTCATACTACAAGTCCCAAATATCCAGTAGTTCGCCCGGAATTCGATTCCTAGTACAAGGTATCGAGTTCGACGAAAAAACCGTGTGTATCTTGGGGATGTTTGTCGTTCAACCGTGTGTACTGTGCGCGGGGCAATTTCGTCTTACGGAGAGAGAGTCCAACTCTTGTCTCGGTTTTGCATCATTTATTATTTTCTACAGCAATTAAATTCAACAATCGTAAGACGAAATTTTTCTGTAGAAGATGGCATCGTCAAACAACAATGTTCATGCTCCTACCCATGCCGAAAAACCAGATAAGTTCTCAGGTACTGATTTCAAACGTTGGCAATCAAAAATGCTGTTCTACCTTACTACTCTCAATCTCTGTCGCTTCCTTTCCGAATCTCCTCATGTTGTGGGGGATGATGAAACTGACACCCAGAAACGCACGACATTGGATGCATGGCATCATAGCGACTTCTTATGTCGGAACTAAATTTTGAATGGGCTGGATGACACACTTTACAGTGTTTATTCCACAATCAAAACGTCCAAAGAGTTGTGGGACTCGTTGCAAACAAAATATAAAACAAAAGATGCCGGTTTGAAGAAGTTCATCGTGGGTCGTTTTCTAGACTTCAAAATGGTGGACACCAAAACTGTTCTCGAGCAAGTGCAGGAAATACAGTTGATCCTGCACGATATTTTGGCAGAAGGAATGAGCTTGTCTGAATCCTTTCAAGTTGCTGCCATAATCGAGAAGTTGCCCCCGATGTGGAAGGACTTCAAAAACTACCTCAAGCACAAACGCAAGGAAATGGGCCTTGAAGATCTAATTGTGCGACTGATGATCTAAGAAGACAATCGGAAGACCGATGTCAAGATGAACAAGTCATCTATGGAGGCAAAAGCAAATCTCATCGAGTCAAGCAACAACAAAAAGCGGAAATTTAACGGGAAGAAGCAAGACTCGAAGAATCAAAAGAAGATCAAATGAGAATGCTACAACTGCGGTAAATTCGGGCATATGGTGAAAAATTGCCGCAAACCAAAGAAGGACAAGAAGAGAGATCAAGCAAATGTTATCGAGAATAAGTATGTTCCCATCGATTTGTCCAGTCTTGATCTGTGTGCAGTTGTAGATGAAATCAATATGGTTGGAATCCCAGTCGGATGGTGGGTGGACACCGGCGCTACTAAACATATTTTTGCCGATAAAACCATGTTCTCCTCATACGAGCCCGTCACCAAAGAAAGAAAGTTGTACATGGGAAACTCCGCTGCCTCAAATGTTGTCGGAACTGGAGAAGTTATACTCAAGATGACGTCGGGATTGAAATTGACGCTCAAGAATGTGCTACATGTTCCAGACATCCGTAAGAATCTTGTGTCTGGCTCAGCATTGAGCAAAGCCGGATTTAGGCTAGTGTTTGAAGCGGATAAAGTTGTAATAACTAAAAATGGTTACTCTATCGGAAAAGGCTATATAGATAACGGCCTTTTCAAACTGAATGTTATCAATGTACGTGGTGGAAATGAAATAAACGATAAAGTTGTTTATTTGGTTGAGTCTCCTAATTTATGGCATGATAGATTAGGACATGCAAATCTAAATATACTACGTCGTTTAGTACATTTAGATTTATTGCCAAAAATGACTTTCGATCAACACAAAAGGTGTGAAATATGTGTTGAAGCAAAAATGGCAAAATCTCCTTTTCATTCAGTGGAAAGATCGACAAAACCTCTTGAATTGATTCACACCGATCTGTGCGATTTAAAACTTGTGCAAACAAGAGGTGGAAAGAATTATTTCATAACTTTTATAGATGATTGCACAAGATTTTGTTATGTGTATCTTTTGAGAAGCAAAGACGAAGCATTCGAAGCTTTCAAAACATACAAAACAGAAGTTGAAAATCAACTCAACACCAAAATCAAAATGATTCGAAGTGATCGAGGTGGTGAATTGATCGCTAGAATTCGCGTAGTATGGTTTTCAAATCCGATCAATTTTAAAATTTGTAAAACCTCGGAGTATTTCCAAGGTGTCGAACCCAAGGGAATTGATGTGTCGAAAATAAAGAAAATAACTCTACTCAAAATTTGACTGCTATTTAGGAATCCGAAAGTTTGTTTTGATTCTAATTATCTAACTTTAAAAATCGAAAAATAAAAATTAAATAAAAGATGAATTATCTAAATCAAGCAAATAAACAAATTAGCAAGATAAAATCACAAGTTGAAAGTTAATTGATCCTAGGGTAGTATCATCTAATTGAGTTCACACAATTCATTCACTTGATTCCTTTTCCCCAAATTTTAATTCAATCCTAGAAATAATCACTCAGCCGATCTAGAATTCCGATCAAGGCAACCTAGAAAGATAGTTAATTTTAAACCCTTTTTCCCGCTAAGGCTCAAAGAATTTAAATCACTTAAAAAGCGCCAACTTATATATCTATGATTTATCTTACTCCACTTAGGTCTTAAGATTAAATCATATTGTGTATCAAGTATTTCCACTAATTAATTAATCCTTCCGGGCAAAATCAATTAGCTAACATGCATCGATTAAGGGCCCTTTAATCTAGCATGAGATTTGACACATCTTGATCACAAGTCTAGGATGAAAGGTAAAAAGGTAATCAAAGGAACATCATGTGAACATCAATTAAATTTACTAACCCTAGAATCAATCAATGAATTTAGCCAGACATAATTGAAATTAAACAAGAAATAGATGGAGAATTCATATTATTAATATGAAAAGAGAGATTACAACCCTTACGGATGAACTCCGAGTCTTCAATCTCCGACAAACAATAATAATTGCTGCCTCCAAAAAGTTCTTGTATCCCAAGAATTAATCTTGCCAAAATATGTAAAAGATTGCAAAAGATGATAAAAGATGAAAAAGAATGATCAAAGATAGTAAAACTAGGTCTAGGAGGGGGTTTATATAGCCTAAGGGGGTTAAACTCCCGATTAGCCCTAATCTAGGAAACAAAAACTATCCAAAAGAGTCATAATACGTCAAAATACGAGAGTCCGCTGGGCCGCCTATCGGACTGGCCTATCGGCCGATAGGCTGGCCGATAGTTGATTCGTCGATCGACTTCACTCGGCAGGGCAGGAACACCTTTCGGACGCACCTATCGGCCGATAGGCTGGGCCGATAGGGTGGTCTGTCTCTTGCAAAAATCCGTTTCTTCCGTTCGTGACTCGACTCTCGGTCCTTTGTCTCGTTTTGGGTCCTTTTGGCGCTAAAAACCTGCAAACACACTAAAACCAACCCAAACGCGTAATACGGCTCGACTAATCATAAATAAGCCAAATACGAGCACATTAATCACGAAACGAGATAAAAACCTAGTATAAAATCCTAGAAATAAGTGGTAAAATTACCACTTATCAAACCCCCCCAAACTTAAGCCTTGTTCGTCCCGAACAACAAAAAGAAAAGAAAAAGAAAGTCGTGAATCATCGTGCAACTCATAATGTTCAACCTAATCAATACTATCCTGTAATTCTCTCTAAATAATCCGAGTGTCGTAACAACGAGCTGCACTCAGAATAATGATTCCGCAAAGTAATCAAGTTCAGTCCTAATCACTCGTTCATGAAGAAGATCCAGCTCAAAGATTAACAAAACGTGAGTCAAATCGACCGTCAATATGAAAGGCTAAAATAAACAAGCTAGATCGTCCTGCATACGCCTAGTGGCACAATTTTCACGAGTTTCATAAGAAATAAACCTCGGGCAATATTCCCTTATATATATGTTCAAGAATTTGATTCGAGTTGACCACTAGGTTAGGATCTCGGGATGTTTCATCGGGGTAATCCTAGGGTGGAACTTCCATTCTCATGTATTAGGAAACCGTTTGACGTAAAAGACACTCATGGGGCACATGGATGCTTCTAGTTACTAAGTTCCCGTCTACAGCGGAGAAACAACTCGAATATATAATTTCTGCATGTTCGAATCAAGGTCGCCGTTTTGCGCGAGAGTAAACAGCGGGTCACGCGAATACCCCCGGTTACTAGGTTCCCTATCATTGGCACATGTGAAATATCTAAATCACTAGTCTAATCAGGGTCGTCGTTTTACGCGAGGGTAAACAACGGGTCACGCGAATGCCCCCGGTTACTAGACTTCCCTTCATAGAACAACATTATCTCGACTTTTGGGAAAAACTGACCGATTCTAAACTCAATCTAAGTGCCAACACGACTAAAGAAACAGTACGACTCACTATCCGGAAGATGTAACCAAACGTATTGACGGTGATTTTAAAACAAGTATGTATCGTCTCTTATCTGCCAAGACCTCTACAATCACGAAAAATTTTGGACCTAAATGAATACTATGCAAAACAGAAATAACTGACTACAACTCGACTAAAACTCGACCGTTTCTTCAGAGAGAAAAACAGTGTCGTAACATCGGTATCACACAAATAGAAGCACGAAAAATTCATGAATAAAGAAAAACTAAGACAAGCAAGGCCTCAAAGCAAACAACGAAAAGCAAGTAAAAGCAAACACGAAAGCAAAACACTACTACGACCTAAAAAAATAGAAACTAGCAAACACACCAAACGAAAATGAACATAAAAAAAAACTAAAAACTAAGCAACAAAAGCTAAAACCACGCAACACCAATATGATAAGCACAAATAAAAACAACGGGCACCAACACAAGCAAATAATGATACAAGGCAAACAAGGTACTCACACGTAAAGAAATTAACAAAGCCGCACTTCTTCCCCCCCCCCCCCCCCCAAACTTATTTCGCATCCCAAAGGAGGAATAAGTTTGAAAAGAGAAAGGAGTGGCTTTGTTAATGGAGTACCTGATCACTGTGGCGGAAATGGCGGGTTTGTCGGCGAGCTCGGATCATAGCGGGCATGTGAATCGGGAAAGGAGCAAAGTGGTACATCTCGTAGCATTTGGTTGTAGTGGTCCTCCCGGCCCACCTATCTTCCCGCCTCTTCCTCTCTTGCTCCTCCAAGAACGGCTCATATCGTGGGGATATCGGCCGATAGGATCTCGCCATCGACCACCGCTTTCAACATGTAATTTTTTTTTAATTTTTCTCACCTATCGGCCGGCCTATCGGCCGATAGGCTCGTCCGATAGGATCGCCCTGTCTCAAAAAAATTTTCAACTTTTTCTATTTCGCATACTTGGTCCCGTTTTTGCTTGGATATGGCGATTAAAGACCCGCAAGTATCCAAAACTCCTGCATGGATTAGAACTTAACAAAACTAACAAAGCTACTACGAAACTAGAAACTACAAAAATCACGCAAACGAAAAATCGAAAACAAACGAATAAAACGAACTAATATACATACGTTGGGTTACCTCCCAACAAGTGCTACGTTTAACGTCTTTAGCTAGACGATACCTCATTCATTCTGGGTCTTCAGCGACAACTCCCCCTTGAACGGGTTTGTTGATATCAAGATAGCATACATCCCTCTCATTAGATCGACTCTCGTTCGCCTCCAACATTCGAACATACTTTGGCAAATCCTCGTAAATTTCTTCAACATCGGAATGTGAGTAAATGGAGTGTGAAATGCAATGCTCCAACAAGTCGGTCGGGGGCGGCATAATAGACTCAATTTCATAACATTCCTCGGGCGCATCCTCGGGCTTCTTCATCGCGTCATAGATGGAAATTTTCAGATTTTGATCATTAACCCGGAAAGTAAGATCACCCTCTTGGTCGTCGATAAGTGCTCTCCCCGTCGCTAGAAACAGTCTCCCAAAGATCAATGGTTGATTCTCGTCCTCGGGCATATCAAGAACTACGAAATCGGCCGGGAATACTAAGTGTTGGACTCTAACGAACACATCCTCCACAACTCCCCTCGGATAAGAGATCGACCGGTCCGCCATGAGTAGAGAAATGGTAGTCGGCTTCATCTCCCCAATCTTCAACCTCTTAAAGATGGATAGAGGCATAAGATTGATGCTTGCCCCGAGATCACACAACACATTATGGAACGTTTGGTCGCCAATCTTGCATGTCAAAGTAAAACGTCCCGGATCCTTCTGCTTGAGCGGGAGCTTGTTTTGAATGATAGCGCTACACTCCTCTGTCAAATATATTGTTTCAAACTTTGCCAACTTCCTCTTGCTTGCCACAGCGTCTTTCAAGAATTTAACGTACCCCGGCATGTCTCTCAAAGCGTCTAGAAGTGGAATGTTGATATTCACCTTTTGAAACATGTCGATAAATCGTTGAAGCTTTTCATCATGTCTTGACTTGGCCAATCGCTGTGGAAATGGAGCTTTTATCTCAAAATCCTTCACATTCGAACTTCCAGGAGCCTTTCGGCCGATAGGGGGGTCGATAGGATCCACTGCCGGCATTCTGTATGGGTATCGGGTGGGCCTATCGGCCGATAGTCTTGGCCGATGGGCCTGCTGCATTTCATCTTCTTTCTCGTTCTCGGCTCCCGGTTCTAGTACATCCTCGTTTCCAGATTTCTCAACTTCAGCCCCATGATTAATGTACCTAGTCCCACTCCGAAGCTCGATTGCGTTGCATTGTTGCGTCTTCGGGTTGGTCTCGGTGCTGCTCGGAAAATGGCCCGGCTTATGAAATCCGGCTTGGGCGTTCGCCATTTGACTCATTTGGGTCTCCACCATCGACATCTGCTTTGTCAAGGCTATCACTGAGTTTCCAATAGATGTCACACTATGCTCGAGAGCCCCGAACCTCTTGTCTGCTTTATAAATAAAATCTTTTTGACTTGCCTCTAACCGTTCCAACATCTCTTCCATCGGTGTCTTAGCAATCGGCTCTTGAATAACCCCGTTTTTCACGTTAAATCCCGGTGGTGGCTGGAGAGCATTGTTCGGGTTGGCATAGGAGAAATTAGGGTGGTTTCGATTGTTCGGATAATAGTTCCCCCTATTTCCCCCTTGCCAGAAGTTTCCTCCTTGCATGTAATTTACATCCTCCTTAACTGCAATAGGCTCGTTTAGCTCTTCAAAAACTGAATTGACTCCCAAAGTATTCTTTTTTAGCATCTCAAGTTCTTTTTGTTGTCTTTCAAATTTCGCCTTCAAATCACCGTAGGCGTCCTCGTCACCGGATGGAACCTTTCTTCTCGTCATCTTCCTATCGGTCACCTCCTCGTAATCATTGTTGACTGCTAGCTCGATGAGATTCTTGGCCTCTTCATAATCGTTAGCAAGAAATCCCCCTTTCGATGAATAGTCCAACTCTCTTCTAGCCTTCCTCGTCAAACCCCGATAAAACCGAATGTAGATTTCCTCCTTGTCAATTCCATGTCAGGCATTTGCGAAGTAGCTTCTTAAATCGGATCCATGCCTCGTATAAATATTCATCCTCATATTGCTCGAATTGCAAGATATCGTTGATTTGTTTTTGCACCTTCGAGGGAGGATAGAACTGTGCTAAGAACAACCGAGTCATCTCTCTCCAAGTACCAATTTCCTTCCGATCTAGGCTCTTGTACCAATCTAGCGCATCGTCTTGTAAAGAGAACCTAATAAAGGCGGAGCTTAATGACATCCGGAGGCACTCCGTTTTGCTTGATGGTGGCACATATGTCCAAAAACGACTCAAGATGAGCGTTTGGATCTTCATTAACTCCTCCTCCGTATGTTTGAGACTTCACCGTAGCGATGAGGGACGGCTTAAGCTCGAAGTTGTTGGCATCGATCTTCCCCCAACCTCCTTCTTGATAATCGTCCAGCTTAGGTCGAAAGCGGGCATTCAAAGGAATCTTCTCGGGACGAGCGAGTTCTCGTGGTGGGTCAACAATGCCGGCCATGGTATCAACGAAATGTATAGAAATAGTCTCGGTTCTCGCTTCTTGCTTCTTCCTCCTCAAAGACTTCTCGATTTCCGGATCCAAAGGAAATAGGTCCTTTCCTTGGGATCTTGTGATCATGCACCGCCTACAAGGAAGAGAAAACAAGATGTGAGGAAACGAGATCGAATATTAATAATAATAGTATACACCCTAAAGTAACAATCTCTTCTTTTTCGAATTATCCCCTTAAGTTTTCTATCAACTCCCCGGAAACGGCGCCAAAAATTGATCGCTAGAATTCGCGTAGTATGGTTTTCAAATCCGATCAATTTTAAAATTTGTAAAACCTCGGAGTATTTCCAAGGTGTCGAACCCAAGGGAATTGATGTGTCGAAAATAAAGGAAATAACTCTACTCAAAATTTGACTGCTATTTAAGAATCCGAAAGTTTGTTTTGATTCTAATTATCTAACTTTAAAAATCGAAAAATAAAAATTAAATAAAAGATGAATTATCTAAATCAAGCAAATAAACAAATTAGCAAGATAAAATCACAAGTTGAAAGTTAATTGATCCTAGGGTAGTATCATCTAATTGAGTTCACACAATTCATTCACTTGATTCCTTTTCCCCAAATTTTAATTCAATCCTAGAAATAATCACTCAGCCGATCTAGAATTCCTATCAAGGCAACCTAGAAAGATAGTTAATTTTAAACCCTTTTTCCCGCTAAGGCTCAAAGAATTTAAATCACTTAAAAAGCGCCAACTTATATATCTATGATTTATCTTACTCCACTTAGGTCTTAAGATTAAATCATATTGTGTATCAAGTATTTCCACTAATTAATTAATCCTTCCGGGCAAAATCAATTAGCTAACATGCATCGATTAAGGGCCCTTTAATCTAGCATGAGATTTGACACATCTTGATCACAAGTCTAGGATGAAAGGTAAAAAGGTAATCAAAGGAACATCATGTGAACATCAATTAAATTTACTAACCCTAGAATCAATCAATGAATTTAGCCAGACATAATTGAAATTAAACAAGAAATAGATGGAGAATTCATATTATTAATATGAAAAGAGAGATTACAACCCTTACGGATGAACTCCGAGTCTTCAATCTCCGACAAACAATAATAATTGCCGCCTCCAAAAGTTCTTGTATCCCAAGAATTAATCTTGCCAAAATATGTAAAAGATTGCAAAAGATGATAAAAGATGAAAAAGAATGATCAAAGATAGTAAAACTAGGTCTAGGAGGGGGTTTATATAGCCTAAGGGGGTTAAACTCCCGATTAGCCCTAATCTAGGAAACAAAAACTATCCAAAAGAGTCATAATACATCAAAATACGAGAGTCATTGGGCCTATCGGATCGCCTATCGGCCGATAGTCGGCCGATAGTTGATTCGCCGATCGACTTCACTCTACAGGCAGAACACCTTTCGGACGCACCTATCGGCCGATAGGCTGGGCCGATAGGGTGGTCTGTCTCTTGCAAAAATCCGTTTCTTCCGTTCGTGACTCGACTCTCGGTCCTTTGTCTCGTTTTGGGTCCTTTTGGCTCTAAAAACCTGCAAACACACTAAAACCAACCCAAACGCGTAATACGGCTCGACTAATCATAAATAAGCCAAATACGAGCACATTAATCACGAAACGAGATAAAAACCTAGTATAAAATCCTAGAAATAAGTGGTAAAATTACCACTTATCATGAATATGTTGCACCTTTTGAAGAATATTGTCGTGAAAATGGCATTATTCACCAAACGACTGCACCTTATGCACCCCAATCGAATGGTGTTGCCGAACGAAAGAATAGAACATTGAAGGAAATGATGAATGCTATGTTGATAAGCTCGGGCCTATCACTTAACATGTGGGGAGAAGCTATTCTTTCGGCCAATAAAATTCTGAATAAATTACCCAAAAAGAAGCAAGATAAAACTCCATATGAATTATGGAAAGGAAGGAAGCCGTCCTATAAATACTTAAAAGTGTGGGGGTGCTTAGCAAAAGTTGAAGTACCGAAACCCAAGCAAGTAAAAATAGGACCAAAAACGGTTGATTGCATTTTCATAGGATATGCAAATAATAGTAGTGCATATCGGTTTTTGGTACACAAATCGGAAGTACCCGATATAAATGAGGGAATGATTATAGAATCAAGAAATGCCATATTTTTTGAAACTATATTCCCTAAGAAAGAAAAGAATGAAATAAGTCCGAAAAAGAGGACTTATGATGAAATCTCGCCAAATAGTAATGGACCAACACCGAGCTAAGGCGAGGAAAAGAATAAAACCGCAAAACCTTTGGTCCGGATTTTGTAGTCTATTCTTTAGAAGACGAACCAAAGACAATCAAGGAAGCATTGTCTGGTTCCGATGCCGATCTATGGCAAGAAGCTATTAATAGTGAAATCGAGTCAATCTTGAACAATCACACTTGGCACATTGTTGATCTTCCTCCGGGAAATAAACCTTTAGGTTGCAAGTGGATTCTCAAGAAGAAATACAAAGGTGATAAATCTATTGACAAATACAAGGCACGTTTGGTAGCCAAAGGATACAAACAAAAGGAAGGGTATAATTACTTTGATACATACTCACCAGTTACTCGGATTACATCAATTAGAACGCTACTTGCAATAGCAGCATTGTATCTTGAGATACACCAAATGGATGTAAAAACGGCCTTTCTAAATGGAGATTTAGAAGATGAAATTTATATGGAACAACTTGAAGGGTTCGTGATTCCCGGCCAAGAAAACAAAGTTTGTAAACTTGTTAAGTCTTTATATGGACTTAAGCAAGCACCCAAACAATGGCATGAGAAATTTGACCAAGTAATGATGTCAAATGGTTTCAAGATCAATAAATGTGATAAATGTGTGTACATCAAAGGTATATCTGACAATTTTGTCATTGTGTATCTATACGTTGATGATATGCTAATTATGGGTAGCAACAATAAAATCATCGTAGGCACTAAGGAAATGTTAAAGAAGAACTTCGACATGAAGGATATGGGATTAGCCGATGTGATTCTAGGAATCAAGATCTCCAGAACACCCGATGGAATAGTCTTATCACAATATCACTATGTTGAGAATGTGCTTAAGAAGTTCAAGGCATACGGTCTACCTCCGGCTAAGACACCTGTTGACTTAAGTTTACACTTAGCCAAAAATCGAGGAGAACCCATATCACAAACAGAATATGCTAGGATAATTGGAAGCCTAATGTACTTAGCAAATTGTACAAGGCCAAACATAGCATATTCTATTAGTAAACTGAGTCGGTTTACGAGTAATCCCGGAAAGGATCATTGGACCGCATTGACAAGAGTGTTGAGATACTTAAAACACACTGTCAATCATGGTATACACTATTCGAGATATCCAGCTGTTTTGGAAGGATATTGTGATGCCAACTGGATATCCGATACTAAAGACTCTAAATCCACAAGCGGTTATATATTTACCATTGGTGGAGGAGCAATATCATGGAAATATTCTAAGCAAGCATGCATAGCCCGATCTACAATGGAATCAGAGTTTATTGCTTTAGACAAAGCCGGCGAAGAAGCCGAATGGTTAAGAAACTTCTTAGAAGATATTCCCTGTTGGGAAAAACCTTTGCCTCCCGTTATGATACATTGTGATAGCATGGCAGCCATATGGAGGGCAAAGAACAGTATATATAATGGTAAGTCTCGACATATTCATCGAAGACACAATACCATTAGACAATTTATCACTACAGGAATAACGTGTATTGACTATGTAAAGTCAAAAGACAATATAGCGGATCCGTTTACGAAAGGTATTAACCGTGATCAATTATATAATGCAGCAAGGGGAATGGGATTGAAATCCACGCATTGAGAATTTTCATAATGGTAACTCAACCAGGATGATTGGATATCCCAAGAACTTGGTTCAATGAGACAACTAAGTTGTGAAAGTTCAAGTTAAAGCACTTGAAAAATCCATTCTCGTAGCTGTTCAAGTGCAAGCCTGCAGTTTGTGGTAAAGGGTAAGCTTTTAAAGCTTTTAATGATTCCTATAGCCTTTATAGGTGGAGTATGGCAGGATACTCTTCATAGGAGGTCACCTGTATAAGTGAAGAAGTAAGGCCGCTTCATAAAATTAGTAACGCTTATGAATCCAAGAAATGGTCCAAGGCCAAAATGGACACAACGTGAGAACGAAAGATATTAGATCTATTATTGTGTGTATGTTATTGTCTTGGTTTACACAAAAGTTGACCGGTTTAATACATCGCGTTCACCGAGCAACGAGTAAATCCGATAGCATTACACTAAGGAAGGTTCAAGGCTAACTACCACCTATCCTGAAGCAATAATAGGTCGTCGGGACTTAGTGCGTGTTGCATTTGCATTAATCATCATTCATGTGGGGGATTGTTGGAAAAATAGCTTAATTAATACCATAATTAATTATGGTAATTAATGACATTAAATGGTATATTTGGAATCTACATTTTGTGTAGATTAATTTAGTGTATTTACTTGTTCAATTTCGTTAAGAAATGAATGAGTAATTAATGCACAAAGTTAAGCCATTTAATAGTTGGGAATGTGGTGTGGAATCCCATCCCACATTGGAGAAGTAAGGAAACCACAAAACACAAGGTACCCATTACAAGAAAACACATAAAGTCGGTAAATAGAAATTAAACACACAACGATCCGCGAGGGTAACCACGAAAACTCCGACCACGTCGAAATTCTCGAAAACTACATTAGGCATCTTCGTGTACTTTCAGAGCAGAGACGCAAACTCGATCCCCAAACCTCTCAGCTACCGTCTCGCAATGTACGGCTTGGTGTCCCAATTCACCGCAATTGAAACAGCTGACTAACGGTGAACGACAATTCTTCGCAGTATGGCCCGCTCGACTACAGTTGTAACACGTCTTCGTGCTACTCACATTACTCACTGCAGGGGTAATACTCCTCCTCTGCTCACGCGATCGAGGAACCTTCTTAGGATGACGACACGAAGTCCTAGCCCCAGGGGGCCCACTCCCCTGATTTCCTGAAAAGTTTCCAACAGTTTTCTGTTTCTTAGACTCAGACATATGCTCAGTTGATGACAAATATAGCTCGTAGGCTAACACCATATTCTGATACTCTCCCAATGAAGTACAAGTGAGACACGCCATGTACTGACAAATCTCCGGCTTCATTCGCCTAATAAAATGACAGATCTTATCTTCCTTTGTCCTTACTTGATCTTGTACATAGCTAAGCTGTTTGCTATAATCAATAATAGCTTGAGACAGCGGTACATCTTGCGGCTTCACCGAAAAGAATTCATTAATTCTCTGCTTTCTGATCGGTTCCGGAGAAAACTCATCTCTCATGAAACCCTGGAACTCTGCCCATGTGACAACACGACCCCGAGGCTTAACATCCTCCCACCAGTTAGCGGCATCCTTGTCGAGAAGATACTGAGAGACCGGCACCTTACGTTCTTCTGGACAATCAACCACCTCGAATATCTTTCCCAACTGGAAAAGCCAACCTTCCCAGCCCAAAGCATCTGCAGCACCAGTGAAACGAGGGGGATTCATACGAACCATTTCTCGAAGCCACTGATTTGCGCTAATGTTCTGGGTCACATCTGTATTACGTGAACTGCTTGGGTCAATTGAGTCATCTGTGTAGCTACCTGCTGCAAAATAGTAGCAACACCGATACCAACACCATCACCGGCAGCATGATCCTGATCATGCATCTGGTCGCCACGACCACGATATCTGCCCCTCGGCATACTGAATAAGTAAGCACTCAGCATAATAAAAAAATCATAGCACATAACACATACAACGATTACCATCGTAAGGTAATACACATACAAAAATCACAGCAACGACGGCATCGTTCGGCGATTTCAACAGCCCGAACGATAACCAGCACACAATTACAAAACATCATGAAACAATCATATATGTACATAATCATACAAACCCAAACTCTAACAGCTTGCACATGTGCGATCACATGCAAATCACCACGAAGCGACAAACAGTTAATACCAACATCACACCTCTCACAGAGGGCTAACACAACTATTGCATGGTGAACGACTCAACGCTCCCACCACCAATCCAATCACAACTCGGAGAGCTAACACCCTAATGACAATGCTAACATCATACATATATTCTCTGACCCCACACCGAAAATGATAGGTTTTAAAAACAAAAACCACCTTTTTGAAGAAAGAAAGAAAAAAATATTTGGAAATGCTAGTTGATCTTAAGTATCACATTTCAAAAAAGTAATACAAACATTGTTATCGAGACTTTGAAAAAATCGTCTTGCGTTTGATAAAAATAAGGACATCTTTCTTTTAGTTAAAAAACTTTCAGGAATATTCGACCTTCGGGTCTAAGCAAATGCGTTTCTAAATATCTCAAAATATTTTGGTCCTCAAAGTGGAATAATTTGAAACATACAGTTGTACTAGTAGGCATCTTGAAAATACCGCGAGAAAATAATCCATTTTAAAAGTACGTCTCGAAATTTATTCTCTAGAATACTCAAGATTTTCAAAAATCCAATAGACCATAATGCCTCACATGTATCGACATTCTCTTACACGTCTCATAGTACATGCATCAAATCGTTTCAAAATAAAAAACAAGACATGTCTTTCCCCGGAAAACAAACAGTTAATACTTGCAGTTGAAAATTGCATAGGACCGGGGCTAAACCACTGGTCCCATCCGAGGCCTCTATGGACCCTCCCGGACTGGCCATAGTTAAAAATCACGCACATGACTCGCCTAGGACCGGAGCTAAACCTGGGCCTCTATGGACCCTCCTGGACTAGCTATTCAAACAAGGTCGTGAATCATGAGCGAAATCACAGATTCCTCCGAGGCCCCGTCGGACCTTCCTGGAGTGAGCAAATCACACACATATACATTACCATTCCATATTAAGCATAAGGGTTTCACAAGAATACTTACAAAACGAGCAAATCATTTTGGAAATCATTAGCAGCGGACAAAATCAACAGTCGAGAATACATTAGCAGCGACACCACTCCTCATATAAACAAAATATGAGAGTCAATTAAACACATATCACGAAATCAAAATCTACATAAAGAGTCCATCACTTAACAAATAATCATACAAGTGGCTCGTGTCGCACGAGGCACAACACAAACAAGGGAGACTTACATCCACAGGTCGCACGAAGATGATGATCGCCCCACGATACTAATCACGACCAAAAAACTCAGATGACGCGTTGCGACACAACTCAGACACACAAAATCCGACGAGATAAGACTCAACAGACACAACTTGACCCGACAGCCTAGGTTTCTACAACCTGGCTACGATACCATTTATGTAACACCCCCAATCCACTCAGGGATATTACACACCGTAGACCCTTTCCTCAAGGATCTACCAGCCTGGTAACTAGAATCAAACATCAAAATATTGCCTTCAAGGCTAAATGACGACCCAGTAGACCGATTAAATCTTTGAGTTAATACATACAATTCAATATCAATATATACCCACACAGGGGTCAAAATACAAGACGCTCCCACACAACGGGGATAATACTGCAGCGGAAATAACTACAATTAAACCGATACAACATCGTACAAGTCCTCATGTGATTAGTATCGATTATCATTCATCATCCTTCATGTCAACCCTGTGTTATGCTCCCCAAGACCCTGCACGTACCTGAATGCAATACAGACATCCACCCCCCGATTACTCGGGGGTTAGCAAAATTCCACTATTTTGCTAGTGTAAGTACAAAGTGCAAAAACCAGTCATACAAATTATATTCCAATAATAATAATCAGGAATCCTCAAAGGTTCAAACATAACGAAAGATACTTCCCGAGGCAAAGAGTTTGAGTAAGACTTTCCAAATTCAAGAGATCACAAATCAAGAGAACAATTTATAAAATGTTTTAAAATGCCCTCCAGAGTTTCAACGGAAACCAATTTAGGATTATTGAATCCTTCTCTTTCAAAAACCGAAAAGGGGTCACAGCCCAAAGATTTGCTTTCTCAAATAAAACCAACAGTAATTCACGGGGTCCACAACCCACACCACGTGTCCTTGACGGACAATAAAATCAACAAAACCTAACCACCCAAGATACGAAATCTTGGTAACACGTCCAAGGTACTCGACCCTGGAAAAAATACATCCACAATCATATCCATGACACCGTGATCGCTTGCCACGTGTCATCAGGCTCTCATGGTTGGATCAATCACTTGTTGCATCCTGACCACATGATCACAAGTCATGTGTCACCGTAGTTTTCTTAGGCTCTCACGGTTGGATCAATCACTTGTTGCATCCTGAACACATGATCACAAGTCATGTGTCACCGTAGTTTTCTTAGGCTCTCACGGTTGGATCAATCACTTGTTGCATCCTGACCACATGGTCACAAGCCATGTGTCACCGTAGACCTCGCCCGGCTTCACAACTAGACTATGACCACACATTCACCAAAACTTAACGCAGTACACCAAGGATATCCCAGAAATTCACCCAGAGGCAACAAACACTTAGCACGACACCATCGTCAAATCACAATGTACCGAAATGAGATAATATATATATGTATATATGCATTATCAAAGCACAACATCAACACCAAATATATCCGTAGGATTCACCTAATTATTCACAAAACACACCATTCACAAAAACACACGCATTTTGAAAGAGAGCATTTAACGGGGCTAAAATGCATCTTTGAAAGTTCATTTCAAACAACCAAACAAACACACCAAGACGATCACCAATCATCATATTCACAAACCAGAAATGTATGAACAAGGTACTTGCCTCGAATAATCAATACCGAACACTCCGACGAACACAGATCAACCGGGAAATCTCGAACACCTACAATCCTCCGGCGAAAACAACGAAAACATGATTACGACGAGTATAACGACCGAAGACAATGCAAAACACGCCCAAGAATCAAAGGAAAATGTGCTGAGTCATTTAATCGGACATTAAATGCTCAAGGCTCCCTTAGAACACAAAAATCATGGTTGGGCTCAAACAAATTCGAGATATGGATATACAATCCGTAGAATATGATTAATAATACTCAATAACATCAACCGATTCATCAAAATCGGACGAACAACAAATCAAGAAGGAAATCCTGAAAGTCAACCCTAAGATATTTGATAATTTATCTTCGATCCGGACGAACTCGAGTGGAGGATGATGTTAGATACGAATCAATCTTCCCAAAATGATGCACAAGGATATTACCGATCACAACTCTCGAATTCCAACCAAAAATCGCAAAGGAAGAAGAAGAAAGGAGAAACATGGCAATAAGACCCGTCGCTCGGCCTTATATAGCCGAACATGTTACGGCCGTAACCTACAGGGCCTTATAGCGGTAACTCGGCACTTACGGCCGTACTCGGCAGCTCCTTACGGCCGTAACCAGGCCTCCCAAGCCACTGCCCAAAATGTGCGGGTACATTACCGCCGTAACTCGGCCATGCATTGCGGCCGTAACTCAGCATTACGGCCGTACTCGGCCACTCCTTACGACCGTAATCAGGTTCCACAGGGCTACTGCCCAACATGCGCGGATGCATTACGGCCACAACCCGGCAATTGATTACGGCCGTAACTCGGCCATGCCTCTAATCCAACAGTCCGGGTAGATGTTCGACAATGTCTCGGTTACACTAACGCACCATCTATGATTCAAAACAATAACGAGCAATTTACGAAACATAATGTACCACACTACAAGCAGACATTAAAACAAAGAGGCGTACGCGACAACAAGTAACACTCGATGAACACTACAACATGATACATCATACCGTGCATAACAGAGAAACAAATTCCACATAATCATAACGAAACAAAATAACTAAAACAAAATGACAAATAGTTCAAGACAACCGAAAATAAAAATGTCGGGTATTACACTTACTACTTTCAATCTATAACTGTGATTTATAGTATACATTGTAAAAACCCTGTACGCATCAAGCAAACAGGAGAGCACCTAGTTGTTGTACTTACAACAACTCACTATTAGACTTCCGCTACGCAATTAACTTCGAAAATCATACAACTTTTTGTGCTCTTACTTTCTAAGTTGTTTATTGTATATTTAGTGGCCAACATCCTTCATTGTGAATAATTCGTAATCATGAAGGAGCATATTTATTTTTATCTCTTTGACTTGGCTTGTACCTTCATGAGTGATTTCCAGAATTTTCTAAATTTCTTTGGCCGTCTCACAAGATGAAATCCTGTTGTGATCTTCTGGATTAGGAGCACAGTCAAGCAGTTGAGTAGCTTTAGGAATATGACAGAACATGCATTCAAATTATGGATTTTCGAATTGAGAGAGATATTGTGATAGATCAATAATTCTCACTATTTTTCAGATTCATGGCCTCAATTCAATTTAGTAGGGTCTTTCATTCACATTTTTGTTGGAATATTTTATTCCATACATTCATTAATAGAGTTTTGATGATTAAGTTGATAAACAAAACAAAACAACAAAGAGGCGAAGCAAAACAACGAAGCAATCGAAGTCGCAAAAAGCTAGACTGAAGGAAGATAACGCACGCTATATATATATATATATATTGCATAGCATACGCAATGTTAGCAATATAATATACGTAAGCATATTGGTATAACGTACATAATATGATGTTTCAGTATTCAAACAAGAAGAACGTTGAAGATGACGTCATAGCATAGATCAGCAAGCAATGGATATGTTGACAAATGAATAACATACGTAATGTGGAGTTGCTAACATACGTAATGATCAACATAGAAGCCACATGACTGTTTTGTGGAGAGGATAACGTACGTAACATTTAGAAGTTAACGTACGTAAATAATCTAACGTACGTAAAAGGGGAGCAATAACGTACGTAATGAAGATTCAGGCAGCTAACGGCTAGTTGAGGCTTTGGAGCCTATTAATACCACTTCCTATGGTATTGAAGACACAACAACGCAAAGCATTCGATATATTGATCAGAGATTATTATACATATTCTTGTTGTTGTAATTGTACTTATATTGATAGTTTAAGTGTTTATACATTCAACACATACACGAGAGGAAAAATAAAAGATACGATTGGATTCGATGTTATTAGGATCAAGGATCCGACATTGTTAGAATCGCAATCGATATCTAAGTGAGGTTTATCTAGTACCCATAGAAAGCTATAGTGGTTGATTCCTTGTCCAATAGAAAAGGAAAACGGTTTAACTTGGACCGACACAAAGACAAGTACAAGCGGTAATATCTCGACCGATAGAACAGAGATTGTACGGTTTAACTTGGACCGATAGAAGACAAGTTTGTAACGGTTATCCCTCGACCGATAGAAGAGAGGTGCAGAGGTTGATCTTCATCCTATTGAAAAAGATACCGAGAGAGGACGTAGGCTTCGTTAATAGCCGAACCTCTATAAATCCTTGTGTCGATTTATTTTCTGCACTTTACTTAAATCGCTTCCGCAATGCAAAAGAGTTTCACAACTCTATCCGCACAATGGCGCTAATACCGAAATTGCTCCAACAATTGGTATCGGAGCGGTATCTCCAATAAGTGGCTTAACATCCGAGGAGTCGATCCAAATGGCATTTCAACTTGCCCCGGCCGAAGGTCTTGTTCTCAATCGACCACTATTCTTTGACGGATCTAACTTCGTGATATGGAAGAAGAAGATGTCGATATTCATTCGAGTCTATGACATCGAGCTATGGAAAATTATATGCCTTGGCCCTAAAGTTCCAATCAAATCTGACGGATCTCTTAAGAGTTTCGAAGAATATAATAACGAGGATTGGAAGAACGACCATCTAAATTGTAAGGCTACTCAATTTCTATTTTGTGTCTTAAATCGAGAAGACGTCAACCGTATCTCATCGTGTGAAAGTGCTAAAGAGATATGGAAAATTCTTGAAATAACACACGAAGGTACAACTCAAGTTAAGGGGATGAAGATCAATATGCTTCTCCATGACTACGAATTATTCATGATGAAGGGTGACGAGTCCATCACCAACATACTCGACCGATTTGCGGTCATCACCAATGGACTAGCTTCATTCGGTAAACCATTATCAAGTAGTGATAAAGTCAAGAAAATCTTAAGATCTCTACATGTTGAATGGGACGGTACAGTGACGGCTATAATGGAATCAAAAGATTTAAATAATCTTGATTTTAGTGCTGTCGTTGGTTCACTTATAAACTACGAGATTGTTCTAAAATCTCGTAATACTAAACCTGTAATACCCGGTTGTAATTCAGTCATTATCATTCAGTAATTTTATTCGGTGATTGTCACCCAGTGTATATTCACTCGATTATAATCATTCACCAATCATATTCATTCACCGTGTTCACCGTTCGAAAAAACTTCGAGTGGTGTATCGTTATTGTTCATTGTTTCAACTTTCCTCATATGAGTTCGACTTTGTTAGATCACCATTAATTTTTGGTAACTCCAAAAATTCTAAATCTTTGCAATATTATAGAGCATCGAGTTAGCTTTCCAATGGTTCAAACGGTGAGTCAATCGGAGTCCGGACGAGAGAGTTATGGTCGTTTTAGCTCAACCGCTCATTGGCCGATCACCGCCGAACGAACTCGGCCGTGTCGTCCGACACGCCCGTGCCGCACTCGTCCGGAAAGTGCCGAAGTGTTCGCCTCAGACCCGACCGTGTCGCTCGCACGGCCGAGTCGCACCCTTCCGGATAAGCTGTAACCGATCGCCAAAGACGCCCGACCGTGTCGCCCGCACGGCCGAGTCATGCCGAAGTCATTCGGACGGTCCATCGGGAGGCCCTCGCGCGCGACCGTGTCGGCAGACACGGCCGAGTCATCGCCGCCAACCGCCGCCACCGCGGCGACACGACCGTGCCGATCGGCACGGCCGTGTCCGGCAGCACCAACTCCTATAAATTCATTTTTTCAAGATTTCACCATTTTTCTTCCTTTTCTTCACCTTCAACCGAGAGATAAGGCTTGAGGGAGGGTTTTTCCTTCACAAATCATTTGGGTGTTTGATTTTTTTCATCTCCTTTCGATCGTGAAGCCCGGATAATCAATCTAACGCGTGTTCTTCGGATTATAGCACTTGGATCATCAAGAGGTAATTCCTTCAACACTTCGACTTCGATTTTGTGTTGAAATAGGATGTTTTGGACGTTATAATCATGATATATGAAGGGATATGTATATGATTATGAGTTTGTATAAGGATTCATTGGATTATTGAGGGTTTATTCAAGAACACTTTGAATATCGAGTTGGAATTGGGGATTTTCGACTAATTGTTGTTATAATCACATTTTTGGATATTCATAACGGATTATTGATCGTATTGGAGTTGTTTTGTTGGTTTGAAACACTTCTTGGGGATTTTGATATTGGGATATCGAGGTTTGATTGTAAACAATCGGAGTTTGGATACAACGTATTCGATATAATGCCCCAATGAACTTAGTTTAATCGTATCGACGTTTTGAGTTCGTTATATTCGTGTTTAATTCGTATATTGATCGGATTGTCGGTAATTGTATTGAATTAAGGTTGTTCGTGAGACCGACACTTCATTTAGGACGTTGTTCGTGGACTGACATTCTTCATCGGTGTTGTGTAAGTTAATTCTTACTCGGTTAAAAGGATATTCATCCCTCTTGTTGTTGTTCATTCATAATCATAACTCATTCATAATTATATTAACCGTATCAAAACTTGTTGTTATCAATTAATCATTTCACCATAAGGAAACGACTTGCGGTTCCAACCTTTTCATTGAAATGTCATTTATTTCATTACCATTCCACCTCGGTGAGTCATTATTCATTTTCGATGTCACTTTTGTTATCGTGGCATTCCGGTCATCTTGGCGTGCAGTTGGTATGTGTAGGGTTTTCATGTCGGGCACATTATAGTCGTGTGTTGGTTGATGGCCTCACATCGACTGCACACGAGATTGATTGTTTCGTGAGATCGATTAGGTACAAGACCACACGTGTATTCGATCGATACTCGTTGGTGGCTTGTGCACGGACACATTTCCATCCCGGGCGTAGTGTGGCGCCACCCTTTGAGCCGCATCGTTAGTTGATTCATATAGCATGTTTGATTGCGTATGTTTCGGCAGGATATTTCATAATTTCGTATATAATCATGATTGTGTATTTTCAACTCTTGAGGATTGTTGTTCTCAGTATAATCGACCCGTTTGGGGATTTTGTTTTTCGTGTCTTGGCAAGGCAAAGGCACGGGAGAAAATGCCGACGTCGAGGAGTCCTAGTGATACTAGAAAGGGGCCCCACTGCTCACCACTTATTCATCATTTATGTTTCCTTTATTTATTCCGCAGACATTCCATTTGAATACTCGTTTCATTCGGTGTTGTGTATTTTATCGTCACATAAGATACACATGTATTCTATTTTATCCTCAGGTGTGTTGTATGAAACTCCTAATCGGAGTAATTGATGTTGTAATGTGGTTCGGTACTACATTTACCCCTGTAAATCATCCTTTTCATTCGCCCGGTGGGTCCTACTGGGGTCCACAGACCGTAATATCCGCCTAGTTTGGGGTGTTACAGAGTTGGTATCGGAGCGTGGTTTTGAATACTACCTTCCGAGTCATGTCTCATTTGAAATCATCACACGACTAGTATCATTGGACTTTCGCGTCACGTGTGACTGTGCAAATGCCGAGCCAATCGCACTGTAAGAACCGTAAGATTTCTAACGCCATGGTATAATTTCTCGCAATAGTCATTCATTCATCATTCATCAATTAACAATCCTCAAACATCATCATTCATTGTGATTAGAACGATCATGTTAACTCATTAATCACTTAATTCATTTCATTACTCGCTTAATAATCGTGACGATCATGTTAACTCATTAATTACTCAATTCATTTCATTATCCATTGTCAACTGGATGATCATATTATCAATCTTGTTAAGTTATTCAAGATAATCATTTCAAGAATTTCATCGATAATCATGTAACTTCAAGAAATCATTCATATAATCACTAAGTTAGAGCATGTATACTCATTTTCATCATCTCATGACATAATCATAACGTGCTAATCATGCGGAAATATAATCATTATGCGACCTTCCTACTCCAAAGATGGAGAGAACTGTCAAGGGATGCATGGGGAGAGGCCGCGTGCGAATCGAAACCCGAGAAATAATCACTGCCGGAAATCGTGCCTGTGACTCGGTTCGATCAGAAGATGTACGGGTTGATCCACTCACTTTTATGCAGGCCATGATGACCCATGTGCGCTTGCTCAATCATCATTGCGCCACTGCCGGATTAATCGAGCGAACTCTCCTGCACGAGCCACCGCTAAGGAAATTGGCCGAGCAAAGAACTCGCATATGTCAACAGGAAATCAACGGGCGTAATCTATCCGAAGGCGGTCAATAACCTTCAAGAAGCCTCGTGTGAGTCTTATCGCTTCGAGCGATCTCCTACGGCGCCTAATCCTACGGATCTCGCCCCGAGCAAATGGCCGGCCATCATCTCTGCTTAACCGTGGGGCGCCGGCCATTTCAAGATTAGGTACGACGCCGTCTATCACATGTCATAATTGTGGGAATTCGGGCATAAGGCCCGTTTTGCCGAAAGGACTCCAAGTCGGCCCGCGGCATCTCAGCCCCAAGCAACCAGCTTTAATCGATCGCCTTGTCATCGTGCTTAAGACAATGGAAGCAAATAGAGTTGGAGCTCGTATTTATCGACGGAGCGTCCGGTTCGGGACCAGCAAGTCCCGCATTCATATGATGAGGAGGATCGACGATCCGGTGGTCCGAACGATTTCGTATACTCGTAATTTTATTTCAACTTGTGTGTACCTTTGATGCCGGTACACCGCATTCATTCATTTTCGAATCATGCTTGAATAGACTTATTTCGATAGTCCTACTTAATGACCGCGATTGGTTGATGGATCTAATCGTGGTGAATTTATCTTAGGACGATGTAATTTTCGGTATTAGTTGGTTTGATCGCCTCGATACTATCCTCGGTGTTTGTTAGCGTTTAGTCGCTATCTTTCCGCCGTTGGTTGTCGAATGTGTGCTTCAGGAAGTAATCCCCGTTGTTCCAAAGAGAATTTTTATTATGGCGGAAGCGAAGAAATTCCGCAATCGAACTATTCAATCATTCATTATATCATTTTCATCGATTGGCCTTTCTAAGGCAATCGAGTTATTCATCATTCCTTATATCATTTCCATCGATTGGCTTTTCTAAGACAATCGAGTCATTCAATCATTCATTGTATCATTTTCATCGATTGGCCTTTCTAAGGCAATCGAGTTATTCAATCATTCATTGTATTATTTTCGCCGATTGTCCTTTCAAAGGCAATCGAGTTATTCAAACATTCATTGTATCATCTTCATCGATCGCCTTTCTAAGGCAATCGAGTTGTTCAATCATTATTGGTATCTCTTTTATCAATTAACCATTCTAGGGCAATCGAAATGTTCAATCATTCGTGGTATCATTGTCATCGATTGACGATGTATTTCAAAGCGAGTTATCTAGTTGCCTTCACATAGAGTAAGGGAATTCGGGAGTGAGTTGAGCCAGACGCCCTTTATCGAAGGCACCGTATCGGATGGCCCCGACTGTAATGCAGGAGTTGAAGATTCAACTTGAGGAGTACTTCGAGAAAGGTCATCTCCGACCGATCAAGGCCCCGTGAGGAGCACCGGTGTGATCTGTCAAGGAGAAGGATGGCTCGTCTCGTGTGTGTATTAATTACCAAGATTTGAACAGGCGATGATCAAGAGTAGTACCCTTTACCTCGTATTGATGATCTTTTAGATCAACTTCAGGAGCTTCAGATTTTCCAAGATCGACTTAAGATCCGGATATCACCAGCCATGGATTCGAGAGTCGGATATCGCGAGGACAGCGTTCATACACGCTATGGTCATTGTGAGCTCGTAGTTATGCCGTTCGGGCTAACTATCGCACTGTGGTATTCATGGAGTTAATGAATCGGGTTTTCATCGACTTTTAGATCGCTTGTTGTTGTCTTCATCGACGACATTTTGATTTATTCTCTTAGCCGAGAGGAACACGAGGTTCATTTTCTTCAAGTTCTCGACGTGTTGAGACGAGAGCAACTTTATGGAAAGTTTTCCAAATGTGAGTTCTGGAGGTCCGAAATGACTTTCTCGGGCATGTAATTTCATCCGCTGAGTTCTTGTCGACCCTCGAAGACGGAGGCTATCCGAGATTTTCAACCTCCGTAAGATATTAAGTAAATCCGATGTTTCTCGGATTAGTGGTTAATTATCCAACCCACGGCCGAGCTAGTAACCGTGGTTTTCGCGTTGGAATTTTGGCGTCGTTACCATTCTGGAATCACTTGTCAGATCTTCACCAATCACAAGAGTTGAACTATATATTTAATCAAATGGAGTTAAATATGCGACAGGACGGTGGTTGGAACTAATCAAAGATTTTGATATCGAGATCCTTTACCACTCGGCAAGGCGAACGTTGTCGCCGACGCCTTGAGTCGTAAGTCCGTTCAGAGCAGATGCATGCTCGTTTAACAGCCTGTAGGAGCTTCAACAGAATTCCTTAGACCCGAGATCGAGGTCCGGCTTCAGCCGAGTTCGGGGACACTTTGTATGTTAGAGATTTCATCATCTCGAGGATGCAATCAGGGAGAATCGTGGTTCGACCCGGCATTGTTGCGCATTCGTGAAGATGTGGCTCAGGGAAAGCCCTGGATTCGTGGTCCACGAGGATGGACTTTTGAGGTTTAAGAACCGGTTGTGCGTACTGCGAATGACGAGTTGAAAAATTCTATTTTGAGAGAAGCTCATGCTACCCTTATTCTGCTCATCCGGTCCAAAGAAGATTTACAAGGACTTGAAACAAAATTACCGGTGGAGTAATATGAAGCGAGAAGTCGCAGAATTTGTTTCGAGATGCTTAACTCACAACAAGTCAAGATGGAACCTCGGCGACCGCGAGTATGCCGATACCGCTCCCTATTCCTAATGGAAGTGGGAAGACATTTCTATGGATTTCATCACGAGTTTGCCGACGAGTCGCCGTGGCATGAATGCGATCCGGTGATTGTGGACCGCTCAACTAAATCAGCTCATTTCCTTGAGATCAAGGATACGTGGGGTCCCGAGAGACTGTCTCAGTAGTTCATAAAGGAGATAGTCATAATGCACGGTACTCCTAATAGTATCGTTTACTATCGTGACTGACGAATTGTGTCACATTTTTCGAAATCATATCATCGTGCTATGTGAACTCGGCTTAATCTCGATCGCCTTTCATCCTCAAATCAGACTGACAATCGGAGAGGACTATTCGGACATTAGAGGACATGTTGAGGGCATGCGTCCTCGATTAGTAGACGATGGGGAAGCCCAATTACCGTTGTTTAAGTCCACGTACGTATAGTTGGCATGCCTCCATTAAGATGGCACCTTACGAGGCCTTGTGCGGTCGTCTTTGTCGATCTCCTTTGTGTTAGGATGACTTGTTAGAATCAATCGGCACCGAGCCCGATATGCTTATAGCCGTCCGGGAGAAGGTAGCTTTGATCAAGAGTCGTATGTTGACAAAGTCGAGTCGATGAAATCGTATGCGGATAATCGTCGCCGACCACTAGAGTTCGAGACGGTGACCATGTTTTGGTCAAGATATCCCCGAGTCGAGGTATTTTTCCGCTTCGGAAAACGGGGAAGTTGAGCCCAAGATTCATTGGACCGTTTGAAATTTTGGATCGAGTAGCGAGTTAGCTTATCGATTGGCGTTACCTCGGCTTTGAGCAGATTCATAATGTGTTTCACGCCTCTCGATTGCGGAAGTATGTTGCCGACCCGAGTCACATACTTCGGCCGACGAAATCGAGATCGCGGATGATCATTCGTACGAGGAGCGTCCGTACGAGTGTTAGAGCGGCGAATCAAACAGCTTGAGGAACAAGACGATCCCTTTGGTCAAGATTCATGGTCTAGACACGGAGTCGAAGAGGCCACTTGGGAAACCGAGGAGAATATGCGGAGTGTTATCCCGAGTTGTTTGACCCTTAGTTTGGGACGAAACTCTTTTAAGGGGGTGTATGTAATACCCTTGTAATTCACCATTATCATTCAAGAATTTCATTCGGTGATTGTCACCCGAGTGTATATTCACTCGATTATAATCATTCACCAATCATATTCATTCACCGTGTTCACCGCTCAAAAACTTCGAGTGGTGTATCGTTATTGTTCATTGTTTCAACTTTCCTCATATGAGTTCGACTTTGTTAGATCACCATTAATTTTTGGTAACTCCAAAAATTCTAAATCTTTGCAATATTATAGAGCATTGAGTTAGCTTTCCAATGGTTCAAACGGTGAGTCAATCGAGTCCGACGAGAGAGTTATGGTCGCTTTAGCTCAACCGCTCATTGGCCGATCATCGCCGAACGAACTCGGCCGTGTCGTCCGACACGGCCCGTGCCGTACTCGTCCGGAAAGTGCCGAAGTGTCCGCCTCAGACCCGACTGCTTGCCTGCACGGCCGAGTCGCACCCTTCCGGATAAGCTGTAACCGATCGCCAAAGACGCCCGACCGTGTCGCCTCGCACGGCCGAGTCATGCCGAAGTCATTGCCGGACGGGTCATCGTCGGGAGGCCCTCGCGCGCCGCGACCGTGTCGAAAGGTGACACGGCCGAGTCATCGCTGCCAATCGGCCGGTACTGCGACACGACCGTGCCGATCGGCACGGCCGTGTCCGGCAGCACCAACTCCCTATAAATTCATTTTTTCAAAGATTTCACCATTTTTCTTCCTTTTCTTCACCTTCAACCGAGAGATAAGGCTTGAGGGAGGGTTTTTCCTTCACAAATCATTTGGGTGTTTGATTTTTTCATCTCCTTTCGATCGTGAAGCCCGGATAATCAATCTAACGCGTGTTCTTCTGATTATAGCACTTGGATCATCAAGAGGTAATTCCTTCAACACTTCGACTTCGATTTTGTGTTGAAATAGGATGTTTTGGACGTTATAATCATGATATATGAAGGGATATGTATATGATTATGAGTTTGTATAAGGATTCATTGGATTATTGAGGGTTTATTCAAGAACACTTTGAATATCGAGTTGGAATTGGGGATTTTCGACTAATTGTTGTTATAATCACAGTTTTGGATATTCATAACGGATTATTGATCGTATTGGAGTTGTTTTGTTGGTTTGAAACACTTCTTGGGGATTTTGATATTGGGATATCGAGGTTTGATTGTAAACAATCGGAGTTTGGATACAACGTATTCGATATAATGCCCCAATGAACTTAGTTTAATCGTATCGACGTTTTGAGTTCGTTATATTCGTGTTTAATTCGTATATTGATCGGATTGTCGGTAATTGTATTGAATTAAGGTTGTTCGTGCGACCGACACTTCATTTAGGACGTTGTTCGTGGACGGACATTCTTCATCGGTGTTGTGTAAGTTAATTCTTACTCGGTTAAAAGGATATTCATCCCTCTTGTTGTTGTTCATTCATAATCATAACTCATTCATAATTATATTAACCGTATCAAAACTTGTTGTTATCAATTAATCATTTCACCATAAGGAACGGTTCCAACCTTTTCATTGAGTTGTCATTTATTTCATTACCATTCCACCTCGGTGAGTCATTATTCATTTTCGATGTCACTTTTGTTATCGTGGCATTCGGGTCATATCAAGTGCGGTTGGTATGTGTAGGGTTTTCATGTCGGGCACATTATAGTCGTGTGTTGGTTGATGGCCTCACATTGGACTGTGCACACGAGATTGATTGTTTCGTGAGACTGATTAGGTACAAGACCACACGTGTATTCGATCGATACTCGTTGGTGGCTTGTGCACGGACACATTTCCATCCGGGCGTAGTGTGGCGCCACCCTTTGAGCCGTCTTGTTAGTTGATTCATATAGCATGTTTGATTGCGTATGTTTCGGCTGTGATATTTCATAATTTCGTATATAATCATGATTGTGTATTTTCAACTCTTGAGGATTGTTGTTCTCGTATAATCGACTCCGTTTGGGGATTTTGTTTTTCGTGTCTTGGCAAGGCAAAGGCACGGGAGAACATGCCGACGTCGAGGAGTCCTGATACTAGAAAGGGGCCTCACTGCTCATCACTTATTCACCATTTATGTTTCCTTTATTTATTCCGCTGCAGACATTCCATTTGAATACTCGTTTCATTCAGTGTTGTGTATTTTATCGTCACATAAGATACACATGTATTCTATTTTATCCTGGGTGTGTTGTATGAAACTCCTAATCGGAGTAATTGATGTTGTAATGTGGTTCGGTACTACATTTACCCTGTGTAAATCATCCTTTTTCATTCGCCTGGTGGGTCCCAGTCGGGGGTCCACGGCACTGTAATATCCGCCTAGTTTGGGGTGTTACAAAACCAAAGCTGAAGGAAAGATCAATAGCCTTGAAGGCTAAGATGTCAAAAAGAGAAGAAATTCCGGTTGATTAAAGCGACGAAGAATCGACATATTATGCCAAAAATATTAATAAGTTTCAAACCTTATTAAACTGGAGAAAGAAAGACATCTCGGGCGAATCTAAGAAATTCGACAATTCTTGTCGATTATGTGGTAAACCAGGCTATTTCGCGAAGAATTACCGAGCAAAACCCAAGAAGGAGGTTTTAATAGCAACATGGAGTGATGGAGACGAAGATGAAGATTTTTAAATAAAAATAATCTCGCTCTCATGGCCCGGAGTTCATTCGACGACAGCGACGTCGAAAGCCAAGTAAGTAATTCTTATGATGAACTTTTTGAAACATACGAACTGTTACATACGGATTATCAAAATGCTTTATCGGAAATAAAATCCCTTAAATATAAAAATAAATCATTGGAAATTCAAAATTTCAAAATTCTTGAAAAGGAAAAATTTATCGAGACCGATCATTCAAAATGCGTTGAAAATGAAAATATTTTGAAGAATGATCTTTTGAAAACTCAAACCGAGCTCAAAAATTTAGCAAAGAAATTCTCGTGTGGAAACGAGAAATTTGAACAAATGCTCTCGGTTCAAAAATTTACGTTGAACAAACAGGGGTTGGGATTCAAACAAAATTTTAAAACCGAATCCGTGAACTTGAAAATACCCCATTGTGAAAAATGTTTGAAAATTGGACACCATATTTCAAACTGTAAAAACCCAAGACGGACGATTAAAATCAAAAAGATTTGGGTTCCTAAATAAACTTTTATTCCAAATATCGTCTATGTTTCAAAAGAAAAACCAACTATAGGTTGAATCCCCAAAAATAATTTTTAAACAATTGGTATTTTACTTAGAGGGAGTAATTTTTTAAAGGGTAGAAAATATTTTCAGGGGTAGTTATACCCGTATTCATATATTATTCATCATTAATTGGTATCATGTATATTTATATTCAATTGGTATATTTTTTTTACACTTTTTGCTGAATACAAAAAGGGGGAGAAAGGAGTAGAATCGGATAAAAAGCGTCATGGAAGTAATGACGAGAAAAATAAAAAGTAAAAAGGAGGAGAAAATAATAAAAAATCGAAGAAGTCGAAAAGGAGAAAAAGAAAGCATACAAAAAGGGGGAGAAACGAAGGAGTTGAAAAATGATAAACGAAAAAGAAAAGATGGGAGAAACTAACAAAACGATCAAAGCCGGAAACTTTGATACGTACAAATATATATACTTTTATTTTGCAGGGTTTTATCCAATTCAATGGTTGTTTTGTAATCATCAAAAAGGGGGAGATTGTTGGAATATTTTATTCCATACATTCATTAATAGAGTTTTGATACTTAAGTTGATAAACAAAACAAAACAACAAAGAGGCGAAGCAAAACAACGAAGCAATCGAAGTCACAAAAAGCTGGACTGAAGGAAGATAACGCACGCTATATATATTGCATAGCGTACGCAATGTTGGCAATATAACGTACGTAAGAATATTGGTATAACGTATGTAATATGATATTTCAGTATTCAAACAAGAAGAACGTTGAAGATGACGTCATGGCATAGATTAGCATGCAACGGATATGTTGACAAATGAATAACGTACGTAATGGGGAGTTGCTAACGTACATAATGATCAAGACAGAAGCCACTGGACTGTTTTGTGGAGAGGATAACGTATGTAACATTTAGAAGTTAACGCACGTAAATAATCTAGCGTACGTAAAAGGGGAGCAATAACGTACGTAATGAAGAGTCAGGGAGCTAACGACTAGTTGAGGCTTTGGAGCCTATAAATACCACTTCCTATGGTATTGAAGACACAACAACACAAAGCATTCGATATATTGATCAGAGATTATTATACACATTCTGTTGTTGTAATTGTGCTTATATTGTTAGTTTGAGTGTTTATACATTCAACACATACACGAGAGGAAAAAGAAAAGATACGATTAGATTAGGTGTTATTAGGATCAAGGATCCGGTATTGTTAGAATCGCAATCAATATCTAAGTGAGGTTTATCTAGTACCCATAGAAAGTTAGAGTGGTTGATTCCTTGTCCAATAGAAAAGGAAGACGGTTTAACTTGGACCGACACAAAGACAAGTACAAGCGGTAATATCTCGACCGATAGAAGAGAAATTGTACGGTTTAACTTGGACCGATAGAAGACAAGTTTGTAATGGTTATCCCTCGACCGATACAAGAGAGGTGCAGAGGTTGATCTTTATCCTATTGAAAAAGATACCGAGAGAGGACGTAGGCTTCGTTAATAGCCGAACCTCTATAAATCCTTGTGTCGATTTATTTTCTGCACTTTACTTAAATCGCTTCCGCATGCAAAAGAGTTTCACAACTCTATCCACACAACGGAGCTAATATCGAAATTGCTCCAACAATTTTTTCCACCAAGAACGTTTTTTAAAACTCTTTGACCCTCGAATTTTTAGTATTATACTTTCTTCACGCAATTCACAAAGGTCAATAAGCAATCGATATTTCACATTGAAGCGATTATTTTTCCAATCGGTCTCATCGTATTCTTCAAAGATTTTAAGAGAGTTGTCAGTTTTCTTTGGAATTGTTGGTCCAGGAGCAATGACCTTCCAGATTTCAATATCATGAGCTCGAATGAAGATCGACATTTTCTTCTTTCAAGTCATAAAATTTGGACCATCGAAGAAGGGAAGGCGATTTAGAGCATTACCTTCAAAATTATAAATGTAGGCCATTTTTGGATATTTTCTCTAATGGGTGTTAGACCGATGAAAAAGAGACCGCCCCAATACCAATTGTTGGATTGGTACCGCCACTAGAAGGTGGTTGAATAGTGCGGAGTAGAGTTCTGAACTCTTTTTGTGCAGAAGCAAATATAGGAGTAAAGAAAAATTGCGAAAATAAAAATACACAAAAATTGTTAGAGAGGTTCGACTATCCATAAGCCTATGTTCCCTACCTAGCATTATCGACTAGGACTTTTTCTCAAAACTGAATGCACTTTATAGTTCAATGCCAACTCTTTACAATAGCACTTTCAGTATTAGTGCCGAAGTTCAATTTCTTGATTTTCGGGCTCAAGAACAACCACAACTTCAATCACTTTATTTTTCTGGGTACAATACAACCTCACGAACTAAAAATAATATTGTGAGTACAATTACTCGACTTACAGAATAGTCGCTCAAAGTGATACAAGAATGTATATAGAATAATGTTCGAACAATTCTTCTTGTATCAGTTACAATATGTAATACTATCTCTCAAAGAATATGTTATTTTGAAGCTCAATTGAATCAGATAATTGCTTGATATATTCAGAGAATTCGTGTATACTTCAACTCCTCCAAATGCCTCTATTTAAAGCATTTAAGAACCTTTTTACCGTTGGCATATTTAGCGTACGTTATGTAAGTGTCCTTACATAAGTTAACATTATAGCGTACGTTACTTCGTCCATGTAACATCTGCAACACTAATCCAGTAGCATCCAGTAGCCTACGACTTCTTCCCTTCCATACGTCAAGTTTGTTGACTGCGTACGTTATCATAGTCTTTAGATAACTGTTGGATATGTTGACCTTCTAGATATCATCGGTCTAATTTTGAATTCAACTTCAAACACATATCGGTCGCTAACATACATATGTATCGTATGTTATTGTGTAGATGATCGTTCAATGGGTTGACCTTCTGGAAACTACACAACGGTTCATTTTCGAACTTAGCATACGTTATTCCCTGACCTTTGCATACATTACAGTTGTCTTGTAATGTTGTTTGTCGAGCTATGTAACCCTGCATGATTTTAAAACTTTCCACAAATACATGTGAGTGATTGTTATGTACATTATGTTATAGGTATTGCGTACTTTACCTTTGAGAATTTCTTGATTCAACATAGTACGTGAGTGCAACTTTGAAATGTGTTGACGAGTGAAACCTTGTTAATGATTATTTTATTTCTACGAACATTATCAAAATATGTGTGATAAAAATATTGTTCCAACAACAATAAAGGGTACTTTATATAGTTCGCCCTAAGCGTTTAGATTATGTGGAGAAAAGAAGAATTATGGGCTGAATAGAATAAGTGAATTACAACATGTTGAGGGGATGTTTGACATATAGAGCTACATAAATTTTGGCACAATGTGAGGACAGTTTAGGATGTGGTTGGTTGGTGATAGAAGTAATATTATATATGATGGTGAGGAAGTTTTGGGAGAGGTTCAATGGCTTGATTCATTTAGTGGCTATATAGAGAGGGATAAGTTTAAGGAGACTTTGAGAAATGTGTTGAGTTGGAATTCAAAGAGTTGAGAAGGAGAATGTGAACAAAAACAAAGGGAAATCAATCACACTTTATGATGCAGTTCAAACTGGGGAAATATCACACTCAGATGAAGATTCTGATTTTGCAGCTCCAAATGGAAGTAGTGGAAATGTCCTTGATGACATAGTATTTATAAAATTGTGCATCTGAAATATGTTTATCATGTTGATAAAATTCTGTAGGTCCAAAGAACTGAAGGAGTTACTGATAGTGAGGCAAGTGGAGAGATAAACAGGAAGCCTGCAACAATGGTATTTCATCTACAAAACTACACTGGAGCAAGACTGGTTTCATCTGGATCAAGAACAGGCATGGCCCCTCTACATTCAAATACAATGGCTTTCAGTCCCAACATATACATTGAATAATGTGAAGTGGGAGGTATTGGTAATGGCTTTATAGTCTTGGATTGTTTATAATGCAATAGTATATTGGAAATGCCTAGAGTATTGCAAATAGACATTTTTGAGAATATACTATGCATTTGGGTCGAATTTGTAAGATCCCCATCGGCGCGTATAAAGTCTAAAAATTCTTAAAATGAACATTATTATAAAGAGGTGAGTTAGATTTCTACTGGTTCAAACAGTGAGTCAATCGGAGTCTGGATGAAGGAGTTACGGTTGAAATAACAAAGACTACACCGTCAGCATATACTGTATAATTAGTGCACGCTATCGAAGCTGTTAGCGTGCGCTAATTGATAGAGACAGATCGTTCTGTCCTTCATTGGACTGCCTTATTTGCGCATGCTAATGCACTGATTAGCGCGCGCTGATGGGCTGAGGTAGAATGTTCAGTTCTTTTTCAAGCTCGTTAGCGCATGTTAAGTCGGGGAGCTAGCACGCGCTAATTGAGTACAGTATATAAGTGCGGACAACAGCCTTTTCTGCACTTTCTATTTTCTCACCCTTATGACCAAAGGGAGGAGAGTGCGGCGACTTAGAGGCGGTGTTGTGTGATTCTTCACCATAGATCATCGATCTTGAGTTCTTAGTGTGGATTAAACAATATCTAATCCTTCATTCTTCATCAGATCGGAGGTATATTCTTAAACCCCTAGAGTTGAATTTTTGGGGTTTTGTTATTGATTTTGATTTCAGTCCAATTTTGATGAATCAGTTAGGGTTATTGGATATTGTTGATTGTATTCTATAGATTGTATATCCATATTTCGAGTTGTTTAACTCGATTGGCGATTTGAGTGTTCTTGAGGAACCGTGAACATTTAATGTTCGATTAAATGTTTCAATGTGTTTCTTTTGATTGTTCGGCATATGTTTCTGTTGTTATCGGTGTTAGTCCTCGTAATAATTTTGTTATTATTGTTTCTCATGGAAGTTGTAGGTTTTAGGGCTTTCAGATCGACTCGTGTTCTCTCAGGTATTTGCGAGTGATTACCGAAGCAAGTACCTTGCTATACAAATTATATCTATGCAATTTCATAATGTCAAAATTTTATATATTATTTTATATTAAAATATGTATGTTATATATTTATATAATTATATATATATATATATATATATATATATATTTGTTGTTGCCTTTGTGTTTTGAACGATAGACTCTTGTATTAATTTATGTGGTGTACGTGAATTCTATGGATGTGAATGTCGTGAGTTCTTGTGTTGCTATTAATGTCGAGGCTTAATGGTTGTAATGGTAGGCTTTGATGATTGCAACATTACGTGCTTTGTTGAGTATTGTGTTTGTAGGTTGTTATGTGGTTATGAATATTTGTCGTGATATGTGAAGCTTGTGTGTCGTCTTGGATTTACGTGATCGAGATTTGTATCTTTGATTGATTGAATATTGTGTGGTTGGACAACATGAATATGTGCTTGTGTGGTACGTCGTATCGGAAGCCGCAGAGGGCGGGGATGTGTACTCTGGTCTGTGTATGCTGCAAGGAGCGTCTCTTGTGGATGATGGAACAATGATGTTGCCTAATTCGTGTTGCAAGGGACGGCTCTTGAGGGAGTGATGCCGGCGCGGTGACATGTACAAGGGAGCAACCACCACAGTGTAGTGAACGTCGGTGCACAGATGTTTCAGGGGAGGCTCCTGGCAGGCTTCAGAGCGTGTGCCTTCTAAAAACATTTTCAGATCTCTTCCAAAAAATATTGGTATCGGTAAGAAAATCAAGGATTAAATGACCAAAGATTTCTGACAAGATCTCCGAGGGTTAATTAGTCATTGATGGTATTAAGCAGGAATTCGCTGAGAAAGTGTGTATTGGGTCAAGGACCCCGAGAGATTTTGAAACTACTCTCTAAAGTGTTTCCGTTCGATTTTTGAATCTTCTTAAACCATTTAAATCGGCCCAAGTCAATAATGACATTTTTAAACTATTTTACTAAAGTGTTTTTCAAAGGTATTTCTAAAGCATTGAACTACTTCTCTTGACTCAATGGGGGCATTTCTAGAAAACTTTTTATTTTTACTTCTCTTTTGAGAAAGAGGGACTTTATAAATGATTGATACTCTTGTGTATGCGATAGGGCTGGGACTTTTGAAACCGGGAACCGCGGAACCGATCTGAACCGCATCGGAACCGATGGTTCAGTTCGGTTCGGTTCCTAGCAACAAATTTTTTTTTTTGGTTCGGTTCGTACTGTTAGTATTCAGTTCGGTTCAGTTCGCGGTTCCTGTCCGTTTTAAAGAGGAATTGATCTGAACCGCAATGAACCGTCCGAACCTCACCGAACCGGGAAACCTACCCTTTGAATATAATATAATATAATATATTCTTAATAAAATAAAATATAACATAATATATTTCATCCGAACCATGCAAAATCGGTTCCGGTTCGGTTCGGTTCCTGTGCGGTTCGGACAAAAAAACTGGCAAAACCGAACTGCAAAAAAACTATGCGGTTCGGTTTCGGTTCCTGTATTTTTCTCCCTGGAATCGAAAAGTCTCAGGCCTAGTATGCGAATGTTCTGTGGTGATGAAAGTGTGATTGTTTGACTTGTGTTGACTTTGTGACTGCTTTGATTTTGTGTGGATATTTTTCGTATAGCTTGTATATTATGTACTTGCACTAGCGAAATTCCAGCTTTCTAACCCCCAAGTATTCGGGGGTGGGTGCATGTTATGCATTCAGGTCTTTGCAGCTCGGGAGCGGTCACTGGATCGGCTTGACAGAGGATGAAGCACTACGATGCTAATCACACAGGAGTCAAAGTCTTTTTCTTTTCTCTCTGTCGTAATCAAGGACTATCTTTGTTGATTAATCACCCTTGCATGGGTGCGAATTATGTTGTGGAATTTAATTATTATTTTTTACGCATTAAAAGCTTAGCCTTGATATGGAGTTGTTGACCATGATGGTCTTTTGTATTATCAAGTGACCTTCTCGGTCTGTTATCGTATTTGACCTCGGTGGTCATTCATGTCATTGTAATATAAGGTATCTAGCTTGGTAGATCCTTATGGTAAGGGTCTACAACGCTGTAGTATTTTCGGTTCGAATCGAGGGTGTTACAAAATATGGTATCAGAGTTTAGGTTTGCGAAAAACATAGGCCATTGGGTCTAGTTCATATCTTGTGTAAGTCCCACGCATCAGGGTTGTGATTAGTATTGTGGTTCCGACAGCTTTTTAAGGCTATCCATGATTGTAAGTCTCCCGATTGTTAGTCTCCTCATCTATAAGTTGTGATTGTGTTGTGCTAACTTGTTTAGCTTTGTGTGAGTGGAACTTGTCTTTAGCATTATTGTCTTGAATATGAAATGTGCTTACGATCTGGGTGTTTGAGATTTATCTGAGGTAGTGGTGACGTCACGTGTTGACCATGCATTTAATTTAGATACCAGAGAACATAAAACTCACATAAAATTATTTTTCATAAACAAGGTAATTGTAGCACTGTGCGGGTAAAATTTTTAAAATGGCGTTTTGAATTTTCAAATGTTTTGAAAACCTACGACTTGATATCATTTTCACAAATGGTCACGTACTTTGGTGGAAAAATATACTTTCGACCAAATGTTTGGTGGCGGAGGAAGTACCTTAATTTGGTTTTTGGATCCCAAGTAAGATCTTTGAAATTTCCAGTTAGAGATGACTGTCTTCAAAATTTTAAAAATATAAATTTATTTTGCATTTTCAAATATGATTGTCAAAGTCGAGATGCGAAATAAAACTTCCTCTTCTAGTAAAGGAATAGTGTTGGCAAGTTTTGGGGCGAAATATGACTCGCCTTCTTTTTTTGAAAGGTTTTGTTTTCTTAAAGTGCACGCGTAGTGTCAATATTATTACGTAGGGAGGTAACACCAGTGTGTGGTGGTACGAATGCCCAGTCATGTTACTTATGAGCATAATATTCTTGTTCTTATTGGAAGATTATAATTTGGGCTCTAAGTTATGCGTTGTACGAGTTCTAGTTGTTCCGTTACCCGTATGATGTCTTTTTCGTGTTAAATGAGAATGCTCATATTTATATGGAGTACTCATACGTAAGCATTTCACGAACTTTCCATATTTGTGCCGCTGTTTCCATTCAAAACTAGTTCCCGGAACTGCCGGTTAAATTTACTAATTAGTATAATATTGCGACCGTTAGATATTTAGTGCTATGACCGCAAGTCTTCTGCGATTTTGGATGCAACTTCAGCATTTCGTTATGTGTTTTACGTGGATGTTTGTGGTGTTAATATGTGATTATGTCTTTGCGGTGCTAAATGGCATTATATATTTTAGCCTGTCGAATCTTAGCGGACAGGGACTTGGTGATGTGGTTCGTAAGACAACAATTCACGCTACCGTGAATGAGTACCAATATCGGATGATATCTTACAAGATCTCTTCGACGATTGAACCTGTTGGCGAGCCGAAGAAGCTAAAGACATTGGGGAAATTTTCGGGTGGCACTAGAAATAAGGTTCCCAAATGCCCGCGTCGCTCGAACACATTGTTTTCTTGTTTGGGTGTGAGTGCTAAGAGTTCCAAGTGAAGGCCGACGACTTCTAGTAAGGTAGTTAGATGCTTCAACTTCAATGTTCCACGCCATGAACGCTCAAATTATCCATCGTGGTGACTTGTCACAAATGCGGGCTCGAGGGGCATCGAATTCATTTTTGCGAGATAGTATCCTAACAAATCAAGAATTATACGCATTCGATGGGTAAAAAGAGTGGTGTGAAGAAGTGCTTTAATTGAAATCGTGTTGGCCATACCAGGAAGAATTTTCGTTCTGCAATGGTTAATTGTTTGAAGTGTGGTCAAGCAGGACATCAAGCAATATTTTGCGAGGTAGTTGCTATGATGTTTGAAAACCGAGCTCCCGTTTCACTTCGGGAGAGCCAAGCAGTAGTAAATGAAGATTCTGGGTCGTTGATTAGGATCAAACCTGGTGTGGAGATTTGATAATCAATGTTCTATTTAGTCTTTTTTTCGATAATTGCTGCTTTGATTTCTTTTACTACACTGTTTGATTTTTCAGTTTTTCATGTCCCGAGTATCGGGGCGGAACCTCCTTTTTAAAGAGGGGGATGTAATGCTCGTGTTTTCCTATTTTTCGTGCTTTTTCAGATTCTAGAGACTCGTTTGTGCTCATCATGATTTTTATGACATATTCTCTTTCTCATATTCTGTGAAACGGATGAGTTTTGTGATCATTTTGAATTGTTCCTAAATTTTCACTATCTGCCATTTCTGATATAGTTGTCGTTGGAGCCCATTTTCTTGTATCTCGAGTGGCTATTCATCGGAATTGATTAACACTTAAATTCATATGTTAATGCTCTTTGTAAGTATTTGTTGCTATTGATAACTTTTGAACTTTTCCATCATCTGAGGCGTGTTCGAGCTGATCAAACTACACTGATGTACACAGACCAGAGGACTTAGCGCATGCTACACATATTGTTAGCGCACGGTAAGTGTCATTTTTTTACTGCACTTCTGTTTCCGAGCAAATTCAGAGGTTGCTCATGAGTAATACGGAGATGCTATGATTTTGTCACGTTTTTGCTGATTTTCGTTAATCTAGTCAGTAAGGGTTAGATTGTTGTTTCTATAAGTTCATTTAACAGGCTTAGTCGTGTTGTGAACTTGCATATTTACTTCTGGTCACAAAACGTCGTTTCTGGACATTAGGGCCATTTTGTAAATTTCCTAGCTTTTGGGCGTTTATTTTCGAACTCGTTTTCCTCAACTTGGTTCATCGTGTTCGCATGTATATTTGTTGCCTAAACTAGTGGATCGGATCTGAGTCGTATTATAGACTACAATGAGATTGATGTAACCCAGGATATTACCTTCAAAGAGGCCGGTGAAGATCCTTGAGCGTCGTGAGAAACACCTCCGGCATAAAACCATTCCGTTGATTAAAGTGTAATGGTCGAGATATAGAGTCGAGGAAGCGACTTGAGAGACGGAATACAAGATGCGTGCGAGTTATCCCGAACTTTTTGCGTCTTGAGTTTCGGGACGAAACTTCCTTTTGGAGGGGGGGAATGTAAATCAAGAAGATTTGAATCTAATTTTTTTTTAAAAAAAGTAGATCTATTCTGAGCAAGACTATGGAATTTATCATAATACTTATGAAGATGAGTTTGAAGTACATTTATAGTCTTGGATCGTTTATAATGCGATAGTATACTAGAAATGCTAAGAGTATTGCGAATAGACATTGTTGAGAAAATATTGTGCATTTGAGTCGACTTTGTAAGATCACCATCGGCGCTTATAAAGTTCAAAAATTCTGAAAATGAACAATATCATAAAGAGTGAGTTAGCCTTCCATTGGTTTAAACGGTGAGTCAATCAGAGTCCGGATGAAGGAATTATGGTCGAAATATCAGAGATTACACTGTCAGAATATACTGTACAATTAGCGCACGCTATCGAAGCTGTTAGCGCGCGCTAACTGATAGGGACAGAGCATTATGTCCTTCACTGGACTACCTCATATGCGCACGCTAGTGCGCTAATTAGCGTGTGCTAACGGGCTGAGGTAGAATGTCCAGTTCCTTTTCAGGCTCGTTAGCGCATGTTAAGTAGGAGAGCTAGAGCGTGCTAACTGAGTCCAGTATATAAGTGCAGACAACAGCCTTTTCCTGCACTTTTTTCTTTTCTCACCCTTAGGACCGACTGAAGGGCGAGTGCGGCGACTTGGAGGCAGTGTGGTGCGATTCTTCACCATAAATCATCGATCTTGAGTTCCTAGTGTGGATAAAACAATATATAATCCTTCATTCTTCGTCGGATTGAAGGTATATTCTTAAATCCCTAGAGTCGACTTTTTGGGGTTTTTATTTTTTATTTCGATTTCAATCCAATTTCTGAATCAGTTAGGGTTATTGGATATTGTTGATTGTATTCTATGGATTGTATATCCATATTTCGAGTTGTTTAACTCGATTGGCGATTTGAGTGTTCTTGAAGAACCGTGAATATCTAATGTTCGATTAAATGCTTCAATGGGTTTTCTTCGATTGTTCGGTGTATATTTCCGTCGTTATTAGTGGTAGTCCTCGTCGTAATTGTGTTATTGTTGTTCCTAGTGGAGTTTGTAGGTTTTAGGGCTTTTCGGTCGACCCATGTTCTCTGAGGTATTCGCGAGTGATTATCGAGGCAAGTACCTTGCTATACAAATTATATCTATGCAATTTCATAATGTCGGAAGTTTATATATTGTTTTATATTAAAATATGTATGTTATATATATTTATATAAGTATATATATCTGTTGTTGCCTTTGTATTTTGAACGATAGACTCTTGTACTAATTATGTGTTGTACGTGAATTGTATGGATGTGAATGTCATGAGATCTTGTGTTGCTAGTAATGTCGAGGCTTAATGATTGTAATGATAGGTTTTGATGATTGCAACATTACCTGCTTTGTTGAGTACTGTATTTGTAAGTTGTTATGTGGTTATGAATATTTGTAAGTAAGTCTTTTTGTTAGTATTTTTTAATCCTATCTTTACTTATTGATTGATAATTATTTATAGGCCACATATATATATACATAAGTAAGAACATGGGATTTAAAATTGGAATGAGGCTCTTATATGGGAGAAAATCGTGTTTTATAAATGAACTCTTCCTATAAGACAGGGGAATAAGAAATTTAATTTATGATGGTTTTCTTTTTAAGTTCTACTATTTTATTAATTCTCAGTTACATGTTTCAAATTTAAATAATAAATAAAGTTTAATAAGTTAACACTATAAATAATTATTTTTGAATATATAATTAGAGACACTATACTCATTCTTTTATACTTGTACTTGTTGGTCTCGAGAATGATGAAATCTATCCTCAATATATCAATAAGAGTCTTTTCTAGCACGCTTTATCCTCACTCATGCACACCTTGAGAAACTTTTCAGGGGTCACCCATGTCGTATGCCAAGCATGACTTAACTTTGGAGTTTCTATGTGGTGGCTACTAGAAAAGAAGATTCATTTTATTGGTATGAGTAGTCCAAATCAATTCATTTAACTACTTCCTAATACAGATCTAACGGGTCGAATCGCAAGTCATGTCTCGCGCATTTTTAAGCCCATGTAGACAGGACGTTGGAGTGAAGCCCAAGAGAATCTTTACACTTATCAATGCATAATTCAACTATTAAAATATTTAATTATTATTAGTAAAAATAATAAAAAAAATTGACGTATACTTTAAAGGAATCTAACAAATATATTTTTCCTTACATACAACTTACCAAAGAAAGTGCATTAATAGTGTAAAAGTTTTAATATTATAATAGTTGAGATAGTTAAAAAATAATAGTAAGGAATCGTGGTACCACAATTAGACTTGGCATATAAATGCATAAATCGCATATATATTAATGCAGATTACGCTGAGCCTAAATGGCAGCTTCTCATGCTTCGACTGTCACATGTCTTTTGCTTCGGGTGTTTATGTGTCAGTCTCTCATACTTCAGCTGACACATAACCAGTTAGTGGCCTAATCATCATTGCATTAATTACATTATAATTATACCACAAATAACTCTTACCTACCTTATTATTTTTTACGAATTAAGAAATATGAATTATGAATAAATAAGAATTGATTATATTTACAAAAATATTTCATATTTTCATTATTTAAAAATATAAATTCCAAACAAAGAGAAATTTAATATAGTAGTGTGCACTATATATTAAAAACTTAAACCTAAAATCTCGCGAAAATAGTATATATTACACTAATTAATTAGCTTATATGAGTTAGTCACTATAATTAGGTATATCAGTAAAAGAAATATCAACTGAAATGAAAGATGTTTGGGAGTATTGCAAAAAAGTGTTGAATATATATATATATATATATATATATATATATATATTGTTGGTCACTTAAGTATACTGGATACAGTTTGGAAAATAGTTTAAACAACAAACTGTATGGAATCTAAATCTGAGTGCGTAGCGGAAGTCTTGGATACAGTAGGTTGCTATGGATACAACAACTAAGTGTATGGTGTATACTTAATATATCACAGTAATTAAAGTGGTTCGAGGTAAACCCCTCTACGTCCACTGGTCCTCCACACAGGAGTAAGAAGTTTATTATAATTACTGCGTACACAACTACGTAATTATAAACAAACCTATCCTTGTATCGTTCACACAGATTGATACAAAGAATGTCGCTTTCAACCGTTCACACAGATTGGTTAAAGCTTTCTTCTTGACTAGCTTCTTCACACACAGTTCCAAAGCTTCGTCCTTATTCGTCCCACACAGGTCAGAATAACTTGCTGAGTTCACACAGAGCTCGGTTTTTACACAGAGGTAAAAGGTAGGTAACCAGGTAAGAACAGCAGCTTTGAAGTTCTTGAGCTGATGATGGCTGTTCTTGGTGTTGAGCACTGTATATCACTTTCGTTCTTAATTGCAGTATGCTTTGGAGATATGTTTGCTCAGATGATAACTTTGATAGCTTTTAGAGTTAGGTTACTTGAGTAACTAATCTTCAATGTCTTCATAGGATATATATAGTCTCTGAAGAAAGTATCCGTTGAGATGTATCCGTTTGAATAAGATTTCCTTCAACGGGAATATGACATGATCCGGATTTCGCGGGATTCTGAAGATCTGAAGACTGGCAGTATTTAAATACTTTATCCTTGAGTATTTAAATACTTCTTTGTTCAACGGGACTTGACTTGTGTTCCTTCTTGTCCTTTTGTGAATCAGATGGAAGATAATCGTATTTTGAGCATCGAGACGCTTTCCATACTTGGTCTTTTACAAGTCTTCTTCTCAGACTTGTGAGCTTCACTTATGCCGATTCGAGGCGTGTCTTTGATACAGGATAAAGCCTTAAAGCCTCGATACAGTTTCCTTTACTGTATTTGGCATATATGTCAAAACCCTTCTTTATGACATTCGATACAGGGATTCGAGTATCCCGGCTGTTTCGATGCAGGGTCTTTGTTTTCCCAACAATTTCCCCCTTTTTGACAATTTGCCAAGACTAACTTACTTAACTCTTCGAGTCTTCTTGATGATGCCAAAACCTTCTTTATGAAGCATTCTTTTTTGATGACTTCCGCATTTCTTGGTCTTTCGTCAAAGGTCGACTTAGTGACTTAGTCTACAATAATGAATCGCTCGCAGCAAGTTCGATCTGATTTACAACTTAAGCCTATGATTGGCGCGCAGCACAATCTTACAATGTATTCTAAGTTTACAATCAAACTATGAACCTGTCGTAGACTAGTTCGTACAGCTTATTTTTCAATCAAGTTTATCTAACTTGAGATTCCTATCAAACAATTTTAAGTAATCATACATTAACACAGTAGATTACGAGTTGTAATCTTTCAAGACAAACAAACTATTTTATTGATATTCAAAATGATTGAGTACAAAGTTTGCTGTTTCGAATAGAAATTACAATAATATACATAAATTTCAGCTCTTTATCTATAATCTGCATGCCTCCATGGTCTTTTTCCGGGTTCGTTCTCGGTGCCACGCCACCAGTTTTGAAGAGAATCATTGCCTCGATCCTGGTAAATCGCTCTTCCTTCATATGATCGATCAAAGGCAAGTATCCAATCTTATGGATGGGTGACCCGATCTCCTCTTCTATGTTTGGATTTCATTTCGATTTGGAGAGGGAGTTTACCTTCTTCTAGCATCTTTGTAAATTTATCTGCCGCTTTCGCTAACGTTTTATAATTTTTGAAGATGGCGGATTCCCTGATGAGTCTGACAAAATATCTCATCAGTTCATTCTTCCTCCAGTGCTTCACTTCGTCGGCAGTTGGGTTGCGGTTGGTCGGCAGACGTATTTCCGAAGGTCTTTGAATAAGAGTTTGCCAAGGGACATTGGGATCATGGAATTCCGGTCTGGAGCCTGAAATTTTAAAACTTTGGGATTGAGGTGCTAGCTTGTTCAATTCGGCAGTGATACTGTTCTGAGCAGCCTCAAATTCCCTTTCTTGTTGCAGCCTTATTCTCCTTGCAGCTTCTCGTGCCTCTTCCCCCTTTTTGGCTTCATCAAGACTTTGCAGGATTTCAAGAGCGGCGTCCTGTTTGGTCTCGATGCTGGTCATTCTTTCAACAAGGGAGGAAAGAGTCTGCGACATTTCTTGAATGCATTTGTCGTGAGCACGCAGTTGAGAGCTGTTCTCAATCATTGCACAAGCGGTCTTGGCTTCACTATCCTTGTCTTTGTAGCTTCTTCCTTCAAGCTTGCTCCGCTTATCTTCCATGATCTTCAAGGCTTGCTAGAACACTTCTTGCAAAATAATGAAACCGTCGACAACGCGAGATACTTCGTGTTGAAGAGTGATCATTTCTTCGGCAGAGGTGTGCATCCAATTCAGTGCCTTTTCAACGGAAGATAGAGCGTTTCGCATCTTGGATAAATACAGTCTGAAGGCCAAGAGCTCGCAGGCGCTCTTTTCGTGCGGCGGAGATCGGAGAGTCTGGTTGGGCGAAGTCTGCAGCGCCGTTCAACCTTCTTACATTCACGGATGGACGTGAAGTAAGTTGGACATCCTCAGGTTTGGTACCGTCCTCGGATTCCATTGTTGAAGGGGCGGGAGCAGCTTCCTGTGGTTCGGCGACAGTTGGTGGAGAAGCTTCCTGTTGCGAAGACTCTTCAGCAATCATGGATGCAGGAGGGACTGAATCCTCCTGTTGGCTTTCAGGAATAGCTTCTTCGGTCACAGCAGGCTCGGGTGCCTGTTCCAAAATTTCTTGAAGTTCCTCGACTGGAGGGACTGATTCCTCTTGGTCGGGAATGTTCTCGGGCTGTGGCGAAGGGGGATTGGCTTGGGTAGAAGGCCCTTCGTCATTTCTGGGTGGAGAGGCGTCTCGAGCTTCAGCCTCTTCACGACTCATTCTCAGACCTGCTTGTAAAGCGTCGTCGTCGTCATCTGAGTCATGATCGTCGTCATCTTTTTGATTAATGGGAGAATCCTATGACTTCTTCTTTCTTTTCCTCCTGGCGTCAGATTTGTGCAGTAGGTGGCTTTCAATTAGATCCTTGCAAGAGGCGTTGTCCCATCGAAGCAGTGCCTCAATTTCAGTTGAGTCTGTTACTTCGGAGACGAATCTCTCTTCGTGGCTCCATTCGCTCTAGTTGTACAGTGTATCGTACGGAGCTAGCCTATAGCCTTTCCATTGCAGGAATCTTTTGTACGCGTGTTCAATTTGAACCGAAAGAAGTGTTTGATTTATGATCGAGTCAGGGGAGGGACTTCGAATAACATCTGGAGACGCTGTTTCGAGGGATTCCTGTACAGGTATGGGATCCTGTACGGAAGATGGACTCCTTGCAGGGGATGGTGCCCTGAAGGAAATTGGATCCTGTACGGGTGTGGGATCCCGCAGAGGAGAAGTAGCTTTTGGCTCCGAATGGGCAGCCGACTCGCTAAAGTCTTGAGCATTGGCAGATGTCTCTATATCCGTCGTAGCCGCCAAAGGCTCGGGATCTACTGTCGATGCAGTAGGAGACACCTCTTCCACATGGGTTAGGCCACAGGGTTCTTCATCGATGGGTTGCGCCACGGGCGAGACATCCTTGGAGTGCTTGGCTTTGATTTTTGAGAGCCTCCCGAGTCTCTTCTTCGACTTCTCACCAGCAGAGTGTTTCTTGCTGTGAGATCGCCGCTTCTTTGAAGATTCCATTTCGGGACCTTCACGGTTTCATCTCTTGGGTTGGCGTAAATAGGCATGTGCACGGTTCTCGGGTGGTTGCAATACATGGTGCTCGTTATACGCAGTGGGTTTGACACCTCCTAAGTATATCCTCGAGCTATTTTTCTTTGCATCGGCGGATTGCGTCGATCCGCACTTCGTCAGATGTAGTTCAAGATTAAACCAAAGGATTTCTTTTGGGTGGCGGTTTGCACACCTCTTCTTGAAGACGTTTCGAATGATTTGGCACCAATTGACCTTTTCACAGTCAAAATAGCTACCATCATCCCGAACCTTAAATTCGTGCACATCTCGAACGCACCGTTCGGTTTTCAATGATCCTGGAGCAAAAGTCATGAAGATAGACAAAATGAAGGAGAAAATTTTTCTTGTGACAAGTAGTTGTCACCATATCAACCACTTTGGACCCTGTAAATAGTCCATAAAACTTAGTAATAAGCTCTTGAGACCCGAACGCCTCAAGTTGGTCCATGGTCGTGCCATCGGCGGGCACTGTAGATTCTCTCGAGTAGATCGCGATTGATGCGATTTCCACTCCCTGGATCTGCGGTGATGTCGGCAACATGACCTCCTGGGCCAAGATGTAAAACGGACGGCGGCATTGAGGTAGAATTCCTCAACCGGATGGGCGTCGTATTTGTCGGCGGTCTTGCTCCCGGCGATAGAGACCTTGTTGTTCAAGACGAGTAATGATATACTCCATTGGTTCCGAGTCGTTGGTTTCGAGAGAATACGCTCGATGATGACAGTTTGGAGAAGATCCGCCATCAATGATGTTGGAGGATTTCTTGAGCAGGGGAAGAAGATTGACGGCCATTGATGTTTTCTTAAAATGAAGGTGGAAGAAAAGCAATAATTTCGTAGTGAATATGCGTAAAAATATGTAGTCGCTTGCTTGAGAACTCTTGTAATTGCAGAAGCGTAAAGAGTCTCTAATGGCGAGATCTGATCTTTTATACTTGGGCGGCGAAATAGGGTTTTTCAGATAACTAATGGTCAGATTATAAGGGATGGGAACCGGTATTGAAATCAACGGTCAAGATGGATTGAGAGAAACATGTACGCTAATCCAATAAAAGGTTTTAAAATACAGCGGGTCCCACTTCTGACATAGGTTGATACCCTAAATGCCTAAAACGGCGGTTTAAAAATAATAAACAATTTAAAAACATCGCGGCTTTTGAGATTCAGTTGTCCAGATGTCGTGTAAGGCATTTAATGAACATGACGTTTGACATAAAAACAGGGCACGTGGACAAAAATTATTTTAAAAGGAAATAATATTATATTATATTATATACTGAATCGAAATCCTATAGCATGTGCTGTTCTCCGCATCGATACAGCGTTCCCCCTTAAAAAGGTACTAATAGGTTTTGAATTCCATACAACAATATTTGGATTAATGCTGTATTCATGGGTCCTACAGTATTCCCCCTTAATTATTGCACACACCAGCTGTAGGATTCATATGCCTTCGTTCGCTACAGTACTGTATTGATGATTCTGAGTGTACAGATAATTAATGTTGGATACTGTATTCACGGGTCTTACAGCATTCCCCCTCAATTGTTGAGTAAAAACAGTAAATTACTTACAGGGAGTCTGGATGTAGTATTCCCAATTCTTGTCTGAGCATGTTGAATCTTGCTGTGTCGAGAGGCTTGGTGAAGATGTCGGCCCAACGCCTCAGATGGACTTTTTCCAGGCGAACATCTTTGTTCTCGACATGATTCCTGATAAAATGATGCTTCATGTTGATATGCTTAGTGCGCGAGTGCAGAACAGGATTGTGCGTGATTGCGATTGAACTCGTGCTATCACACATGATTGGAGTCTCTCTCGCATCGATTCCATAATCTGACAGTTGTTGCTGCATCCAAAGGATCTGCATACAGCAGCTACCATCAGCATAGTACTCTGATTCAGCCGTGGAAAGAGAGTTAGCCAATTGCTTCTTACTGAACCAAGAAACGAGTATAGGTCCGAGAAAGTGACAAGTTCCACTTGTACTCTTCCTATCTAGCTTGCAGCCTCCGAGATCCGAGTCGCTGTATCCAACTAAATCGAATCCGCCTTTCTTAGGATACCACAGTCCTGCATCGACTGTTCCTTTAATGTACTTCAGGATTCGTTTAGCTGTATTGAAGTGTGATTCCTTAGGTGCAACTTGGTATCTCGCACACACTCCAACAACAAACTGGATATCGGGCCTGCTAGCCGTTAGGTACAGGAGCGAACCAATGAGCTTCCTGTAGAGTGATTGGTCAAACGGCTTTCCGGCTTCATCAGCACTAATTTGCACGGAAGTGCTCATGGGGGTTGGCGAGGATTTGGAAGTGTTCATTCCAAATTTGTTGAGAAGCTCCTTGCTGTATTTCTCTTGGTTGATGAATATACCTGTAGGCAACTACTTTACCTGCAAACCTAGGAAATAACTAAGTTCCCCCATCATACTCATTTCAAATTTGCTTTGCATGAGATGTGAGAACCTTTGACATAGAGCAAGGTTAGTTGAACCAAAAATAATATCATCGACATAGATTTGTACCATTAGAAGGTCATCACCTTCCTGTATCTTGAACAAGGTTTTGTCCACAGCACCTTTCTCAAATCCGTTGTTGGTGAGATATTGGGACAGGGTTTCGTACCAGGCTCTAGGGGCTTGTTTAAGTCCGTACATCGCTTTCCTTAGCCTGTAAACTAGATCGATACCGTCTGTGTTGGCAAACCCTGGTGGTTGTTCAACATAAACTTCTTTTGCAAGTTCTCCATTCAGGAAAGCACTCTTGACGTCCATTTGGTATACGATAAAACTCTTATGGGCGGCAAAGGCTAAAAATATCCTAATGGCTTCTAGTCTCGCAACAGGGGCGAAGGTTTCATCATAGTCGATTCCTTCTTCCTGACAATAGCCTTGTGCTACTAGTCTAGATTTGTTTCTTATGATAAGTCCATTTCGATCCTTTTTGTTTCGAAATACCCATTTGGTTCCTATAACCGATTGGTGTGTCGGTCTGGGTACAAGATACCATACATTGTTTCTTTCGCTCTTCTTCCATAGATGTTATCCAATGAGAGTTGTTAAGAGCGTCTATGGTCGAAATAGGTTCGGACTGGGCTAAGAATACAGCGATAGTGCACATATTGAGTCTCCTAAGTTCGGATTGAGATTTCCATTCAGGAAATTGTGAAACTTCAGCATTAGATTCTTCTTGTGCACAAAGTACATTTCCTTGTGTACTCTGTATTCTCCTACGAGTAGAAACACCGGCATTAATGTTTCCAATGATCAGCTCTTGCGGGTGATCTCTCAACCATCTTCGGTCGGGTTCTAGTTCAGGATCCCGTACTGTATCGAAAGTTTCTGTGGGTACAGCTTCATCTTGTACAGCGTCAGCTTCATCCATATCGATTCTTACAGCTGCGAGGTTGATTTCTAAATCAACTACAGGTTCTATGGGTGTAGGTGGATCCAAGATAGATAGATGGTGAATGTCCTGAGTGATATCATCTACTCTTTTAGGGTCATGGTGTGGTTCGTCGAACACTACATGAACTGATTCCTCGATCGTCAGTTTCCTTTTATTGAAGATTCTGAAAGCTTTGCTGACGGAGGAGTATCCTACGAATATTCCTTCATCTGATTTTTCATCAAAGGTTCTAAGTTGGTCCTTCCCATTGTTCAATACATAACACCTGCATCCAAAAATGTGAAAATACGAAACTAATGGAGTTTTATTATTCCATACCTCATAAGCTGTTTTGTTGTGGTGCTTGTTGATGATACAGCGGTTTTGAGTGTAGCACGCTGTATTGGTTGCTTCACCCCAGAAACGCTGTGGCAATTTGCTTGCGGCAATCATTGTCCTTGTTGCTTCTTTCAACGTCCTATTCTTTCGCTCGGCAACACCATTTTGTTGAGGTGTACGGGCAGCTGAGTATTCGTGCTGTATTCCATTCTCCGAATAGTATTGCTCTATAAAGCGGTTAGTAAATTCAGTACCTCTGTCGGAACGAATGCACACGATACTCGACGCTTTTTCATTTTGCAACTTCCTCAGGAGCTCGGGCAGCCTTGATGTTGTTTCCTTCTTCTTGCTAAGAAAGATCGTCCAAGCATACCTGGAATAATCATCAACAACAACCATGCAATATTTCTTACCTCCCAAACTTACTGGGTCTACAGGACCGTAGAGATCCATATGTAGCATTTCCAACACTCTTTGCGTTGAAAGGTAGGATTTGCTTTTCAGGGTTGACTTGGTTTGCTTGCCTTTCTGGCATGGTCCGCTGATGCTGTCCTTCTTGAATGACACATCTGGCAAACCTCTAACCATACCCTATCTTGAAAGCTTGTTGATAGTCTTGAAGTTGACGTGAGACATCCTCTTGTGCCATAGCCAGCTAAGATCTGCAGTGCCTTTGGCAACAAAACATGGAATTGAGGAGCTCATAGGCTTCCAACAAGAATGTACATATTACCCGATCTGCTTCCTGTAAGCACAACTTCCTTGGTTTGGGTGTTCTTGACTCTACAAATGATCTATATAGAACTTCACCGAGAACTGTTTATCACGTAATCAAGCTAATACTAAGTAGATTATACCGTAAGCCTTCAACATATGCAACATCGGTGACCTTGTATTTCCCGTTAATTAGGTTTCATTTCCCTTTTGTTCTTCCTTTAGACTTATCACCGAACTTTTGGACCACGACCTTCTACAAAATCGGATAGCTTGCTCCTATCTCCGGTCATGTGACGAGAGCATCCACTATCGAAGTACCTGTATCCTCCTCTAGAATGTCCCGTAACAAAGAAATTAGGTAGATTTAGGTCCCCTTTGATTTTTGGGTCCATATATGTTAGTTCCTTTAGGTACCCAAACTTTCCGACAATTGGTTTATTGTAGGATGTACTCAGTGCAGATTGCGATATCTACGGGGCATATCCGTAGTTGTTATAATCATGATAATTACTATGCATGTAAAATTCGTGGTTATTATTGTTATTCCAAAGATGAGTGCCGTCTAGGAGGCGGAGCCATTTTCTTAGGCCTAACACTTGTCTTCCGGGTCTCCAGTTGGATTCCCAATGCCGTTGTTGATACCGAATCGGCATCTGCTGTCTTGAGGGATAACGGGGCTCGTATCCAATACCTAGGCGCACTTTATCCGAGGGTACCGTGCGGGCCTTTGGTGGTTGGATACCGCTTCTTCTTCTGAATGACTCGGCTTTGATGATATGCTTGTGGAGCATCTTTGTAGATTACGCCTTCGAGTGGCCGTTGGTTCCACTGTCTCGAATAGTAGAGTTGTGGGGCGGAATTGCAGCCTTGGTTTTCTCGGTCTGTGAGGTTCCTTTATGGGACTAGGAGTATCTTCCGATTCTGGAATGTGTTCCACACTCTTGACGAACACAAGACTAGTTTTTCCTTTGTTCGAACATGAGCCGTATCCTAAGCCACTTTTATCATGAGCATGTTGCCCAGTGCTTAGAATTTCTTCCATTCTTTTGGACGATTTTTCAAAAGACTTTAATGGTCTCAAGTTCGTTTCTCGCTTCTCGAGAGTTGTGATTTTGGTTTGTAGTAGAACCAAATCATTTGTCTTGCTCTCATTGTGGGTTTTAACCTGATTTAGTTCATGAGCAAGGTGAGGTTTGCTCTCCAGGAGTTTTTCAAAATCGACTTTCTTTGGTTTCACAATCAAGAGACATATTTTCATAGTTTATTTTCAAGAAGTCATTTTCATCTTTCACTCTAGATTTGTTAATTGAAGTCAGTATATTCTCGCTTTTAGAGTCTCATGGGCCTTTTGAATGTTTTTAAACTCATTCATCATATTTTCGAAAGTATGAGATGCATTAGATGGAATAGCTGAGGTTGAACTTACCTCATCGTCGCTGTCTTCACCTTCTGGAACATCTTTGGCCATAAAGCACATGTATGCTTTATCATCGAACTCATCGTCGGATGAATCACTTTCAATGACCACCAAGACATTCTCACGATTTGGATGGTGTGGGGAGGCTTCGATTCTCCAATCGGGGCCTTGAGCTTGTCTTTCCAAGCACGTCTTCTTTCATCTCTCTCTTGTTGCTCGGCCTCGTGCAATCTTTGGACTTTGGGATGAGGACATTTGTTTGCATAATGGCCTGGTTTCCTGCAGCTTATAGCACGAGTTAGCATCACCGGATGATGTTTCGGTATTTACCTTGTTGACAGGTTTGGGCCTGTAGGAGTCTTTCCAGATCGTTTAATGAACTTTTTGAATTTATGCATTAGAAGTGCCATTTCATCTTGGGACGTGATGTCGTCGTCACATCGGCATTCTTGTGGATCGGGCTTCACGAGCTAGGCATGCTATGTCGACGGTTCGATACAAATGAGAGCCGTGACCTTTGAAGGAGATTCTTCAGCTTTCTCTCTTCTCACAATGTCATACTCAAAAGCCTTAAGGTCGAGAAGAGATCAAAAGTGGATATTTCATTAAGATTACAGGATACACGCATAGTTGTGGTCTTAATGTCGGTAATGGGAGAGATCGAAAATTTTTAAGTTCTTCTCCTTTTGGGTGTAAATCTTGCCCAACGCTTCAAGTTCACCAACAATACCAGTAAATCTGAGGTCAAGTTCCTCAAGTGTTTCCGTTGGTTTCATTTCAAAAGATTCAAATTGCTGAGTAAGTTTTGAAATCTTGTTTTCTTTTGAGAGCTCAGTTCCCTCACAAATTAACTTGAGTTTATCCTGCATTTCTTCGGGTCGCTTTGCAGCTCTTTACCTTTGAGAACGTGCCTTTGTCAAGAGTGACAAATAACGCGTTCTTAGCCACGTTGTCGAGATTGGCTCGCTTCTTTTCATCTGTTGTCCATTGCTCGCGTTCTTTCTCGAGCATTTCAGCATGGGCTTGGCCCTCAATCCTTGCGGCTGGATTGACCTTCATGATCTTGATCGGACCATCCTGTATAACAAAAATCATCTCTTCGTGCATTGCTGCAAGATGAGCTTCCATTATAATTCTCCAGTCGTCAAATTCGTTAATAGAGAACATAGGGACTTTGTTAATCATAGAAGTATCCATACTGATAATATAGGAATGAAAGAGACTGTTTTGAAAATAAGTGATTTGAATCTGATTCGGTTAAAAAGAAATACGACTGATTCTTTTTAGAATCAACCGCTTCAATACCACTTGTTGGCCACTTAAGTATACTGGATACAGTTTGGAAAATAGTTTAAACAACAAACTGTATGGAATCTAAATCTGAGTGCGTAGCGGAAGTCTTGGATACAGTAGGTTGCTATGGATACAGCAACTAAGTGTATGGTGTATACTTAATATATCACAGTAATTAAAGTGGTTCGAGGTAAACCCCTCTACGTCCACTGGTCCTCCACACAGGAGTAAAAAGTTTATTATAATTACTGCGTACACAACTACGTAATTATAAACAAACCTATCCTTGTATCGTTCACACAGATTGATACAAAGAATGTCGCTTTCAACCGTTCACACAGATTGGTTCAAGCTTTCTTCTTGACTAGCTTCTTCACACACAGTTCCAAAGCTTCGTCCTTATTCGTCCCACACAGGTCAGAATAACTTGTTGAGTTCACACAGAGCTCGGTTTTTACACAGAGGTAAAAGGTAGGTAGCCAGGTAAGAACAGCAGCTTTGAAGTTCTTGAGCTGATGATGGCTGTTCTTGGTGTTGAGCACTGTATATCTCTTTCGTTCTTAATTGCAATATGCTTTGGAGATATGTTTGCTCAGATGATAACTTTGATAGCTTTTAGAGTTAGGTTACTTGAGTAACTGATCTTCAATGTCTTCATAGGATATATATAGTCTCTGAAGAAAGTATCCGTTGAGATGTATCCGTTTGAATAAGATTTCCTTCAACGGGAATATGACATGATCCGGATTTCGCGGGATTCTGAAGATCTGAAGACTGGCAGTATTTAAATACTTTATCCTTGAGTATTTAAATACTTCTTTGTTCAACGGGACTTGACTTGTGTTCCTTCTTGTCCTTTTGTGAACTGTATGGAAGATAACTGTATTTTGAACATCGAGACAGTTTCCATACTTGGTCTTTTACAAGTCTTCTTGCTGTACTGACGAGCTTCACTTATGCTGATTCGAGGCAGGTCTTTGATACAGGATAAAGCCTTAAAGCCTCGATACAGTTTCCTTTACTGTATTTGGCATATATGTCAAAACCCTTCTTTATGACATTCGATACAGGGATTCGAGTATCCCGGCTGTTTCGATGCAGGGTCTTTGTTTTCCCAATATATATATATATATATATATATAAATTAAAAAGGTACTTGAAGTCCTAATCAATTAAATGAATCAAAATAATCTTATTAAAAAATATTATTAAAAGTGTAGAAATAATGGTTTTAATTATTATTTATAAATAAATCAAAGAGACAATGGAATAAATCAATTAGTCTATTTTAGTTTTAAATCTTATTTAATTAATATAAAATAACAAAAAAGAAAAAAAAAATTATATAATTACTGATTTTATGAATTTTTAAAGAGATATTTCAAAATATATAAGAAATTAAATTTAATAATAATATACTAATCCGTAGATCTTTGTACAAAGAGAATTTCAGAAAATAAAAATTGATCGTTTTAAGTGATTTTTAAGTGATCAACTATATATTTTTGAAAGTTTTGGATTTTTTTATATTTTAAATTATATCCAAATAATTTGTATAATTTTTTTCAAATATAAGGATTAAATCATCTCTTTTTTGGCCATGTAACAAAAACCGTTAAATACTTAACAATTTGGATCATTTTGACAAAAAAAAGGACCAAAAAAGAATGTGGAACTAAAATTTCATCAACTACAGTTTAACACAATCAGATATGAATTGAGGTTTTTTCTAATACGAGTTTCCAAAATTACTAAACGTGTCCAACTATTTATGTGTTCTCTTGAATGTAAAATGTGTCAACTTTAATACTTCTATATATTAAGTTAAATGTTTGAAAATAATATCATATAAAAATAATATAAATTTCCAACTGAACTAAATGTCACTTAGGTTTTTTGTAGTTCCACAAATTATTAAAAATACTCTAATTATTTTTCTATTCTTTTGAATGTAAAATTTCTTGAATTTAGTACTCTTAATTATGAAGTTCAATGCCTGAAAGGTACCCTATAACTTTTCCCGACTCATCTTATATTACAAACAAAATTGAGCATTTTTCTACTTTTAAAAAAATGGGGATAATTTTAATTAGGATAGGATGTTGATGTAGTTTTCTTAGTTAACCCCGCGATTAGTATATTTACAATAAGTCATACAAGTCATTCACTTATATATATATATACTACGATGATGTTGCTCCTTTTTTATTTTTTTGGCAATTTGGGAAGTACTTAATTTTAAGTTGTAGGTCATAATCTCCTTATTTTGTAATTCCAAAATCTATTTTAAAATGAATATATATATAGTTTCACTTCAACCAAATGCCGTCGAGATTTTGTAATACAAGTTTCAGAAATTAATAAAGGTACTTCAACTATTTTTTTATTTCTTGATGTAAAATGGGTAGACTTTATGTCACCCCCCTAGATTTGTCTATCAGATACCGGATATTAAAAATATCCTTATTATATATTACAGCACAGCGGAAAACTTAAAATCTTTAAGAGGAAACTCCTTTTTACACACCAAAAGTTACTTTTACACATCAGCCGACCATTATATTACAACCAAAAGAAAACATCGGCTATATAGGTTTATAAGCAAACTTAGACTTAACACACACAAAAAACACTCCACAGGTCTGATGTTCATATACAATGGCTCGTTGGCATAGAGAAGCATCCCGGACATCAGCCTATGCCTGATACCCCGAATTATTACCTGTATCACAAGAATTCAACTAAATGAGCGAAAGCTCAGTAAGTAGTGACACACAATGCATGAATGCATTTATGAATGAGTTTGTGAAATGCAGTTTCATTTTCCTTTAACTTTCGAAAACTCTTTTATAGCGCGCTGCTATGTGCACCTCGAGTTCCTGGCCCGGGCCAAAAGTGTGCATGTCCAACCATAGCCAGAACAAACTGCCCAATCATAACACATGGGTCAGCCTGGCGTGTCCCAGACTCCACCAGGATCATGGCTATAAAGGTGCCCAATCATACACATCAGTCACCACGGTGTGTCCCAGACTCCACCGCAAAACATCACACAAGTGTCCAATCATAACACATGGATCACTACGACGTGTCATAGACTCCGCCACAAAACAGCCCCTTACTAGTATCCCGCGATGCACATAACCAAAACAGTTTGTTCTGATCACCTTTAGAACGCCTGTACTATGATCAATGCATGCGACAACAACCTCCAATGCTATGCTATGATCATATGCATCGTGATAATACCACATGTATAACTGCTCTATGGGACATGTCACACAATAAGAATAGAGCAATATGTTATCCACATATACACAAGGTATGAGCAATATCCAAAACAACAATCATTAACACATATTTCAGACAAATGCTCTTGTGATACAGTTTTGCAATCAGTTACTACTTACCTTGTTCAGGTGATACCTTTGCTTTTATACCAATAAGAGTTGGTTGTGATGATATGTCTTCAAATCCTGTTTCAAGGAGTGCCTTTAAAGAATCTATATGGTATACACAAGGTTTAACTCACTGCGTATCCGAAGGGTTTTACCAATTTCACATAATTAGTATTCTATAAATTTTATGTGCGCATTTCGTTATATACGAGCATAATACTCTATCCTTTTTGCACTACTAACTCATTATGAAGCCTATTACTTTCTGTTCATATGGTTAGATAAACTCTTATAGGCCACAATTCTAGGATTCTACAACAAGACAATGGTTTAGGGAATTTATCAAGATCTTGAAATCACTGAATTTGTCCCGCGTATATCCACTTAATTATAAGTCGGATTTGCATGAATTTTTGATATAGTATACCTAATATACTTAAGAACATGTACATAGCAACCTCTGCCCCTGAATCACACGAATTCAATACTATCCACACATATTTTCAAAAGGTGGCAGCATTGATTCTTTTGTTGTCTTAGTGAGTTTTAAGCCCTATAAATCTACCTTAAACACAAGTTTAGGCCATGTATGAGTTCTAAACACCATTAGAACGTATATGATCACCTAAACCAGCTCTCACAACTTCATATCATACAAGAAATATAGCAAGAACAAGAGTAAAACGAAGATAACTCACCTTGATTGTGAACTGAATTGAGGTGTTGATGTTTTTTGTGATTTCTCCTCAATTTGTTGATGGATTTTCGAAGTGTGGAGCTTATGGATCGAGTTCAGAGTGTCTAGAAGAGTTTAGAATCCGTTTCCTCCCTTATCTAAGTGAAAGAGTCGGTTTATAAGGGTGAAAGTTCTAAAATGCCCCTCAATAGCCTCCAGAAGTCAGGTTTAGAAGAATGGACCGGTTGAAGTTGTTATAATCCGGTTCTTGGATGTTTTAAACCAGTTCTTAGTAGGTATTGATCATGTTTACGGTATGGATGTATGGTCCAAGGTTTTTAATAAAGTTTAATATATATTTTTATTGTTTAAACTCAGCTACTTTTGCGAATACATTCGAAAGTGGTAGAAACTGAGTTTGTTATTATCTTTATGAAATTTTATATAACTAAACCCTGGAAATAAGAGTCCGAGTACTCACTTAGAAATATGATATTATTGGATAATGAACTAAAGGACAAATTCCATTCTACCCGACCGCATTTGGGACGAATAAGGTACTTACAAATCGAATAACTTAACAAAGGTTATCACTGAGGCCCTGAATTTCATCATTGATGGTATTCACCAGTATCAAGATGCTTGACACGTGTTATCGGAATAAGAAAGGGTTATTTACTTAAATCATCAATCCAAATTGACTCAGCATACCCGCCGACTAAAACCCCGAGACCAACCGATAGACACGTCACTGATATTATTTACTACTTATAGGCTTACCACTTGAACTTGGGGTTATGTTCAATGCTTAGCCACTTCAATGCCGTTAACTTAACTATCAAATAAGGTGAATCATGAAATGCCAAATAATACTTAATAACAAGTAATGCATGAATCATATTACTCAAATAATAACAGTTTCATGTCACACTGTCACATTTTTATACGATTAAGCATGAAGTCTAGCATGTTTTAAGATTAATATGTTATTATTGACTAGACCTTGTGTGTGAGTCTTTGGGCATCACACTTAATACTCTTAAATATGAAGCGAAATATTTGAAAAAATATCATATAACCATAAATATACCGTTTCACTTCAATCAAATCAATTGAGTTTTTTATTTTGTAATTTTTTAAAATTTAAGGTCCTTTTTAATTAGGACAAAATTATGATGTATATTTTTTTAACTTATCCAAGCTATTCTTATATTATAATCTAAATTGTTAAATTTCTTGGTAATTTTAAGACTAGGACTTGGATGTAGTTTTCTAAATTAACAGGTATATTTATAATAGATCATACAGGTAATTAAATTATATATACTACTATTATGTTTTTTATTGCAATTTTAGAAGTGCTTAATATGTCCAAAAGCCTTTTAAATTTTAGATATTACTAAAATTACCCTTGCCATAATTATTTAGTATAATTCTACATATGAAGTTGTACCAAAGGACAATGCATATATCGGTTATTCAAGTATAAGCTCTTCTTCAGTCGGGCATCATTGCAAACTCATAAGACTGACCAAGAATATGAGATTAATTGTTGGACAAACAATGTCATCTCATCATCTACAAGAAATTAAGGACTTCTCTGAATGAATCCTCAAAAATATAAATGGTGAGCTGGGTGAAGAAGTAGATAGAGAAACCTTGATTGATATTCTTGATATGTACTAATCCGGAAGGCCAAAGATCATATTACAGCCATTGTTGAAAGCACTATCATTCACTTATAAGTAACTTTTCATAAAGTAATTTTTTGAAGAAAGAGCAATCATGGCGCCAATAAACGATGTTGTGGAGATAGTAAACAATTATGTGATGTCTATAATTTTAAAAGACGGGTGTATATATCTCAGTTATGATAGTATATGCAAAAATTTTGCCCTCTAAAAGTCCAAATCAAGTATACCAATGTTTTTTTTTTGGAATAGCATCAAGTGTTCTAGAATTTCAAATCACATCTTGAAATCGTAAGTTAGAGTTTCAATTATACTAATTCAAAATATGGATCAATCATCAGAATTATGCAATGTCACACCATTAATAATTATCCAAATCTGTAACCATATTATTGAACAAAAAAAAACGGGGAATAATTCTGAGAGTAAAATATTTATTCCACAATTGATATTAAGCCCCTTAGATATCATACTACCATTTAAATTTCAAATACGTCAGTCCCCACTTATTATGAGCTTTGCCATGACTATATTATGAGTTAAGGTCAAACGCTTTCTCATGTCGCTATGTATCTTCCAAGACCCGTATTCGATCATGGTTAGCTTTATGTAGCCATATCAAGAGTGAAGATCAGGAAAAACTAGAAATCTTTTCTTGCGATGAGAATGGTGTTCGTAAACAGAACAAATAGTGTAGTTAGTATTATGAAATTTATAATGAACGATTTACATATTAAGTTATTTTTTGTGTTTCTGTGTAATTATACGGGTGTTATTCTAGTAATGAATATATGACATAATTTTTCTAAATAAATATTCAAAAGATTCGAATATTAAAATGTAAATTTTTAGTATAAAACAAAATGGCCATGCGTAAAACACCCACGAGGTGGGCCTTCATGGGCCGGACAGATAATAGGTCAATTGCTCTCCGTCCCGACCCACGGCCGTGCAGGTCTAACCACATTCAACAGCGGTGGTTCAATTCAGTATAAACTTGATAAAATAGCACTACAAACTTCTTGCAAATTCTAAAACCCTAATTCTGCCTGATCTAAGATAAAGGGCCGCATCACACAGGCGAAGAAAGGCTCCAATGGCGAGGAAACGAAAAGCCACTTCTTCTCAACTGGCCGACGAGCATAAACCCAAAGCAATTCGTGAAGAAGTCGTCGAAAAGGAAGAAGAAGAAGCCTCCGACGAAGAAGAAAATGTAGAAGAGGAAGAAGAAATAGAGGTAGAGGAAGAAGTAGAAGAAGAATCTTCATCAGAGGAAGAACAATCGGAATCCCAAGGCGAAGATGAAGAAGAAGAAGAAGAAGAAGACGCGGAGGAGGAGGAGGAGGAGGAGGAGGAAGAAGAAGAAGAAGAAGAACCAAACGACGACGCGTCGAAACGAGAAATCCTGCGCCACTTATTGGAACCCTTCGCGAAATCTCAAATCATAGACCTCATTAAGCAGGCCGCCGCAGACGACCCGAATATCCTACCCAAAATCGTCGAGGTCGCCTATTCGGATCCTGCCCATCGCAAGATATTTGTGCACGGCATCGGTTGGGATGCAACCTCCGAGCAGCTCGTCCAGGCATTCGAGCCCTTCGGAGAAATCGAGGAAAGCAAATTAGTTACTGACAGAAACACCGGACTACCCAAGGGCTACGCTTTCGTGTTGTTCAAAACTCGGGCCGCTACCAAGAAAGCTCTTAAAGTTACCCAGAAGCAAATTGGGAGCAGGATGGTCTCGTGCCAGCTGGCTGCTCTGGGACCACCTCCTGGAATGGCAGCAGCGGCCGAGGGTGGCAGCCGGAAACTGTATGTGGGCAATGTGGGGTCCCACGTGAGCCCCGAGAAGCTCAAAGCATTCTTTGGGAAGTATGGGGAGATTGAGGAAGGGCCATTAGGTATGGATGTTGTTACTAATAAATTCAAAGGGTTTGCAATTATCACCTATAGATCACCCGAAGGATTTCAGAAGGCAATGGAGGAGCCGATTAAGGTGTTTGATAATTGTCAATTGCACTGCAAGAAGTTCTTGGAGAATCAAAATAAGAACTATCCCGCTGTTCAAAGTGGAGCCGCTATAGTGAATCCTTCTGTTGCCAATGTGAATTATGGTAATTTTGGAACTAATCTGAATGCAAGTGGGTTTTTGATGGCACAGAATGCTGGAATGGGATTGGCCGGGAATGCGATGCTGGCGGCTACAGGATATAATCCGGCAGGCTTAGCTGTGTCTGGATTGAGTACACCAGGAGTGGGTGGTAATTATGGGGTGATGGGAAATTATGGGTCGCAAGCAGCTTTGCATGGATTAGGAGCTTTTCAGAATGCTCAAATAGGGCAATCATCGTTGGGGACGGCTGGGATAGCAGCAAATGCAACAAGGTCTCCTGCGAGTGGTGCATTAGCTCCGAGAACGTATACTTCCTATTTCGGTCGCTAGGTAAGGTATCCTGAACTGTTACTTCCTATTTCGGTCGCTTAAACTGTTGTTTAGGTTCTTGTTGAAGTCTGTATTTTTCTTTTCTCATTATTATTTGGGCCTAGGAATCATGATAGTTTATTTCTTGGATATATTGGTTTGCTCATTGTTCAGTTGGTGTGCACTGCAAGCATGTCATTGTTGGATTGTCATATTATCATCTTTTATGCATTTGTTCTTGAGTTTTTAGACAATTATCCAGATTGTTTATCTTGATTATCTGAAATCTGTTACTGGGACTCTTCAATTCCTCTCCCATACCCGTGTTGGACACTCCACTCTGACATGGGTATAGTACTTGGACACCTCATTTTAGGCCAATTTTTTTCTTACATGAATTGGCCGAGTCCGACGATTTAATATGCATCCGTACCCGAGTCCATGTAACATGGATCTTAATCCAACAAGTCTTGCATACGTAAATCCAGTATGGTATCTGCTAAAATGAGTTCACTTTAGATTGATCTGTAAAAGATGCACTTAATTTTCACTACCGAGAGAAAGAGGGAAAGAGGGAGGAACTGCACAGGGAAATGAATAGCATGTTTGCCCATAACCCCCCCCCCCCCCCCCTCACGCACACACACATTGAAAATAAAATGTTTTTAATGGCCTTTTCCGTGGTTTCCAAAAGAGAGAACAAGTTGTGTCTTGCTGTTTACCATGTGTAGCTCCATCATAACCCTTACTTGGGAAACAACTGTGGTACCTAATGCTCCAAAATTCAAAAGCTCATTAGATTTGAAGTTTTTAGGGAACCATGTGGACAGAATGATTTTTGTTCACAAAACTTAACTGTTTGTGGAAGGTGTTATTACCATTATTATGGTTTAATGGTCCAGATTCCACAAACAGGTTGAAAGAGTATTATTATCAGTATACTCTGCTTAATGTTTAGCATTGGTTCTCATAAGAGCCCATCATTCCATACAGAATACTCGGCATTTATTACATCCTACACTTATTACATCCTACATGAAAGATCAAAGAATGATGCTTCTGGAAGGAATGCAAGTGGTTGTGTTTTTTCACAGATCACGCATTTCTTCTGTCTGCACCATGAGTCATATGTTCTGTGCGTGACAGTTATTTTCTCGAACATAATACCGTCCATTTTTTTGTACATCTTCCTCGAGGACATTGGCATACTTCCTCGAATTTTTGTTCGAGTTAACGAGCCCTATAAACACGTTCATGATTTGCTTCCTGTACGAAGTACGTCTTGTAATTTATGATGCAAAGTGCCAGTATTCAAGCTTGTCATGGCTGGAGACGTTAACCGTTTCCTGCATAAGAAACTTACGAAATGAACTAGGATTAGCATTTGACCAAACTTCTCGACTGATGCTCACTCTTTGTCGACCGGACATAATTTATTTTGCTTCTTTTGACCTTACTGCATTAAACCAGTCTAGATTAACATCATTCTCTCTTTCTGGCAGGTTCATGTTGTTGCTCGACATTGGTTATAATAGTGATCTAAAATGACATTTGGGTTGTTTAAATTCTTCTCCGGACAGACGGGTTTGCTTTCATTTGTAACAATAAAGACATTAAACTGCTATTGCTGTTATTTTTCATTTGCTCACCTTTTGACGGTGTATTTCATAGCTTGAACCCGTGTTGAGCATGATTTGTATGAAATTTGGGCCAAAATTTATCAAGGCATGCAAGAATTAAATTTAACTACAAAAGCAAAATGTGGCCGCAATGTTGAAAAGCTAAATCTAGAATTGATCTCTCATCTTGTCGTACAGTTGTAGAATACACGGCATGTATTATTTACCCTTCTCTTGTCGAAACTAGGCTGTAAATAAGCCGAGCTGCTAGTGAGTGCTCGCGATCAGGTTGAATTAAAGCTCAATTCGAGCTCCTTTATCTCACGAACGAGTCCAGCACATTGCTGGTAGGCTTGTGAAGGATGTATTATTTTTGAGTATGTATCAATGTACATCCATTATATCGTTAAATATACAGACATCACTCATTAATCGAGCATTGCCTGAGTTGATTTGGAGCATGTCAATTTCATTGTCTACTCATGCTCGAGCAATATTTTACTTGGCTGGTCTAGCTCGAGTTTGAAAAGTGATAAAACCAAATCAATCTTGCTCGACAAGGTAAATGCTTGATCTCAACTAAAATCACGGGAACCCTGATTATAAAGTCCCGGTGTTGATTATGTTTGTTTAACTATTCAAATTGGGTTTTGAGTTTTAAAGTTAATAAAAAACTTGACAGGAAAAAGAGAAATTATCAACAACCAGTAGAGAAACAAAAAAATTAAGAAAAAACTGAGAGCAGAAAAAAAGGAATAATCGGTTTAATAAGTTATAACCTGCCCTATTAAACTTGGGGTCCAAACAACGCCATGAAATTTATGTACCCGTATTCTTTTCAAATCCATTTTAAAATATTTCCATCTCGAACTCGTTACAGAATATATATTTTCTTCGTTTTCATATTGTTGCAACATGTTTGATGTTCACATTGTTTACATTCTTTTTTTCTGATTATTTTCTGTGAGTTATACATGTGGAAAAAAATAGTCATATAAGATTTATTAGATCCGTCTTGAAATATTCTCTCAAAATATCAATTTCATATAATTTTTATAAATACATAGTTGACAATATTAATAGTCAAAGTTGTGTATCGACAAACGTAAAAGTTCAAATGTTGTAATTATAAAAAAATAGATGCAGTATGAGTTGTTGCAACTAATTCATTACTCATCTTGATAAAAAATGAATATTGCAAATTAAATATTAAAAATAAATAGCATAACTGAATAGATGAAAAAAAAAAAAAACTGAATAGATGAAAAATCCAAGTGCTTTTATAAATTGAGAAATTATACAATCTATCAAACATGCTTAGAATTAGTGATTTTACAACTGTTTCAATCTCAAATCCTTATAGTAATACCCCTAATTATTCAATTCCGTCCCATTATGAAATATATATAATTAAATATGAGTTTTTACAATAATTAGCTATTCATTTTAATAAAATTCAAACATTACAAGGTAAATATTAATAAAAACTAATATAAATGATAAAAAAATAAAAAAATAAAATTTAAATATAAATTTAGAAATTATACGTAACTACTTTATAATTTATAAACCCGAACTGGTCAATACTATTTTTTCACGACTAACATATGAATGATATATGTGAAGTCTCGCATCCATCATCCACACATGATACATATTTTGCCGAAAAATTAGAAAAAATGAACACCATAACGGTATAATATAAATATTCGATTACTAAAGTAATTATATCTCATGGATTATTATATTATGGACTATCTTATAGACATGAATTAGTGATTTAGTATAGAGGTGGAAGTAATATATAAGATACGGGTAGATGAATTAATTAAGATATTTATATAATGTATTCCATTTATTTTTTTATATTCATTATAAATTTATAATGCGCCAGATCAATTATGTAAAATGATGAATATTTATGTAATTAAGAGAGGTTGTTAGATCAAATAATAAAATACATTACAATTTTGATTATTTTAACAACAAGCCCAAAACTCAAATGCCAAAGCAAATGGGCTTATCTTGAAAACCCTAGGCCCATTCATCAAGTTTAGTATCTTATATATAAACTCTCCATCTCCTAGGGTTACAATCTCTTGATAACACACACAGCACACTTCACTCGCCTCCCGCATTTTCTTGTATATCAGATCTCTAAGGGATAGCAACATGGCAGAGAGAGGCGGTGACAGAGGAGGTTTCGGTCGTGGCTTCGGAGGCCGTGGAGGTCGCGGAGACAGGGGCGGCCGAGGCCGCTCCCGCCGCCCCCGCCGCGAAAGTGAGGAGGAGAAGTGGGTGCCGGTCACGAAGCTCGGCCGACTGGTGAGAGACGGTAGAATCACATCGGTTGAGCAAATCTACCTCCACTCTCTTCCAATCAAGGAACACCAGATCATCGATAAACTGATTGGACCCACTCTGAAGGACGAGGTGATGAAGATCATGCCGGTCCAGAAGCAGACACGGGCTGGTCAGAGGACCAGGTTCAAGGCGTTCGTGGTTGTCGGAGATTCAAATGGCCACGTCGGATTGGGTGTCAAGTGCTCTAAGGAGGTGGCCACCGCCATACGCGGCGCAATCATACTGGCTAAGCTGTCTGTGATTCCTGTGAGGAGAGGTTACTGGGGGAACAAGATTGGGGCGCCACACACTGTGCCTTGTAAGGTTACTGGGAAATGTGGGTCCGTTACGGTGCGGATGGTCCCTGCTCCACGTGGTGCCGGGATTGTGGCGGCTCGTGTGCCCAAGAAGGTGCTCCAGTTTGCCGGTATTGATGATGTGTTCACCTCCTCCCGTGGATCCACCAAGACTCTTGGAAACTTTGTTAAGGTATGATTTTAACATGCTTTGAGTTAATTTCTTATTTTGAGTGCTTTTAATATTTGAGAACTTTTTTTGCATTGATTTTTTGTTTGAATTGTTTGTGTTTTTTTGTGCACCGCGTTATGTTATGATATACTGTGCTTGTTGAAATGCTTAGGTGCCCTTAGATGTCATTTTTCGTATCTAATTTTGTCCCTTTCTTCTGAATCTTTTCTGAGGCTTTGTTCTAAATGATTTGAATCCATGATAGTTTATCTTTTTGAGGAATGCAGTCGAATAGCACTTGTAATTCAAAATCTTTTATGTTTTATGATATGTTTCAACTGTTCTGATGTACCTCAATCTCAATTCTAATCTTACTGCCTAACCATTACGTTGTTGCGTAAATTCAGCAGTCCGCTTATCCTTGTTATTTATGCAAGTTAGATGAATGTGATCCAAATGATGTATGCTTTTGCTTTCGTCGTTTGGTTGATTATGACGTGCATTTATTTTTAAATATGCAGTTTCATTATTTACCTTATCGGGTCATCTGATACTTGTAATGGTATACCCGAGTTGTTATTATCATGGACCGAGTTCATGATGCAAACATTTACCCGGAAGTACATAAGGCACATGTGGGATGAATTGACTGGGGTATTTATGTCATTTATCCATTTATCTCTTGGTGTAATGCATCATGAAATTGGGTCCATGATATTAATTGCTCGGATATACTATGTGATTGTTTAATATAGGTCTAGTAATGTTGCTTTTATGTTTTGAAAGTGAAGCCTTTAGTTCTGTTTCTGTTAAAAATCTGTAGCTACATTAGTTGCATTTTGATTGAATGGTTATGTTTTTGAACAATTTGATATGGTTTCTCTCTGTCCCTAGTTGTACTTTTACTATTTTTACACACGCTATGTAGGTTCTAGACCTTACATCCATAAATTGACCATGAAGCATCGACACTTAAAGTTATGAATTTTATTAGTGCCTTGTCTATTTTATGCTTAAAATAAGCGTGCCCCCATGTCGTGCCTTGTGTCTGTTTGATCAGCTTGAGTATGAGCTGGGATTTTACTAAATATTGATTCTAAAAAAAAATGGAGATGTATTTGAATTTTAAATTCTAAGAACCCCAACCCCCCACCCCTTTGATTTCTTTACAGGCAACATTTGAATGTTTATTGAAGACTTATGGCTTCCTGACTCCGGATTTCTGGGGAGAAACTCTATTCTCAAAATCTCCGTTTCAAGAGTACACTGATGTGTTGGCAAACCCTACTGTCAAGATTGTCCAAGTAACCGAGGAACCAGAAGCCCAAGCCGCTGCCTCCTAAGATGTTTTGTTTTGGTTGCTTTTATGATAGATTTACCTATTTTCGACTTTTGTCTTTTCGCACTGATGGATGATGATGATGTTCTGTTTGTTGATTTCACTTTGATTGTGGACCTTTCTGCTTCTATCTTGAGTTAAGTATTAATACTTTGTTTCTGTTTTCATTGTTAGTGCAGTGATTTTTTTTCTGCTTCTTTTGTACTTTTTGAGAGATCTGTGTAATAACTTTCTCTCAAAGTCCAAAATTTATGCATCATTATATCAGATGTGATATTGAACAAAAATCATTTTGTTCGTAACATGCTACCTTTTGTTTTTTAACTCCCGCTATCTGGTTCACTATATGATTTTGATCATTCATGATTTTGACATGCATAATTTACCTCACCACTTTCGCGTTGCTGTAATTTTTCAAAGTGCGATATTTCTAGCTTCCCCGTCGTAAAACATTTAAAACGATTCCGAGAGCAACATTCGAGGAGGTTATTTATCTTGAGTTTCTATCCCTTCAAACCCTACAACCTTCAAAAAGTCTCGTGCTATATGGAAGTGGTATTGCACATATAATCCAAGACTTAGCTAACGCCTCCTACTCATCGGGCGTCCAAACCTTACTTGCTTTTTTTTTCTTTTGCTCTTCGACCTCTTCGACCTCTTCCTCCTCTTCGACCTCTTCGACTTGTTCTTCATCAATTTGTTGTGTCTCTGGTACCACGTCAACATTGTCGAAATATTCATCGATATCATCACGAATGGGTAACGGTTCACTAACCCGCCTTTTTTGTTGGGTATAGTGCGGCTCATACGAGTTGAAGTTAGTAGGAATTGGCGGTGGGGATTATTGGGTATAGTGCGGCTCAAACGGGTCGAAGTTAGTGGGAATTTGCGGGAGGGGTTGTTGGGAGTAATAAAATGGTGGAGATTGAGGGTACATTTGGGGTGATAAGGTTGTGCTTGAGAAGATGATTCGAGATCGGGTTGTGATTGAATTCGAGGACGAATTGCGCATCTCGATCTACCTCTCGATCCACGACCACCTCTTCTAGGATCTTTATTTTTGTTGCCACGTTCCATATTTGTTTCTCGGTATGATTTTTTTTTTGCTCTCGGTATGTTTTTTTTTTTGCTCTCGGTATGTTTTTTTTTGCTCTCGGTATGTTTTTTTTTTTTTTGCTTTCCACCCTCCACAAACACTCCATTATATACAATTAAAAAAAAAAGAACCGTTTGAACCTCAACGGTCATATTCCCTTCCCCAACATTCGAATTTTTTTTCCCGTGCGTGACTTCTTCACTCACCAGATGGTCACCGTGCGGTAAGGGAGGGCCGACGGCGGTATTTCCGTGCGTGACGGATCCCGCCCCGCACCTTACCGTACCCACTCCCACCGCTCTAAGGCATAAACATCCTCTAAGTGTTCTCTTTCTTCCTAAATTTGTTCTTAACTTTTTTTCTTGACATGTCCAAATTTTTTCTCATGTCCATCAATTAACTTAACACAATATTAATATTTGACTATTCTCTATTTATATTATATTCCACAATTCGCTCAATAATTTTTGTATTATAATTTGTATCGAAGTTTCCCGGGCACAAATCTACGTTTTACATCGACTTTGTTTTGTTGAGAAAAGTGTTTGATATCAAAATAGACATGGAACCCCATGGTCCGTGTCACATTATGATGTGTTATTAATGCAGTTAATTTTTGAAACAATGGTCTTCCAATGGTTGGTCTTCGAAACTGTGGCTGTTTTTTCATGCCCCAAGTCCTTCAAACGTAAAAGTTTTAGAATTTTGCCAAGGGATCCATAACACAATCCCACACTCGGTTCTCGTATTCATGTTAGATTCTCCTACCACCATCTCACTTAATGCTTTGGATAAAAATCAGCATGTACCTCTTGTGGTATGAATTCCTACCACACTTTCTTGGCCATAGAACACGGTCAAAAAACATGGTCAATCGATTCCGGAGCCGAATTACACATCGGGCAAATAATCGATGTAGCCATGTGTCGATGATGTCGCTTCTTATTCGTTAAAAAGTCGATCATGCATAGATAACCATAAGAAATGCCTTACAAGGTTCGGATCTTGCCACTCCCAAACAACCTTCAACAATGGCTATCCTCACCCATTCGACTATGAAACTCCTTTAAGAGGGCATATGTGGACTTAATAGAGTATTCACCGTCACCCTTCAGACTCAACAAGTGTCCTTTTCTAAATTGGCTCTCGACTGTTGCAATCCCACAATTCGGACAATAGCCTCTTGGGACATCGACTCCAATTTAATCATGTCCCGTTCTCCCCTATCATCACATACTTGCACCACCTGGAGCCCCTCATTAATCATAGTAGAGGGTAGCACAAAATCTTTAAGTCGAGCCCCACTGTCCAGCCAATGATCATCCCAAAATTTCGTAGTAAAGCTATTTCTAATATTCTCCCACAAACCATGACCCAAAACTGGCTAGATATCTTTAATTCTACGCCAGAGTGGTGATACTCTCTTCGAAGCACGAGGTACCAAGCCAGATGGAGTCGTACGAAAATACTTAGTGATAAGGACCTCTGCCCACATCTCATTAGGCTTCTTCAAAATTCCCCATCCTAACTTTCATAATATAGGTCACATTCATAATATAGCGGTGAATGTGGAACGTCGTTCAATGCAGACTCATGCTCGTGTTGTGCAGGATATTTCTTGGGAGCCCATCAACGATCCTTAGGTCACATTGAACTCCGATGATGCTGTCTTACCAAGCAGAATTAAGGGTGCGACGAGTGGTGTTCTACAGAAGGCTGATGGTACGATGGTAGTTACTTACACTATGAATATGGGGGTGGGTGAGGCGTAGTATTACTCGGACGGAGCTTGTAGGTGCAGTGGAAGGGGTGGAAAATGCACGACAGTTGGGTATTCGAAAAGTGGCGATTCAGTTGAATTTGGCTTGTGCATTGAAACTCCTGACAGCAGTTGTCGTTCTGAACACAAGCATACCGCTCTTATCGATTGTTATCATCATATGTTGTTACGAGATTGTGAGATTAAAGTCTCGCATGTCTATAGGGGAGGGAATTTCCTCGTTGATCATTTGGCGGATAAGGGTCACTCAAAGCCTCTCGGGTGTGATGTCCTTACTTCCTTAGATTCTCAATTACGAAACTGGATTTTGTATGATTAAATTCGGTCAGTTCTGCCTCATCTAATAGTGATGCAGATGTAGAAGAGTTTGCTATTGTTATGTTTTGCCACCAACAACAAAAAAAAACAATGCGGTTAATTTATACCACGTCAAGATAATTACTCGAATAAGAATTTGACCAGTTATCCAAATGCAATATTCAGGTAAACAAACCACTACTACTTAATTACAAGTATCTAAAATTAATATACTTTATTGAGGGTTGTAGCATTGAATTATCAAATGAAATGTATTCAAATACAATATCTCATATAACCATTCTACTACTTATAATTATCTCATACTTCGGTTTTATGGTTATTTCGTGGCATGATAAATCCATAGATTTCCTGCATTTGACATGGACAATCTTTCCTCCCTTTTTTTTATAAACTTTTGGAGTTTGTTTTACACATGGACTTGTCTTACCTTAAAAATTGGTCTTTTTCAGTTCATATTTAAAAAAAATGGCTTTTCTAACAAACTTCCCTTTTTTTCACTCTCTTTTCCCCCATTTTACTACCAAAGAGCAATGAAAAAGTGTGCAGTAAATGTATAAAATTTCCCAACTTTTCAAATACTACTAGTACGCAGGCAGGCACAATTACCGGTAACTAAAATATATTTCTAAAAAGAACCCATTTCTGATATTTGTTTATTTTCTCGAGATTTTTTTTATTTATTACTCTAATTAATCTGTGTTTTTTCCCTCCCCCCACGGCCCTCCCCCCTCCTTTTTTTTTTTTTTTGCCCTTTTGGGCTAAAAATGTTGTGGGTCTATATATTTTGTCTGCATTTACACACTTTTTTTTTTCTTTTAAAAGGAGTATATTATGAGCTAAATATGTATTTTCTGCAGGTTGGGTTCTGGGTTTATTGTCTTCTTCTATGTTCTAGAGTGTGTTCAGAAAGCAGTGGCTGCATGGGTGCTCAAATCTTACTAAAATGATTATCTTGCTTTATGGGTTTGTTCTATTTCTCCTGGTAAGTCTGCCCATCTCTTCATTTTCCCTTTAATTTCTTATATTCTATGTTTTTTTTAATTATTTTGAGGACCCAAAAGATTATACTTTTAATGCATTTCTCCAGTTAATGTATTCTCTGCATTTTTTTTGAGGACCCAAAATTTTATAGTCTTTATTGCATTTTCCCAGTTGATGCATTCTTTAATTTGATGCTATGCTCTGTTTTTTTTTTTTTTTTTTTCCAAAATGAAAGGTGCATTTCATGCAAAGTTTTGGGGGATTACTGCAATTAATTAGGGCCCTATTTGGATTGATTTTCTTGGTGGGAAGTTGATTTTGGATATTTTGGGGGGGTTTTGGAGGAGAAGCAAAAAGCTATTGCATTGTTGCCCAGAGGATAAAAAAAAATAATGGGATCTCAAGAAGGTGGTAGTATTAGCAATGGGATGACCCAAACCCAAACCCATGAACTGATGTCGAACCCGATAGCCCGGCAAGGATCGTTGTACGGTCTCACTTTCGATGAGGTGCAAAATCAGTTGGGGGACCTAGGAAAGCCTCTGAGTAGTATGAATCTTGATGAGTTACTCAAGACCGTGTGCACCGTTGATGCGAACAATCAGACAGTGGGAGGTGTCGACAACGATCAGCCCGCACCCGGCTCGTCTTCCGATCAACAGTCAGACGTCGTGCTCTTGACCGATCTTAGCAGAAGGACGGTCGACGAGGTTTGGCAGGACATTCAGCATGGGCAGAAAAGGAGTTGCCTCGATCGGAAAGTGACTCTAGGAGAGATTACATTAGAGGACTTCTTGGTCAAGGCCGGCGTGGTCGCCGAGTCGAAAAGGAATCCGGGCCCACCCGGAGGGACAAACGACCGAATGAGATTGCCTCAGCAGGCTCAGTGGATGAACTATCATCAGATACTTCCGCCCATTTTCATGCCAGGTCATCATTCAGTTCGACAGCCGATTAATGCCGGCGGGAATCCTTCAATGGACTGTGGTAATTACTTGGAAACTCAAATGACATTGTCTTCATCGGACACGCAAACGTCGGGTCGGAAAAGGGTGGCTCCTCCTGATGATATAGCGGAAAAGAGCATCGAAAGGAGGCAAAAGAGGATGATCAAGAATAGGGAATCGGCAGCCAGATCACGAGCCAGGAAGCAGGTGTGCTGTTGGCGAAATTTGCAATTTTAGTCCCGTAACTCTTGGGGGTTAGCAATGTTGGTCCTTTAACTTCACGTGATTCACGAATTTGCCCCTTTAGTCAAAACAAACAATTTCAAGCTTGTAATTTTTCTACACATTTTTTAAATAAATGAAATATCGCCATTTTAGACCAACATCGCACCAATTTTGGAACTTACGGAACCAGAAATGCACGGAAACGAAACTTAATGGACCAAAATCGCGGTAAGTTCAAAGTATATGGACCAAAGTTGCTACATTGTGTACTTATTACTATCCCCTTAGAGTTATGAAACTAATTTTGCAACTAAGACTTTCTTTTCGTGCATTCGGCACGTGGAAGTTATTTTTTTCCAGTGTTGTTCTATTTCGGCTATTTCATGCATTACTCATTTTTTTGGTCTGTAGGCTTACACATATGAGCTGGAGAACAAGGTTTCGCGTCTGGAGGAGGAGAATAAACGGCTCAAGAGGCGAAAGGTTTTTTTTTTTCTTTTGTTGTCATTTGTGTTTTTGATATACCTATTTATTTTTAACATTGCACATTTGACTCTTATGTCTAAACATCTATATATTTGGATTTCCAAAAATTATGTTATATATATATATATATATTCATATAATCTCACTGAATTAGTACACAAGATCTTGTGCAAATATACATACGTGTGGTGGGGGTCGGTTCGATTAAAATTACCACCTTAGAGGACGCCCTTTCTAACTATGCGGAACACATTTTCATTCTTATTCGTCTTTTTTTCTTATACGAATTAGTTTTTTGTGATGTCATTCGAGATTTGTGTGTCGTATTTTGCGCTTGCAGGAATCAGAGAAAATATTGGCTAGCATTCCTCCGCCGCAACCAACGTATCAGCTGCGTCGAACCAGCTCAGCCCCCATGTAATAAAGATATCTTCGTAGATTTATTGTCCTGTGTCCTGTCGTTTAAATTTTCTTTTTCGATTTTTTAACTACTTGTATTGCTGCCTGTGTCGAGAAGACAGCCTCGGTGCTTAAGTCTTCGAGTTGTTCTTTCGAACATGTTTAGCCTGCCGTCCGGCGGGGAACCTTCTCTTGCATGTAAATTATAGTTAATTATTTTGTTTTAACAAATTTGTGGGATTTTTGTGTTAGTAATTATGGTAAGTTAATGTAAAACTCAGTGTGTTGCTCCAATGCCTTTGTTTCTTTGTTTAGAGCTGCTAAAATATGTAGTTCAAAGCATGTTTTAACATGAAAAAGGTGAAAGCAAACAGAGCTGATATATGACACATCAAGTATAAAAGCATGTTGGAGGCTTTCTTATCCAAACATTAAACTTCCAATTTCCAGCTCAAACTGAAGTGTTCGGCTATTTTTTCAAGTCAACTAAATGAGTTTCTCTTTTCCAATCCCATTTACAGAATATGACTATGCTACCCTTGTACAGAGTGGTGCTATTAGGAATGTAAACGGGCAGGGATGGGTATGCGTATGCAACTCCCATATCCTATCGTAACACAAATAACCATTTACATATCCTACCCTATTACCCTATTTTTTGTCGCGGGTAGAGTATGGGTAATATCCACCGTGTACACGGGTACTCATGTGTAAACGAATTACCCTTTTTACGTTTAGTTTTCACAGGGTAAATCTATGCTACTCGGTCCTACTGATCCTCTCTGCTTTGCCATACCCGAAAAATCTTCATAAAAGTACATCTTTTTTTTCTGAAAAAAATACACTTCATCAATAATAAAATATTAATAACTAAATAATATTATTTAATAGGAACAAAAAAACCCACAATAAATTAAAATAAGATGCATAATATAAGATGTAATTACAAACTAATTGAAATTTTGGATTTTATTTAAAAAATAAATAATATATGTTATGTATATTCACTAAATCATAATATATAATAAATATATTTAACGAGTAATTGGGTAGGGTAGATAGTAAAATACTGAATACATACCCTACTCGTACTGTAATATCCGTACCTTTCCATTTTAGCAGTTTCCATTTTTGGTGTATGTCTATTTTTATCGACTCGCTTGTAACTGTTTCGACGTTATGAATCTACTTTGTTCTTGGAGTTTTTCCATTTGGACGAGTTTCGGATATGTTTTTATGTAATTCTATTTTATGTTATGTTTTGCCGTATGTACGTTCGATTCTCATAAAACTCGTTCGTTTTCGTTGTTTCTTTGTTTACATAAGTTCGTATGGTTGAGTTGTTCGTGTTGTGAGTTTCAGTTTGTTAATCCGACGTCGTATCGTGATTTTCGAACGTTTGTGCCGTTTTGTAATTTCCTTAAACTTAAGGGAAATTTACTTCCGTCGTCGAATTCCGAACCTTCGGGAAGCCGGAATTGTGTTTTCTTTTAGCGCTTAGATTCGTCATCGAGAATACGTCGTAACCATATTTTTGGTTCGTTACCAGGTCCGGGTTTTGGGGTCGTTCGGGACGATTTGGACAGCAGCTTCTCAGACTGCTGTCCAGCAGGGTGTTACGGCCGTAACACTCCATTCGTTACGGCCATAAGTTGGCCATGTTATGGCCGTAAGTCACCCCCTGTTACGGCCGTAACAGCCAGCTGTTTTAAGACAGCGGGCAGAGGTCAGAAAGCTCATTTTTAACATTCCTTTCGTTTTTCTTCGTCGAGCGACACCAGAACCTCCAGGGCGATTTTCATCACTTTCAATCCGTGTATTCTTCATCCTTCATCATCGTGAGATCGTAGGAGCATATCATCTTCTACGTAATCATCTTCCTCCGTCCGAATTCAAGGTATTTTCGTCTAGAACCCTAACTTTGTCAATTTTGGGGGTTTTTCGGGTTTTGCTTGTTTAAACTCGAATTGTTCGGTTATGTTGTAATATTCCTTATCAATTATCGTTATTGGGTGATTCCCAATCTAATTCCGTCGTGTTTAATCCGTACAATGTTGATTCGGGGAGGTTTTATGAAAATCCTCGCCCGCATCAATTGTACGTATATTGTCATAGCTTGTAATCGGAGTTGTGGGCGTATTCCATTCGAGTATTGTTATCGTATAGGACTGAGTTGTGTTAATCCTTCGTTTAGGAATGATCGTGTTCCCTCCGGGTCAATCGTAGTCGTTGTTCGTTCCCGTTTCGTCGAAGATGTCTCAAAGGCAAGTACTTTATATTTGTTTGCATATTCTAGTATTTGGATTATGGCTTTCCGTGTATGTTGTGGATGTATATGTGTATGTTCACCCAGGGATGGTCTGATGGGGCCTCTGGGGATACGTATTCCCGTTGTGTGCGTATCACGAACTGGGGTTAACCACACGGGGATGGTCCGACGGGGCCTCTGCTGTAATATCCGCAATTTCGGATTTCCGGTAATTTTATTTTTTCGACGGAAGTCCGTTTCGACGACTCGCTTGGGACCGTCTCATCATTCTGAGAATGATTAATTCTGCACTTTTGTCATCCGAGTTCGTTTCGGTATCGTTTCTTTGAGTTAGAGCTTTTAACGACTTTTCCGCACTTGAGTTCGATTCTTGCGAATCTCGTCCGAAACTGTTGTTTCGAGTTTCTCGTAAGTTCATTTAATGTTATTATTCATGTTGCGAGCTTTGGTTTGGTGTTTCGATCGCGTATCGTGATTTTCGGACGTTTTGGGCCATTTTCGTAATTTCCCAAAGTTTTGGGTAATTACTTTCCGTTGTCGAATTTTGAGCCTTCGGATGGTCGGAATCAGGTGTTCTCTCAGTATTCGGATTCGTATTTACGAGTACTTCGTAACCGTGCTTTCGGTTTACGTTAGTCCGAGTTTCGGGATTTTTCGGACCGTCGGATCGACCGAGTCATGGTGGCCGGACACATGCGAAAGCGGCCATGGAAACGCAGCCCTGTGCCGTGTCTTGCGCCGGGTCGGCCAGACCAGCGACTGCCGAGACACGGCCGAGACACCGGCCCAGTCTGGGCCGTTTCTTGCGCCGTGTCCGTGGCTATAAATATGGCAGAGCAATCGGGTTTTTCTTCATTTTTCTCACTCGTTTCTTCCTCTTCCGCGGCCGGAACTTTGATGATCATGGAGGGATGTTGTTAGGGTTAAATCCATGAAGTTCAAGTTCATAACATCGATTAATCCTTCCATAACTTGCTCCGATCGACCGAATCAAGGCAAGTTTTCTTAAAATATAGTTTTGGGGATTTTGTTCGATTTGTCCGTTTAATCCGTTTTAACTCAGAATATTGATGGATTGATGATTGTTAAGCTATATTATATCTAATTCCTTGTTATTCCACGATTGGATTGCCACGGATTTGTCGTTTGATTGAGTATTTTATCGACGCCTTGAAGGTGTTCGATAAAATGTCACAAAGAGAATTCGAGCGTTCTACGATTATTCTTCCTCGTATGATCGATGATTTATTGATTATATGTTGTTAGGGTCGAATTCTTGTGAAGAACTCGAGTCGGAACCCTTCCGTTCGTTGTCTCCTTTGGGGTCGAGCTTCCGTCGACCGTGTTCTTCGGAGCGTTTGGTAGCGGTTATTAAGGCAAGTATCTTATTATACGACTTGTTTCTTGTTACTAGTAATTACTTATGATATGTATGATGATTTTGCTTGAATCCGTAAATATGTTCCGTTTGAGTTGGTTGTGTTTTAGAAATTTGAAGGCTTTGTGATAATAGTGATATATTGGTATCCGTGTTAGGCGTTGTGCCATTTGTGCGGGATTGCGATGTACATATGAGATGGTTGTACACGTGGTTGTTCAATGTATTGTACCGAATGTGTGTTATGTTGGTTAAGAGTCGTTGTGATGATCATGATATTTGTGTTGTTTTGGTTTACATACTTGATTGTACATTTCATTGTAATGTGGAATGGCTTGACATTTAATGATTATGAATTGTGTCGTGTCGATGTGTGTGTGTTCCGTAGGGTCAGCGAGGCCTGCGGAGTTCGGTACATGATGTGTACGAATAAAGTGTGTGATCCGGTAGGGTCGCGAGGCCTCACGAGTCCGGTACATGACGTGTACGGACAAGTTGTGTGATCCAGGTAGGGTCTGACGAGGCCTCTGGAGTTCGGTACATGATGTGTACGAACGATGTTGTGGCCGGGTAGGGTCCGTTGAGGCCTCCGGAGTTCGGTACATGATGTGTACGAACAGTGTGTGTGGCCGGGTAGGGTCCGTTGAGGCCTCCGGAGTTCGGTACATGATATGTACGAACAGTGTGTGTGGCCGGGTAGGGTACGTTGAGGCCTCCGGAGTTCGGTACATGATGTGTACGAACAGTGTGTGTGGTCCGGGTAAGGTCCGTCGAGGCCTCCGGAGTTCGGTACATGATGTGTACGAACAATGATCGTATAGCAGTGATTGGTCGGGTAACAATTTAAATATGGATCTCGGACTCATAATGATATATTATTTAGTATGCTTTGAAACGAGAATCGGGCTAAGGCCCTAATGTTTACGAAAAGGTTTTGTAAATTGGGACTCGAGGTCCAAAAGAATTTCTGCTTTAAAAATCCCCGAGATGATGTGTTCCTTTTCAAATATCTCTTATTTGAGTTCGAAATTCTAAAACTTCTCGGGAACATTTTGATAATTGATTTCCGTATTAAATTCGTAGTTGCTATTTGCTTGTTACATTTCGTATGGTTTGATACTTGCACTAGTAAAACAGTGGAGTTTTACTAACCCCCGAGTATTCGGGGGGTGGATGTCTGTTTTGCGTCCAGGTACATGCAGATTCAGGGGAGCAGTCACAGGATTGGCACAAGAGGATGACGAGCTGCGATACTAATAAAGAGTCGAGAGTTGGTAAAGTTTGGTTGTATTGTTAGAGTTCATTTAGTCTTCCGCTGTATTGTGTTTCGACCCCTGTGTGGGTAATGTTGTTAGTCAGTTCTGTTGATAGAGTTGTGTGACCTCATCGGTCTGTGTGTTTATGTGTAAGTGACCTTAGCAGTGCAGTATTATTATATTGTTTGACCCTGGCCGGGCAAGCATTTAGTCGTTTATGGATGTTTAGCCTGGTAGATCCTTGTGGAAGGGGTCTACGGCGTGTAATATTCCCATACGGTTTTGGGGGTGTTACATTTATGATATCAAAGCTTAGGTTGCGGAAACCTAGGCTGTCGGGTCGAGTCGAGTCGTGGTTTGTCGAGTAATGTGTGGTCTTGTCGTTCGAGTCGTCAGGTGACAAGTTGAGTTGTGCGTAGTCACAACGTGTCGGATATGTTGTCGGACGAGATTAGTATCGTGGGCGACCGTCACCTCCGTGCAACCTGTTGATGTAAGTCTCCTCCTTTATGCGTAATACCTGTGTATCTCGATTTTATCTTAGTGAGTTAATTGCGGTGCATAATTTTATTTACACAGTATTGTGTAATATTCCCATACGGTTTTGGGGGTGTTACATCTGCGGGGTACGGTGGCCGTGAGCCTCGTACCAACGGTTAACCTTTGAAATATTTTGTCGGAGAAATGTGTTTTGTGCTTGTGCACCGTAATATTCCGGAATATAAATGTTTTCTAAAATGATTTTAGTTCAAATGGATTGTACTTGCACTAGCAATTGTCGCTAACCCCTTAAATGGGGGAAATACTTTTGTATTTCAGGTACAGGTCATGGAGGCGAACGAGCATGCGGGTCGTACGAGGATGATGGGCAAGAGTAATTCTGTTCAGTGGTCCTGTGTTTGGTGTCATGTCTTTTAAATTTGTTTATCATGTCATTTGTTTAAGTACTCGAGTACTTCCTTCTTAAATGGTAATGTTGAGTTCAGTCTTTTGTTTTGAATGTCTTGAATTATGGAATCGTGTGTATGTTGATGATGTTTGTCTTTTGTCGAATGTCGGGTTAGTACGTTAGCCTGGTGGATTCCAAAATGTGGGGTCCACAACGTTGTAATATGCTCTGAACGTCTTGGGGGTGTTACACGTACCCTAGCTGAATTTAGCGGGCACGGGCAGTGCCCTATCCATTAGGGGTGGATAGAAAACCCGGAATCGGCAGATTGTCCCGAACTGAACGTGGACTGTCCCGAATTTTCATAGTCCCATTAGGGACCTAACAATTGTGTCAAGAATCGGTCCCGGATCGATCAAAAATGGGACAGGAGTGGGATCGGTGATTTTTGTCTCGTCCGGTCCTGTTTGTTCCGAAATGTGATTTTTTAAAAATTAATATTAGATTTGTGAGATTTTAATTACAAATTAATTTTTATCTCATAATTAATTAGCCAAATATGTCTAAACTTACTAAATTATTGATAAATAATGCGAAAATTTATAAACTTTTGATTATAAATTCGCAAATATCCAAAAACACAAAAAACATTTCTTAAATATATTATTTATTATTTATATTTACCAAAAAAATATCCCGTTTTGCCCTGGATCGTCACGAAATCGTTCAGGTCCCGAAAATACAGGATAAACTGGGAAACACCCTTGTCCTGGAACAGTCTGGGATCGTTTATATCAATTAGGATCGGGACCGACCCAATCCCAGATCGTCCCGGACCGTGACCACCCCTACTACGCTACCTGAATTTTCCGGCAGTATCCTACCCGTTTACCTATACTCGTGGGTAATCCGACCCTGTGGGTAAAACTGTCATCCGTATGCTATGTAGCACCAACCTACCGTACAACCAACACATACTCATGTGGTGGTACCGTCCATGGTACACCCCCATGTAGTGCATCCCCTGCCAGATGGACTACACGTGGCGTGTATGGACGGTGCAGATTGATGCACTAGATGGAGCATCAATCTGCACCGTGCATGCACGCCACGTATAGCGCATCCGGCAGGAAATGCACTATATGGGGGTGTACTATGGACCCAATCCTCATGTGGTTGTGTGTGGTGTGTGTTTGATCGTGCAGTGGTGAACACATTTATCCAATAAAAAAATTATCATGGGAAAGCTACTGAACCGTACTATAATTTGATTACAAATTATAAAACTATATAAACTGAAACAATACGGAACAAATGACCGAGGCTAGAAGTTCTTTCCGCAAACGAATACATTGCATACTGCTGATTGATCACACATATCGTTCTCAAAAGCTACAACGACTAAGGTCTTTGAATCAAACCAGACTTCATAGTTCCAGCGAATTGAAAATATGCAAGTACCGAGCAAGACTTTATGTATGAGTGCGTGGACTATATACTATCTATGTGTTATGCCTTCAGATGATCAAATATTATGCAATATTTCTTATAGTGCGAATTGCGAATATCCATGACTTTTGTATTAATTATGCATGAAATATATGCATTTCGTGCATCAAAAGTGCAATGCATTAAAATATGCATTATATGCATCAAAATATTGATGCATTAAAATATTGCATTATATGCATTAAATTTTTGTGAAAATAAATCTAGGACATTCATTTATCAAGATCTATGGATGAAATTCATTTTTATTTCTTATATATATATATTATATATATATATATATATGTGTGTGTGTGTATGTGGTCTTGCCATGTAAAGGATAAATTTTGGACATCAATGATATTTTTATTGTTTCGGCTCTATTTAAGATATTTATAACTATTGAGTAATGAGAAAAATTACCGATCGTTTCATTTTACCAGTCATATCATCTCCCCTATATATTTATACATAATACGTTGGCGAGTGGCAACTTCTACCGTCTTCGTCTCCTACGTGTTTTGTTGGTGCCGGATCTTATGTGTCACCTCTCATCTTGGTGACATGTCAATTACTGAACTAATCATCATTGCATTAATTACATTATAATTCTACATTAGATAACTTCTACCTACCTTATTAATTTTTACGAATTAAAAAATATGAATGAATAAATAGGAATTGATTATATTTACAGAAATATTTCACGTTTTCATTAATTAAAAAATATAAATCCCAAACAAAGAGAAATCTAATATAATAGTGTGCACTATCTATACTATATAATACTTATCCCCCTTAATTTAATGTGGTAGGGGATTTAATTGTAGCTTTTAATTGTAAATATATGAAGAGACTATTTTAATTATAACTTTTAATGTAAATAAACTAATTTAAATACAAAAGTTATGATAAACATCACAATGCAAATGCACCTTCTAATACACAAGGTGATTAAAATAAACTTTTAAATGATAGTATAAATTACAAGATGGTTAAATTTTAGCTATGAAATCTTAGATACAATCGGTCATCGCAGTTGAATAACCAAAAACAACCCCGGAGCAACATACGGGTTAATAAAGCCTCATTTCATATAACTAATTATATAGACTAAAATAAAAGGACAATAACAATAAAAAATACATATAACCTTCTTTGAAAGGCATTTAAATTCTGTCATCTGCTCATTCAACCGTCTGCCTCAACATTACGTACAAAACACGTGCACCTTCTAATACACAAGGTGATTAAAATGAACTTTTAAATGATAGTATAAATTACAAGATGGTTAAATTTTAGCTATGAAATCTTAGATACAATCGGTGCATCGTACGGGTTGAATAAACCAAAAACAATCCCGGAGCAACATACGGGTTAGTAAAGCCTCATTTCATATAAATAATTACATAGACTAAAATAAAATGACAATAACAATAAAAAATATATAAACTTCTCTAAAAGGCATTTAAATTCTGCCATCTGCTCATTCAACCGTCTGCCCCAACATTACGTACAAAACACGTAGATATTCAATCAAAGACCGTGCATCGCACGGGTTGGATAATGCCTCGTATGTTAAAAACTTAAACCTAAAATTTCGCAGAAATATTATATATTTCCACTGATTAACTAGTTTATATTAATTAGTCACTATAATTAGGTATATCAATAAATGAAATATCAACTGAAATGAAAGATGCTTGAGAGTATTGTAAAAGAAGTGTTGAATATATATAATTAAAAAAGTACACGAAGTCCTAATCAATTAAATAAATTAAAATAATCTTATTAAAAAATATTATCGAAAGTGTGGAATAATAGTTTAATTATTATTTATAAATAAATTAAAGAAACTATGGAATAAATCAATTAGTCTGTCTTAGTTTTAAATCTTATTTAATTAATAAAAATAACAAAATAAATGAAAAAAATCATATTTACTAAATTATATAATTACTAATTTTATGAATTTTCAAAGAGATATTTCTAAATACATAAGCATTTAAATTTAATAATAATATACTAATCCGTAGATTCATCTTTGTATAGAATTTTAGAAAATAAAAATTGATCGCTTTAAGTAATTTTAAGTGATTTTTTATTTTTTAGTTTTTAAAAATTTGTTAATTTATGTACTTTTGAAATCAACTATATTTTTAAAAATTTTGGATTCTTTTTTTATTTTAAATTATATCCAAATAATTCAGGTATTTTTTTTTCAAATATAGGGATTAAATTATCTCCTTTTTTGCCATTTAACATAAATCGTAAAATACTTAACGATTTGGATCATTTTAGCAAAAAAGGACAAAAAAAACGCGGAACCAAATCTATTTTTAAAAATCTCTCATAGGACGAGAGTGTAATTTCCCTCCTAAAATATATAAGCAATTTTTTTTATAACATATTTATCAATAGAATGATCTCTATATAAAAGAGGGTTATAAAGAATAAAAATTGAGTCTAAATCTTTTTAAAATATATCTCGATAAGTATTTTAATTATTTTTAATTTTCAGTCACTCAAAAAATAGAAAATTCATGTGAGAAAAAGACGAGAATTATTGTGCTATTGCAATAATAATTGATTATGTGAGAGACTTTAGTTTTGTTTATTTTATTTTTAATATGCTTTGGATGATGTATATTTGTAATATTTTGGTACAATTGCTTCCATAATATTTGTTATTTTATACCATATATTTAAGAGTAATGTATTTATTCCACAATTGATATTAAACTCATCAGATAGTATATTGACATTTAAATTTCAAAGACGACAATTTCCATTAATTATATTTTTCCATGGTTATGGACCCTCTCATGTTAGCGCATCTACCAAGATTCGTATTCAATCGTGGTCAGTTTTACGTAGCCGTATCAAAGTGAAGAGCACGAAAGACTTCAATTTTTTTATTGCGACAAGAAGAGTGTAATTGCATAACTAATGTAATTTATAAAGAAGTGCTATAAAATTTATGGTGAATGATTGAATATTATGCGTTCCTATGCAATTTTTTTATGTTCCCGTATTTTATACGAGTGGTATACTAGTAAATACACTAAATCTACAAAAATACACCTTGGACTCAACACGTTGGCAAGTGTTTAAAGAAATATACTTTAGGTACTTTTATCTATTTTTACATAAGTTAAAAAGGAAAAAGAAAAATAGAAAGGAAAAAAAAAAAGGAAAAATTCAAACAATCTTGGAATGCACGAAAAAAAGGCAAAAAAAAAAATAGGGATGACAATAGAGCGGGTCGGGGTCGGATATTGCCTACTAAAACCCGGATTCGCGGTTAAAAACTGATTCCAGACCGTCTCTTTCGATTCTAGGTACCCGGTGGGTACCCACGGATTAATATTTTTTTCTCAGATTAATATTATATATATATATAATATTACTAATTTTAATTTATTACTAATTTAATATGTATATATATAATATATTACTAATTTAATTATTAATATATATTTAATTTATTAAGTATATATATATATATATATATCGGGATGGGTTCGGAGTGGTACCCCATACCTCGGAACTGAACTGAACCCGAATTTATTTTTTTCTACCCCAGACCCGAATTTTGTTACCCAAATTCACTGTTTTAAATAGCGTTTCGTAGCGTAGGCTATAGCGCTACGTAGCGCATCTAAAATAGCGTTTTGGACAAATAACGTAGGCTTTTTGATGACGTGGCACGTTTTTTATCCAAATAGCGCAAATAGCGTAGGCTATTTGAGCTATAGCGTAAATAGCGTAGGCTATTTGAGAAATTTTAATTTTTAGCATATTTTTTATTTTAATTATGTATTTTTTATTTTAATTACAAATATTTTTTAATTATTATTTTATTACTTTTATATCTATATAAACTATAAAGTTCTATTAAATTTGTTACAAAATATAGTTTTTTAATAATTCTTAGATATATGTAGTGTCAAAGATAATGACAAATAACCAATGATAAATAACCGATAGGAAAACTTGTTGATGAGTTCATTAAAAAAACGGTGGATTGTAGCTAAACGAATATGATATCTATACATTTATTTTCATATATTCTTATTTTAAGTGTTACTAGTTATAATTTTAACTTGATTTATATTAACTTATGACAAAGAATTATATATTATATAGATATATTTACTTTTTTATATAAAATAGTAGGAAAGCTAAGCATACTTATTTATCTGCTACGTTATTTGTCTTCTGCTATCAGGACAAAAACGCTATACATGAACGCTATGCTATTTAAAACACGGCCGAAATTGAAACCGGCCGATTGGTTTTTTGGGACATCCCTACAAAAAAAGGCACAAAAATGGTAAGCGAATGAGCAAAGAAGAAAACCCCAGCAGCAGCCGACTGATCGTACTTGCTTCTCATTTGGCATCATCATTTCCTCAGACGACCATGGCTTCTGAGAAAGATGCTGCTCTTGCTGCTGCTCCCTCCGATTCTCCCACCTTGTTTGCTCTCTCTCTCTCTCTCTTTCTCTCTTCGTTTTTTTAATTCTGTTACAACTCTGTGTCTGCATACACCTTGTGATCAACCGATTTCCTTGATTTTTGATGATATGCAGATTTGACAAGATTATCAACAAGCAAATACCAGCTAATATCGTCTACGAGGATGACAAGGTCAACTCTAATTTCTTGCTTGATATTTGAGGGGAAGATCCTTCTTTTTTTTTTCGTTAATCTGTTTCTTGCTTTTTCTATTTTAATTACGCTCCATGGTGACCCGAAATCAGAGATGCTCAATTTATCTGAAGGTTGTTTCATTAATCTAGGGTTTTGTGTCCCAAATTTCAACAATTATCTAACTGGTTATTAGTATTCTTTGAGAAACTCCATATTAGTAGCCAGTGATTCAAATGTAAATGGATCATCATTTTCCCTAAAGGTCAAAGTCATGGAAGTAAACATTGTCAGGATATCATGCTAAAATCTCATCATCATCATCATCATCATCATCATCATCATCATCATCATCATCAAGTGTACCTCGGTCTTTAACTATGTTGGGTCTGTAGCATGGAGATTATAGTGTCTGTCAATGGTCTGAAATTAACTAACACTATAAATTCATACAAAAAACAAAGTAGTAAAGTTTTGTTCTTGTCGTGACCTTCGTATGGAGGAGAAATGTGAAGAAATTCTAAAACCATCATCATCATAAGCCTTTCCACTTGCATGGGAAATATCATGAGACGGGGATGAATTGGGATAATTGCTATAGACATATCCATAACAGGATTATATTGAAAAATCAGCATGTACGTCACGGAACGGGATGAGGATATGAATATCATACTAAAATCTATTTTATTTAATAAAACTTCTGTCTCTTTAATCATATAGATCCCGAACAATCATATTCCTTTGGTCTTTTTGCTTTATTCTATGAATGATAACATTTTTAGTGTTTCACAATTACATTTATTAGTCTTAGTACTTTTTTATTGGTTATGATTTTTCAAAGCTCATCATTCTCACATTGCAGGTTCTAGCTTTCAGGGACATATCTCCCCAAGCACCTACTCACATCCTGCTTATTCCTAAAGTTAAGGATGGATTAACTCGAATCGCCAATGTACGTTCTAATACCCTCACATGTCCCTTTACCCAAAGTCATGGTCCCCATCGAACATCATATGGAGCGAGTATTTGTAATTATGTCATTTTAAAAAAAAAAATTAAATGAAAAACTGATGCCTTTTCATTTTAGGCTGCGACCTTATGGCTTGCTTTATTTGCTATTATAAGCTTTCATGTTTAGGTATGGATGGAACTGTAGCTTATCATACCCTCTCGAGGTCTTTAAATTACAGATGCATAATCGAGTGAAATGTTGTACCATATTGCACATGCCTTCTTCTTTACAAAACCGGAACTTCTACAAAGTAGGTTTTAGTTACAGGAACCCTACAATTTGAACTTGAGGACATTTTTCATACCTTTTTTTAGTACGTGAAGTATCTGAATACAAATCGAGAGTAAATCAGGCTCTCGTGACCAGTTTTCCTATCTAATTAGACTTTATAACGTGAAGATAACCTTATTTTTTCCTTAAAAACTGAATTAGAATATTGGAAATGATTTTTCTATGTTTGTGTAGGTTTAAGCCTGAATAAGTTTCTGCAAGCAATGCATATTCATAACTTTCGGCATACAGTTTTCCCCTTACTTTAGCATATATACATTGAGGAAGTTGCATTAGTTAGATAACTTATATTCACAGCCTTTTTGTCTTTCCCATTCAAGAGCTCTCCATTTGGTCGCGATTTGCAGATCCAATAGAAAATTTTACCATGTGAACTCTTTAATTTGCTACCTCTTTTAATCTCCTATTTCATTTTGAAAACTCTAAGAAAAATAGAAAACCAATGTTAAAAGGCTGAAAAAGAAACCCTAAGAAAATAAAAAAAAAATGGAAAAGAAAAAAAGAAAACCAAAATTTTGGCCTCGTCTGACGCAATACACTGATTCAAGTCTTCGTAATTTTAGTTTCACAATTATTTGTGATTATCCTGTAGGCTGAAGAGAAGCACTGCAAAATTCTTGGCTATCTTCTTTACACAGCAAAAATTATCGCAAAACAAGAAGGCCTTGGTGATGGCTTCAGGCTTGTGATTAATGACGGGCCACATGGATGTGAGTACAGTTTATACCCTTTTCTGGTATCTTCTTTAGTTAATCTTGACATCTAAACTACCTTTGTAGGTCAATCTGTGTATCACCTGCACGTTCATCTGCTTGGGGGACGTCAAATGAACTGGCCGCCTGGCTAAGCCAGAGCTGCACTAGATATATGGTACTATTTACTTTTCGAACCTCAACTGCATTATTCAGAAGCTTCTTATGCGAACTCGAATAAATATATTGAGGTGCAAGGATCCGGCATAAGACCTGTTGTCCGGATAATTATTAGGATTTTTGGATTTGCTATATGGTGGCAATTTTTATTTTGACTGAACGACTCCTTGTTCAAGTGTGAGTTCGTTTGACGGTTAATTACAAAAAAACGAATGGAGGTTTAGCGCAATTTACCAAAAAAATACTTTGTGAACGGTCCCCTGTTCAATACCGATACTTTGTCAGATGTCATAGCTGATGTATGTTTTTCCTAAAAGTATTCTTTAGAACTGTCAACTCCGGCCCTACCCAAGAAATGGGCGGACGAGCTTTACAAGTTCAGGTATGAATAATCGGCCAGTCCGGCCTGAAAATTACTATGGCCTAGGACTAGTGTAGATTCAGGCTGCGCTGGCCCGGATCGGAACAAATACTAGTACTTTGGCCTATGGGTAGCCCGGGCTGAAATTTTGATCCCCGAAAACCAAGTCCAAAATAATACAGAAAATCCGAGGGGTTCAGACTGGGTTTGCCGGCCCAAGTATGTTGACAGCTCTAATTTGCCTCCCTACATATTGCTCTTAACATCGTGTATATATTTTCACGAGTTTACACTTAAATAAAATTCTAAATATTTAACTGAATATTGGAAATTCTAACATCCATTCAAATATGGTTGATCGAGAATATATGCTGAGAATTCAAAAGGGTAAAGTGAAAATGACGTTGACGAATATGAGGTCTAAGAAAGCAGTGGGGATTTAAACATTCCATAAAGTATGGATAATCGAGAATATATGTGGAGAATTTAAAAGGGCGGAGTGACAATGGCATTGAAGATGCAGAAGGACCAGATGGTATATCTGTTAAAGTTTGGAAGTGTTTGGAGGAGTGATGGATCGAATGGGTAACTAACGAGATTTGGAGAAGCAACAAGATGTTGTTGGCGTGCAGATTGGTCTCCGTCAACTCGAGCAAGTAGCTAATGTGAAACTCCGCCTGATGTCCTCAACGCCACCAACTAGGAACCAAGTAACAGCCGTACTGCCTCCGGCCCAACCAACGCACAACCTGTTTCTGGCCCCTCCAACCCATCATCTCTCAACTTCATTTGCAAACCCCACAATCAGCTAAGAAAACAGGCCACAGCTGCTGCCGTCGCCGCGAAACTCACGGTTTCTACACTGTCCTCTCAGATGCTATCTTCCGTTCCATCGTCCCTTGCAAAGCCAAAGCATGCGTCATTTTCATTTTCGTTGCAAATGGTGTGAAAAAATCGAAATAAAATAAAATAATCTATACTCACTTTTTATTCTTTTTTCCTCCACTTGATTTAAACAAAAAATCAAATGATTACATTGTTGCACATCTACTCACATATTTCACTATTCCAACACTTTGGGTGTGTTATTTAAATGGGGTTAATGGTTCCATAATGTATGTCAACACTTATGGACTCAAAATGAAATATCAATTTCCCTAAATAATAATCATTTACAACAATATACTATGCTCTTACAAAATATTGAATTAAATACCCCAAATGAACTAACATTTTGGATTAATGAGAAAATAATATTTTACAATTATATGTACCAAAATGCATCTTTTTTATTGTAAATATAGGGTATGGTACATGTTAGAACTAGCAACTCATCAACATGTCCAATAAACAGTTAAATAAAGATGGTGTAGATTGTGTCGTACCATCAATATACAAACCTAAAAATCTGCTTTTTATTTATGGATATATTGTTTTTCTAAAATAAAGGGCGTTTTTTGTCATTTTATACCAAAATGTCTTTCTATAAATATACATTCAACTTATTCGTTTGTAATCCATTGTACAAATAATTAAATTAATTTTTTTTTTATGACCTGCAATTTTATAATAGCAATAGTGTGTGTCTTTAACAGTATATTTGTATACTAGCAACACTAAAAATATTAACTGTATATAAATTTTTTGAACAAAAAGAATTACTCCTAAAATCTATAGGGTATTACTAAACACCGCCCAAAATTACTAGCCACCGCCCTATAAGATTACCTTTTTATCCATTTCAAGTCTTTCATTATTTCTAAACACCACACCACACCAAAATCTTTCAAGCTCAAGTTTTTCGAATATAACACACAATCAAATATATATCGTCAATATTATCGACAACTACGAAAATGGACGAGAATTCGCATCTGGAGGTAATTTTTCGGAGAAAATGACGCAGGCGTCTGATTATTCTGCCTGTTCCATGGTACAGGCGTCCCCAGATTCCGCCTGGACCAGGCGTCTGGTGCGGACGCTCCGTCCTAGGTCTATGCATCTAAACCAGACGCCTGAACCATGGTCGGGACGTCCGATTCAGACGCCTGTGCCATGGCTAGGCGTCCGATTCGACGCAGACCGTGGCCAAAGGCCCAGCGACGCCTCGGCCATGGTCCAGCGCACTTTTGACGCCTGGACCCTTTTTTTGCTCGATTTTAAATATTAATAATAATATTATTGGTATTATTATTAACATTCACAATTAAAAATTTCAGGTTATATTGGAAGAATTTGAAGGCGACGGCGTTGATTATAGTGGTTATTTCGTTAATGACGAAATATTCGCTAGTGATTGTGATGCGATTGGTTGGGCGAAAAAAATTGCTCTTCAAATTGGTTTCGAGTTGATCATTTCATCGTACAAGAATAAAGGAAAGACAAAGATATTGAGATGTAACCGTGGTGAACGGTACAGAGGGGTATTAAGAGATTTGGATGTCGCTGTTCGAAAGGACACAAAGACGAAAGCATGCAAGTGTACATTTCAAATAAAGGCCGAACAATTACATGACTTGAGTGGTTGGATAATCAGACCGATCTCTGGGAGTAAGGGTATGCACAATCACTCATTTATTGTTTATCCGGAGGGGCATCGTCAAATGAGTGGACTGAGTAAATCGGCCAAACAAGTTGTTCGTGAGATGAGTCCGCTCAAGCTGCCGTGTGCCATCTTGGCGGCCATTCAGAATAAATTTCCAGAGGACAAACCAACTAGACGACATATCTATAATTATAGAGACCACTTGAGGAAGCATGATTTTGAAGAAAGAGATGTCGTCGGTCAGTTTCACCATTTGGCTGTGACGAATAACTACGTACATTGGACGCAGGCCGACCCGGATACAAATGTTGTTACCCACGTGTTCATGGCACATCCAACATCAATCAACTTAATCCGGACCTACAGATGGTTCATTGGCATGGATTCCACCTACAAAACGAATAAGTACAAGATGCCACTTCTCGAGATAGTCGGGATGACTCCATGTAACAAGAACTTCCTAATCGCCTATGCAATTATGAAAGATGAGACCGAATCGAGCTATGCGTGGGTGTTACAGAAGTTGAAAATTTTTCTTGGGTTTGATGTTCATCCGACGGCTATTGTTACGGATCGTGAGTTGGGATTGATGCGTCCTATTGAAGAGATATTTCCACAGAGTGCCCACTTGCTTTGCACATGGCATATTAATAAGGATGTTGAAGACAAGGTCTACAGAATTTTTGGAAAAGATAAAGAAATGGGCCAAAGGTTTAAAAATGGGAAATGGAAGAAAATCATGGAAGCGGCGACCGAAGAGGAATATGATCAAGCGGTGCAACTCATGAAGGATACATGGAGATGGAATCCTAAGGTGATATCATACGTTGAGGGTACATGGCTAAAATACAAGAAGATGTTCGTTGTTGCGTGGACGAGTAAAGTGCTTCATTTTGGAAACACAACCACTTGTAGAGTTGAGAGTGCACATGCCGAGTTAAAGCAATGGCTTAATTCTTCCACCGGAGCCCTCGATACCATCTGGACCAAAGTGAACCAGGAGATTGAATCACAACTTACGCAGATCAGATACACACTTGAACAGTCTAGGTGTCATACAGGCGTGGTGTATTCTGGTTTTCCGTTCAACTACTTGCGCTGTCGTGTTTCCCATCATTGTCTACGATTACTGTCGAATGAATTGACACGTATGGGAGAATTAAGTGATCAAGTGTACGATCGTTGCGGTTGTTCACTCCAAACCACCCATCAGATTCCTTATGCGTGTGATCTCAAGAGACATATGGAATCGCGGACCCCATGCAGTGTTAGTCGTCTTCACATATTTTGGCAAACACTTATTATTAGTGATGGTGTGGACACGACCGAATTTGTCGATCCTTCTAGCGGTGCTGAATCGGAGGACCAGCAGTACTTTCAGGCCCTTGCCGATGAGGTCAGACATAGCGATCCTGCAGTTGTCCGTAACATATCACTTATGATCCACGATTATCTTCACCCTGATCAAACGCGTTACGTTGAACCACAAGTGAATACGGCAGTTAAGGGTCGACCAAGAGGAAGTTCATCGACTAGACGCGATCCTAGTAGTTGGGAGTATAGCCAAAGGGGTCGTGGTCGTTCCCGCTCATCCAGTGGTCGTGGCCGCAGCTCTTCTGCATCAGTCCACAATGCCTCTTCATCAGGTATGAACAAATTTATTAATACTGTGTCTTTGTTTATATTGGACTAGGATACTTATGTATTACATGTTAAATAAAAAGATAATTTTTATTAGAAACAAAAATAAAAATAGTCTTCTTGACTAATTTTTTATATTTATATGTTACAAGTTAAATAAAAAACGTTAGGAATAAAAATAAAAATAGTCTTCTTGACTAATTTTTTATATTTATATGTTACAAGTTAAATAAAAAACGTTAGGAATAAAAATAAAAAAATCCAGTATGTAAATTGACTTTTGAATTTTTATATTTCTTTTAATATATTGCCGACATATAATAATTCAGTCAATTTATGAGAAATTTTTTTGTAGATGTATTATTTTTTGAAATTTTTCAATGAGTTGTATCTTTTTAAGTTCGATAATATGTAATATATTGAATATGTGTTTGCAGATGGACACCACCGAGTGGAGATTGGTAACTATCACCATATCGACAAGATACCGGGAATTATTTTGCCGTTTGTTGAAGGTTATCTCGATGTCCCCGGAGACGGTAATTGCGGATTTTGTGTTATCGCCGACTACATATTTGGCGACCAAGATAAATGGCGTATTGTACGTGTATGCATTGCAAATGAAATTATGGCTAACTGTACACTCTACCGATCGATCTACTATGATGGGATTGAACCTGAGGTTCGACGTATTACATGGGATGGTGGTGCGTGTGGATCGGATCATTGGATGGTTGTTGATGAAGATTTATTCCCTATTGCTACTATTTTCAATGCCGCTGTCATACTATTCGGATTCGGAAACGGTAGATCTTTATTTGCATGTCTCACTGTGCTGCCGTTGAAAGCACCCTCGGCAACACGGCCTAGCCAAGAGATTGTCATTTGTCATTTAGGAGATACGTACAAACATTTTATTCATCTAGATTTAATGTCTAATTTTCCTGTACCGCCCATAGCGAGTAACTGGTTTAGATTCCATGATAGTAGTGTTGGTGGCTGGGAGAATTTGTATACGAGGAGGAGAGAAAAATGGAATAGATTAGTCGGTATGATGTAAAACTTTATTTGTTGTATGTTCCTTAATTAATAAAATTTTCGTTTTTTGTTGATCTTTATAGTTGATAGTTGATTTTCTTTTATGTTGATCTTGATAGTTGACAGAAAAATTTTCGTTTTTATAAGCAGAAGAGAAAAAAACAAACAAAAGTAAAGTGCCAAATGCAAAACGAAAGTGCCAATCAATATACAAAATACAAAAAAAAAAACGAAAACGCCAAACAAAATACCATCTTACACAAAACAAACAAAATATAAAATACAAAATCAGTTGGCCAAATGCCAATCCCTCATGTACTCCTCGAGCATCGTCATCGCTTCTTCCGCCTGGTCTGGGGGAAGGTGTCTGATACAGTGCTGGGTAATAGCGACGAATCGACTCACCCACTGTAAAAAATAGAGACAATATAATACAATGAGTAATGTATGATGAAATCAAACAAAGTACAAAGTTAAAGAACATACGTAATCGGTGCTGGAACGAGAAGGGATCACTGATCCAGGTGCTGCACCGTCGTTCAATAGTTGAGGGTGCGAATACCGATAATACCACTCAATGTAATCATCGGCGCAAGCAGCCTGATCATGAGTAGCATCCTGATAGTCAGCGAGAGGAAGCCTGTATGCACCCGGAAACATCATCCAAGCATCAGATGGCATCCGAATGGGATAGTCAACTCGGTACAATCTGCTCGACCACGCCCGAACCGCTTTCTCCGGTCTGGTGATCGGGAAAGGGATGGTCTACACATAACCGAGCTGCCGTAATGCCCGACCAGGCATGTATGGCTCGATAATATCCCGATATCGTAGCCATCCAATGAATGTGGTCCTCGGGACATCCCTCACCGGATCAGGGCCATAAGGCAACCACTGTATCTGCGTACATGTAATCAACAAGTTATACAAGTTATTTTTAAATGAATTGTGAGATTGTTAGAAGGAATCGTTATACCTCTGCAGCTGTCAACTGATCAATGCGGCGACGCAAAGACTGGAGTCGGTGCTCGTCCCTACCCTCGGGCTGGACACTCCATGTAGAAGCTCGAGGCTGCGTGGAGTCAACAATCATACGTTCTCGATGAGGTCGAAAGCAGGGAAAATACTCATAAATCCAAGCCTGAACGAGGGTAAGGCATCCACAAATCCCCATGGAGTCGCCGCGACTAGCGATACCGAGCTGACGGTACATGAAAGCCAATGCGGCTGAACCCCATGAATACTGACCGGTAGTATCCATACCGTCTCTCACCTCCAATATGCAGGAAGGCCTAATCCGGTTACCACTCTTGTCAACAAACAAGGTGGATCCAAATAACAACCACATCCAAGCTACGGCCTGGGTGCCCTCCACTCGACCTCCATCGCGACATGACCTGAAAATCGAGTCCATAAGTACGCCGCCACCCCCCAGTGAGTACTCAGTAGCTCCAACCGCGATACTCCAAGAACCTCCATCACATCCACTGCAACTGTGTAGATATGCTATCGGCATCAACCAATCGCCCCTCGACAGGAATGCGAAGGATCTGCCACACATCATGTAACATGATGGTCATCTCTCTGAACGGCATGTGAAAAGAGTTCTTATCGGGCTTCCACCGCTCAACGAACGCAGAAATCAACGGGGAGTCAATATGTCTGAACATGGCGTCCGTCAGGTGGGATAACCCAGTCCCACTGATCCGACTCACTAAAGAGGGTGACATCACTGAGCTGTTGGAATATTTATTCCACACATTATTTAATTTGTGTTTTGATGATTAAAGTTGCTAAACTACAAAACAACATCGAGGCGAAGCAAAACGGCGAAGCAGACGAAGACGCAAAAAAATTGCAATCTGGACTGCATTAGCGCACGCTAAGGGACATATGTTAGCGCACGCTAACGAGGAGTCAGCTGCATTCCAGACTAGTATCGAAGTAAGCTGCAGTGAAGTCAGCAGATGGATAGCGCACGCTACACTCTATTATTAGCGCACGCTACACTCTATCATTAGCGCACGCTACAAAGAATGAATAGCGCACGCTAAGTTGTTTAAATCTAGTCAATCCGAACGTTGGAAAGATTCGGCGGAAAGTCAAGCATCAAACGGATAGTTTGACAAGTAAACTCAACGGATATATTACGTTAACACACGCTACTCAATCATGGTTAACGTACGCTAAGTAAGTGAAATAACGTACGTAAGGCAGGAGGTATAACGTACGCTAAAGAAGAAACGGTTACCGGATCAAATCGAAAGACCTAGCGCACGCTACAAAAGAAGGCTAGCGCACGCTAGCAAGTCAAAACAGCCAGCAACGGCTAGTTTGTGGAAAATGCCTAAATACCATTCCTATGGTATTGTTTGAGAACAACAACTTCAAGCAAACGAGATATACATCTGAGAATCATATACTTACATTGTTGTTGTAATATTGAGCCTATATTGTTAGTTTGAGTGTTTATACATTCAACATTATACACGAGAGGTAAAAGAAAAGATACGATTGGATTCGGTGTTATTAGGATCAAGTATCCGGCATTGTTAGAATCGCAATCGATATCTAAGTGAGGTTTATCTAGTACCCGTAGAAAGCTAGAGTGGTTGATTCCTTATCCAATAGAAAAGGAAAAACGGTTTTACTCGGACCGATAGAAGACGAGCTTGTAACGGTAATCCCTCGACCGATAGAAGAGAGGCGTAGAGGTTTTGATCTTAAGCCTAAGGAAAAAGATACATCGAGAGAGGACGTAGGCTTCGTTAATAGCCGAACCTCTATAAATCCTCGTGTCCTTTATTTTCCGCAATTTATTTTCGCTTCCACATAAAACGGCGCAAATATCCGACCCCGTACCCAACAATTGGTATCGGAGCGGTACTCCAATACGCGGCTTAGCATCCGAGGAGAAGATCCAAAATGGCGTTTCAAATGGCTCCAGTCGAAGGCCTTGCTCTCAACCGACCACCATTTTTTGATAGCGCAAACTTCATGACTTGGAAGAAGAAGATGTCGATATTCATTCGAGCTTACGATATCGAATTATGGAAGGTAATATGCCTTGGTCCGAAAATTCCGACAAATTCCAACGGTACGCTCAAAACCTTCGAAGAATATGACGATTCCGATTGCAAAAACGATCACTATAATTGTAAGGCAACTCAACTTCTCTATTGTGCCTTAAATCCGGAAGAACACAACCGGATATCATCGTGTGATAGTGCCAAAGAAATCTGGAAAATGCTTGAGGTAACACACGAAGGTACGTCTCAAGTCAAGGAGACGAAGATAAACATGCTCCTTCACGATTATGAATTATTTCAAATGAAGGACGACGAATCCATCTCGATTATGCTTGACCGATTTTCGATTATCACAAATGGATTAGCATGTTACGGAAAACCACTATCGAGTAGTGAGAAAGTAAAGAAAATTCTCCGATCACTACCTCGAGAATGGGACGGTACGGTTACGGCAATAATGGAATCCAAAGATTTAAATACTCTCGATTTTAGTGCTCTCGTTGGTTCTCTTATCAACTACGAGATTGTTCTAAAATCTCGAAATGCCAAACCGAAACCGAAGGAGAGGTCGATAGCATTCAAGGCTAAAATGTCGAAGAAGAAAGAAGAAACCCGGTGGACGAAAGTGACGAAGAAATGGCATATTATGCCAAAAATATTAATTAGTTCCAACACTTATTAAACCTGAGAAAGAAGGACAGTCAAGCGGGCGAACCTATTAAAGTCGACAACACTTGTCGATTATGTGGCACAACTGGCCACTTTGCTAAGAACTGTCGAGTAAAGCAAAAGGAGGTTCTAATCGCAACATGGAGCGGCGAAGATCCCGATGAAGATTTTCTTGAACAAAATAATCTCGCGCTCATGGCCCGGAGTTCATTCGACGATAGCGACGTCGAAAGCCAAGTAAGTAATTCTTACGACGAACTTTTGAAGCATTCGAATTATTACATACGGACTATCAAAATGCTTTAAATGAAATTAAATCCCTCAAGTCTAAATATAAAACTTTGGAAATTGAAAATTCCAAAATACTTGAAAAAGGGAAATTTGTCGAAATTGATCATTCGAAATGCCTTGAAAATGAAAATATTTTGAAAAATGATCTTTTAAAAGTTCAAGATGAACTAAAAATTTTGACAAAGAAATTCTCGTGCGATAACGATAAATTTGAACAAATGTTATGTGTTCAAAAATATACTCTAAATAAAGAGGGGTTAGGATTCAAATCACGTTCGAAAAACGAATCCGTTAATTTCAATATACCCCATTGCGAAAAGTGTTTAAAAATCGGGCATCACATTTCAAATTGCAAAAGCCCAAAACGGACGATAAAAATTAAAAAGATTTGGGTTCCTAAAGGAACAAACGTTTCAAACATCGTCTATGTTTCAAAAGAAAAACCAACTATCGGTTGGATCCCCAAAAATAAATTTTGACAAATGATATTTTACAAAGGGGGAGAAGGAAATAATATTTTCAGGGGGAGTTTATACCCTTATTAATGCATAAATTGGTATCATGCATATTTATATTTCATTTGGTATCCTTTATATTTTTTTACTTTTTGATGAAAACAAAAAAGGGGAGAAAGATATGAATTGAGATAAAAATGATAAAAATGAGAAGGAGATGAAAATGAGATAAAAATGAGAAAAATCGAAGAAGTCGAAAAGAAAAGAAAAGCATACAAATAGGGGGAGTTGGAAAAAATTGAAAAACGAAAAACGACGGAGTTGAAAAATGAAGAAGTCGAAAAAGAAGAAAAAGAAAAGAAATGGAGAAACTAACGAAACGATCAAAGCCGAAAACTTTGATTCGCATAAATATACAGATATTATTTTCTACAGATTATCCAATTCAAGGGTTGTTTTGTAATCATCAAAAAGGGGGAGATTGTTGGAATATTTATTCCACACATTATTTAATTTGTGTTTTGATGATTAAAGTTGCTAAACTACAAAACAACATCGAGGCGAAGCAGACGAAGACGCAAAAAAATTGCAATCTGGACGGCATTAGCGCACGCTAAGGGACATATGTTAGCGCACGCTAACGAGGAGTCAGCTGCATTCCAGCCTAGTATCGAAGTAAGCTGCAGTGAAGTCAGCAGATGGATAGCGCACGCTACACTCTATTATTAGCGCACGCTACACTCTATCATTAGCGCACGCTACAAAGAATGAATAGCGCACGCTAAGTTGTTTAAATCTAGTCAATCCGAACGTTGGAAAGATTCGGCGGAAAGTCAAGCATCAAACGGATAGTTTGACAAGTAAACTCAACGGATATATTACGTTAACGCACGCTACTCAATCATGGTTAACGTACGCTAAGTAAGTGAAATAACGTACGTAAGGCAGGAGGTATAACGTACGCTAAAGAAGAAACGAAGCTACTGGACTGAAACTGGAAAGACCTAGCGCACGCTACAAAAGAAGGCTAGCGCACGCTAGCAAGTCAAAACAGCCAGCAACGGCTAGTTTGTGGAAAATACCTAAATACCATTCCTATGGTATTGTTTGAGAACAACAACTTCAAGCAAACGAGATATACATCTGAGAATCATATACTTACATTGTTGTTGTAATATTGAGCCTATATTGTTAGTTTGAGTGTTTATACATTCAACATTATACACGAGAGGTAAAAGAAAAGATACGATTGGATTCGGTGTTATTAGGATCAAGTATCCGGCATTGTTAGAATCGCAATCGATATCTAAGTGAGGTTTATCTAGTACCCATAGAAAGCTAGAGTGGTTGATTCCTTATCCAATAGAAAAGGAAAAACGGTTTTACTCGGACCGATAGAAGACGAGCTTGTAACGGTAATCCCTCGACCGATAGAAGAGAGGCGTAGAGGTTTTGATCTTAAGCCTAAGGAAAAAGATACATCGAGAGAGGACGTAGGCTTCGTTAATAGCCGAACCTCTATAAATCCTCGTGTCCTTTATTTTCCGCAATTTATTTTCGCTTCCACATAAAACGGCGCAAATATCCGACCCCGTACCCAACAAGCGCCACTGACTCAAGTTCTGACAAGCAGCAGTCCTGGTGTGACACTTCAGCAAACCTCTCATATCTCCAGTCCAGATACGCGCGGCGACATGCCCACCGAAACTTGGGATAACGCTGCCGTCGATAGGGCCACCAGGCATCTCCTCAGAAACCATCCAAGATGTCTCATCCTCTGCCCTACGCCGTTTACTACTGGTAGACCCAGAAGTCACAAACCTCCCCCCTCTCCCCTTCCGAACCCGGCACGAAAATGAAGAAGAATCACCGCCCTCCTGATCGTCGGCCTCATCGTGCGAATAATACTCGCTCGAATCCTCAGTACCAAAATCAGTATAAGGTACATCCTCGAATCCCCTACGCTCTGCCTCCCGATGTCTACGAACGGAAGCATCAACACCACGAGCTCTGGTGTGACGCGCTCCAGAACCCATCAACTCTGTGACTAGCGGCATAGATTTTCCCGCTCCTCCTCTCATCTGCATTTAGCAAACAATACAACTAATAAGTAATAATCATACAAAGAATACACATTATTAATTATTAATTGAAAATTTTATTTTTTTTCTAAAAATATGGCTGGGGCGTCCGGAACGGACGCTTGAACCATGGCACAGGCGTCTGGTCTGGACGTTACTTTCATGGTCCAAGCGTCCGAGGCAGACGCTTATCCAGCGGCTAGGCGTCCGATCTGAACGCCTGGGCATGGTTTGGACGTCCGCTGTGGACGTCTGTACCACAGGCTGAGCGTCCGCCGTGGACGCCTTCGCCATGGACAGGCGGAATCGGCGGACGCCTGTGCCATGGCCAGGCATCATCGTCGGACGCTTGTCACAAAATAACGGCCGCGGCCTCTGCCGTGCACTCCGGCACGGCGGCCGCGGCCAATGAAACAGTAAAATGGAAAAAAAATTACCGGAGCTTTTCCTTTTCCGGTCATGGCGGCGGACTACGGCGGTGCGGCGGCAGACGGCGGCTACGTGGCGGTAATATGGCGGCGGACGACGGCTGTGCGGCGGTAGTGTGGCGGCGGTTCGGCTGCGTCGGGTGGGTTGTTTAGAGAGAAAAGTATTGTTAAATTAGGATCCAAAATCTAATTAATATGAATTAAGGGCAAAAAGGTAATATTCTAGGGCGGTGGCTAGTAATTTTGGGCGGTGTTTAGTAATCCAGAATCTATATTAACACTATAAGCGGTATACGAGACACATAATAGAGTCTAATAATTCATACTTGTTAGTCAAAGCACACATTAAATATGACAATAGGAAATTGGTACCGTGAACTTATTACATTGCTATTATATGTTTCGCTATTGCAAATTTGAACTTATCACTTTCGATAAAAGAATACTCAATTTACTCGCTTTGTTTTTCAAATTTCAGTGTTACTATATGTTTAACATAGTTACATAGTGTTACTTTGAACTTTTACATTGCTATTTCGTGCAACATGATGTTTTTAATTACATTACCTTTATATCTTTAGCATATGCTACTTTGAATTTATTACATTATAGGTACAAAATATGAATTTTAAATCGTAGATCATGAAAAGACGACTAATTCAATATATTTTTAATTAAAAATGAATAAATATATTTAAGTTATATTTATTATAAAATTGAGACCATTTATTAAGTTATTGAATCGAATTGTACCAAAAAAAGTTATTGAATAGAATGTACTAATACGCTCTTCTAACTTAATTAAACCGTTCCATAATCAACTATATTAAACTTATTACCCTTTTAAGCGTACCGTTCCATAATCGACTGTATTAAACTTATTACCCTTTTAAGCAAAGTCATCTAATGTACTAAAAATGTTCCTAATTCTCAAACAAAATTCACTCTCTCTCTCTCTCTCTCTCTCTCTCTCTCTATATATATATATATATATATATATATATATATATATATAGAGAGAGAGAGAGAGAGAGAGAGAGAGAGAGATTTAGGATCAAATGAGAATAATTTTTATTCTGCGAATTACGAATATAAATTAGTTTTGTACTAATTATGCATGAAATATATGCATTTCGTGCATTAAAATTGCAATGCATTAAAATATGCATTATATGCATCAAAATATCAATACATTAAAATATTGTATTATATGCATCAAATTTTTCTGAAAAAAAATCTAGGCCATCCATTTATCAAGATGAAATTCATTCTTATTTCTTAACTTAAATTGCATTCTCACCTGAAGTCACACACACACATGGGAATCAATTTTTTAATACCAAATCATAAAATTGACAAGTTTTATATCCTTATTCATAAGAGTATAAGTTTTTAGTACCATTTTGATTAAAAAGACTAAAATGTCCTCTCAAAAGTACCAATATTGACTTTCTCTTTTCTTTTTGTATTTTATTTAATTTAAACTATTTTTCTTTTCTTTTTTCTTTTTCATTTTCCTCATCTGCTCAAAGCCGATCATTAATAACCAACCACCAAAATTTAACTACAACATATACATTAAAACAACACAACCATTTTTGACAAAGGATCTCTCAAAAATCTTATAAAAATCACAAGATTATTCGAAAAGAAAAGTCGACGTTCAAATAGAACTTCATTTGTCGTGCTTCTGGGTTCATAAAGAAGGTATGCATCAATATTTTACCGCTGATTTTTTTTTTCCCGACAAGTTCTTCCGGACACGATGGCTGCACACGATGGCAAGCCACCGTGTGCAGCAGTCGTGTCCAATGGCCTTGACATCCCCACAACTAGGGGTGAGCAGAAAAACCGACAAAAACCGATAATACCGAAAATACCGAAAAAACTGAAACCGAAAAACCGAACCAATAAGATATTGGTATGGTACGGTTCTTAAAATTTTGAAAACCGAATTATGCGGTTCGGTTTCGGTTTTAGATATGGATCCCGACTTTAAAAACCGAACCGAACCGATAAAACAGATGACTATTCTGCAGACTTTGTTTTTTCTTTGTGCAGGTTGTTATGAATTGATGGGCCTGTGCTGAGGAGGAAATTCAAGACTTTTGTTTAATATGATATTGGACTTTTTGAATCCTTAGTTATTATCATGTTATTGAAGTAGATTTTATTTTTATTCAAGTTTTGAAGTGGATTAATTATGTATAAATCCTTTTATTTGAACTTAGAATTGTCTAATTTAGTCCAAGTAGTTCAATTTGGGCCTGGTGCAAGCCCAACTTAAGTGGCCCATTTAATTGGCCCATTGACACCGAACCGCTATCGAACCGACACCGAAACCGATCACACCGAGCCGATTTAAAACCGAATCATTTCGGTACTCAAATGCTAGATACCGATAAGATACGGTTCGGTATCGATTTTAGCTAGAAACCGTACCAAACCGAACCGAGCTCACCCCTACCCACAACTAACGTGTTGGGCGCTATCTCATACAGCTTGCGGACGCTGCCGGGCCCTGTATCCTACAACTGCTGAGTGCTGTCGGGGCACACGATCGTGCCCATGATTGGACTAGTCATCGTGTGCACACGGTCATGGCAGGATGCACACGACAACAACAGCCCATGACCGTGGGGAGGATGCACAAAAGTTCATGTGCACACGATGGGGCACATGATCGTGCCCACGATGGGACTAGCCATCGCGTGCACAAGAACATCAATATTTTTCACTAATTTCTCAAGTTACTCGTCAATTTACGTGTTGTTACTTATATATTAACAAGTATTTGTTAACAATATACTTATTTAAAAAGTTATAGATTGAATTAACATAATATATTGCATATCGTGTGTAGTCTATATGTTCTCAATGTATTAGTTCGTACATATAAGTTCATCATCTGTATGAAATATCTCATATACTAATGAATTACACGAAATAACAAATACGAGTTTGTATAAGAAGTCATGTAGTAATTAATGTTTGAACAAGCAATTTTAGAATCATAAAACATACTTCTAGATAACACATTAAATCAAATTAGCAAAAATACCAAAAGTTCAAATGCACACGATGGGGCACACGATCATGCCCACGATGGGACTAGCCATCGTGTGCACAAGAACATCAATATTTTTCACTAATTTCTCAAATTACTCATCAATTACGTGTTGTTACTTATATATTAACAAGTATTTGTTAACAATATACTTATTTAAAAAGTTATCGATTGAATTAACATAATATATTGCATATCGTGTGTAGTCTATATGTTCTCAATGTATTAGTTCGTGCATATAAGTTCATCATCTGTATGAATTATCTCATATACTAATGAATTACACGAAATAACAAATACGAGTTTGTATAAGAAGTCATGTAGTAATTAATGTTTTAACAAACAATTTTAGAATCACAAAACATCCTTCTAGATAACACATTAAATCAAATTGGCAAAAATACTAAAAGTTCAAATGCACACGATGGGGCACACGATCGTGCACGATGGGACTAGCCATCGTGTGCACAAGAACATCAACATTTTTCATTACAGTGATGTGCCTACAGCATGCGGGCGTTGTCGGGCGCTGTATGCTGAGTGCTGTCGGGAATCGTCGCGTGTTAACCATCGTACAACATACGGGCACTGCCGGGCTCTGTATCCTACAGCTGCTGAGTGCTATCGGGGATCTTCGTGTGTTAACCATCGTACAACATGCGGGCGCTATGCTAAGAACATCAACATACCAAACAGCAGTGTGCCTACAGCATGCGGGCGCTGTCGGGCGCTGTATCCTACAGCTTGCGGGCGTTGCCGGCCCGGTATCCTACAACTGCTGAATGCTGTCGAGGATCGTCGTGTGTAAACCATCATGCCCACGAAAGACCATCGTGCACACGATGGTGTCATCTTCTTCAGCACCATCGTGAGACGATGAACAACCGCCGTGGCACGATCGTGTGTGAATAAATTACACTAATCGGCGGATCATTGACAAAAGCCTCTTCAGATGGGGTGTCACTAGCGTGTTAGGAACTTCTGTCGTCTTCAAATTCTCTGTCATAGTCGAAGTTCGACATTTTCTTGCCGGCGATAGGGTTTCACGACAGGGGGTTCGGTTCGCGACAGAAGAGAGAGAGAGAGTTTTTTTTTTTTTTTTTGGAAAAGAGATTGGGTTGTGGGAGCGTTTAGATTATTGTTGTTTGGTTTTATTATTTTTCTATTCTTTAAGTTTTTTTTATCTTTTAATGGTAGACTTTAAGGGAAATAATGTCTTTTAACACATTTTGGTATCAAAAACTTATACTCTTATGAATGAGGATATATAACTTGTTATTTTTATAATTTAGTACTAAAAAAAAGAGATCATATATATATATATATATATATATATAGGGATAGGTTCAGATAGGAAAGCTTTTTTCCGAAAGAAATAAGAATGATTTTGGGCCCTTGATATTTGGTGATTAATGGATGCGATTTGTGCACGTTGTGCTAAAGAGTTAAGCAAGTGTCTTCTGTGAAATATTTTGAGGGGATATTTTTGTAATTATACAGATTTTATGTTTGGTATTTCCTACAATCATGGGATTTCATATCCCACTTCTTATCTCTTCCCAAATTTTAGCACCTTTGATAATATTATTTTGATAATTATTGTGATGTCATTTGTGTGATAGTTAGCACTTAAATCTGTAAAATTTTGTATTGTTAATACATTGTATTTCTGTTAATATTTTAATAGTAGAGTTTAGCATTAAAATGTTATTTGTATTAGCACATTTAATAGGTAATACTAGCACATATGGTATGTAATCTTTGCATGTGAGTTTATGGATTTACAAATGGAGTCTTATTGTATTTATTGTATTTTTTTTTAGTAAATGACGCGAAAATCATTTTGTACCTATACTTGAAAACGAGTATGATTATTTATCTTCCAAAAAAATAAAGCACAACACATTGTATCAAAATTGATATTGTACACAATAAAGCATAACAAAATAATTACATAATTGGAATATAACCAGAACCGCACTCTATTTTCCAATTTGCAGCACACAATAAAATAAATGATTAGCACAACAGTTTCGATTTTTAAAAATACAAATCAAATAGAAAAAAAAGACAATGTTAGTTTTTAAAAAAATAAAAATAAATACACCAAAAATATAAAATATTTGAACGACTAAAAAATATGAAATCCCATAAAAAAATAGATATTAACCTAAAATATGAAATCCCATGAATATAGGAACTTCCCATGATTTTAGTAACTTCCCATAAGATAAATTAGTCAAATTACATTGGTACCCCCAATATAACTTCAACGAAAGACAATTCCGAATCCACTTTGTCTACAACTACCTGCATAGTCGAACTGATCCGCGGACGGAAATTCTTGCAACAAACTCGAAACCAAAATCCAATAGTTCACTAAAACTATAACAGAATGAAGCCAACCACCAGCGTCAACAACACAATCTGTACTATCTACAATAACAATTAAACAAGTAACCAATTTGGAAAATATACACATGAATTTTCGCAAAGAGAACAGAAATTACCGTCTCCAAACAAATCTATCGTAACTAGTGATTAGTTCTCTCATCTGCACTGCAATCCGGCGTCTCTTCTCCTCCTCTTTCCCCTCTTGTGAGATTAATATCAGGAACAACCTCGATGTCCCTATCGGGCTTTTTAAAGTTTGACAATAATTATTACACGAGAAACAAGAACTCATGGTATAATAGTTAAAGATAATCGAAGTTTAGCAAATGAGGTTAGTTTAAAAAAAAAAAAATGGTACCTGCCAGAGCTGCAAAAGACGCCAGAACAAGAAATCGACTATCATGACAATGCAAAAAAGTTTGCCTGCCCAGGCACCACAAGAGAGGTACCTAAGAAATAATACTACAAACTTTAGGAATAAATGAACAAATAGCATCGGATAAAGAATAACTATATGCCGTTATGCATAACTATTTCGAATCGTAGTTGAGAAAATCATTTGCAATTGAACAATAATTCTCATGCTTTAAGGGTAAATTATGGGAAAATTCCATGCAATAACCATGTAGGGGATGCTAGCCGTTGGATTTGATGATGTCAACAAACCAAACCCAACCAAACCAAGCCTTATCCCACTAGGTGGGGTCAGCTATATGAATATGACGTCTCCATTCTGCTCTGTGCTGGGTCAGCCCTGCCCCTTATGTTAAGCCCATGACGTAAAGATTTATCTTTACATCCAGTGGCGGAAGCAGAGCATTTACTCGGGAGGGTCCGGAGCTATAAAAATTACGGAGGTTGGACAACTATATATATAGCTTTCCCTATTTTATAAGGGAATTTCCATCCGCCGGGGGGTCCGTAGACCCCTTTGGACCCCCCCTCCCTCCGCCCCTGTTTACATCGTCATCATGCATGATCCTATAGTTCACTTGGGTAGCATTAAAAAATAAATATCATTTTAGGTTCGCTAAATTATAATGTATCATGGAAGAAACTAAATCTTCAACAGCTACAAAATCTAATTCTTGGTTTTCTCACTGGATATAATGGCGACGTATTAAAAAGAAAAACCTAAATGCATTGCCTCCAAAAAAAAAAAAGTTGCATCAAGACAATTAAGCAATACCCTGCATCATCCACTGGTACGGCAAAAAGAATTTGAATGAACATATTCAGTATTCACCTCTCCCACAATGACTTAATTTTTTATTTATACACACACATCATGTTCGACTCTATATGCATGCCAAATAGATTTTCAAATATGAGTCGTCCTTGTAGCGTGCAAAGATGACTTATTAGTTGAAACATAAGTCTCTATAAGCATACCTTGGTAGACGATCAACAAGACTCTGATTTGAACACTTCAAAGCACGGTCGTACACGATCTCTGTCCTTTTGGCAACGTCATGCCAACTATAAAGTTTCTTCATCTGTCGAGGAATGAATTAGCATAGTTGTTAAAGGGGAAAGGCGCACCAAGGCAATACAAGCTCTTATGGCCTGAGGCGCAAGGTACAAGGCCAGGCGGGCGCCAGAGAGAGGTGAGGCGCACAAAAAATAAAATATAAATTAAATTATAAATCTTATAAACATATAATGACAAGAAAATATAATTATCCACAAAAAACTGATTAATCAACAAAACTAAAGTGTCAAAACAATAAACACAACTTTGAAAGTGTTCTAAAAAATAACAAAAAAAAAGAGACCTAATGCAGAGGTGCGCCTGAGGCACGCTTAGGCGAACCAAAAAGGTGCATTGAGGCGCACCCAGGCGTGCGTCTAACCACGGTCGCCCGCCTTTAGGCTTAAAAGGCGATTTGCCTCTTTATGTGCACCTCCTGCGCCTGAGGCGCGTCTTTAAGAACTATGTGAATTAGCAAAGTTAATAAGGTTAAATTTCTTTGACAAGTATATCTTTGCTGGGAACTATACACCATCATCCATTATACTTTATGATACACCGTCCACCATACAATTAAGCGTGTCAAACTCAGTATAGGTTAGTGGCGGGTATGGCACATAGAGTGTTCCATTATGTCATCTCAAGTTAAAACTTGGCAATAGATCAATTGAAATGGTAAGTTCATCCTTCAATAGCATATCCAATAAAAATAATAGATTTAATATTTTTTTAAGGGATAGTTACAAAAGAATACTTTTGAGGTATGGCCAAATTACAAGAATCCTCAAAAAAAAAAAAAAAAAAAAAAAAAAACTTGAGCTTAAATTCATCTTACATTTTGAACCTGGATTTAACAATTACATCCCTTAACTTTTCTAAAGTGCTATTGCCTGCGCGGGAAAGAGCTTCATTTATAAAAAATAACCCATCATCTTATATTTTACATTTACATCCAATCAATTTTTCAAATATTACCAATAGCCAAATAAAAAGTTGAGGGATATTTGTAAAATTTCGAAATGTTGAGAGGTGTAATTGTAAAATATTAATGATGTCAGAATTTCATCAGTGTAACAAGCGGTTGGGGGAAAAGTGAGACGCAATCAAGTCCCACGGGTGGTTTTTGTAATTTTTAGAATTTTTTTGCAAGTATCCAAACCTATCATTGTCTACCCGATGTGTTTGTGGCAGCTCTATATGTTCAATCATTTCGGGCTTTGAGCAAATTCTTCTACCCTCGATATTGAATCCCAGTTTAACCAATGTTACCTGGTTCGCGGTACGTTTCGGTACGCGGAATACGTATTGGGTCGTGGTACGCTACATATACCGGAACGCGGTACGTTGGGGGTAGGCTTAGTCGGGAAACTTTTTTGGGATGTGGTACGCAAATTCATTCTTCACAGTACACTAGTATTTTATTTTTTATATATATTTGATCACCTATAAATTTTAATTTATATTATGTTATAATTATATATATTTCCTTGTAATCATATTCATATCAATATCATCCAACGTTTACAAAAAAATACACAGTAAGTGTAAGTTTATTAAAAATTATGAGAAGATAAACCATAATATATAAAAGGAATAATTTAAGAAAAAAGGGAAATAATTAAATAAAAAGGTACAAAAATGAACTGATTTGTTCTGGAAATTGAGTTGATGTTTGCATTACTTTAAAAAAAAAAAGTAAAAAGAAAAAAGAAAAAGTGATTGGCCCTTAGTCAGACACGTTTTCTTTTTTCTCCCACTGTTGTCTTCCTTCTCCAAGTCCAGTCTACTTGATATGGAGAAAGCCTACATATTTGGGGTCGCCGGATATGGAGATCCAATACGCGAATGCACCGCGTTCTGGTACGCGCGTTCCGGTTCGTGGGACGAGGGGGGTGGTAGAGAATTAGGTAACACTGAGTTTAACCAAAAAAAAAATGTAAGGTTGTGATTTGTGAATGCATTATCAATGATCACCTTGTTCAGATTTTTACACAAAGCTGCAAAGGCATTTAAAAGCTCTTGTGCAGGATATACATGTCGACATGAACTCTTATGCCAGCAGACTTAGCATCACATCTCTTGTGCCTTGTTTAAGAGCTTCTGATAATCTGAACTCATTAACTGATATGATGTTAATTTTATTTAGAGAGATCAAAATGGAACTGGAGATGGAATTTTATTTAATATCACTAACAAATCCAGCGACATTGCAGTAATTTCTCTGTCAAGGGGAATCTCGATGACACAGACAAGAAAAACAGTGATGTTATGACCGCAAACCAATTTTGTCGTTTATATAACGGAAATGTAACTTTCTTTACGTGTCAGAGAACTCACACGATCATGCATTGCTTGTGGATCAATTTGGGGAAGCAAGTGTATTGCTTTAGTTAATGCGAGTACCATGTCACTAGGATCTGGCTCTGCAAGAACGATCATATCATCTGGAAGAACCTAAAAAAAAAGGGAAACCTTTCAAAAACCTGGAAATAACTTGCACATTTATATAAAATATTGAATCCAGAAATACTAAACATATTATCCCTACTCAAAATTGGAGAGACAGGCAGATGTTATCAAATTAGCCAAGAAAAAATGGAAGTGTTATACGACCATGCCTCTGGGACACCACCCACGCGTGTACTGACAGTCAGTAATCCACAACTAGCAGCTTCCAATATGGCTATACAGAATGCCTCTGTTAACGAACTGTCAAAACAGATGGAGATTAGGCAAAGGAAATCCATGCCCTATTATACAAAATTGTTCGCTATAAATTTTGGCTCTAGATTCGTATGCGAACATCTTAGTTTATATGGTAATATATCATTGATTTATAGCTGGAAATGTGATGATAGGAATGTTCTACTCCACAAGAACTTTTTCAGAGGCAATTCCATTGTGCAGGATCTTGAGTCGAGTCTAACCTAAGTCTTTTTGTTTCTCTCTTTAATTTTCTCGAAATCGCCTAATCTAATTTGCTGCCATATTACTTTTGTGACCACTAAATGTAAATCAAACTAAGAGTATAACACCTGTTTAAGAATATATGTCCAGTGACCAAAACTGACTGAACTTTAGCATGTGGCACAGCACCCAACATATCAACTCGATCTTGAAGAGAGTGCTTTTCCCTCATCTCTTCCAACCGCACTCTTTTAGGCCCATCTCCACCAATAATGAAGCGTACCTTAACAAAATAAGTGCATCAGCACGAGAGAAAAAATAAAAGAGTTCATAAACTGAAAACTGGCATTTGTAGCTACATGAAGGACCAAATGGGGGGGGGGGGGTAGAAAAAGTACCCTTAGGTTTGACCTAGTTAAAGAAAACCCAGCTAACTATCAAAATTACCAAAACAAAAAAATGATTTTATTTTTGTCCTACATTTACCCCCTTCATAAGCAAAAACATTTTAAAATTCCTCCACATTTTTACAAAAATATTATGGTTAACCCCTTAATTTTAAAACTTTCATCAAATGTAGGTGCTTTTGTAACTTTTTAAGTTAGCTTAGCAGTTTTGTGTAATTAGGTCAAACTCAATGGTACTTTTTGTAATTATCCCCCCAAAAAAGATTCAAGATGCAAGACTCATATCCCATTAAACCACCACAGTTTTTTAAGCCAAATTCTCACAAGTAGCACTCTAATAAATAACAATTGATCAGAGCAAGTATTATCTTAAAAATTTACCCAAAAGCTAAACAAAGAGAATATAAGAGAAATAGAGATAGGGATTTGGAGAGAGAGAGAGAGAGAGAGAGAGAGAGAGAGAGAGAGCTCACATTTGGATGCAATCGGCAAACTTCAGGAATGACTTCAACAAGTAGATCCGCCCCTTTACGATAAACCAACCGACTTATTACAACAATAACAATTTCACGACGACTAAGCCTAGCTGGAGCAGGTGTAAACATTGCCGTGTCTACAGCATTTGGAATAACAAAAACCCTTTCAGGCGGAAGTCCAGATCTCAGAACTGTATTTTCCTTACTCGTATGAGAAACACATATAGCCTGGCTCACATCTGCCAGGGTAAATTGCAAAACTTTGTTCATGTGAATACTTCCCACATCGGCAAAACCATAAAGGGAATGATCAGTAAACACAACTTTGTATCCCATTGTCCGTGCGTGCATTAGAGCTTCATGACATAGAGTTGAAAAAGCTTGATGTCCATGCACTAATGATATCCTCTCCCGAATCAAGATCGTTCTTACAATTGGAATGGTTCCGTAAAATGTAGGCAATGTGTTTTGCATAAGAAACGGTTTCCATGGTACATAATAAACTTTCAATCCACCAGTCATGTACCTCACTCCAGAACGATTGCTATAAGCATGGGTCATAACGACAACCTGTCATAAGGAAACAAGTCATATTTACTCTCTGTGTAAATACTTTTAGAACATGAAACCAATAATACATCTCCTAGGAATGGCGGTGAAAATACGGATCGGGTTAATAATAAAATATATCATTGACGTTTAATCTAAATACAAAAACATCCAAGCTATCTTTCATGATTACAAGTACCAACCACGTTGGATTTTGTAATTAACCAGGAAGGATTAGATACATAATTGAAAATTATGTGAATCACTAACCTTGTGGCCAAGTTTCATCAAGCATTGTGATAGATAATAAATGTGATTTTCCACGCCGCCAAAGTTGGGGTAGAAAAAGTCAGACACCATTAATATTCTATGCTTTCCTGGTTGGATCATGTTGGTCTCATGCGTCTACAACCATGAAAAGAATCATGATTCAAAACTTACGTAAAGACGGGTAAAAGTACACCCATAGCGCCCAAAGGCGCTTAGGTGGTCCAACTTAAGATATATTGTCCACTTTAAGAAAACCTTAGAATTAGCCCAAACTTAATAAATACACAAACCATTGTAAGAAAAACCCCACGACTTCAGTGACACGTGCCTCATTCAGCTCTCTGTGTATGCGCGCCTGAGCGAAATGCAGCCGTGAAAGATAAAACTTAGGTAACGGCCAAATTATATCAAGTGCTCATTTCCTCAATGTCGCAGTTTAATTAATCCTTCCTCTTTCTGTCCCCCCACCCCACCCCACCACATTCTTTTCCACTTCAATGTTCTATTTATTTTATGATGTTCCTTGGATTGGGGATCAAGAGCCCACCTGGGTCCAATCCCACACCCAACTTAAACCGGGATCAAGAGCCCACCTGGGTCCAATCCCACACCCAACTTGAACCGTCTCCACACACACACACAGGAAGAAAAAAAAAAAGTTGTACTCCATGGCTTTGCTAAGCTCATTGATTGGTTTTATCCGCGTGCATATTAAAATATTCACCCAGATATACAGATATACGACTTCATTTCGCTCTAATAAAATAAATACTTACCTCGAATTCAGTTTTATAAGTCCGCCTCAAGGGAATGCCTGTCAGCAACACCATTAACAACTTTAAATTTTAAAGCCCCGATAAACAAGACTGTGATCAAAACTTGTACACAAGAATGTTTATCTATCTCTTGAAATTAAGGAGGAGACATTGAGATCTTACCACGTCCAACTGAGAATTCCTGAAGAAAACCCTGAAAAGAATGACAGAAATGGTAAACCGAAAGAATGGGTTCGCGATTATTCGCAGCGCATCGAGAGCTTTATACTAACTACTGAATGAATTGGGAAGAAGCAATGTATTCTGCTGAAAATAGATTAAAAATAAAAACTCGAGAAGAAAGAGACAACGTAGGGTTTATGTGAAAATAAGAATTCAGGATTAGGGTACAATTGGGGAAGAAAGTAAAATAGCAGTTGATAGTCAATTTACATTTTAACCCCTTGACCCCATCAATCATGTGCAATTTCATTTTTCTATCTCTCTCTCTGTATATATATATATATATAATATATATATAAATGTGGGTTACATTGAAAAACCCCTTATTGTATATAGAAAAAATATACGTCCGTCTAGGACATCTTTTTATATGTGTGTAGCACAATCAAAATTATTATGCTGCACACATTCTAAATATGTGAGTTTAGCACACATTCATTATTTGTAGCACAAATTTTAAATAGGTTAAGTCTAGCACATCTTCATCGCATCGTAGCACAACAACACAAACACGTAGCACAACTTCACTTAATTTACATATTTCAATTCGCATAGCACACAGCACAAACACATAACACACAGACAGGGGGAGAGGGAGAGAGAGAGAGAGCAAACAAGGTGGGAGAATCAGAGGGGGCAGCAGCAAGAGCAGCATCTTTCTCAGAAGCCATAGTCGTCTGAGGAGATGATGATGCCAAATGAGAAGCAAGTACGATCAGTCGGCTGCTGCTGGGGTTTTCTTCTTTGCTCATTCGCTTACCATTTTGTGCCCTTTTTGCCCCTTCTTTCGTGCATTCCAAGATTGTTCAAATTTTTCCTCTTTTTTTTTTTTTTTTGGCCTTTCTATTTCTCCTTTTCCTTTTTAATTTAGGTAAAAGTAGATCAAATTACCTAAATATTTCTTTAAACACTTGCCGACGTGTTGTGTAGAAGGTGTATTTTTGAAATTTAGTGTATTTCTGATATGACGTAACCCAGAATCGGGTCTAGTAAGTGCGGGCCTGTAACTCAAGCGGGGGACAATGAAGCGAACAGGTCATACTGGAAAACTTACCTCTAAATCGGGGGTGAGGTCGAGTCTCTTGGGGGTACTCAGGATAGGGAACGATCCCCCTCATGTGCGTGTGTGGGAAAAAAAATGATATGACTGGTGAAATAAAATGATCGATAATCATTCTTATTTACTCGGTAGTTACAATATCTTAAAGAGAGCGGAAACAAAATTAAACATGTCATTGATGTTCAAAATTTATTCCTTTACATGATAAAACCACACCCACACATATATAGGGACTGATTGTGGTGGAAACACTCTTAATAATGAAATCTAGAAATCAATTGCATTATTAAGTAATTTTATTGCATATTTGTTATTATTTGTTGCATCAAGCTGGTCGCTAGATTATGCAACAAATAATGCAATAAAAAAATACATAAATGCATATAATTCTACTCATCTACAACCGTTAGATCACTAATGTCAATGGCCTACAAAAGTTTCTAGACACCTCGTGCTTTATGGGGATTGTAACGCATGCTTTACAGATAAAATAGTCATAATAATATTATAATAAAATTAATAGTAAAGCACACAGTACAATACCTGTAAAGCATGTGTGTGTTTGGTGGTGTGGTCGGGGGTGTTACCCTATCATTTCTTTAAGAGGAGGATATTACATATCAAAGTTTTATATTATTAACTCACTCCACCAACAATACTAGGTCGGGTGAGTTTAAAAAAAAAAAACTAATGCTCTTCCGTTCCATTACAAATGTCCACTTTTGCTAGTATAGAACTTTTTAATCTTATTACTTATCTATAATTATATAATTCCAGATCCTGTATTCACACCTAATCCACTTATTTTTTAACTAAAAATTCATTCTTAACCTTTTTGTGTTCACATTTGTTTTCACACCACTATCCTGATATGAAACTTTTTTCTTTAATGTTTTTCGATATTTGAAAGATATTTTTTAATGTTTTTCGATAAATAAATAAAGCAAATAATGATTTAGAATTTAGCTACCTATTATCAATTAAAGCAGATTAATGGGCCGCGTTTATTCTTTGCTTTCATCAATGCGTTTCATCATCATTATCAAATACAGCTTCTATTATCAATGAACCTTTTCCTATTCCGTTTTTTTTACTTTCACCCCCTCTCAATAAATTAAATATACTAACTCATTCAAATTAATACCCTTCCCTGTGTAACATCCCCAAAACCGTATGGGAATATTACACGCCGTAGACCCTTTCCACAAGGATCTACCAGGCTAAACATCCATAAACGACTAAATGCTTGCCCGGCCAGGTCAAACAATATAATAATACAGACCGTTAAGGTCACTTACACATAAACACACAGACCGATGAGGTCATACAACTCTATCAACAGAACTGACTAACAACATTACGCACACAGGGGTCGAAACACAATACAACGGAAGACTGAAAGAACTCTAACAATACAACCAAACTCTACCAACTCTCGACTCTTGATTAGTATCGCAGCTCGTCATCCTCTTGTGCCAATCCTGTGACTGCTCCCCTGAATCTGCATGTACCTGGACGCAAAACAGACATCCACCCCCAGAATACTCGGTGGTTAGTTAAACTCCACTGTTTTACTAGTGCAAGTATCAAACCATACGAAATGTAACAAGCAAATAGCAACTACAAATTTAATACGGAAATCAATTATCAAAATGTTCCCGAGAAGTTTTAGAATTTCGAACTCAAATAAGAGATATTTGAAAAGGAACACATCATCTCGGGGATTTTTAAAGCAGAAATTCTTTTGGACCTCGAGTCCCAATTTACAAAACCTTTTCGTAAACATTAGGGCCTTCCATACTAAATAATATATCATTATGAGTCCGAGATCCATATTTAAAATGTTACCCGAACAATCACTGCTACACGATCATTGTTCGTACACATCATGTACCGAACTCCGGAGGCCTCGACGGACCTTACCCGGACCACACACACTGTTCGTACACATCATGTACCGAACTCCGGAGGCCTCAACAGACCCTACCCGGCCACACACACTGTTCGTACACATCATGTACCGAACTCCGGAGGCCTCAACGGACCCTACCCGGCCACAACATCGTTCGTACACATCATGTACCGAACTCCAGAGGCCTCGTCAGACCCTACCTGGAACACACACACATCGACACGACACAATTCATAATCATTAAATGTCACGCCATTCCACATTACAATGAAATGTACAATCAAGTATGTAAACCAAAACAACACAAATATCATGATCATCACAACGACTCTTAACCAACATAACACACATTCGGTACACAATACATTCAACAACCACGTGTACAACCATCTCATATGTACATCGCAATCCTGCACAAATGGCACAACGCCTAACACGGATACCAATATATCACTATTATCACAAAGCCTTCAAATTTCGGAAAACACAACCAACTCAAACGGAACATATATACGGAGGCAAGCAAAATCGTCATACATATCATACGTAATTACTAGTCACAAGATACAAGTCGTATAATAAGATACTTGCCTTAATAACCGCTACCAAACGCTCCGAAGAACACAGTTCGATCGGGAAGCTCGAACCCCAAAGAAGGCAACGAACGGAAGGGTTCCGACTCGAGTTCTTCACAAGAATTCGTTCCTAAGTCACAACGATATCAATTCAATCACAATTCTACGAAAACGTATGGAACTTCCCAAGTTCTACCCATTGAAGCATTTTATCGGACACTTTGAAGGCGTAGTCCGATTCAATCGATTATTCAAAGAAATACTCAAATCCGTTCCACAAAACTTCAAGGGTATTGAATGATTACGAGTTTACAATCAAGTTTCATCAGCAATCTGAATCAAAACAAAGAAAATCGGCCAAAACACCAAGAAACCTCAAGAACATCCAAAAACCAAAAGTTTAGGTGTTCTTACCTTCGATCCGGGTGGAAGATGATGTTAATCCATGATTTCAACTTCCAAAACATGTTTATATAAGTTGATTCTACTCAAAACCATCGATCTATGGTGAAAAATCGCAGAAGGAACGAAGAAAAGTGGAAAATGCCGGATATGACTCGGTCCAAGCCTTAAATAGCCGGACATCACGGGACGCTTACGTGCGTGAATAGGCCGCCCTTACGTGACGAATCGGCCATGGCCAAGTCTCGCCTAGAAATGCCGGCATCGTTATGTACGTAACCGGCCGTGGCCTTACGTACGTAACCGCCTTACGTCGTAGCCGCCGATCACTACCGTCGTTACTCGGCGGTGGCTCGGCCCAAGATGCCGGCCATGACTCGGCCGGGACCAACTCCGACGGCCCGAACGACCCCGAAACCCGAACCTGAGTACGAATCGAAGATACAGTTACGAAGTACTCGCAAAGACGAATCTGAGTACTAAGAGAACACACGATTCCGACCACCCGAGGGCTCGAAATTCGACAACGGAAGTAATTACCCCAAACTTTGGGAAATTACGAAAATGGCCCAAAACGCCCGAAAATCACGATACATGATCGAAACACCAAGCCAAAGCTCGCAACATGAATAATAACATTAAATGAACTTACGAGAAAGTCGAAACAACAGTTTCGGACGAGATTCGCAAGAATCGAACTCAAGTGCGGAAAAACCGCTAAAAAGCACGGAACTCAACAAAACGACACCGAAACGAGCTCGGATGACAAAAAGTGCAGAATTAATCATTCTCGAAACGGCGAAACGGTCACGAGCGAGTCATCAAAATGGACTTTCGCCGAAAAAAAGAAATTACCGGAAATCAAAATTACGGGTATTACACCCTGCCCGTTCGGTACCTTTTTTATATTTGTCAATACAGTTTAATCTCATGCAGTTTCCTTTTACCTCATGCACATTAATTTATAATGTGCAACCTTCTATCTCCCGGTCTTGCCTTCTCCATATCTGCTGTTTTTTCCGCATTTACATTGTTCATTTATTTATTTATTATACAATGCACTAATGAGTTACTTATACAATGCACTAATAATTAACTTATTAATATTCCACCGTTTCATGCTCCTATGTTTCATCCCTTCGTCTGCCGTGTGACAGACCAGTATTTTTGTCTCTTCGTATTCTTCTTCCAGGTTCTTCTACGAAGCTTATAAATAGGAGTTGGCTTTCATCAACCTCATCGGTCTCTAGCCTGTTTTTGCAGCCACCTGTGTTATAACAGCATAAGCATATAGTTAGTATATTGTCCGAGTTCAAGAATATCATGTCAAACTCCTTCACTAAATTGAATGATTTGAATAAAAACAGGATTGATTGGAAAATTCAGGTACGTTCCTGTCGAAAGTGGCAGATTCCTGCTCATGGAAATTTTGCTGAATCGTTAGAGTTTTTGCTGGTGGATAAATTTGTAAGTTTTTGCCATTAGTTTGTTTATTATAGATTTTGCTTTGTATTATTTTGTAGTTTTATAACAATATACTTTTATTTGAATCAAAGGGTACGCGCATTCAAGCATCAGTGAAGGGATATTTCATTGACAGATTCTTGGATTTAATTACTGAGGGTGGACTTTACCATATTGAACAATTTTCGGTTGTGGACAGACCTAGGAATTTTCCTGTTGCAGTACATCCATACAAAATATCCTTCCATAAGAATACCTGTGTTGGTCCTAAAGTTTCAACCAGATTTCCCAAGACAGTTTTCAGTTTTCGTAATTTTTCTGATATTAAAAGTGGTTCTTCAAGGGATGAGGCACCTTTGTTTGGTAAATTTCTTCAGAAGCGCTCTTTTTTTTTTTAGTCTTCTGTTTTATTAATTACATATTATATATTATATTTGCAGATATTATTGGTAATATTGTTGATTTTAATGATTCAAGAATGAGGGAAGATGTGATTGTAAAGGGGAATAGGAATATTCATCTTTTGTTGGAGGATTTGGAGTAAGATTTTATTAATATTTTTTCAGATTTTATGGTACATAATTGTCTCTGCTACATCATTTACTAATCTATTCTAATAATAATAATAATGAATATATAGCAGTATTATAATATTTATATTTTGTTTTGTTAACATGTTTTAGGAAGACAAAATTGCAGTGTGTTTTGTGGGATCCTTATTGTAATCAAGTGCAGAGCCTCATTGAACAATTGAAGAATAGATCCGGAGGGTACTCTGTTATTATTGTTCAGTTATGTAGAGCTAAAAATATGAGAGGTTTGGTTTCTATATTGTTTACTGTATTTTAATATCACATCATCATTTGTACTATAAATAAAAATCTGCATATTATTTCATAGGTGAGGTTGGTGTTTCAAATACATTATATGCTACAAAGGTGGTTGTTGATCAACAAGTGGATGAAATTGTTGAGTATATTAGCAAGTATTGTCTTTATCTAAAAACCTCATTGATTTTTGTTGAATTCAATATATGTGTTGTTGAAAAAAGTTTGCAATTGTGTTCATTCAGGTTACCTGTCAGTGAGGTATCCAATACTTATGGTGGCAGCCAGTTATCAAATTCTTCTGTACTTAGTGCCAAGGAAGAGTTAGGGTCTGTCTCATGTGTTTTTATGACTCTTGATCAATTAAAGTCATTAGATACTGTAAGTATTTTGAAATTTTTTCACTATTTTTTTTTACCATTATTTTATTTTTAATTTGTTTTGTGTAAATTTATAGGCTGCCAAGTTTTGGGTTGTCTGCTCAATTTCTGATATTTTGTTTGAGAAAGATTGGTGTTACACAAGTTGTTTAAAGTGTAGAAGGAAGGTTAGTGAGAAGGATGCCCAATTTTTTTGTGAAAAGTGTGGAAATTACGTTGTTGGCAATGCTCGGTTCAAAATTCATATTAAAGTTGTGGATGGGAAATCAAGTGCAATTTTTCTTCTTTGGGATGACATAGCCAGCATGTTAATTGGGACCAGTGCTTCTAATGTTTGTGAAAGGCTTGCCTTGGTATGCTTATTTATGAGATTTGATTTGCAAAAATCAAACATGCTATGAATTTTGTCTGATGATTTTACTTTTACAGGAATCTGGTGCAGGAAATACTGATTCTGGGACTTCTTCTAAGGATGCTTGCAGGTTGGAACAACCTTATGAAGTTGATAATCTTATTGGAAGAGAGTTGCTTTTTAAAGTTAATATTGATGTTAGACATCTGGAGAATAGAGATAATGTGTATGTTGTTGAGAGGGTTTGTGAGGATGCAGCATTGATCAAGGAACATAAACTTACTGATCACAAGTCAACCTTTGTGACAAGACCCTACAAGGACATAGTTCAGGATAATGAGTGGGATCCTGAACCATCTGATTTTGATCAGGGGTTTAAATCTCCTGAACATGTGTTGGGAAAAGAGCAGTTTCCTGGTGGAGAAGATTTTTGGTGATGGAGAAGGATCAATTTGCTCAAAGAAGAGAGTTGTGAAGGAAGAGGATAATGCTGGTGAAAGGAACTGAGAGAAGTTTTTTTTTTTGTTTTGTTTTTTAAAATTTTGGAATTATTTTCATGTTGGTTTGTATTTGGAAATTATTTCTGTGTTTTCAATTTATTGTTTTTTATGAAGACATTATTTGTGGTTTGATAATTCTGATTTTAAAAACATAATAATTTTCCATTTGTCTGATAATTCTGGATTTTTAGAACATGATAAGTCTGAACAGGGATTTGTTGGGTAGAAAGTTCAAGAATTCTGAACAGGGCTTTGTTGATGTGGACATTAAGTTTTCAAAATTTAGATGATTTGAGTTTATTGTTTAGATAATCTATAATGTTAATTCAATATAAGTTTGCTGAATGCTGTAACATTATGCTTATTTTAGCATATTTTCAGTTTTGATTGCTGTTTGAAATCTGAAGTTATCCATATAAAATAAACATTAAAATTGAATAGTTGTTAACAAACTGGTATTGAAATGAAGATAGGCAAATATTTGTTATCCAAAATGGCATGAAAATGGTATTAATAAAATTATGTCTTATCCAAAAAATAGATAATGTTAACAGTAAATGCATAAAAGATGGTTTAATTCTAATATGCTATGTATGAAAATTTCAATTAATTTCTTACCTTATCAATTCATTAAAAACTTCTGTCCATATTTGAAGAAAATTTGATGATCCAATATGTCTCACCTGTATAACAAAGAAAATGTTAAGCAGATTAAATAGATATTATATATTGTTATAAAGGTTAAGCAGATCCAATATTTCTCACCTTATCCAATATTTGATGATCCAATATTTTCTTTACTAAGCATATGATTTATGAAACCAACACAGATATACAGATTTTTATTTATAGATTGTTATTGTGATTAATAATTTATGTTTAATTGTTATTGTTATTATTAAATAGTGTACTGCTATTAATGAATTAAATGGTTTATTTGGTATGCATATACAAAGCTATGGCAGAAAAGTTGATATGTCTTTCTTTCATAAATATTTGCTGTTTTTATAAAAAAAAAACATGAGTTCTATATTTGTGGGTTTTCAACCTTCACTTATCTATATTTCATGTCCAGCAAAACTGATAGGAAAGTTGTAAATTAAACCATGTTCATAATCCCATCAGTAAGATGAAATATTTATTCAAAGCTTATATGTAGATAAGTATATATTTCATAAAAGATTTGCATCATTGTAAAATATTAAAATTTATGTTTAATTATTATTGTTATTAATAATAGTATACTGCTATTTAATGAATTGAACATAAAAAATAGAATATCAAAGCGTAAATGGATCTATAAACATCATTTACTTTTCTGTAACAGTCAATTTTCTGTAGGATATGATGGGACTATAAACATTAATTATTCTCATCATCATTTAATTAGGGTTATTCTAGAGATAGTTGAATTTCCATAAATTTATATTGGGATCTATGAATAAAATTTCAATTTTCAAAACATCTTTTAGTATTCTGACCATTGAACTACACACTCTTCTATATAATGACAGCAACCTCATTCTTTCCTCCTCAATTTCCTTATTGAATTTTCTTTAGTCTGCTATGTTTTCTCGGAAAATGCTGCAGCTCCTGTTCAAAATAATTAATGTTTGATGTTAGTTTTCATAATGGATGAAGGCTGCACACAACAATCTATGAAAAGGAATAGAAGAAGAAAAAATGATGCGACAAGTAGCAACATGCTGAACAGTGATTCAACAATGCATATGGATTTCAGTAAGTTGGACATATTTTTGCTGTTGAGTTAAGTTCTATACATTTTCCTGTGAACACGTATGGTTATATCATGTTGTCAAATATTTGTCAGGTCCTTATATTCTGGAATCTTATGATCCTTTGGGAACAGTTTCTGATTCAAGTGAACTTCATTCAGTTTCAAGATTATTGAACAAATGTGATGGTACTGTTGTAAATCCCAGTTCCTTAAACATGTCATTGAGAAATCAGTCTGAAACAAGAAGAACAAATCTGAGTTTGGGGAAGAGTGTAGGCAGTTATGATGAATTGCCTACAATCTTGGAGTCATTTTCACATATGACTACATACAAAAATAAAAGACAACATGTGTTAAGTTCAGGTATGAATCACAATCAATAACATGTTATAAGATTTGGCAATCAGCGTTTGTTATATAAGATACATAATTATTCAAATGATTTATATTATTTTGATAAAAACTTTTGTATTTCAGAGCAAGGTTCTTCGTTTCAAAACTCATGCCTACAATGCACTGGAAATCCTTATATTGATGTGGTCAGTCTAAATCAAGGTGCTGAAAGGGAACACCATATATTTCTAGGTTCGAAAGTATTATTTTTCAATTGCTGTGTGTTTATTTTAAAATGATGCAGAAGATTTTTAGAGTAAGATAATAAGTACTAAATAAATGCAAACTCTTTTTTTCTTCTCATGCATGGTATTTATATTATTGGATTAAAACATAAATACATAGAAAAATATTCAATAAAGGACTTATCTCTGGGGATTCATGTTCAATATCAGATCTTCAATTTGCTAGCATAAAATCGATTGGATTGAATCGGGACTGCTATTGTTATTAACAGAAGCCCGTGACTGGCTGATCCTATAAAATACAAAATTATATGATTAGTAAGAATATTATCAGATCTGGATATGATTAGTAAGAATATGAAATATTTATAATAAACTTTTACCGATTGAATCGGGACTGCTATTGTTATTAACAGAAATCCGTGACTGGCTGATCCTATAAAATACAAAATTATAGGATTAGTAAGAATATTATCAGATCTGGATATGATTACTAAGAATATGAAATATTTATAATAAACTTTTACCGATTGGAAGAATCTGGATGAAATTATGCATATGAATTGAACGAAGGAGATTTAATCCTTCTGCTATTCTTATCCGTAGAAAACCACCAGAATTTCCGCCAACGGAAGAACGCGTCTTATGATTTATGTTGAGAGATTAGATTTCTTGGTGGGGTAGACGAAAAATCCATAGGGTTGTTGAAAGGTTATCTGGAGATAAAGAATACAATTGAAATTGCCCAGAAATCTCAGATGCGGGTGTGAGGATGAGTTCACAAGTTCTATCTGGGAGCTGGGGGAGGAAGGAAGGTGCGGGGGCGGCCATTAACTACTACGGGAATTAGGGTTGGGAGGGTTGGGAGGTTAAGAATGAGCTCACAGTTCGATATGTGAAGCTGGGGGAGGAAGAAAGTGGGAGTCGGCTGCGGGATTTAGGGTTAAGTGTAGCAAATTAATAAAAAAAAAAAAGACATTAATAAAGGAGGGGATAAGACTACAATCCACCGACTGCCAAAGCACTCCACCGACTGCCAAAGCACTCCACCGACTGCGCAGGAAACTGTGTAGGAAATTAATAAAAAAAAAATTAAAATAATCTATAAATAATAAATACAGCAGATAATTGTCAACAAAAAAAATACTTCTTCAAAATATTAGAGTTCAATCTTCAACTGAATAAGTACATTTTGCTATACATGATATATAATAAAGTTAGTTAAGTAAATATTCTTCTAACATTTTAGATGTTTTTTTCTTTCTTATTATTAAAATTAATGTGCAGGTTATTATGATCATGGGGATCCTAATTGGAAATGTAAATATTGTGGGGCTATTTTTTGGTACGATGAGAGATTGGAGAAAAGTACCCAGTGTACTGATTCTCCCATCTATTCTTTGTGTTGTACTCATGGTAAACTTTGTTATTTATTTGTAATCTTACACTATTAATATTTTTTTTAATATGTAAGATTTTATTTCGGTTGAAATATTTTTTGATTTCTGTTTCAGGGAAAATACAACTACCATTTATGAGAGAGCCTCCCCAATTGTTCAAAGATTTATTATATGGTACAAATAATTTAAGTAAGTACTTTATTGAGAGCATTCGAGTGTATAATACAATGTTCTCCTTCACGTCAATGGGTGGCAAAATAGATACGTCGTTAAATGATGGAAGATCAGCACCAGTGTTTCGATTGAATGGGGAAAATTATCATTTGATGGGCAGTTTGTTGCCGACCAGGAACTCCGAAGCAATGTTTGCTCAGTTATATATTTACGATACAGAAAATGAGATACGTAATAGAATGCGATTTGTAAGGTAACTTTTTTATGATTGTTTATAAGATTTCCGTTATTACTTCCTATCGAATAAAGTATTTTTATTTTTATATTTCTTATCAATTGTTTTTTTTTAACAGGCAAGAGGATAATGTTGGGGGAGTTCATAATGATATTGTTAAAATAATAAAAAAATTCTTGATGAAAATAATTTGCTTGTGCGTTGGTTTCGTTTTGCTGGAGAAAGATTACGGGATGATGCAACTATTGACCTTAAATTGAAATTGGTTTGTTGTAGAAATTCTGATGGGCGACGCTATAATTTGCCACAAGTTTCAGAGGTAGCAGCTTTAATTGTTGGAGATGTGGATGATATTCCTGGAAATAGAGATATTATTGTAGAGAGTCGATCGGGACGGCTGAGGCGAATAAGTGAGTTGCATGTGTCTTATTTGCCATTGCAATATCCACTGCTTTTTTTTATATGGAGAAGATGGTTTCAGAGATGACGTTCCGCATTGCCAAACTGAAAAGAGTAAGGTACGTACTCAGAAAAACGTGACCTTGCGAGAGTATTTTGTTTATCGTTTACAAGAAAGGTCTGATGAATCTCCTCATATCTTATTTTCAAGACGTTTGTTTCAACAGTTTTTGGTGGATGGCTATACAATGGTTGAGTCATACCGTATTACATACGTAAGAAATCATCAATCGGACTTCAGATGTGATTCTTATTCTGCATTGGATGATGCTTTAAATCGCAGAGATACAGATTCTTATTCGACCGGAAAGAGAATTATATTACCTTCATCATTTGTTGGTGGAGCGCGGTATATGATACAAAATTATCATGACGCAATGGGTATATGCAGATGTGTCGGCTATCCAAACCTATTTGTTACGTTCACCTGTAATCCTAAATGGCCAGAATATGTTCGCTTCATTAAGAAGAGGAATTTGCGTCCTGAGGATCGTCCGGATATTCTTTCGCGAATTTTTCACGCCAAATTGGACAATCTAATACGAGAATTTCGTCATGGTAATATCTTTGGAGAGACCAAAGCCGGTGAGTTTATTTTATATTCTTTATTTTGTTCATTCAAAAACCCGATACGGAAATAAATAATGGAATAAATAATTATGACAACAATTATATTCACCTGAACTATTTTAATTTTTTTTTCAAATGCAGTTGTATATACAATTGAGTTTCAAAAGCGCGGGCTGTCACATGCTCATATATTGTTATTCTTGAGTAATTTCGATGGTACGTGTAATGAGGATGTTGCCGACAGTATAATTTCTGCTGAGATACCAGATAAAGATCTTGACCCTCTATACTACGATGCCGTGTCGGAATACATGATACATGGTCCATGTGGATTAGCAAATAAATGGGAGCTGCACTAAACATTTCCCTAAAAAATTCACCGATAGAACTACGGTGGATGTGGAGGGATATATAGTATACCGTCGTAGGGATGATGGAAGGCGAATTGTTAAAAACGGTATTGATCTCGACAACAGGTATACTACTTTTCATGTTATAATATTTTCAATTTTGGAATTCCTGATATAACCATTATTATTTTTATGAATGTAGGTTCGTCGTTCCTCACAATCGTTATTTATTGATGAAGTACCGTGCGCATATAAATGTTGAATGGTGCAATCAATCCCGTTCTATAAAGTATTTGTTTAAGTATGTGCACAAGGGCAATGATAGAGTAACAGCTTCATTTTATCGTGCTGCTGATGGGGATACTTCATCTGAATTTGTTGATGAGATTAAGATGTACTACGACTGTAGATATATTTCTGCTTCGGAGGCTGCTTGGAGGTTGTTTGGATATGAGATTCATTTTAGGGAACCTACGGTAGTCAGGCTTGGGTTTCATCTTGAGGGAGAGCAAAATGTGATCTTTCGAGAGGGAACTTCTTTTCAGTATGTGTTGGATCGACATTCTTCCAAATGTACAATGTTTACAGCATGGATGGAGGCAAACAAGATTTATCCTCAAGCAAAAGAATTGACATATGCAGAGTTTCCAAAGTGGTTTGTTTGGGATGCTAAATTACGACAATGGCGACCAAGGAAAAAGGGTACTGCATTTGGAAGGTTATATTATGTTTATCCAGGATCTGGGGAGCTATATTTCTTAAGAATCTTGCTGAACGTAGTGCGTGGATGTGAATGCTATGATGATATAAGGACATTTAATGGTGCTTTGTACCAGACATTTAGAGATGCATGTTATGCTCGAGGATTATTAGATGATGACAAAGAGTATGTTGATGCTATAGTAGAAGCAAGTTCTTGGGGATCAGAAAATATGTTGAGATCATTGTTTGTCACTTTGCTCACTTCCGATTCTATGTCACGTCCGGAATTTGTTTGGGATAAGTGCTAGAGTTATTTATCTGCTGATATTCAATTCAGATATAGAATGAGATTGAGGCGCGAAGGTACCTATTTCGATATTTTTTCCATCACTCCCTCAATTTCTCTTCTTTTTTTGATTTTTTTCTTCTTTCGTCTGCATTTGATACTTACAGAGGATCAAATTAAGACTTTGTGTTTGCGCGAGATTGAGAATATCATGCGGAAAGAGGTAGATCGCTTGAAGAATATCCGAGCTTGCCATATCCGGATAATATTGACGTTGTTTCTTTCACTAATCCATTAATAGTCACGAGCTTGCTTATGATAGAGATGCGCTTACGAGAATATCAAAAGTTTGTAAGCATGTTGAATAGTGAGCAGCGTCTTGTGTATAATACTATTATGAGAGCCGTCGATAGCCAACGTGGGGGAGTCTTCTTTTTGTATGGTTCTGGTGGGACTGGTAAAACTTTTGTTTGGAAGACACTTTCAGCTGCTGTTCGTTCGAGAGGTGGTATTGTATTAAATGTCGCATCCAGTGGCATAGCTTCATTGCTATTAGGGCGGCCGGACACTCATTCAGTTGCAATTCCTTTAAATTTGAATGAGATTTCCACATGCAATATAAAGCAACCAAGTGCTCTCGCTGAACTTATTGTAAAAACGGATCTTACCATATGGGATGAGGCTCCAATGATGAATAGGTCTGATTTTTAATTTTAAATAAAATTAAGATATATTAATAGTTAAATTTAGTTAAAGATGTTTTTTTCAATTGACAATATTTCTTGCATTTGATTGAATTTTTTTTAAACAGATTTTGCTTCGAGGCTCTTGATCGTAGTTTGCGCGATATCATGCGCAGTGAAAGACCCGAAGCATATAATCAGCCATTTGAGGGTAAGGTAATTGTATTTGGAGGAGATTTTCGTCAGATATTGCCCGTAATTCCTAAGGGTACTAGACAAGATATTGTACATGCTACAATTAATTCATCGGCTATTTGGCGTAGTTGCAAGATTCTGCGCTTAACAAGGAACATGAGGCTTCAGAATTTGCAGAATGCAGATGTTGCAGATAGTTTAATAAGATTCTCTCATTGGATGACATCGATAGGTGATGGAACATTAGGGGGAGACAATGATGGAGAGGTTGAGGTTGAGATTCCTGATGATCTTTTAATAACTGAATCTAATGACTATATTCGTTCAATTGTCGATGCAACTTATCCTTCATTTTGGGATCACAATGGAGATTTATCATATTTGCAAGGAAGAGCAATTTTAGCCCCTACTTTAGACGAAGTTGATCGTATTAATGAGTATATGGTGTCTGCACAAAATTCAGATGAAAAAAATTTATTTAAGTGCAGATTCAATTGCTACTATGGATAGAGGGATAAGTGTGTAATATCCGCAATTTTCGATTTTCGGTAAATTTCTTTTTTTCGGCCGGAGTTCGTTTTGACAACTCTATCATGACCGTTTCGTCATTCCGAGAATGATTAATTCTGCACTTTTTGTCATCCGAGTTCGTTTCGGTGTCGTTTTGTTGAGTTCTGTGTCCTTAATCGACTTTTTCACGTGGGAGTTCGACTTTGTAAAGTCACCATTAATTCTTGGAAACTCCAAAAATTTTGAATCTTCGCAATATTATAGAGCATCAAGTTAGCTTTCCAGTGGTTCAAACGGTGAGTCAATCGGAGTCCAGACGAGGGAGTTATGGTCGAAATAGCTAAGACTATACGATGTGCCTTTTTCGTGTTGGAGTGGGCTGTACCGTGTGCCGCGGCACACTTCAGCTGTGCCGCGGCACTAAGCTGATTCCTGGGCGTTTTTCGTGGCCCTGGGCCACGGCACACTTGTCCTATGCCGCGGCACACGGGCTTTTTCTGCGTTTTTTAGCAGATTTTCGAGGAGAAAACTTCATTTTTCTCCTCTCTTCTTCCTCCTTCCATCTAGGGCGATTTGTGGGCGATTCTTGGGCGATTTGAGTGCTCCCAAACTTGTAGAGATCATCCACCTCAAGTCTTGTTGTAGATTTTCGATCTCTACTTGAATCCTTCATCCAAATCAAGGTATTTTGGCTTGAACCCTTGTTTTTGTAGATTTGGGGATTTTCCTTTTTGATTTCGATTCCAACCGTTTTTGATCAATTAATTGTTGTATAAACGTTGTTTTGAACTTGTTCTATGGATTGGATACTCGTATCTTTGGTTCGTTCGACCCGAGGGGTGATTTCTTTGTTCTTGAAGGGTCTTGAACATTTAATGTTCGATTAAATGTTCGAATGAGTTCCCTTTGATAGTTTGTTGGGATTTCCGTTGTTTTCGGCCTTGATTCTTGTCGTAATCATGTTTTATTATTCCTTACGGAGGATTATAGGTGCTCGATGATTCCGAGGTTGAATTCCGTTGGTGATTGATGATTCATGTGGTGTTTTCCCGTAGTAATTTCGGTGCTATCGCGTTCTAGATAGTGTTCGGGAATTTGAGGGCTACCCGGCCGTATCCGTTCATTTTTCCATTGCTCGTGGTATCGAGACAAGTATCTTGCCCATACGTTTCATGTTTCATAGGCATAATTGTTGATAAATGATTTTTATACGAAATCCAAATGTTTAATGAACGTAAAAAGGGATCGGTATGTTCTCGATAAATGTTGTCTTTCAACGATAATTCGTATACTTCGTGAGTATGTGTTCTCGGAATATGTGTGTTGGTTTTGTATGTTGAAAGATAATATGATCACTTCGAGTGAGTTTGATAGACTGTAATCCTTTGCTGGGGATTACGTATTGTTATTATGTACTTGTTCGGTAAGAACGTAATGTGTGTGATATTAGTTGTTACTCCTTGAAAGGAGTTTGTGATGCTTAATGTTGTTTGGCTTGATAAGTGATTATTGTTGTGTGCTTGATGTATGTGATGTGCCTCCGGGTAGGATTGTTGAATCTCTGGGATCCATACTTGCTAGTATGGGTCGGGCGTGACCGTAGAGTTATCCAATCCGGGTATGTCTTGCGGGGACTCCGAGGTTCGGGGCTTGCTAGCCCGATGCCGGGATAACTTGTGGGGTTATCATCGGGTATGTCTTGCGGGGACTCCGAGGTTCGTGGCTTGTTAGCGCGATGCCGGGATAACTTATGGTTGTGGTTTGGTTGTGATATTCGTGTCGGGGAGACATGTGATTTGATATGTTTTTCCTATTGGGTTATTCACTCGGGTTTGTTCTTCGGGAGCATCTGAGGTTCGTGGCTTGTTAGCACGGGACACGAATAATCCTTAGGAACATGTGATTTGTGATTTGGGTCACGGACCCCATGTTTTGTGAAATGGGTTGTGGACCCTGCGTATTGTTACCGGAACTTGAATTTTGGAAAATGACTTTTGGGCTATGTCCCTAAATGTTTTCGAAAGGTTTTAGAATTTTTATATCCCAAATGTTTTCTAAACTCCCGAGATCGTCAAATGTTTTGTAATATGGACATTGGGTTATTTCCTACCTTTCACGTTTTGAATGGTTTGATCAAGTGAATTTTCTCGAGAAGTATATTCGCGATTATTCTGTTTTTGTGGAGTATGATATGTATGGCTCGTTTTCGTATTTTATACTTGCACTAGCAAAACAGTGGAGTTTTGCTAACCCCCGAGTATTCGGGGGGTGGATGTCTGTATTGCATTCAGGTTTTGGAGCAGAGCACAGGGTCAGCATGAAGGATGATGAAAGATGAACGATACTAATCACAGGAGGACCCATTGATGTCGTATTGGTTTAGTTGTATTTTATTTCCGCTACAGTATTTTTCCCCGTTGTACGGGAGCATTTTGTATTCGACCCCTGCGTGGGCATGTAATGTGTTAGAGTTGTATGTTTTTATTGAAAGGCCAAATCGGTCTACTGAGTCTTTTTAGCCTTAAAGGCATTGTCGAGCTGTTCGATTGTTGTTACCAGCCTGGTAGATCCTTGAGGAAAGGTTCTACGGCGTGTAATATCCCTGAGCGGATTGGGGGTGTTACATAAATGGTATCGGAGATTAGGTTGTGGAAACCTAGGCTGTCGGGTCAGTGGTGTCTGCTGAGTCTTTGTCTCGTCGGATTTTGTCTGACTAAGTCGTGTCGCGACGCGTCGTCTGAGTTTGTTGGTCGTGATTAGTATCGTGGGTGATCATCATCTTCGTGCGACCTGTGAATGTAAGTCTCCCTTCTTTGTGTTGTGCCTCGTGTGACACGAGCTAATTTTATGATTATTTGTTAAGTGACGGAATCCTCTTATGGATTTTGATTTCGTGATATGTGGTTATTTGACTCTCATATTTCGTTCATATGAGGAGTAGTGTTGCTGGATTGTGCATGTTGAACTGTATTCTTTTATCCGCTGCGTGAGTTCTTTTGTAATGACTTTCGGTATTTTACCGACCGAGTTTTATTTCGAAAACCTCCCCTTAACCGAGTTTTTGGCATTATGGCCTTGATCGCTTTGGCGAAATTCTTATGACGGTATTTAGTATTTTGTAAATGGCTTTCGTGAGTTTTTGAAATATTACCGTCATCGGCCTTTTTGGCGTTTTTGTAAATGGTTTTTAGCCTGGTGAGTTCCGGTGTGGGACCCACGGCGCTATAATATTTTGTGTAATTACCTGAAATTTTTGGGCATTCTAGCCCATTGAATTATCTTTGAAAAAAACTTGAGTATCTTAGAAAATAAATTTCGAGACGTACTTTTAAAATGAATTATTTTCTCGTGGTACATCCAAGGTGCCACAATATGTTTCAAAATTCTTCTACCTCGAGGGCCCAAAAATGTTTTGAGATATTTTCAATGTTTTATAAACACTTTTACTTAGACCCAAGGGTCGAATATTTCCGAAAGTTTTTCACGAAAAGAAAGTGTCCTCATTTTTATCAAATGCGAGATGGTTCTCCAAAGTCTCGATAACGATGTTTCACGTTTCTACTTTTTCTTGAAAGGTGATACTCAAGATCAACCGGCATTTTTCTAAATTATTTTCAAAAAGATGTTTTCATTTTAAAAACCTATCCATTCCCGTTTGAGGGCTGGATATGTATGTATGATGTTTGCTTTGTCGTTATGATGTTACTCCCGAGTATGATCGAATTGGTGGCATGAATGTCGAGGCGTTGCCACGCATTTGTTGTACTAGCCCTCTGTGAGAGGTGTGAACTGGTGTTTACTGTTTATCACCTCGTGGTGATTTGCGTGTTGTCGCACGAGTGTGGGTTGTTAAAGCTTGGATTTTTGTGCGTTTATGCACATGTGTGATTGTTTCATGATGTTTGTAATTATGTGCTGGTTATCGTTCGGGCCGTTGAGGTTGCCGAACGATACCGTCGTTGTTGTAGTGTTTGTGTGTGTATTACTTTACGATGGTAATCGTTATATATGATATGTGTTATGATTCCTCGTTGTGCTGAGTTGGCATCTCCGGTATGTTGTTTTGCGGTGTTATGTTCTATTGTATCTAGCATTTGTATTTTCGGTATGCCGAGCCGAGGCATTTCAACCGTGATGTGCCGGGGGAATGTACGTGCAAATTGTCCTTCTCGTCAGTAACACATTTCGAGTGTGGACTCGAGGGTCACCGAATTCAGTTTGCGGGTGGCTACCGAGACTTTCGAGTTTGCGCTTCAGACACGATTATCGAGATCGGCTCGAGAGGCCCATAGGAGATTTTCTCGGTTGCTTTTTGTGTTGTTACCTTGTTTAGTTATTGTGAGTTGCGGGACGACTTTCTTTTAGAAGAGGTCGAATATAATACCCGTATTATTTTGGCTTCTATATTTTCTCTTTCTCCGATCTATCGATTCGCCCGTGTTCGTTGATATTGTCTGAGCTTGTTCGTATTTCGGTTTCATCGTTCGAGCGAGTTGTGATCTTGTTTTGGGTCGATCTGGTTATCATTGTGACTTTTCGAGTTCGGTTCGATTCTTGTGAACCTTGTACGGAAGTAGCATATTTAGGATCTACAAGTTATATTATTCGAAGTGGATCGGAATTGGAACTTCTGTATTTTCGACTCAGTCGACTCGTTTATGTTTCTTAACATTATCTGAGCTTGCCTCCCCTTACTTTTGTTAATCGAACGAGGGTGGTATTGTTTCGGAATTACTCGTTCGTCGTGTGACTTTTCAATTGTTATTCCCTTTCCTGTGGATCTTATGTGAGTGTGCATCTTGTTGTTTTCACCGGATCATGTTTTGTCTCGAGTCGAGATGTGAACCTCGGAGTTGTCGGTTGAACCTTCTTGTCCTTCGTGATCCGAACATGATCGTTCAATTTTTGTTGTCTCGATCTTTGTGGTTCGAGTGTTTGATTGTTCGGTTTTTGTTGATCTCGTTTCGTGATTGTTGAACATTCAGACTCCTTCGTAATTCCCTTAAGTGTGGGAAATCAGTCTCGTTTCGATCTTCCAACCCTTGGGCGGTGGAATTCCGTGTTTGTTCAGCGTTTGACTCGCGTTTGGATTGATGAACCGTTAGGTTGATCAATCATATTGATTTTCGTTCGTTGTGTTTTGTGACTGTTCGGATAATCGATCTGATTGTACTATCTATTTGATGACGTTTGTCACTTATTGATTTTATTATGTCTCTACGGTGGCGTTGTGTTGGTCGTCGTGGAGCGCGTTTTCACGCCGTATGTCTCTTTGCGTTTCTTGCAGTGTTTCGCCGTTGGGCGCGAGTTTTCTATTTTTGTGTATCTCGTCGAGTTTTCCTGGCGGGTATATTGCTCCCCCCTACTTGTTTTAAGTTTCGGGACGAAACTTCTTTTAAGGAGGGTAGAATGTAATATCCGCAATTTTCGATTTTCGGTAAATTTCTTTTTTTCGGCCGGAGTTCGTTTTGACAACTCTATCATGACCGTTTCGTCATTCCGAGAATGATTAATTCTGCACTTTTTGTCATCCGAGTTCGTTTCGGTGTCGTTTTGTTGAGTTCTGTGTCCTTAATCGACTTTTTCACGTGGGAGTTCGACTTTGTAAAGTCACCATTAATTCTTGGAAACCCCAAAAATTCTGAATCTTTGCAATATTATAGAGCATCAAGTTAGCTTTCCAGTGGTTCAAACGGTGAGTCAATCGGAGTCCAGACGAGGGAGTTATGGTCGAAATAGCTAAGACTATACGATGTGCCTTTTTCGTGTTGGAGTGGGCTGTACCGTGTGCCGCGGCACACTTCAGCTGTGCCGCGGCACTAAGCTGATTCCTGGGCGTTTTTCGTGGCCCTGGGCCGCGGCACACTTGTCCTGTGCCGCGGCACACGGGCTTTTTCTGCGTTTTTTAGCAGATTTTCGAGGAGAAAACTTCATTTTTCTCCTCTCTTCTTCCTCCTTCCATCTAGGGCGATTTGTGGGCGATTCTTGGGCGATTTGAGTGCTCCCAAACTTGTAGAGATCATCCTCCTCAAGTCTTGTTGTAGATTTTCGACCTCTACTTGAATCCTTCATCCAAATCAAGGTATTTTGGCTTGAACCCTTGTTTTTGTAGATTTGGGGATTTTCCTTTTTGATTTCGATTCCAATCCGTTTTTGATCAATTAATTGTTGTATAAACGTTGTTTTGAACTTGTTCTACGGATTGGATACTCGTATCTTTGGTTCGTTCGACCCGAGGGGTGATTTCTTTGTTCTTGAAGGGTCTTGAACATTTAATGTTCGATTAAATGTTCGAATGAGTTCCCTTTGATAGTTTGTTGGGATTTCCATTGTTTTCGGCCTTGATTCTCGTCGTAATCATGTTTTATTATTCCTTACGGAGGATTATAGGTGCTCGATGATTCCGAGGTTGAATTCCGTTGGTGATTGATGATTCATGTGGTATTTTCCCGTAGTAATTTCGGTGCTATCGCGTTCTAGATAGTGTTCGGGAATTTGAGGGCTACCCGGCCGTATCCGTTCATTTTTCCATTGCTCGTGGTATCGAGGCAAGTATCTTGCCCATACGTTTCATGTTTCATAGGCATAATTGTTGATAAATGATTTTTATACGAAATCCAAATGTTTAATGAACGTAAAAAGGGATCGGTATGTTCTCGATAAATGTTGTCTTTCAACGATAATTCGTATACTTCGTGAATATGTGTTCTCGGAATATGTGTGTTGGTTTTGTATGTTGAAAGATAATATGATCACTTCGAGTGAGTTTGATAGACCGTAATCCTTTGCTGGGGATTACGTATTGTTATTATGTACTTGTTCGGTAAGAACGTAATGTGTGTGATATTAGTTGTTACTCCTTGAAAGGAGTTTGTGATGCTTAATGTTGTTTGGCTTGATAAGTGATTATTGTTGTGTGCTTGATGTATGTGATGTGCCTCCGGGTAGGATTGTTGAATCTCCGGGATCCATACTTGCTAGTATGGGTCGGGCGTGACCGTAGAGTTATCCAATCCGGGTATGTCTTGCGGGGACTCCGAGGTTCGGGGCTTGCTAGCCCGATGCCGGGATAACTTGTGGGGTTATCATCGGGTATGTCTTGCGGGGACTCCGAGGTTCGTGGCTTGTTAGCGCGATGCCGGGATAAATTATGGTTGTGGTTTGGTTGTGATATTCGTGTCGTGGAGACATGTGATTTGATATGTTTTTCCTATTGGGTTATTCACTCGGGTTTGTTCTTCGGGAGCATCTGAGGTTCGTGGCTTGTTAGCACGGGACACGAATAATCCTTAGGAACATGTGATTTGTGATTTGGGTCACGGACCCCGTGTTTTGTGAAATGGGTTGTGGACCCTGCGTATTGTTACCGGAACTTGAATTTTGGAAAATGACTTTTGGGCTATGTCCCTAAATGTTTTCGAAAGGTTTTAGAATTTTTATATCCCAAATGTTTTCTAAACTCCCGAGATCGTCAAATATTTTGTAATATGGACATTGGGTTATTTCCTACCTTTCACGTTTTGAATGGTTTGATCAAGTGAATTTTCTCGGGAAGTATATTCGCGATTATTCTGTTTTTGTGGAGTATGATATGTATGGCTCGTTTTCGTATTTTATACTTGCACTAGCAAAACAGTGGAGTTTTGCTAACCCCCGAGTATTCGGGGGGTGGATGTCTGTATTGCATTCAGGTTTTGGAGCAGAGCACAGGGTCAGCATGAAGGATGATGAAAGATGAACGATACTAATCACAGGAGGACCCATTGATGTCGTATTGGTTTAGTTGTATTTTATTTCCGCTACAGTATTTTTCCCCGTTGTACGGGAGCATTTTGTATTCGACCCCTGCGTGGGCATGTAATGTGTTAGAGTTGTATGTTTTTATTGAAAGGCCAAATCGGTCTACTGAGTCTTTTTAGCCTTAAAGGCATTGTCGAGCTGTTCGATTGTTGTTACCAGCCTGGTAGATCCTTGAGGAAAGGTTCTACGGCGTGTAATATCCCTGAGCGGATTGGGGGTGTTACATAAATGGTATCGGAGATTAGGTTGTGGAAACCTAGGCTGTCGGGTCAGTGGTGTCTGCTGAGTCTTTGTCTCGTCGGATTTTGTCTGACTAAGTCGTGTCGCGACGCGTCGTCTGAGTTTGTTGGTCGTGATTAGTATCGTGGGTGATCATCATCTTCGTGCGACCTGTGAATGTAAGTCTCCCTTCTTTGTGTTGTGCCTCGTGTGACACGAGCTAATTTTATGATTATTTGTTAAGTGACGGAATCCTCTTATGGATTTTGATTTCGTGATATGTGGTTATTTGACTCTCATATTTCGTTCATATGAGGAGTAGTGTTCTTTGGATTGTGCATGTTGAATCGTATTCTTTTATCCGCTGCGTGAGTTCTTTTGTAATGACTTTCGGTATTTTACCGACCGAGTTTTATTTCGAAAACCTCCCCTTAACCGAGTTTTTGGCATTATGGCCTTGATCGCTTTGGCGAAATTCTTATGACGGTATTTAGTATTTTGTAAATGGCTTTCGTGAGTTTTTGAAATATTACCGTCATCGGCCTTTTTGGCGTTTTTGTAAATGGTTTTTAGCCTGGTGAGTTCCGGTGTGGGACCCACGGCGCTATAATATTTTGTGTAATTACCTGAAATTTTTGGGCATTCTAGCCCATTGAATTATCTTTGAAAAAAACTTGAGTATCTTAGAAAATAAATTTCGAGACGTACTTTTAAAATGAATTATTTTCTCGTGGTACATCCAAGGTGCCACAATATGTTTCAAAATTCTTCTACCTCGAGGGCCCAAAAATGTTTTGAGATATTTTCAATGTTTTATAAACACTTTTACTTAGACCCGAGGGTCGAATATTTCCGAAAGTTTTTCACGAAAAGAAAGTGTCCTCATTTTTATCAAATGCGAGATGGTTCTCCAAAGTCTCGATAACGATGTTTCACGTTTGTACTTTTTCTTGAAAGGTGATACTCAAGATCAACCGGCATTTTCTAAATTATTTTCAAAAGATGTTTTCATTTTAAAAACCTATCCATTCCCGTTTGAGGGCCGGATATGTATGTATGATGTTTGCTTTGTCGTTATGATGTTACTCCAGTATGATCGAATTGGTGGCATGAATGTCGAGGCGTTGCCACGCATTTGTTGTACTAGCCCTCTGTGAGAGGTGTGAACTGGTGTTTACTGTTTATCACCTCGTGGTGATTTGCGTGTTGTCGCACGAGTGTGGGTTGTTAAAGCTTGGATTTTTGTGCGTTTATGCACATGTGTGATTGTTTCATGATGTTTGTAATTATGTCTTTGGTTATCGTTCGGGCCGTTGAGGTTGCCGAACGATACCGTCGTTGTTGTAGTGTTTGTGTGTGTATTACTTTACGATGGTAATCGTTATATATGATATGTGTTATGATTCCTCGTTGTCTTTGAGTTGGCATCTCCGGTATGTTGTTTTGCGGTGTTATGTTCCATTGTATCTAGCATTTGTATTTTCGGTATGCCGAGCCGAGGCATTTCAACCGTGATGTGCCGGGGAATGTACGTGCAAATTGTCCTTCTCGTCAAGAACACATTTCGAGTGTGGACTCGAGGGTCACCGAATTCAGTTTTGCGAATTGGCTACCGAGACTTTCAGAGTTTGCGCTTCAGCACAGTTATCAGGATCGGCTCTGAGAGGCCCATAGGAGATTTTCTGTCGGTTGCTTTTTGTGTTGTTACCTTGTTTCCGTTATTGTGAGTTGCGGGGACGACTTTCTTTTAGAAGAGGTCGAATATAATACCCGTATTATTTTTGGCTTCTATATTTTCTCTTTCTCCAGTCTATCGATTCGCCCGTGTTCGTTGATATTGTCTGAGCTTGTTCTGTATTTCGGTTTCATCGTTCGAACGAGTTGTGATCTTGTTTTGGGTCGATCTGGTTATCGCTGTGACTTTTTCGAGTTCGGTTCGATTCTTGTGAACCTTGTTCGGAAGTAGCATCTTTTGGTTCTACTAGTTCTTTTATTCGAAGTGGATCGGATTTGGAACTTCTGTATTTTCGACTCTGTCGACTCGTTTATGTTTGTTAACATTTTCTGAGCTTGCCCTGTCCCTTACTTTTGTTAATCGAACGAGGGTGGTATTGTTTCGGAATTACTCGTTCGTCGTGTGACTTTTCAATTGTTATTCCCTTTCCTGTGGATCTTATGTGAGTGTGCATCTTGTTGTTTTCACCGGATCATGTTTTGTCTCGAGTCGAGATGTGAACCTCGGAGTTGTCGGTTGAACCTTCTTGTCCTTCGTGATCCGAACATGATCGTTCAATTTTTGTTGTCTCGATCTTTGTGGTTCGAGTGTTTGATTGTTCGGTTTTTGTTGATCTCGTTTCGTGATTGTTGAACATTCAGACTCCTTCGTAATTCCCTTAAGTTTGGGAAATCAGTCTCGTTTCGATCTTCCAACCCTTGGGCGGTGGAATTCCGTGTTTGTTCAGCGTTTGACTCGCGTTTGGATTGATGAACCGTTAGGTTGGTCAATCGTATTGATTTTCGTTCGTTGTGTTTTGTGATTGTTCGGATAATCGATCTGATTGTACTATCTATTTGATGACGTTTGTCACTTATTGATTTTATTATGTCTATACGGTGGCGTTGTGTTGGTCGTCGTGGAGCGCGTTTTCACGCCGTATGTCTCTTTGCGTTTCTTGCAGTGTTTCGCCGGTGGGCGCGAGTTTTCTATTTTTGTGTATCTCGTCGAGTTTTCCTGGCGGGTATATTTCTCCCCCTACTTGTTTTAAGTTTCGGGACGAAACTTCTTTTAAGGAGGGTAGAATGTAATATCCGCAATTTTCGATTTTCGGTAAATTTCTTTTTTTCGGCCGGAGTTCGTTTTGACAACTCTATCATGACCGTTTCGTCATTCCGAGAATGATTAATTCTGCACTTTTTGTCATCCGAGTTCGTTTCGGTGTCGTTTTGTTGAGTTCTGTGTCCTTAATCGACTTTTTCACGTGGGAGTTCGACTTTGTAAAGTCACCATTAATTCTTGGAAACTCCAAAAATTCTGAATCTTTGCAATATTATAGAGCATCAAGTTAGCTTTCCAGTGGTTCAAACGGTGAGTCAATCGGAGTCCAGACGAAGGAGTTATGGTCGAAATAGCTAAGACTGTATGATGTGCTTTTTCGTGTTGGAGTGGGCTGTACCGTGTGCCGCGGCACACTTCAGCTGTGCCGCGGCACTAAGCTGATTCCTGGGCGTTTTTTGTGGCCCTGGGCCGCGGCACACTTGTCCTGTGCCGCGGCACACGGGCTTTTTCTGCGTTTTTTAGCAGATTTTCGAGGAGAAAACTTCATTTTTCTCCTCTCTTCTTCCTCCTTCCATCTAGGGCGATTTGTGGGCGATTCTTGGGCGATTTGAGTGCTCCCAAACTTGTAGAGATCATCCACCTCAAGTCTTGTTGTAGATTTTCGACCTCTACTTGAATCCTTCATCCAAATCAAGGTATTTTGGCTTGAACCCTTGTTTTTGTAGATTTGGGGATTTTCCTTTTTGATTTCGATTCCAATCCGTTTTTGATCAATTAATTGTTGTATAAACGTTGTTTTGAACTTGTTCTACGGATTGGATACTCGTATCTTTGGTTCGTTCGACCTGAGGGGTGATTTCTTTGTTCTTGAAGGGTCTTGAACATTTAATGTTCGATTAAATGTTCGAATGAGTTCCCTTTGATAGTTTGTTGGGATTTCCGTTGTTTTCGGTCTTGATTCTCGTCGTAATCATGTTTATTATTCCTTACGGAGGATTATAGGTGCTCGATGATTCCGAGGTTGAATTCCGTTGGTGATTGATGATTCATGTGGTGTTTTCCCGTAGTAATTTCGGTGTTATCGCGTTCTAGATAGTGTTCGGGAATTTGAGGGCTACCCGGCCGTATCCGTTCATTTTTCCATTGCTCGTGGTATCGAGGCAAGTATCTTGCCCATACGTTTCATGTTTCATAGGCATAATTGTTGATAAATGATTTTTATACGAAATCCAAATGTTTAATGAACGTAAAAAGGGATCGGTATGTTCTCGATAAATGTTGTCTTTCAACGATAATTCGTATACTTCGTGAATATGTGTTCTCGGAATATGTGTGTTGGTTTTGTATGTTGAAAGATAATATGATCACTTCGAGTGAGTTTGATAGACCGTAATCCTTTGCTGGGGATTACGTATTGTTATTATGTACTTGTTCGGTAAGAACGTAATGTGTGTGATATTAGTTGTTACTCCTTGAAAGGAGTTTGTGATGCTTAATGTTGTTTGGCTTGATAAGTGATTATTGTTGTGTGCTTGATGTATGTGATGTGCCTCCGGGTAGGATTGTTGAATCTCTGGGATCCATACTTGCTAGTATGGGTCGGGCGTGACCGTAGAGTTATCCAATCCGGGTATGTCTTGCGGGGACTCCGAGGTTCGGGGCTTGCTAGCCCGATGCCGGGATAACTTGTGGGGTTATCATCGGGTATGTCTTGCGGGGACTCCGAGGTTCGTGGCTTGTTAGCGCGATGCCGGGATAACTTATGGTTGTGGTTTGGTTGTGATATTCGTGTCGGGGAGACATGTGATTTGATATGTTTTTCCTATTGGGTTATTCACTCGGGTTTGTTCTTCGGGAGCATCTGAGGTTCGTGGCTTGTTAGCACGGGACACGAATAATCCTTAGGAACATGTGATTTGTGATTTGGGTCACGGACCCCGTGTTTTGTGAAATGGGTTGTGGACCCTGCGTATTATTCTGGAACTTGAATTTTGGAAAATGACTTTTGGGCTATGTCCCTAAATGTTTTCGAAAGGTTTTAGAATTTTATATCCCAAATGTTTTCTAAACTCCCGAGATCGTCAAATGTTTTGTAATATGGACATTGGGTTATTTCCTACCTTTCACGTTTTGAATGGTTTGATCAAGTGAATTTTCTCGGGAAGTATATTCGCGATTATTACATTTTGTGGAGTATGATATGTATGGCTCGTTTTCGTATTTTATACTTGCACTAGCAAAACAGTGGAGTTTGCTAACCCCAGAGTATTCGGGGGTGGATGTCATGTGCATTCGGGTTTTGGAGCGAGCACGGGTCGCATGAAGGATGATGAAAGATGAACGATACTAATCACGGGAGGACCCATTGATGTCGTATTGGTTTAGTTGTATTTTATTTCATTGCGCAGTATTTTCCCAGTTATGCACGGAGCATTTTGTATTCGACCCCTGCGTGGGCATGTAATGTGTTAGAGTTGTATGTTTTTATTGAAAGGCCAAATTGGTCTACTGAGTCTTTTTAGCCTTAAAGGCATTGTCGAGCTGTTCGATTGTTGTTACCAGCCTGGTAGATCCTTGAGGAAAGGTTCTACGGCGTGTAATATCCCTGAGCGGATTGGGGGTGTTACAAAGTGCATTCGAGCAAATGCACTCTGTGGAATATTTAAATAGCATAAAGTGTTCTGGGGTGCCCAATCATCAATTGAAATTAAAGGTTTATATTACGAATTATATGCTTTTAATTTTAGAAAATTAATTTTATTTTGTATTTTTTTTTATAGCATTGACAACTAATTGTTATTTTTTCTGTAGGTTGGGGTTCCTGTGATGTTGTTGCGGAATATTGATCATACGTCTGGTCTGTGTAATGGAACAAGATTAGTTATTACAAAGTTGGGATCTTATGTTCTTCAAGCAAGAGTTTTGGAGGGAAGTAATGCATGGGATATTGTTTACATTCCTAGATTGACTCTTACTCCTTCTGATGCAAGATTGCCTTTTCGCTTCCAAAGGAGACAATTCCCTATTATGGTTTCTTATGCTATGACGATAAATAAAAGTCAGGGACAATATCTTTCACATGTCGGAATATTTTTGAGGACGCCGGTATTTACCCATGGACAATTATATGTGGCAATTTCTAGAGTGACTAACAGAAGTGGATTGAAGATGTTAGTTTGTGATGCAAATGGAAAATTAAGCAATAAAACTACTAACATTGTTTACAAAGAGGTTTTTAAAAATTTGTAATAATTTTTGAACATCATAATATGTAGTGGTTATTATGGATCAATAATGCTATTTTTATTTCAATTTCTTTTTTTTTTGCTGTTTTAATATATAATGACATATACAAGATCGTGGGCCGTGCATCGCACGGGTGAAAGACACTAGTTTTAATAAATTTTCAAATATGTTTACACCATATATGTTTGCCAATTGAAACACTCGTCGACAGTAATTTAATATATATATATATATATAATGAGAAGACACGACTGATTAATGAACTTAATATAACTAGTGACCTTGGTTTACTGGCCACGGGTCTCCCACTTCAAGTGAGAGATCCGGGTTCGAGTCCCTCTGAGGACAAGAATTTTCAAGAATTTATTACTCTTTAATCTATGATTAAAGAAGAGACCCTAGCCCTCCGGGGTACGCTGGTAGAACAATTAAATATTAAGGATTTCAAGTGACAGTGTGGGAGGCCAGATCTCGGTGGGACTTGATGGGGTCTAGTATAGGGCCCGATGACTAATCTGGTGTAAGTTTAACTTAATACTGAAAATGACGGCGACCACTTCTTAATGTAGCCGACAAAAGCATGTAAAATTAAAAAAAAAAAAGTTCTTTTAAGTGGGTCATTTCTATAAATGAAAATGGCCCTACTTAAAATATTACTATATTTTTCTCTACTTTTTTCAATTTGTCCAATAAAAAATATATATTTCCTCTATTTTTTAAACTCGTATCATCACTTTTGGACCACAATTTTTGTAGATAGAAGCATGTTATGAAAATTTTTGGGAGGCAAAAGCTGGGGCGGGGCGACCAACGACTACAGTCGACCTCATGATTTGGTCAAGGGGTTGGTTACATTTGTCTCCATCCTATTAATCCAACAGATTTTAATCAAATACTATGATAAAATTTTATTATGTTTTTATATTTGATATTGAAAACCAAAATTCATAATTTTTTTGGGCTCTCTATAAATAGAGACTAATTTTGACATATTTACAAACAGTTGAATTCTCTTTTATATTGGTTGCTGTTGTAAATAAGTCATGTATTTGTGAATGACTAATATGCCTCTGAAACCCTACATGTGTACCTATAAATAGAGGCATATAGCCTTCATAATGCATATACACAACTTCATTGGTTTCTCCCATCTCCTATCATATTTTTCTATTTCTTTCAATGTTTATAACACGTTATCAGCACGATATTCTACCAGTAAATTTTTTATTTCTCTCCAATTTCCGAAATAAAAAAAAAACGCGAGCAGATTTTCTGCACTACAAGACAGCGAAAAATCGCGATTTCCACTTTGTCAACCGTCGGATCGGCATGAAATTTTTATAGTATCTTCCTGACAAACAGATCTACAAATTCAACGATGGAGATCGGATTCCATAACGTATTGCATACATAAAAAAAAAGACCGAGTAGAAATAGTGTTTTTTTTGCATTGGTGAACGTTATTAATTCTATTTACTTCTTCAAAAACTTTCTTGCATATGATAATTTCGAGAAAAAAATATATATTCTTTAGTTATTATATTTTATATTTGCGTGTGCATCATATATAAATAATATATATGATGACCTCGAAATCTATTATCAAATCTATTTTCCAGAAAAAACACGATTCAACAATACTTAATAATCCAAAAGATTATAGATTTGTTGTAGTTCTTGAAGAAGGATAATGTTATCTCGTCATATTCTAGTTGAATACGATGTGTTCATGAAGGATACTATGAGATCTAATAATTTGTGCAATTCCTAATGAAAAATACAAAATAATATTCCTGAAGAATATTGCAAGTGCTCTTGAAGAAGCAACTATTTTAATTTAGTTATTCTGAGCCTTTTAATTCTCGTATTATTTTCCTTTGTATATTCAGTTATGGATCTTAAAATTATTGATCCCGAAGTAGCACAATTAATTGTAATATTCTTAAAGAATATTACTATTCTAAATGAATAATTCTTATTTATACATAAATTATGTCATGATACAATATTCCTGAAGAATATTGATTTGTTACTTATAAATATAATAGCATAATTAAATCATTATGCTCTTGATGTAGCATGATATTATCCCTGAAGGAAAATATAACTTATATCTCAAATAAAAAATATTAATATGATTTGAGAATATTCTCTATCGAGATTGTCTCATATATGATATACACCACAATCATAATCCGATTGTGCTCCAATTGTGGCAAGATTAGTGAGTGGTCGAATATTCCTATCAAGTTGTTCCCGGAAGTGAACAATATTAAATTAAAAACTTCAATATTACATGGCTCAAATTTTATCTCCCGAAGTAGATAAAATTTAGAGTTTATCCTTGCAGGGAATAATTACTGATAAATTTTATCCCGTGAAGTGGATATTATCAACTGTTAATGATAATGACACAAAAATGACAATCTTAAGATTGTATGTCAATATCTAATCTTATATATTGTGTAGTTTAATATTTTATTATCTCTTATGATATATTACGAGTTTTTATCAATATGAGATATGATGTCATACCTGAAGTATGATTTGAATTGATCGTTGCTATATAATTAGTGATAAAAAGGTCAAACATTCTGAATATATTTGCATCATTCAAATTATTGGCTTATCTCATTTGTTCCTTTTGTGAATCGAATGCTAAGTTCTTGAGATTAAATAGTGGTCATGATTTATTGTTTCATCAAAGTGCAAATATGCATGATATCTTTAGAAATATATGATACTTTATGTGTGGAAAAAAAAAGATAGTGCTATATTTATTGACAGTTCCTGAAGAATCACTAAATTCCTCCTTACATGATTGAAGATTATGCACTATTATCTTATAAGTATCGATAGATTTATGGATTTCTAAACTATCGCTTGAAATATGTATGATTCCGCGATAACAAGTGAGACAAATGTATTAGAGAAATTATCAATGTAAATGACGTATAAAATTCACCACTTATTAGACCAGAAATATACTAATCACAATGCTCTCAATATTTCCATATTTAAAACTACACGTTGAATGTTAAAGTCTATTTATAGCATATTTATATTTTATTTAACTACATGTTTATTTATGATATATCCTGGATATATATTAGTATAAATTCTCACATACCGTATGCTAAATATCATAAATTACTAGCGAATGTCCTGAAGTACATTTATATACTTAAAATTATTTGAGTTGACCACTTTGCCTCAACATTCTATAGATGTTTGATTAATTGCATAAGAATCATTGCACTTTCTTCTGCAAGGAGAGTAATAACGATAGTTATTGCATATAATATTGATGATGATACTTGTATCATTGATAAAGTATAAATATGCAGCTGAAAAAAATAAATGCTCTTGAAAGATATAATATTTCTCCCTGAAGGAGGAACTACTACTATCTTTTAATGTTTAAAGATAGAATATTATTGATATTTTCTGAAGTAGATTATCGAATTAAGAATTTAATAAAATAAAGGTTGATTATGTCAAAAACTCATTCAAGAACGAATTCGAGGTTGACGTAGTTGTCTTTATTCTTATTTTGAATTCGAGTCATCATCAGAGTAAACTTAAAGTTTACATATTTGAGTAATTTATAATTTTATATCGATAAAAGTGCATTATTTTAAATTCTGACAAGTAATTCAGTGTACATATCCCCTTTATCGCTCCAAATGAATATTAAAATATGTCGGGTATGGTCCTCTTTATGACAATACCTAAAGTACTTATGGGTGATATGAATAAAATTGATGTTGTAAGACAGTATCATTCCCGACATTAGAGGGAGGAAAATATCAACCGATAAAGAAAATTATTTGAAAAATTATGAACTTCAAGTTCAAATGATTATCGATTTTGCAGATACTGCAATCAGTTATATGTATATACTCCAGAAGAGTTTAAATAAATCCAGCTGGAAATTGATGTCTTGGAAGATACATGCAAGCGCTACAATTGGGTTTAAGGCTAGCCCACCTAAATGGTGAGAACTATATTATATATCTCTGGAGATCAAAAGATAAACATTAGTGACAAAATTCAACGTCCTGAAGACGTCGCTCTTGAAGAGCATACTCTTGAAGAGAATTAAATTATAGAACGTTCTACGAATTTTGTTACAATAAAATTTGGAGCCTATATCAATAGCTTTAACAATAGCACTTGATACAAATAAAGACCATAATGATCTAAGTTGATTAAAGTCGGAAATGAAATATTTGGTCAAGATGGACAAAACAATCTAATATGATTAGATTAATGTCAATACTTTGTTATTTTGCATGCCGTTCAAAATAACATATTGAATAAAGTTTGTTGAATATTGATTAATATTCATACATTATATGATTATGATGATTGGAACTCTTGAAGAGTTACCAACAATTTTAAGCATTACTCATGCAAACATGAGATATGAAGCACGACTTTTGTAATCAAAATTGCTTACAATGATTATATTTTTTATAAGACCACTCCTGAATTGAATTATATACAGATATTGAGTGAGATTTGGAAGTACATGAAAATTTGTCTTATTAATACATAAAATCCTAGAAGGATGATATGCCTAAAGCATATAAATCAAAATCTAAATACATGTATTCCTTCAAATTGCAAGTCTCTATATAAATTCAAATATTATAGTCGAATTTGAAATAATCATCTTAGTCAATATTATTCGACTAAAGAAAGGTTCAATGTTTATAACAGTTGCATTATTTTTCAAGTTTTTAGAGTTTTTGATATAATTCCACATAGCATTCCAAGCCACAGGCCCTATTTGATAGAAGAATCAGTTTCCAAAATCTTGAAGATTGATCTTTTGAACTTTCTGGTTCTGGATACGGAAAAATCCCAACTTTTAAAATGCAGGCCACTTGGCTCATTAGACTCAAACATAACTATACATCTTTTTGGGTTAATTATGAAAAAAATTTGTGTGGGTGGTGGGGGTGGGGTGGGGAGGGGGAGGGAGGGAGGGAGGGAGGGAGGGAGGGAGAGAGAGAGAGAAAGTGGGGGAGGGGTGTAACACCCCCAATCCGCACAGGGATATTACACGCCGTAGAACCTTTCCTCAAGGATCTACCAGGCTGGTAACGACATATAACAACTCAACCATGCCTTTCAGGCTAAAATGACTCAGTAGACCGATTTGGTCTTTCAACAAATACATACAACTCAAATACAACTCATGCCCACGCAGGGGTCAAAATACAACCACACCCGTACAACGGGAAAATATAGCAGCGGAAAAAAATAGAGTACAACTGAACCAATAAACAAAGTACGGTTCCTCATGTGATTAGTATCGATCATCTTTCATCATCCTTCGTGCCGACCCTGTGTTATGCTCCAAAACCTGAATGCAAAAACAGACATCCACCCCCCGAATACTCGGGGGTTAGCAAAACTCCACTGTTTTGCTAGTGCAAGAACAAAGTGCAAATACGAGCCATACAATTCACATTCCACGAACGATAATAATTCGGAATCCTCAAGGATTCAAATACAACAGGATAAACACTTCCCGAGGCAAGAGTTGAGTAAATACTTCCCAAAATTTCAAGATCAAAATATCAAGGGAAACAATTTATAAAATGATTTGAAATACCATCGGGAGTTTTAATAGAAAACAATTTAGGATTATCAAATCCTACTTTTCAAAACCAAAAGACAAAAGGGGTCACCGCCCAAAGGTTTACTTTCCAAAAATGACATTTACCAACCCGTGGGATTTTAGCCCCAAATCCAGAAACGACTTTTATAAAACCATTGGGATTTTAGCCCCAAATCCGTAAAATGACTTTTACAAAACCCTTGGGATTTTAGCCCCAAATCTCATCAACTCACAGTACACAAGAACGACCACAAGGTTCGTCTCCCAACATCAAAATCCACAAATAAAGGATTTAAAACAAACAACAAAATACTCTAGTGCCATCCTAGCCAAGTAGGCCAAACGAACAACTTACCTCTTACACACTTAGTCAATGCATGCAATCATGAAAACCGTTCAAAAGCACTCATTTCCGGAAATGCCAATATCGAATCACATTTGTAAAAATGCACCACAATTAACCGCGGACCCACGCCTTCGTGGATCCTGCCGAGACCCCGGATCTAACCCACAGTGGTTAAAAGCAAGCTCGCGGTTCCACGGCTTCGTGGAGCCCTACCGAGACCCCGTCGGATCTAACCCGTAGTGAGCATACACACACACGTTACTCATGCAATACTAACATGCTAAGAATGTAAGTTCATTAAGAATACTCACTAGAGATGGCCATTAACTCGACACCATTACCAAACTCTCCAAAAATACAATAACAAGATTAAATACGGAATACACGATTCCATAACTTAAACAATAAGAGTATCATCATAAAATCCTTCAACGTTCAAAATAACCAAATCATAATCAATTCTCAAAACACCGTTCACAAATCACACTCGTTTTGAAAGAAAGCCTTTAACGAGGCCAAACCGAAATCCTTTGAAACTTCATTTCAAATAACCAAACAAACACATCAAGACGACCACCGATCATCATATCCATAAAGCGAAAAGTATGGGCAAGGTACTTGCCTCGAATAACTCTGGCGGAGAATCGGCGAAGTAGGTTGGCACGAACCGACTACGAACTCGCCGACTCCACCGAACGACAATCCACAACAATGAACTACGAACGAAAACAATAACAATGAAAATGAATTCCAAAGTACGACCCAAAGCCGTTGAATTCAAAGAACGAATGACGAAAGTTCACGGATTTCCCCCAAAACGGCCAAGAACACGATTCGTTCCGTCAAAGCCCGAAAACGGAATTCCAAGTTGAAATATGGATATACAATCCATAGAATGTGTTTAACAACATCATTTAACCACAATCGATCCATCAAAAGCGGATGAAAAAGCGAGATCGAGAACAAATCCCCCAAAGTCAATTTGAAGGAAATCGAAATATACTTGATTCGACGAAGAACAATGGATTAAATGATGTTAAACACAAGAATACTATCAAGATTAATCATACCCATCATGAATTAATCAACAAAAGCGGAACGAATCGGACAAAACGCGAAAACCCCCAAATCTACCCAAAAGTAGGGTTCTAAAGATCTAACCTTGATTATTTGGATCGAAGGAGGTTATAGGACGATTGATCGGTGATATAAACTCAGAAACTTCATGGATTTGTTGTTCAACAACATGGTTTCGTCTCCTCCGAAACCCCGGCCACGGACCGAAGAGAAATGAAATGAAAAATGTCGGAGAAAGTCAGCTGATGCATCATTTATATCTTGGCGGAACTAGCGTCGCTAGGCTTCCCGACTAGCGTGCGCTATCGAACGATATTGGCCGAGCACTTTCGGCCATGGCCCGCATGACCGGCACCACCGACCAGTGCCGACCATGACTCGACCGCTCGACTCCGCTAGCGTGCGCTACGGAAGCTGCGCGCGCTAGCCAGCACTTGATAGCCCGGACTAACAAACTCACCCGGGTAACGTCGCTAGTCGGCCGGCGTCGCTACCCCTACGGTTAGCGGCGCTCGGCCAAGCGATGGCGTGCGCTACTGCCCGATCTGGCCGAGTCGAACCTCGTAATCCCTCTGCCCGGGCGATAGCGTCTGCTGGTGGCTCGGCAATCGTGCGCTTCTCTGTCGAGCTAAGCGCGGCGTCCGGCCATAGCGTGCGCTACGCCGGTTCTGCCGAACTGCTCGGCGGTGCCCAAGACTTCCGGCAGATGCCGCCGGTCCGGCCAGTGCTTTCGGCGCCACGACCGATGCCTCGATTTCCGAAAACGCACGGAACGAACACGACGAAAAGTTCGCGGACGACATCAACGACTCGAGATGAAAACGTAATGCAATAATTAATCATACGCGACCAAGAAAAGGGTCAAACGACAAATACAGATATGGATACCCGTAACTTTCAAGAAATTACAAAATGGCCCAAAACGCCCGGAAATCACGATAGGTGATCGAATAACCAAACCGAAGTTCACAACACGTCTAACAAAGTTAAACGGACTTGCGGGAAACTCGAAACAGCAGTTTCGGACGAGATTCGCAAGAATCGAACTCAAGTGCGGAAAAGTCGCTAAAAAGCACAGAACTCAACAAAACAACACCGAAACGAACTCGGATGACAAAAAGTGTAGAATTAATCATTCTCATAATGACGAAACGGTCATGAGCGAGTCGTCAAAACGGACTTCGGCCGAAAAAAGAAATTTACCGAAAATCGAAAATTGCGGATATTACATTCTACCCTCCTTAAAAGAAGTTTCATCCCGAAACTTAAAACAAGTAGGGAGAAGCAATATCTCGCCAGGAAAACTCAACGAGATACGCAAGAAATGCGTAACTAACGCCCAACGGCGAAACGTTACAAACAACGCAACGGAATATACGGTGTGAAAACACGCTCCACGGCGACCAACACAACGTCGCTGTTAGGGATATAATAAAACCAACAAATGACAAGCGTCATCAAACGGATAATATAGCCAAGTCAATTATCCGACAACCACAAAATCAATATGATTGACCAACCCAACGGTACATCAATCAAAACGCGAGCCAACCGCTGAACAAACACGGAATCCCACCGCCTAAGGGCTGGAAGATCGAAAACGAAACTAATTTCCCGAACTGAAGGGAATTACGAAGGAGCCTGAATGTTCACCAATCACGGAACGAGGTAAATAAAAACCGAACAATCAAACGATCAAACCACAACGATCGAGACAACAAAAATCGAAGAATCATGTTCGAATCACGAAGAACAATAAAGTTCAAACAACAACTCCCAGGATGATCTGGTGAGAACTACAAGACATGCATTCCCATAAGATCCACAGGAAAGGGAATAGCGATTGAAAAGTCACAACGACAAACGAGTTATTAGGAATGATACCACACTCGTTCGATAAATAAAAACAAGGGCGGGACAAGCTCGAAATGTCAAAGAACATAAATGAGTCGGCAGTCGAAAACATAAGAGTTCCAAATCCGATCCACTTGAATAAAAGAACTAGTAGAACGAATGATGTTACTTCCGAACAAGGTTCACAAGAATCGAACCGAACTCGAAAAAGTTACAACGATAACTAGATCGACTCAAAACAAGATCACAACTCGTTAAATGCGATGGCGAAATACCAAACAAGTTCATAAAGTATCAACGAACATGAGCGAATCGATAGATGGAGAAAGAGAAAATACCGAAGTCAAAATAGTACGGGTATTACCTCCGAGGCCTCGTCACGAAATTCACAAAACAGAGCAAGGTAACAAGACATTAAACGGCCGACACATAACGGAGCGATCATCGATGCACACGGTCATGCCAAACCAAGCTCTAACGGCTCGCACATGCGCGATAACGCGAAATCACCACGAGATGGCAACATTCAATACCAACATTCCGCCTCTCACGGGGCTAGCACAACCAATGTGTGGAAAGCGACTCAACGCTCACACCACCAATTCGATCATACTGGAGAGAGTATCAAAATGACAACGCGAACATCATACATACATACCCGGACCCTCAAGCGGGAATGGATAGGTTTTAAAAACGAAAACCTCATTTTGAAAATAATTTAGAAGAACACCGGTTGATCTTGAGTATTACCTTTCAAAAAGTACAAACGTGAAACATCGTTATCGAGACATTGGAGAACCATTTCGCATTTGATAAAAATGAGGACACTTTCTCGTAGTGAAAACTTTCAGAATATTCGACCCTCGGGTCTAAGTAAAAGTGTTTCTAAAACATTGAAAATATCTCAAAGCATTTTGGTCCTCGAAGTAGAAATTTTTTGAAATATATTGTGGCACCTAGGATGTACCACAAGAAAATAACTAGGGCTGGGACTTTGGACCCGAATAACCGAAGATCCGAACCGAAATTGACATTTCGGTTCGGTTCGGTTCGGGTTTTAAGAAAAAAATTATTTATAAATTTCGGGTTCGGGTCCTGCAATAAATTTCGGGTTCGGGTTCGGTTATTGTAATTTTAAAATTTCAATAACCGTACTACCCGAAATTAGTGACAATAACCGAACAAAATTTGGGTTTTAGGTTATTTTTGAAAATTTCGGGTTTTAGGTTATTTCGAAAAATTGGTTATTTAAGTATGTGAAAAATTTCGGTTCGGTTATTTCAAAATTAAGCAAGTAATGTGAGAAAAAATTTCGGGTTTTCGGTTATTTCGAAAATTTCGGGTTGTAAATTTCGGTTCGGTTTTCGGTTTTTGGTAAAATTACTTCGGTTCCTAGAAATTCGGTTCCTGGAGAAAAAAGTCAGGAACCGAACCCGAATTACATAACACATTTGGAACTTCGGTTCCTTGCTTTTTTTTCAAGAAACCGAACTATCCCAGCCCTAAAAATAACTCATTTGAAAAGTATGTCTCGAAATTTATTTTTTTAAGATACTCAAGGTTTTCAAAAAAAAAATCAATAGTTCAGAATGCCCAAAACTCACACATATCGACGTTTACTAAAACAACTCCTAGTACACGCATCAAAACATTTAAAATCGAGACAATATGTCTTTAAACGAAAATAAACGATAAAATACCACAGTCGAAGACCGCCTAGGATTCAGGACAAGACCACTCACCCCATTCGAGGCTTCTAAGGACCCTCCCGCACTGGCTAGTGAACAAGTCGAACACGTATAAGCACAAAGCTTCCACAACAAAACTTGTAAAACGTGCAAATCGATTCGAAAATCATCAGCAACGGATAAAAACAACAATAAAAAGACATCACAAGCGACGACACTCCTCGTATGAATCAAGTACGAGAGTCGACTAAATACATATCGTGAAATCAAAATCCACATAAGGATTCCACCACTTTAACAAATAATCATAAAAATAGCTCGTGTCACACGAGGCACAACACAAAGAAGGGAGACTTACTTCCACAGGTCGCACGAAGATGATGATCGCCCCACGATACTAATCACGACCAACAAACTCAAACGACGCATCGCGACACGACTCGATCGGATAAAATCCGGCGAAACAAGACTCAAACAACACGACTTGACCCGGCGGCCTAGGTTTCCTCAACCTAAGCTCGATACCATTTATGTAACACCCCAATCCGCTCGGGGATATTACACGCCGTAGAACCTTTCCTCAAGGATCTACCAGGTGGTAACGACATATAACAACTCAACCATGCCTTTCGAGGCTAAAATGACTCGATGAGACCGATTTGGTCTTTCAACAAATACATACAACTCAAATACAACTCATGCCTGCAGGGTCAAAATACAACCACACCCGTCTAACGGAAAATATAGCACGGAAAAAATAGAGTACAAGACGATAAACAAAGTACGGTTCCTCATGTGATTAGTATCGATCATCTTTCATCATCCTTCGTGCCGACCCTGTGTTATGCTCCAAAACCTGAATGCAAAAACAGACATCCACCCCCCGAATACTCGGGGGTTAGCAAAACTCCACTGTTTTGCTAGTGCAAGAACAAAGTGCAAATACGAGCCATACAATTCACATTCCACGAACGATAATAATTTGGAATCCTCAAGGATTCAAATACAACAGGATAAACACTTCCCGAGGCAAGAGTTGAGTAAATACTTCCCAAAATTTCAAGATCAAAATATCAAGGGAAACAATTTATAAAATGATTTGAAATACCATCGGGAGTTTTAATAGAAAACAATTTAGGATTATCAAATCCTACTTTTCGAAAACCAAAGACAAAAGGGTCACCGCCCAAAGGTTTACTTTCCAAAAAAATGACATTTACCAACCCGTTGGGATTTTAGCCCCAAATCCGTAAAACGACTTTTATAAAACCATTGGGATTTTAGCCCCAAATCCGTAAAATGACTTTTACAAAACCCTTGGGATTTTAGCCCCAAATCTCATCAACTCACAGTACACAAGAACGACCACAAAGTTCGTCTCCCAACATCAAAATCCACAAATAAAGGATTTAAAACAAACAACAAAATACTCTAGTGCCATCCTAGCCAAGTAGGCCAAACGAACAACTTACCTCTTACACACTTAGTCAATGCATGCAATCATGAAAACCGTTCAAAAGCACTCATTTCCGGAAATGTCAATATCGAATCACATTTGTAAAAATGCACCACAATTAATCGCGGACCCACAGCTTCGTGGATCCCTGCCGAGACCCCGTCGGATCTAACCCACAGTGGTTAAAAGCAAGCTCGCGGTTCCACAGCTTCGTGGAGCCCTACCGAGACCCCGTCGGATCTAACCCGTAGTGAGCATACACACACACACGTTACTCATGCAATACTAACATGCTAAGAATGTAAGTTCATTAAGAATACTCACTAGAGATGGCCATTAACTCGACACCATTACCAAACTCTCCAAAAATACAATAACAAGATTAAATACGGAATACACGATTCCATAACTTAAACAATAGGAGTATCATCATAAAATCCTTCAACGTTCAAAATAACCAAATCATAATCAATTCTCAAAACACCGTTCACAAATCACACTCGTTTTGAAAGAAAGCCTTTAACGAGGCCAAATCAAATCCTTTGAAACTTCATTTCAAATAACCAAACAAACACATCAAGACGACCACCGATCATCATATCCATAAAACGAGAAAAGTATGGGCAAGGTACTTGCCTCGAATAACCACAACGCGGAGAATCGGCCGAAGTAGGTTGGCACGAACCGACTACGAACTCGCCGACTCCACCGAACGACAATCCACAACAATGAACTACGAACGAAAACAATAACAATGAAAATGAATTCCAAAGTACGACCCAAAGCCGTTGAATTCAAAGAACGAATGACGAAAGTTCACGGATTTCCCCCAAAGCGGCCAAGAACACGATTCGTTCCACAAAGCCCGAACGAATTCCAAGTTGAAATATGGATATACAATCCATAGAATGTGTTTAACAACATCATTTAACCACAATCGATCCATCAAAAAGCGGATGAAAAAGCGAGATCGAGAACAAATCCCCCAAAAAGTCAATTTGAAGGAAATCGAAATATACTTGATTCGACGAAGAACAATGGATTAAATGATGTTAAACACAAGAATACTATCAAGATTAATCATACCCATCATGAATTAATCAACAAAACGGAACGAATCGGACAAAAGCGAAAACCCCAAATCTACCCAAAAGTAGGGTTCTAAAGATCTAACCTTGATTATTTGGATCGAAGGAGGTTATAGGACGATTGATCGGTGATATAAACTCGAAACTTCATGGATTTGTTGTTCAACAACATGGTTTCGTCTCCTCAGAAACCCAGCGGACCGAAGAGAAATGAAATGAAAAATGTCGGAGAAAGTCACCGGTCTGTCATTTATATCTTTGGGCGGAACTAGCGTGCGCTAGGCTTCCGACTAGCGTGCGCTATCGGCGATGTCGGCCGAGCACTCTCGGCCATGGCCCGCATGACCGGCACCACCGACCAATTCTGCCGACCATGACTCGACCGCCCGACTCACTAGCGTGCGCTACGGCCGGAAGCTTCTGCGCTAGCCGACCTTGAGCTGATGGACTAACAAACTCACCCAGTAACGTCGCTAGTCGGCGGCGGCGTCGCTACCCTTCCGGTTAGCGCGCTACGGCCAAACGATGGCGTGCGCTACACGATGATCTGGCCGAGTCGAACCTCGAATCCCTCTGCCCGGGCGAATGGCGTCTGGCTGGTGGCTCGGCAAGCGTGCGCTACAACTGCCGAGCTAAGCGCGCGGCGTCCGGCCATAGCGTGCGCTCTGGCCGGTTCTGCCGGGCTGCTCGGCGATGCCAAGACTTCGGCGATGCGCCGGTCCGGCCGTTTCGGCCGCCACGACCGATGCCTCGATTTAAACGCACGGGCGAACACGGCGAAAAGTTCGCGGGCGACATCAACGACTCGAGATGAAAACGTAATGCAATAATTAATCATACGCGACCAAGAAAAGGGTCAAGGCGACAAATCTGAGATATGGATACCGTAACTTTCAAGAAATTACAAAATGGCCCAAAAGCGCGGATATCACGATAGGTGATCGAATAACCAAACCGAAGTTCACAACACGTCTAACAAAGTTAAACGGACTTGCGGGAAACTCAAAGCAATGATTTCGGACGAGATTCGCAAGAATCGAACTCAAGTGCGGAAAAGTCGCTAAAAAGCACAGAACTCAACAAAACAACACCGAAACGAACTCGGATGACAAAAAGTGTAGAATTAATCATTCTCATAATGACGAAACGGTCATGAGCGAGTCGTCAAAACGGACTTCGGCCGAAATTTTTTTTTACCGAAAATCGAAAATTGCGGATATTACATTCTACCCTCCTTAAAAGAAGTTTCGTCCCGAAACTTAAAACAAGTAGGGAGAAGCAATATCTCGCCAGGAAAACTCAACGAGATACGCAAGAAATGCGTAACTAACGCCCAACGGCGAAACGTTACAAACAACGCAACGGAATATACGGTGTGAAAACACGCTCCACGGCGACCAACACAACGTCGCTGTTAGGGATATAATAAAACCAACAAATGACAAGCGTCATCAAACGGATAATATAGCCAAGTCAATTATCCGACAACCACAAAATCAATATGATTGACCAACCCAACGGTACATCAATCAAAACGCGAGCCAACCGCTGAACAAACACGGAATCCCACCGCCTAAGGGCTGGAAGATCGAAAACGAAACTAATTTCCCGAACTGAAGGGAATTACGAAGGAGCCTGAATGTTCACCAATCACGGAACGAGGTCAATAAAAACCGAACAATCAAACGATCAAACCACAACGATCGAGACAACAAAAATCGAAGAATCATGTTCGAATCACGAAGAACAATAAAGTTCAAACAACAACTCCCGTGATGATCCGTGAGAACTACAAGACATGCATTCCCATAAGATCCACAGGAAAGGGAATAGCGATTGAAAAGTCACAACGACAAACGAGTTATTCCGGAATGATACCACACTCGTTCGATAAACAAAAACAAGGGGCAGGACAAGCTCAGAAATGTCAAAGAACATAAATGAGTCGACAGAGTCGAAAACATAAGAGTTCCAAATCCGATCCACTTCGAATAAAAGAACTAGTAGAACCAAATGATGTTACTTCCGAACAAGGTTCACAAGAATCGAACCGAACTCGAAAAAGTTACAACGATAACTAGATCGACTCAAAACAAGATCACAACTCGTTCGTACGATGAAACTAAAATACCGAGCAAGTTCATAAAGTATCAACGAACATGAGCGAATCGATAGACTGGAGAAAGAGAAAATACCGAAGTCAAAATAGTACGGGTATTACCTCCGACCTCGTCCACGAAATTCACAAAAACAGGAGCAAGGTAACAAGACATTAAACAGCCGACACATAACGGAACGATCATCGATGCACACGGTCATGCCAAACCAAGCTCTAACAGCTCGCACATGCGCGATAACGCAGAAATCACCACGAGATGGCAACATTCAATACCAACATTCCGCCTCTCACAGGGGCTAGCACAACCAATGTGTGGAAAGCGACTCAACGCTCACACCACCAATTCGATCATACTCGGGAGAGAGTATCAAAATGACAATGCGAACATCATACATACATACCCAGCCCTCAAACGGGAATGGATTGGTTTTAAAAACGAAAACCTCATTTTGAAAATAATTTAGAAGAACACCGGTTGATCTTGAGTATTACCTTTCAAAAAGTACAAACGTGAAACATCGTTATCGAGACATTGGAGAACCATTTCGCATTTGATAAAAATGAGGACACTTTCTCGTAGTGAAAACTTTCAGAATATTCGACCCTCGGGTCTAAGTAAAAGTGTTTCTAAAACATTGAAAATATCTCAAAGCATTTTGGTCCTCGAAGTAGAAATTTTTTGAAATATATTGTGGCACCTAGGATGTACCACAAGAAAATAACTCATTTGAAAAGTATGTCTCGAAATTTATTTTTCTAAGATACTCAAGGTTTTCAAAAAAAAAAATCAATAGTTCAGAATGCCCAAAACTCACACATATCGACGTTTACTAAAACAACTCCTAGTACACGCATCAAAACATTTAAAATCGAGACAATATGTCTTTAAACGAAAATAAACGATAAAATACCACAGTCGAAGACCGCCTAGGATTCAGGACAAGACCACTCACCCCATTCGAGGCCTCTAAGGACCCTCCCGCACTGGCTAGTGAACAAGTCGAACGCGTATAAGCACAAAGCTTCCACAACAAAACTTGTAAAACGTGCAAATCGATTCGAAAATCATCAGCAACGGATAAAAACAACAATAAAAAGTCATCACAAGCGACGACACTCCTCGTATGAATCAAGTACGAGAGTCGACTAAATACATATCGTGAAATCAAAATCCACATAAGGATTCCACCACTTTAACAAATAATCATAAAAGTAGCTCGTATCACACGAGGCACAACACAAAGAAGGGAGACTTACTTCCACAGGTCGCACGAAGATGATGATCGCCCCACGATACTAATCACGACCAACAAACTCAAACGACGCGTCGCGACACGACTCAGTCAGATAAAATCCGACGAAACAAGACTCAAACAACACGACTTGACCCGACAGCCTACGTTTCCTCAACCTAAGCTCTGATACCATTTAGGTAACACCCCCAATCCGCTCAGGGATATTACACGCCGTAGAACCTTTCCTCAAGGATCTACCAGGCTGGTAACGACATATAACAACTCAACCATGCCTTTCAGGCTAAAATGACTCAGTAGACCGATTTGGTCTTTCAACAAATACATACAACTCAAATACAACTCATGCCCACGCAGGGGTCAAAATACAACCACACCGCACAACGGGAAAATATAGCAATGGAAAAAAATAGAGTACAACCGAACGATAAACAAAGTACGGTTCCTCATGTGATTAGTATCGATCATCTTTCATCATCCTTCGTGCGACCACCGTGTTATGCTCCAAAACCTCAATGCAAAAACAGACATCCACCCCCCGAATACTCGGGGGTTAGCAAAACTCCACTGTTTTGCTAGTGCAAGAACAAAGTGCAAATACGAGCCATACAATTCACATTCCACGAACGATGATAATTCGGAATCCTCAAGGATTCAAATACAACAGGATAAACACTTCCCGAGGCAAGAGTTGAGTAAATACTTCCCAAAATTTCAAGATCAAAATATCAAGGGAAACAATTTATAAAATGATTTGAAATACCATCGGGAGTTTTAATAGAAAACAATTTAGGATTATCAAATCCTACTTTTCGAAAACCAAAAGACAAAAGGGGTCACCGCCCCAAAGGTTTACTTTCCAAAAAAATGACATTTACCAACCCGTTGGGATTTTAGCCCCAAATCCGTAAAACGACTTTTATAAAACCATTGGGATTTTAGCCCCAAATCCGTAAAATGACTTTTACAAAACCCTTGGGATTTTAGCCCCAAATCTCATCAACTCACAGTACACAAGAACGACCACAAGGTTCGTCTCCCAACATCAAAATCCACAAATAAAGGATTTAAAACAAACAACAAAATACTCTAGTGCCATCCTAGCCAAGTAGGCCAAACGAACAACTTACCTCTTACACACTTAGTCAATGCATGCAATCATGAAAACCGTTCAAAAGCACTCATTTCCGGAAATGCCAATATCGAATCACATTTGTAAAAATGCACCACAATTAACCGCGGACCCACAGCTTCGTGGATCCCTGCCGAGACCCCGTCGGATCTAACCCACAGTGGTTAAAAGCAAGCTCGCGGTTCCACAGCTTCGTGGAGCCCTACCGAGACCCCGTCGGATCTAACCCGTAGTGAGCATACACACACACGTTACTCATGCAATACTAACATGCTAAGAATGTAAGTTCATTAAGAATACTCACTAGAGATGGCCATTAACTCGACACCATTACCAAACTCTCCAAAAATACAATAACAAGATTAAATACGGAATACACGATTCCATAACTTAAACAATAGGAGTATCATCATAAAATCCTGCAACGTTCAAAATAACCAAATCATAATCAATTCTCAAAACACCGTTCACAAATCACACTCGTTTTGAAAGAAAGCCTTTAACGAGGCCAAACCGAAATCCTTTGAAACTTCATTTCAAATAACCAAACAAACACATCAAGACGACCACCGATCATCATATCCATAAAACGAGAAAAGTATGGGCAAGGTACTTGCCTCGAATAACCACAACGCGGAGAATCGGCCGAAGTAGGTTGGCACGAACCGACTACGAACTCGCCGACTCCACCGAACGACAATCCACAACAATGAACTACGAACGAAAACAATAACAATGAAAATGAATTCCAAAGTACGACCCAAAGCCGTTGAATTCAAAGAACGAATGACGAAAGTTCACGGATTTCCCCCAAAACGGCCAAGAACACGATTCGTTCCGTCAAAGCCCGAAAACGGAATTCCAAGTTGAAATATGGATATACAATCCATAGAATGTGTTTAACAACATCATTTAACCACAATCGATCCATCAAAAATGGATGAAAAACGAGATCGAGAACAAATCCCCCAAAAAGTCAATTTGAAGGAAATCGAGAAATATACTTCGATTCGACGAAGAACAATGGATTAAATGATGTTAAACACAAGAATACTATCAAGATTAATCATACCCATCATGAATTAATCAACAAAAGCGGAGCAATTGGACAAAAGCGAAAACCCCAAATCTACCCAAAAGTAGGGTTCTAAAGATCTAACCTTGATTATTTGGATCGAAGGAGGTTATAGGACGATTGATCGGTGATATAAACTCGAAACTTCATGGATTTGTTGTTCAACAATATGGTTTCGTCTCCTCAGAAACCCGACCATGGACCGAAGAGAAATGAAATGAAAATGTCGGAGAAAGTCACTGTCATCATTTATATCTTGGCGGAACTAGCGTGCGCTAGGCTTCCGGCTAGCGTGCGCTATCGGCGATGATCGGCGAGCACTCTCGGCCATGGCCCGCATGACCCGGCACCACCGACCAGTGCCGACCATGACTCGGCCGACTCCGCTAGCGTGCGCTACTGGCCGGAAGCTGCGCGCGCTTAGCCGACCGCCCAAGAGCCACCGGACTAACAAACTCACCCAGTAACGTCGCTAGTCGGCCGCGGCGTGCGCTACCCCTGCCGGTTAGCGCGCGCTCGGCCAAGCGATGGCGTGCGCTACTGCCGATCTGACCGAGTCGAACCTCGAATCCCTCTGCCCGGGCGATAGCGTACGGCTGGTGGCTCGGCAGCGTGCGCTTACTGCCGAGCTAAGCGCGCGGCGTCCGGCCATAGCGTGCGCTCGTCGGTTCTGCCGGGCTGCTCGGCTTGATGCCCGGCCGCCATGCCGGTCGGCCGGTGCTTTCGGCGGCGATGCCTCGATTTCCGAAACGCACGGAACGAACACGACGAAAAGTTCGCGGACGACATCAACGACTCGAGATGAAAACGTAATGCAATAATTAATCATACGCGACCAAGAAAAGGGTCAAGACGACAAATACGAGATATGGATACGTAACTTTCAAGAAATTACAAAATGGCCCAAAACGCCTGGAAATCACGATAGGTGATCGAATAACCAAACCGAAGTTCACAACACGTCTAACAAAGTTAAACGGACTTGCGGGAAACTCAAACAATAGCTTGACGAGATTCGCAAGAATCGAACTCAAGTGCGGAAAAGTCGCTAAAAAGCACAGAACTCAACAAAACAACACCGAAACGAACTCGGATGATAAAAAGTGTAGAATTAATCATTCTCAGAATGACGAAACGGTCATGAGCGAGTCGTCAAAACGGACTTCGGCCGAAAAAAGAAATTTACCGAAAATCGAAAATTGCGGATATTACAAGGGGGGAGGGAGAGAGGGGGGGGGGGGGGAGGGGAAGGGGGAGAGAGGGGTGGACTCGGTTTCATTCGGTTCGGTTTTTGACCGAAACCGAGAATCGAACCAAGTATTCGGTTTCGGTTTGGTTCGTTTCTTTTTGAAGTTCGGTTCGGTTTTATAAATATTCAGTTCGGTTTTGATTTGGTTTGATGTTTTTTCGGTTCTTCACAATATAAATTCAAATATTATATTCAATAGAATACGTTATATATAACAACAAGCCAACAAGAGTTATATATATGTTCAAGATAAAAGCTAGAGTTGCATAGCAATTTACAAATATCTCAAAACATATAACAATCGTAAATCACAGTAGCTCATTTCTCAATCTAAATTAATTGAATCACAAATTACATGAGTATTATCGGTCCTCCTTGGACCCATGAGGGTCTTACAAAAGGAAAACGAATTATACTAAAATTCAAAACACACCAAAATCACAAAAACAAGGTCATTTTAGTATGTTGAAATTTGATTTCGGTCCGGTTTAGTTCCGTCCGACACCGAACCGAGAACCGAACCAAATTAGTTCGGTTCGGTTCTTTTTTTTTGTTTTTTGGTTCGGTCTTCTTCGGTTTCGATTTTTCGGTTTTTTTTTTCGAGTTTTTTCGGTTCGGTTTTCGATTTTTGGTTCCGAAATGCCACCCCTAGAGAGAGCACGGCTCATTAGACTCAAACATAAGTATACATAACTCATATATAATTTTTTTTTTCCCACTTTATAGGGTTAATTACAAATATTGAGATTAGCCTAATTACCCCAGAAATTTGTTTTTAGGTTAAAATGCTCCTGGGGTCCCTTAACTTAATTCCAGATAACGATTTAGTTATTTATCTTTTTTTTTTTGTCCCAACTAAGTCCTTTATCTTTCAAATTTTAAGCAAAGTTAGCCTTTTCCGTTGGTCTCCGTTATAATAAATAATTAGACGCTGATTTTATACATACGTGGCTATAAACATTCTTACGTATCAAATTCGTAACCTATGTGTCAAATCCCTATTCTATGTGGCTGATTTTAATCATGATCTTTTTTCTTTTTTTGTTTCCTTTTCTTTTTTGGTACGAAAAATGTAACTGATTCGTCTGGACATATTAGATCGGCGCATTGGGTAGGTGGGGACGTGTTGCTGGAGTCGGAAAGGAATCTCGATTAGGTAGGGGGGACGTGTTGCTGCCGCTAAAAATGGAGTCGCATTACACCCACTGGAGCTCTCATAATAACTAGATTTCAACTATTCCATCTAGATGTCGGAAAATAATGGGAATGTATAAAAAATGAACATCAGAATCTCAAACCAACTGCTTATCTTAGAGTTTTGTTCATTTCCATGTTTGACTTACAGCGGCTTTAACTCTAGTAAAAAAGAAGTACTCATGCCTTGCTCTGTGGTTCTGACATCACGAGGGCCTTCTGCATAGTTCTTATTTGTCTCGGATGAATCAGATTTATGTATGGAATATATTTATTTACAGCTGTTTTTCAAAAAAAAAAAATATTAGATCGGCGCACATCGTGAACTGGAACTGATTCTAGCTCTCATTTCGCGTGGAGTGTTTTTTTTATCTTCTTTCTTTTTAACCGTTTTTTCAGATGATACTTTTGCTAGTAAAAATCTCGTGTTAAGAATGGTGTTAATTTGTATCATTTTTGATATTTGCGGAGGGTGTAAGTCTGTTGTCGGCAGGATATTTGAGCTCTGGTTATCCCAGGATATTTCATAGTATGGGAGGTAGCAGGAATAATTTTCTTGAAGAAGAGAAGATGGGTTTATGACGATGATGCTTGACATGCCAACCATCTGCTTAAATGGTGAAAGATGAGATCTGGGTATAAATGAAGAAGATGACAGTCAACATCTGATTTGGCATCAATGTAACCAACTTAACAGCCACCTGAACCTTGACAACAGTTAATGGCGTTACCAAAAAAGCATAACCAAGGCTAACTTTGCCTAAAATTTGAAAGATAAATGACTTAATTGGTACAAAAAAAAAGATAAAAAACTAAATCGTTATCTGAAATTAAGTTAAGAGACCCCATTATCTTAAACCTTGTTTGTTTCCCCCATGCCGAAATTTGTAGGGAGCGATTTTGAATAGTGTAACCAATTTTTATGAACAAATATCCAAGATATTCTATTCCTTTTATAAATTCATCCATTTTTTGATGAGATAGTTTGATAAAAGGAGCTTTTTTGTAATTAGACCAAACTCTTTTTTTTTTACACGCATGCACCCGGACTCCCACTGGAGTCGAACTCTCGACCTCCTTGTTACAGGAGGGAGGGGTATCCACTCCACCAACTGGTGGTGATTAATTAGACTAAACCTTTGTTGTAGTTTGTACTTGAGCGACATTTATTCAATAATCACAACTCAGTGGAGTCACGGACAAGAG